>JAKCOX010000007.1:33671347-34343942 GCA_022605575.1 Laterallus jamaicensis coturniculus
CACATGCTTGGGTTCTGCAAACAGACCCCACGGGTGAAAAGTGCGCTCTTAAGACAATACTGTGATTGTATGAGGAGATGATGTGAAGAAGTTCTGCTGCTTCCAGACTCAATAGCTGGCAATCCTTCCTAGGAAAGACAGGGTTGGATAGGAGCAGAGGTAATGGCAGTGGGTCCTGCCTATTTCTTGTCTGGTTTTAAAAATCCAAGTCATATCCTAAAAGATAATGCCACCCCAAAACAAACCCCACAATAAAATCCATTAGGTTTTCTTTTTCAAATCAGTGCTGGCAATTCTGCCAGGACAAACAGGGGAAGGAGTGATTGTTTTTACTGTTCAGGGCAGCACAGACTAGAGGTCTCCAAAGTTTGTAAACAGAGATGGTGATAGGGAAAGGGATCCGTTAGGAACTTCCAGGAGAGGACAACTTTGGTGGTTTTCTTTTCCTGTTAATTAAAGGAAATGAATTGCTCTGTTCTCTGTAAAGGACTGGCTGTGTCTGATCCCAGGAAGCACTCAGCACCGTGGAAACTGACCTTTTAGACTTGCTTTGCATCCTTAGCCCTGCCCATTTATTTCCTAGGCTACAGCACTATGAGTCCTCAGGAAGACAGTGAAAATCCTCCGTGCAATAACGACCCGCTGTCGGCCGGCGTTGACGTTGGAAACCATGACGAAGACTTAGACCTGGACACGCCACCTCAGACAGCTGCCCTGTTGAGTCACAAGTTCCACCACTACCGGCTGCACCACCCAACTCTTCACCACAGCCACCATTTACAGGCGGCGGTCACGGTACACACTGTGGATGCGGAATGCTAATGAAGTGGTGACCCAACGACGATCCGAGCAGCGACGCGCAGCTCTGTGCCTGTGCTTTTCACCAGGAACGATGTCACTGTCACTTCCCAGGGTAAACTGTTAGGTGTAAGAGATTTCCATCTGTAGGTTGGCTCTGAGAAGGAAGGGAAATGTGCTTGATGAATGGACCTGCCATAACATTTAATAAAATGGAGCGGGAGGCACGTTAGACCTCCAAAAACAGGGACGTGCGTTTATACAGCAGCCGAAGCTTTGGGAGCCCTGTTAACGCTGAGCCAAGAGGAGAGAGCGAGTTTAAAACAGCCAGAGATGATTTGGTTTCCTTAACTGGAAGAGCAGAAATCTGTGCAGCTGAAGACTAAAAAAGTGCCAGACAGAGGCGGGGAGGGGAGGGAAGGGGGGGGGAAAGGCTGTTGGTGCATCCGCAGTTCATTTTGCGCGTAGAAAGTTCACTGCTCCAACGATCGCTGTGTGGAACCTGGGACAATGCATCTCAAGATTTTTAAGTAAAGGATTATTTTTCTACTATTTATTGAACTTGAAACTTTTGGGGGGGGGTGGGGAGGGTGGGGTGGGGAGGGAGGAGAGAAAACATGTTAGCAATTCTCCACAACTGCCACATATATTCTGTGATGGTGAAGCGGTTCTTCCGAGGAAGACATCTGGTTCTTATTAGCTGATACTCATCCGCTGCCCCGCTCTGCAAAAGGGAAAATGAAGAAGTCCTTTCTGACGTGTTTACATTGGGAATACTTTCTTTTCCACTATTGTTTCCTGTAAATATTACAACCTGATTTCTATTGCAGTATTTCCTTCCTATTTGCAGAGGAGAAATCCCATACTCCTGTTACTAAAATTCTGAGAGTTCTGCCCACAAACCTCCCACCTTTACCTCTTCCATCATCCTGAAAGGTTTCCTGTGTGGAAGGAATAAAGAATTGACTTAGCATTAGCCATCAGATAATTCTGAATTAAATCTGTCTCCTTAGGACACTGTCACGGTTGGGAGGAGGGATGAACCAGTGGTTTGGAAAACTGGGGTTACTGTGGAAGGTATCATTCTGAAATGGTAATTTGAAGCTGCTGCTGTTTGGCTGGAATTTAACATTGCTTGGTAATTCAAACAAGGATTAATCAACCTGGCTACAACACGGAGCATCCTAATTATAAATTAGTTTTAAATCAGAGTGTTGTATTTTAGATTCACATTATGTGATTACGATGATATAAAAACAACCATTCTTGCACTGTGCATATGATAAACATCCATTTATATGTAGGGGTTTTTTTCTTAAAAACCACATTTGTTTTAATTAATATGGTACTTAATACTGTATTATGTAAAAAATTGGTTCTTAAACAGTACAGTAAAATAACTATACGTGTGATATCAGGATACCCCTTTATACTATGTATAAAATTAAAATCCCTAGTGAAATAAACTGTATATAAAGTACAGCTCTGTGGGTAACTGCCTAGATTGAAGTCGTTCTGCCTCAGTTTCCTTGAATTTTCTGCCTGAATGAGTGTTAACAGGGGGGAAACATTTGGCCAGGTTCCTTGTGGTTTTATAAACAGACTGGAAAGGTCTCACCTGTACATACAAGTGACAGTATCGATGTGTGTTTTAAAGCTTGCTGGGTTGGTTTTGTTTAGGGTTTATTTTTTAGCCCGTTGGTTCATTAGTTGGGAAACAAATGTTTCTGGAAGCATCCGGCCACCGCAGAGTCACCAAGCCCATTGTTTACTGCTCAGCTGTACGTACAGCACAGTAACTGTTCGTGCCAAACATCCGACGCGATGGATTCCTGAACTCATAGAGCTGTTCTCCCTAAAATTCAGAGGTCAATGAGATTTGAAGCCCTGGCTAGGGCTTTATTTGTTCAGACCCGTGCGTGTGGCTCAGGAGCTGAAGTCAGCCAAGTGCTGTTACCACGTGACAGGAGTCTCCTGGGAAGTTCCTGACGTGTAAAGCGGAATTTAAATCGGAATTTAAATTGTATTTCACCCATCCACGTGCATAGGAAGGAATCTCACTGTGCAGCACAAGTTCTTGAACTCAAGTACTTGCTCCCCAGCTATCATCCCTTGCGTTGAGCAAGGTTAGAACGGTTTCCTTGGGTATAAAATCATGCAAACTGAAGTAAAGAAGAGCACGCCTTGGGCTTGACTTGCCTGCCTGCTCTGGTGCTGGTGTTAATTTAAACCAGGTAAGGCTGTGGAGCACGTTTGTAGTGAGAAGCCAGTTATTAAGTCTGGCTCTAATGAAATTGTGGTGCGTTACCCTTGTGTTGACATGTACAGGTATTAACCCCCCTGGCATAGTCTGTACTACTTCTTTATAATGGGAGAAATGGGGTTTGTTCAGAATCTATTTAAGAGTAACACATGAAGCGTGATGGGATTGGTTACTCTCTTGACTACAATACAGTTTCAGGGGAGAGGGGGGTATTTTTGCTGCTGTTAAAATGCCCAGCCAGGCAGTGACTGCTTGCAGTTCTTTTGGTTGCAGCCCTGCCAGAAATAGGGGTGAGCGTTCTGCTTCTCTCTTAACAGCTCCCAAAAAGTCACAGCCATCAAACCCCCCTTGTTTTTACCTTCCCCAGGTTTGGTAGAGCTGCACCTCGCTGCTGCTTTTGTTCTTAGGACATACAAACTGCACTTGATTCGTGGGGTCCAGACAACCTTGTGTACACTCGGAGTAGTGAGAAGAGGCAGAGCTCCTGCTGTTAAGGACTAATTAAAGGAAAACCAGGGATCGAGAGGTGAGCCAAGGCACAACGTCAAGTGCCAACAGCTAACCTTGTCCCAGCAGGAACAGACGTAATGCTGTAAAGATACTATTGTTCATTTAACAAAAAATCCTGATAAAGGAGGGAACAGGGATGTTATCGAGCTCTTCCTCTTTAATTGCCCAGGCTGCTGCCACGGCCTTCCCTCCCCAGTATTAATTTACTGTGGTGACTGAGGAGCAAGCTCATAAACTGGGCAGTTATCTGCCCAACAGGCTCACACCCTGTATCCTTCCCTCCCTCCAACTGGCACACACTTTACAGCCGCTCCTCTTCCACTCATTTCATCTTTTAACTTCACTTGTGTTGATTTCCTGCCGGTTTCCTCTCGTTCTTCCAGAACAAATCCTTCTGAAACCAGTGTTGCCTTTGGTTTGTGCTCACAAATGTTAAATTGACTTAAAGCTTTCAGTATTTGAGAGCTGAGAAGGGCATTGACTTTATCTGGTCTTCCAGCCAGATAAAGCTTCATTACACATTTGGAATATATTGCTTGAAAATGAATTTAAATGCTTCTTAAATCTGTTTACATTATCACCTTGATAAAAAAATGTGATTTGGAAAGAGGAGTATGATAGTGAACATTTTATAAGGCCACTTAAGCCATGAAATCATTACCTTTACCCTTGCCCTTGGCAATGAGAGAGGAGAGGGATGAGAAGTCGTGAGATGTTCACATGTGCAGCAGGACCTATGTCTATAACTGGGCAAAATGAGGGCTCTGGCTTTCAGGGGCTTTATTCTGTAAAGTGCCCCAAAAACAGCGCTGAGGAGAGAAAGTACATTTGTCAGAGTACAAATTACAGCAGTCAGCTGGCAGTAAATACAGAAAAGGAGGGAAGGGATAGGATGCAGAAGTCCTGGATCGAGTTAAGAGAGTGCTGGTAACCCAGGAGGCTGTACGAAGATTAATTTGCAGCATTCATAGCTCTTAGCTACCCATTTCATTTGGTTTTTAAAGCGAATCCCAGCTATGGCTGGGACTGTCAAAGGAGCCTGCACCAGGCTTTCGGTGATGTTTGGAATATCAATTCCTATGGCAGTTAGTGGGATAACCCCATGGGGTTGTTTTGCTGTGTGCTCCCCCCTTTGCCATGAACCCAGCCCCTGACAGAGACAGTGCCGTGAAGTATTTCCTACCGCTTACTTGCAGCGGTTCTGTGCCATGAGGGGTAATTATTTTCTCTATTTTACGTGCTCTGAACTGAGTCACGGAAGGACCTTGGCCCAGAAGGGCTTGTGCTTCTGAAGCCAAGGCTACAGTGGAATTTAGACACTCAAGGCCAAGAGTGAAGTCCTCCAACCCCTGCCTCGTTAGCCAAGTGCCAAACGTAGCTGGTACGTCTGCCAGCGCAGGCACAGAAGCGCTGCTGGGTTTGTCTCTGTGGGGAAGCCTGATGCTCCCCTGCCTGTGCACCCTTTGTACCGCTGTTTGGATTGTGCTTTTTGGGGGCTGGGCTATGCAGACCCTCACTCTGGGAACCCAAAGAAGCCTGAACTGGCTGAAATTCAGAGTGTATCAGATGCTCTGTATGAACAGGAGTTTCCAAAGTGAGTCCCAGCCTTCAGATGGCAGCCTGCACTGCGACGTGTACTGCAAAGGCTTCATCACACCTGCCTCTGTTCTGCAAACTGCCAGTGAGATCTTCAGTGAACAGCTGATCTGATATTAAAGGAAAATAAATGAAGTATAAAAGTTTCCTTTAAGCAATCAGGCCTATCCTGTTTAAAACCAAGGCTTTGGCTGTCATGCAACACAATTCTATGCCCATCAGGAAGTGTCAGCCGATACCAGTTAGCGATACTGGAGGCCTGAGCAGAGAAGCACAAATTTGATGGCAGAGCTGGAACACACATTCAATCTGGAAGCTTCTCCTTCAGCTCACAGATGAATCACAGCAGCCTTGTCCAACTTCTGGGGAAAAGAAAACGCACCGTTGTTATCCCTGGGCTGGTTTCAGCAGTGGCAGCTGGAGGTGGCACTGCTCTCAGCAGCTGGGAGCCAGCAGTAACAATTCTGCTCCATTCTGGTTTATTCTACATTTTCGTAGCTGACACTGGCAAAACCATTGGCTGCTGGGAGTGCTGCCTGAAGGAGCACACTCCCTGTCCTCACCGCTAACCGAACAAAGAGTAGCCATGGTAAGGAAGAGCAACCGTTTGCCAAAAAGCAGAGCGCAGGAACTTCTCTACCCCACCCTCCACCTGGCAACAACCCACAAGTGCAACAGCCCCACGGACAAAGGGAACAGCCCCAGACTGTCAAGTCAGCGCTTCCTACAAGCAGCATGGCCGCAGGAAGAACCAGGCAGAAAGAGGTGGTGCCACCAGGCCGAAGCGCTTCGGAAACCGGCCATAAACACAGGTAGTAGCACACCAGTTGAACAACGGGCCAGCCTTGGATTAGGCTGCTAAATATTTCCAGTTTGGTCAACTTTGATGGATTTTTCTAATTTTAAAACTCTTCCACTGCACCCAGAGTTCATGAAATCAGGCAGACGCTGAGACAGGTTGGCACTGAGAACGGCAGGAAACCGGGAACGTGGTCAAATAGTTTTAGTATCCTGATTTTCCAACATCCTGACACTTCAATAAATAATTTGCTCCCAATATCAATTCTCTTGGTGTGATGTATGCAAATCCCATGCAACTGGGAGATATTAAAGGGTAACTAAATTATATGATCTAGTTCCCAGCAAATAATATGAACTTCACAGAATCACAAGGTTGGAAAAGACCTTTAAGAACATCAAGTGTGTTTGTTTCCACTGCAGCCTGAGGACATCTCCATAGCCAGGCCAAGACGTGTTACTGCTGTACCCTCAGCCAGAGAACCTGGGCAGCAGGAGGGGGATAGTTTAGGGCTGTTGTTTTTTTGCTGCCCATGAAAACAGAATGAACATGCACGAGTCAGGCACTTCAGTAAGTGTGTTTATAGCAAAAAGTCCTGTTGCATGACAGTTTCCAGGGAAACCTTTTCATAACTAAATGGCAGAACATTTTTAAAGTCTCATAAATTTTTTTTAAGAAGGCATTGGGAAAGTTTAGCTTTGCATTAATGTCCTTTATGCCAGTTTTCCAGTTACAACGTCTTGAAGGACAAAATACTGTGGGATGGTTTGAAATTCCAAGCCTTGCTGGCAGGAATAAATCACTGCCTGGTTTATCATATTCAGACTAAGTGCTGGTAAGGTGCCTGTTCACTCCCAGCACGTACTAGCTGCACAGTAAATCAGTCAAAGATTTTTCTTCAAGTTTATAATTAGCCAAATCTGTAAGGGCTGTAAATGAGATGATAGTAATGGAGATTTACCTTAATGAAGGCTTTAATTCAGTGTTCCCTATTTTGTGGTGTGAAATGATGTCATGATTTCCTGTGAACTATCAAATCACCTTCCAGAATCCAAGGCAGAATGAAAGAACAATTTGCAGCAAGTTGAGGGGTTAGCCAGTGAAAACACCATGTAGGAACGTGGGGTTGCACCTGCTTTTTGCTAGAAAACCAAGAAAGATTTTATTTCTTTTTTAATATTAGAATTGCCAGAATGTACTTGCTCCCAGTAAGTTCTTGCTAAATTTCAAGTTGACTCTGAATCCAGAAAAAGAAAGCCTCTGCAGGGAAGATTTAAAGCAGGGAGGGCATTGTTTTAGGAGAAGGGGTTCCTGAAGATCCCCTGTGAATATATTTGCCTTTAAGTCCATTTGTTGGAGTTGTAATTGTTGTTGAATCTTATTTTCTTTTGTTCTCAGTTGTTACTGGAGGAGATGGGATTGTTTTGTGGTGATGTGTCATGAGATTTACTCTTTTTTTGCTGTCTTTAAATACAACCATAATGTGGATATACTAATGATAGGCAATAGACAACAAAGGTTACAAATTCTACTGCAAAGACCACGAGTCCCAAAATAGAGCATTACGTTTCAGCACAATGATTTCCTCAGAAGTTACTCACTTGGTAAGTTTTAGCTCTTAACCTCTTTTATCTTTTTATTGGTTATTTGCAGACCACTGTGTTAGAGAGTGGAAACTGAGGAGAAGTTGCTAGCCAGTCTTTTACTGAGATAATCCATCATTCCTAACGCGGTCGGGAGCAGAGTTACACCAAGTTTAATAGCTATCAGGTTCCAGTTAAAAAGAAAACGTTCAGCTGTGGGTAAAGTCACTTGAAATGTTTTTGTGCCTCTATGGAAGAATGTTTCAGGAGTAAAGAAACAGCCCAGTTTTGGTCACATACCTCAGTACCCAACAAATCCCAGTGAATGAGAGCTATGTACAGTACGTGTACAGCGCGAGCACAGCGAAAATAACTACTGGCACCACAGCTCTGCATGAAACGTGTGGCTGTTGCGGTCTCTGAAGCAATCTGTTGCCCATCTGGCATCTCTTCGACAAGATGGGGCACTGCTGGGCTGTGATTTGATGGACCTGAGGTCTGATCCCATATTATTGCAATTCTGAAGTGCTTGGAGAATGAACTGTTAATCAGAATCCCTCTGGTATTAAAGCGAGCTTAGCAGTTAGTCAGGAGGATTTACCCTGCCACAATACCTGTCTCAACAAAATTGCAGGCTGGACATGCTGAGTTATTCTAATGGTTAATTAGCAAATTGCATCCCTGCAGAACTAGTGAATCATAGAATCATAGACTGGTCTGGGTTGGAAGCGATCCCAAGGATCACAGAGCTCCAACCACCCTGCCACAGGCAGGGACACCAACCTCAGGCCTGGAGCTACACAAGGTTGCCCAGGGCCCCATCCAACCTGGCCTTGAACACCCTCAGACACGGGGCACCCACCCCCTCTCTGGGCAGCCCCTTCCAGCCCCTCACCACTCTCTCTGCAAAGAACTTCCCCCTAATATCCAATCTACCCCTTCCCTCCTCCAGCTTCACTCCAGCCCCCTTGTCCTGCCAGTCTCTGCCCTTGAACAAGCTGATTCCCCTCCTGTTCCTCTGCTCCCTTCAGGCACTGGCAGGCTGCAGTGAGGTCCCCCCACAGCCTTCTCTTCTCCAGGCTGACCCAGCCCAGCTCCCTCAGCCTCTCTCCGTAGGGGAGCTGCTCTAGCCCCTGATCATCACTGTGAAGCCTGACAGTACGTGGTAGCTGCAGAGGGGTTACGAGGTTTTTGCTTCATTGGAGCACTGGAGGTATCAGTTGCTCACTGTGCTGTTCTAGGTTGGTCATTTGATATGAAATTCCATCTGTTTCTTAATGATCCCCACTACAGAATGTTACCCTGAGAATGCCAGGTAGATTTACTTCTAGGTAGAGAAATGGCCAAAGGAACTTCGTTTGGCACCTCTGGTCCTTTTAGGAGGCACTATGTGTTTGTGAGATAAATGAGCATCTCCATGGTCATCACTGGTGTTGACAACTGAACCTGCATCCTTCAGCTTCAAAATTTCAGTTTCCTAATGAAACAAAAGGAGCAGCTAGAGCTTGAGACACCAGGCACAGGACAGGCTAATGGTGGTGTTCACACTTTGGTCGTGTGAAGCGGTGCTAGCAGTCAGGGATTTTTCAGGGAAGCGCAATTTGCAGCAGCTGATGGATTCTACACCCTCATTGAAGGAAACATGGCTTCAGGTCTTACAAAATTGTTCAGATTTCTCCTTCATGTAAGAAACTGATGATCTAAAAGCAATACAGATATATTCCTAGTATCTCATATACCTGCAAACATCAGATGGCCCTCTGAGGTCCAGCTTACCTTCTTGATCTTGCCTTTTATTTCACCTGCACAGATCTGAACTTCTCTGTACTTTTGAACATGGACAATTATGCCTGAGTGCATCTCTAATTAACTCAGAAGGAATTTCTGTGACATAATTCTGACTTAACGCTCCCATCCCATAAAAATGAAAACATATATATATGTGTGTGTATGTATATATATATCATAGAATCATAGAATCATAGAATGGCAAGGGTTGGAAGGGACCCCGAGGATCATAAAGCTCCAACCCCCTGCCACAGGCAGGGACACCAACCTCAGGCCTGGATCTACACAAGATTGCCCAGGGCCCCATCCAACCTGGCCTTGAACACTTCCAGGGATGGGGCATCCACCCCCTCTCTGGGCAGCCCCTTCCAGCCCCTCACCACTCTTTCTGTAAAAAACTTCCCCCTAATATCTAATCTAAACCTTCCCTCCTTCAGCTTTAAACCATTCCCCCTTGTCCTGACATTATCTGCCCTTTTAAAAAGTTGATTGATGTATACATATATACATATATATATAATATGGTTTGTATTGCTTCGAAGCTGCAGAAGCATGGGTAAATTAATCTTCAGCTTAGAAAAGCTAGAAAAGCAGCTGTTGTGGATAGGTACATTACTCTTAATTAACAAGGAAATGAGTGAACTAAATTAAATTACCACAAAGTGGCTTATCTGTGTAACAGCATTGAGCCAGCAGTACAACTGAAGTTACACTTCCAGATCAATATACTTTTCTGTTATTGTTTTAAACAGTGCTTTCTGCTTCTGCAGCAATTTTGAAGCATAATGAAAGTGCATTAGAAAACTGAAGGCTGTTTAGAGCACACAGCATAAACGGGTAAGGCTTTACTTTGACAGCAACATAAAGGCAGGAGCAGTATGCTCCTACTAACGTATGCATGCAACTTCTGCATATAGCAGGATGGGCTGTAACCAACAAGATGGAATCCTTTAAGGGAAACACATATATGCATTGCCTTACTGTCCTCTTCCTCTCCTGGGGGCAGCTGGGTGGATTGTTCCCACTTGCGTTTCATCCTGAGTTGCACCATTGTAGCATTGTCCCGAAGATGCTTCCCACACCTGTGGAGCAGCACAGGGTTGTGAGAGGGTTCCCTGACCTGTGCCAGGTCTCATGGCATGGGGTAGCAGGGACTGTTCACACAACTCACACAAGTTGTTGAAAACAACTCACACAAGTTGTTTTCACTATTACAAAGAACACAGCTGAGAGCTGAAGGAGCTCTGGCCAAAACCAGCACAGAGGACACTAACCTGTGCTGCCAGCTCCCTGTTTTGGTACTTCTGGCAGAAACTGTATGGTGAAATGGGAGGATTCCTGGAAGCAGGAGATGAACTTGTCAAACAGGAGAACAGCATCTCCAGTACAGTGCTTTGTTTGTGGAGGGATCAAGGAGGCTGCCTTACACAACCTCCATACTGGATACCAATGCTCTGGGGGACTATAGAATCATAGAATGGTCTAGGGGTTGGGAGGGACCCCAAGGGTCACAGAGCTCCAACCACCCTGCCACAGGCAGGGACACCAACCTCAGGCCTGGAGCTACACAAGGTTGCCCAGGGCCCCATCCAACCTGGCCTTGAACACCCCCAGACACAGGGAACCCACCCCCTCTCTGGGCAGCCCCTTCCAGCCCCTCACCACTCTCTCTGCAAAGAACTTCCCCCTAATATCCAATCTAACCCTTCCTTCCTTTAGCTTTAATCCAGCTCCCTTGCCCTGACTTTATTGGTGCTTAATTTTGACTGTTCTTTTATATAAAATTGCATTTTCATCCACTGTGGGTGTACTCTAGCTCAAAACAGGGATGACATTTGGGCTCAGGAGGGAATATTGCTCAGGTCAGGGCCTGATGTTGGATGTCACACGAGGCAGCGTGGGGCCTTACCTGCTTGTTCATTTCCACAGCCCACCTCCACACACAACAGCAACGTCTTTGATCTTTCCTGCTCTCATCTAGCAGCACTTTGCAGTCGCCTTTTAGTGCAGGCAGTTCCTCCATCTACCTGTGCACAGAAAGAAACATGAACACTGGGGTAGGAAAGATGAATATTTAAACCTGTCTTTTAACTAGGTACCTCTAATCAAGAAAAACGCTCCCATCTTGCTGGAACTTTTTGCAGCTAATGCTGCAGTCATGTTATTTTTGCCACTAATATCAAACTCTTCATGTCTGAACTATTTCTTTTAGCAATGCTCTTCAACTTTTAATGACTTCCACTCAGACACACCTGCAGCCTATCAAAAAAAAAAAAAGGTGTCAACCTTCAAAACTTTATGGTATAATTAATGACTCAGTTTTTCACTACTTCATTGCCTTCAATAAACTCTATTATGTATGACCAGATCTGTAATTTTTATAGTAATAGCTTAATTGGGTAATTATTTCTGAGGACACAGTTAGGTGTTTCAGTATTCCTACCAGCACAATCTTTTTCATGGTCCCAGAATAATTCACATCACACAATCTATGATATGCTTCAGATCTGAATCACAGCATCATAGACTGGTCTGGGTTGGAAGGGACCCCAAGGATCACAGAGCTCCAACCACCCTGCCACAGGCAGGGACACCAACCTCAGGCCTGAAGCTACACAAGGTTGCCCAGGGCCCCATCCAACCTGGCCTTGAACACCCCCAGGGATGGGGCATCCACTACTTCTCTGGGCAGTCAGTTACAGCCCCTCACCACTCTCTCTGTAAAGAACTTCCCCCTAATATCTAATCTAAACCTTCCCTCCTTTAGCTTTAATCCATCCCCCTTGTCCTGCCAGTCTCTGCCCTTGAACAAGCTGATTCCCCTCCTGTGTCTCTGCTCCCTTCAGGGACTGGCAGGCTGCAATGAGGTCCCCCCACAGCCTTCTCTTCTCCAGGCTGACCCAGCCCAGCTCCCTCAGCCTCTCTCCAGAGGGGAGCTGCTCCAGCCCTCTGAGCATCTAATCACAAAGAGACAGCATTTAGTATCCCTGCTTCATTTTCATACCATGACCTGAAATTCAGTTTGTCAACAGTCACTAGCAGACTTTTCACTCACACATTTATCTTTTCCAAAGACAATTTTGCAGGTAGCATGATCAGTACTTTGTGAATCCTTAGGATTTAAGTCTATACCTCACAGTTTGTGCTGGGAAAGATACTTCATGGTTTTAAAATGCACATCTTCACCTGAAATTTGAAGTAACAGCAGCTATGTTTCTCAAAGAACTGTGCCCAGTGAAAAATCTTGCTTTTCTGAGATTACAAAATTTCTCTTTATATCAGATCTCACCCTAATAATTTGTTACAACAGTTGTGCTTGTTTCTTGCTTTTAGTATGAAGGCCAAGCTACTACTGTTCAGCACAGGCTGAATCTGGCTGTTCTCAAATACTCCCATGACACACACATGAGCTATTTACAAGTGTCCTTCACATCTCTCATTTCCAAAAAAAAAAATCATTAAACAGAATAGGAATATCAAAGGAGGAATAACATTACCTGCTTTAAAAAAAGTTAATTAGGGAATAGGAAGCCCTCAAATTGTTGGCTGTGACAATTTTTTAATAATACACACAAAAACCCAGCAAGAAGCACTTTGATTAATTGTTTGCTCAGTAGTTTTAAAATTAATTTTAGGAGTAATGAAGGTCGAAGAGTCTTTGTAGTCTTACCTTAGTAGCTTTGGTTTGGACCAAAGCTATTTCTAAACCTACTATTGTTTGGCAGGGTTGGTTTTTTTTCCTGTAACCAGCAATCCTGCCTTTATAGTGGCACTTTAAACCCAGTCCTAGCCTAAACCAAGACTCCAGAATTAGATTTTTCTTGGTAAGAATTTGTTCACATATGCCAAATCTAACTGGAAGCGTGTTCCCACCTCCCTTTTTTTTTAAGACCACTGTTTTTCAGGTTTAGCTTCTCTTTTGCCTGTTTTTTTGTGGTCGGCCTCATATCTAAAAATGGGCACAAATATTTAAATTATTCCTCATTCATTTATAGCAACGCTGGCAACGTTAAGAGCTAAATTTACTGCGTGGCAAATGACGTTGCGAGTAACTACGCTAAGGAGAAATTAATTTTCTAAGAGAATAACCAATTCTGGTTTTTTAAGGAGGTGCTGACTAGCATAGTGAAGCGTTTTATGATGGGGGGGGGGAGGCTTTGTAATAGTGGAAATCTCTTTTACAGCGACCCTTAGGAAATGGGGACGCAGGGCTCCTTTTCTCTGCGTCCCAGCCCCTAGCCCTGCGCCCGCCCATCCGCCATGACATGGTGCCTTGCCAACAAGAAGGTGACTTTTGCCACCAGCGCAGCACCCAGGCGTTGCTTTACTCATACGGACGCTTTGTAATTTGTTTGGCATGTTTCTGATGAGGAATAAAATTAGAACGAGATCATCTTGGGCCACGTCGCCTGTGAATCTCTGGTGGCACGCCTGGGTTCGGGACCTGCTTTATTTTGCCATCACTCCGCATTTTTCCCTCTGGGAAAGGACTTGGACCTACAAGTTGGGGGAACAACACTCCAAGGAGCCAGGAGCTGTTTTCCCACCTCATGAAGGGAGGGTGGCATACATGCCGTGGCCTCCTCAAAGCGTCTCCATCGTGAGGGCTTCTCAGGGCAACTCCCCTCAGAGCCCCCCACTCTCCTCAAGACGACTCTAGTCCTTCCCTGAACTCTGACTGGGAAAAGGGATGGAATCCCCCTTCTGATCCCCGTTTACCCCCACACCCCCAGCCTGCTCGCTGCCTGAGGCCGCTCCGTGCACTACCGAGCTCCTCTCGGGTTCTCCCCTCTCCTCGGAGGGCATCAGCTCCGCTTCCACCGCCTCTGAGCGGCATGGGGCCGGGGTAGGGGCTCCTCGTTGGGAGCCGGCGAGGAGGCCGAGCCCGCTGCCCCCTCACCACGCTGCTCGGCGGAGGCTCCGCTGCTGTTTAGCCTCCCCCCGGGAGAGAGAGAGGGGGAGAGGGCGGCGGGCGCGGCCAGTCAGCGGCGCGGGCCGGGCCGAGGGCGGGGAGCGCGGCGGGGCTTTGGCGTGGCTCCCTGAGCCCCGCCGTACCGTGCCCCGCGGGTCTCTCGCCGCCCGCCCGCCCACCGCCGCCACTACCCACCCCCGCCTTCCCCCCCGTTCGCCCGGGCGCTCTGCAAGATGGCGGCAGCAGCCGAACGCGGCGCGGAACTGCCCGCGGAACCGCCGCGGGGGGCTCGGCCGCCGCTGGGCCCCGAGGAGGTGGCGAGGCGCCTGGCCAGCACCCGCCGTGAGTTGAGCAACAGGCGTAAGATCCTGCTGAGGAACCTGCCGGCCGAGAGCAGCAGCCAGGTACGGCCGCCGCCTCCTCTCAGCCGGCCGGCGGCGTGGCGCGGCGCGCTCCCGCCTGCGCCTCAGGCGGGCCGTGCCCGGGGGCGGAGGGGGGGAGCCCGTCCCGAAGCGGTGGAGTGCCGGCAGTGGGGCTGGGTGCCGCAGGGAAGCCGCTCTCCGGGGCCAGCACGGGGGAGGTGCGGTGCTGCCCCGGCAGCCCGCGTTCGCCCTCGTTCCCTGGGGGGGGAAAGCTCGTGGGGGGGGGGGGGGGGGCTGCCGCTTCCTTTCCTCCTCCCGCGGCTCCGCTCGGGCTTCTCTTCCCGACGCCTTCTTTGGCGGGCGGCTTTGTTACCGCGCTGGAGAGGAGCGGCTCCAGCTCGGCCTCCCCCCACGGCGGGAACTGTCGCCCTCATCCGCGGGGGGGGGGGGGGACACGCCGGCTGGGCAAGGCAGGGCTCGGCGGCAGCTCCGTCCCGCTGCCCGCCGTTACCTGCCGGGGCCTCAGGGTGTGAGGGGAGCAGCCGCCGCCCCGGGTGCTGGGGGAAAGCTGTGAGGGGCAGCGCATTTTGCCTGCGCTCAGGCAGCGAGGTGTGCGAATCACCCGGGGGCTAAATGAGTGCGCTAATTGCACTCGTGTAATTAGCAGGGGCCGGCGCGCTACTCGCCTGGTGACAGCCCTGTAACCCGCCGCACCGGTAGGTAGGGCGGCTTCACCGGCCCGGCAGCTCGGCATAAACCCGGTTTCTGGGCCAAAAAGCTGGAAAACTTCAAGCCTGAAGCGTTTCTTTTTGAATCCTGAGGTGAGGGGTGCGTGGGCTGTGGAAGTGGTTTTCCCGCAATCTGCTGCTGGTTTGGGAAAATTCCGCTCAAATTGCTGCAATTCGGGGAGAGGGGGGGGGGGGAGGAGAAAACCGCCTGACTCTTAAAACTAACGCACACGAGTCAAGTTTTGAGGTGGTTTCACACGCACCAGTCAAGTTTTGAGGTGGTTTCGTTGCGCAGCCGCTTCACCGGACGGTCCCTGCCAGCCCCAAGTGCTCACCTTGATGCACAAGTGCATCAGAAGTTAATTACAGCTTCCACTCTAAGCCACTCTTTGTGTCTTTCCCCCTTCTTTCTAAAGCACAGGCCGTTTTACTACCCGCAGGTAAGTGCAGCAGGTGAAGATTATCCTTCTCTCCATGACTCTGGGTAGAAAGGGACCATTCATTTTAGAGGGAATCTTTCAGCGATCAGAGTAATTCGATCCAGAGTACTGAGCTTGCTTGCCACTGCGCTTCGTGATGTTTTGTTCTTGCGTGGATGGTGCCTTTCCATCTGTTTGGCCGTGCTGTACTGTCATGGTGCGTGGTGAGGTATTAGACACAACAGTTTTGCTCTGGTCCTGCGTGGTTTTACACACAGAGCCTCACCTCTATTTATAGTAGCCTAATGATCTAATAAATAGCCAGCTCGCAACGGGGAAAACCCTGCTAACCTTCATCGTCTCTTCAGGAAGTCATCATGCGTGACTCTGTTGTCACAGAGGGCTTACCTGGTGTATCACAAGATGCTGGCTGTGGGTAGCCAGAATAGGATCGCTTTGTCCAACACACAGTTGTGTTACTTGCTCCTGTTGCACACAGGAACAGGTACTTCATGAGCTTGCATGCGGGCTGGTTAAGAACACATCTTTACACAAGTGTAAAGTCTGGCACCTGGGGAGGAACAACTGCTGGAATCAGGACAGGCTGGGGGTGAGCTGCTGGAGAGGAGCTCTGTGGAGAAGGACCTGGGGGTGCTGGTGGGTGACAGGGTGGCCATGAGCCAGCAGTGTGCCCTGGGGCTGAGAGAGACAATGGGATCCTGGGGGCATCAGGAGGAGTGTGGGCAGCAGGTCACAGGAGGGGATCCTCCCCCTCTGCTCTGCCCTGCTCAGGCCCCACCTGGAGTGTTGTGTCCAGTGCTGGGCTCCCTGGGATAAAAAGGACAGGGATCTCCTGGAGAGAGTCCAGAGGAGGCTGAGGAGATGATGAAGGGCCTGGAGCATCTCCCCTGTGAGGAAAGGCTGAGAGAGCTGGGGCTGTTCAGCCTGGAGGAAAGAAGACTGAGGGGGGACCTAATCAATGTTTATAAATATCTTAAGCGTGGGATGCAGGGGGAATTGGCCAGCCCCTTTACTTTGGTCAGTGGGGACAGGACAAGGGGCAATGGCTGCATGTTGGAGCCCAGGGAGTTCCACACCAACATGGGGAGGAACTTTTCCCCAGTGAGGGTGAGGGAGCCCTGGGACAGGCTGCCCAGGGGGTGTGGAGTCTCCTTCTCTGGAGAGATTCCAGCCCCATCTGGACACCGACCTGTGCAGTATGAGCTGGGGAGCTGCTTTGGCAGGGGGGTTGGACCCCAGGAGCTCTCGAGGTCCCTTCCAACCCCTACAACTCCGTGATTCTGTGATCTTGCCTATGGGGAAGCCATCAGGTTTGGTGTTGCTTGGTCAGCCAAAGAATGCTACAGGGAGATCATAGAATCATAGAATTGTGCTATAGAGAGGAAGTTTCTGTCCTGGAGCAGTTTTGGAAAGGAGAAGTATGTGTGTGGTCAGACATGTTAACTAAACCTGTGTATCTGGCTGTCATGCATTTCCAAAAGTTGCCACAAAACTTAATGTTTCCTATGACTAATTAAATTCTCTGGGTCAACACTGCAAAGGTGTTTTGTCTGCTATTTTCTCTTGAAATGATTGGCTAGCCAAGTAAAATCAGATAAACAGTTGCTAGCCTGGTTGGTTTATTCGCCATCAGAAAAGAGATGAACATCATTAAAAGGCAGCAAAGCCTTCTGGAATAGATCTTCATAAATGTCATTATTCATCTCTGAGCCTTGGGTTGTTAGACTTGCCATCATTCGTTGCTGTTATGTGAAGACTGATGACAAGATTTACCAAAGCAGTTTGCAAGTGAGAAACAGCTCTTCTGTTGATGCAGATTGCTGGAGATGTTTGGTTTTGTCAGAAGGTTCATCATATTCAAAAGGACAACAAAGCCCCCAATATTTTTTTTCAGGTGAAATTCGGTTAGAAACGTTTTCCTCTGCTAGTTGCAGCTACTTACTCACTTTTTTATTTACTATTACACTTGTAATCTTCTATTACCTTTGGAGTTTCACCTACATTAAACTGAATTTTAAAAAAAAAAAATTACTCTTAAGGCCAGAGATTAAACGTACCTCAGCCTTGAAGTCTGTAAAACAGAAACAAGTGTACCACAGTTAAGTAGTCTTAGAAACCAAACAAACAGATCTTTTAAGTGTCAGAAGCATTCAGCACTTTAGGTGCTGGGTGGTGATTGTTAAGGGGCAAAGGTTGCCCATGTGTGAATCTTGGCAAGTGGCTTTTCTCTCTCTAAATGCTTTTGGCAACATCTCTGTTCCTAAGGAAATCCCAGTCCTGTTTTCGGGAGGGTGGACAGGCTTTGCACTCTGTCACACCAAGGAAGTCAGCATTCCCTTAGGAGCTTTTTTTTTTCTTCATTGAGCTTCAGTATGAAACAAATCCAGGCAAGGAACAAACGAAGTCAAAATTAAAGAATCAAGAAGATTCTTTCTGCATCTTTGTAGCTCAAGCTGCAAATCCGTGCTTGCAGGTTGAGTGTTTCTCCAAGCTGTTCTCTCACAGAGAAACATCTGTGGTAAACATTTTTCTTTAGCAACTTTGCTGTTCTTGAAGGCAACGTCTTCATTTACCACTTAGTTGGCAAGGCAGTCGATTCAGTACTGAGGGGTTGCAGTGGAATCTTCCAGCCCTGCCAGTTCTCTCTCCTCATCTGATTCCTCCAGCGCAGGGTCTGAACTGAACGTGTAGTGTGTGATGCTGACCTGTTAGTGGCCTTAGGCTGTTGCTTCAACTTTTTCAACTTGATATGAAGCACCACAGATAACTGTACATCTATACTTTTGATACTTCTTTCATTGCTGATCCTGGAAAAAAAAGGACTTGTTGCTGCTCTGGTTCCTGTTAGTTTGGTCACTGTTTTGAGTACAACAGTTTACCAGATCAGCTCCCATATTAATTAATCCCTCCCTCAATCCAATGTTTGTCTATCATTGCAGCTGTATGCAAACTGTAGTAATACCTGCTCAGTGTTTTGTTTTGCTTAGGAGCTGAGATTGTCCCTTTGGTGCTGGTTGTCTTTTTGAAAAACCTGTTCATGTTAGCATTAACATCCTCTGATGCAGCATTGTGGTAAGGCTGATGTTTGTATCAAGGATCTCTTGAAGAGACTTAAAGGTGAGCTTGGTTGTCATTTGTTTTATTCTGGTCAGTGCTTGGTAATGAATTAGCAGTCTCTTGGTTGGACATTGAGAGTTGGGCTTGTTCAGCCTGGAGAGGAGAAGGCTCTGGGGAGACCGAATTGCAGCATACCAATAGTTAAAGGGGTCCTGCAGGAATGTGGGAGGGGGCTGGTCACCAGGGAGTGCAGGGACAGGACAAAGGGTGATGTCCTCAAGCTGGGAGAGGGCAGGATTAGGTTAGACATTAGGAAGAAATTCTTTACTCTGAGCATGGTGAGGCCCTGGCACAGGGTGCCCAGAGAGGCTGTGGAAGCCTCATCCCTGGAGGTGTTCAAGGCCAGGTTGGATGGGGCTTTGGGCAACCTGGGCTGCTGAGGGTGTCCCTGCCCATGGCAGGGGGTTGGAACTGTATGATCTTTGAGATTGCTTCCAACCCAAAGCCTTGTATGATTATGTGACTTCTCTTGCAATTGCCATGCTGTATGTGCATCTGCCTGAAGCACCATCTCTGATGAACTAACTAATCCGTTTCAGTAGTGGGGAACACAGTCACATATCATGTTGAAAGCAGTGTTCAAAGGTGTGCATCACATATTGAAGGTCCTTGGAGCTATGATAAAATTGCTCTGAGCACTCTGGGAGGCAGGAGGACTGCTGTGAGCTTAGGGAGGGAAGGAAACTTGGTGGTGAAGAGATGCCAAGAACTTCAGCATGGCCAGGGTGTAAGTGAAATTGTACCTTAATAAGTGGTAAGTTCTACTTTGCTGGAGCAGCGTTGTATGGCAAGTCAGCTTCTGTTTATTTTGGGATTTGTAATTACCCCAATGGATTAGAAGAATTGTTTTTTTATTTCCCCCCCAGTCATTGTTTTTTCACTGTTACAGGTTCCTTATTTAGGAGTGATTCACTTCCATAGGAGCAGTAGCTCTTAAATGTGATGTAATCAGCAGTCTGGTACCCTGGCATACCAGTTTGGATCCCATCAAACTGCTGTTAGAAAGAACAGACCTTGGACTATCTTTTCTTGCTAATCATTACAGAAGATTTGTAGCCAAATCTCCAATCATCACTACTAAGATTAGCTGACCAACAAGGGCTGTCCACTGTTTGATTCCCCTCTTTGCAGCTAGTGGACACTAGCTTTTTCTCTGTGTGATTTTTCCTCTGTGTGATTATCTTTAAACACCACCATATTCCACTCACCTTTCTGCTTTTCTCCTTTAACATCTGAGAATAGAAAATAACCCTTGCAGAGGTTTCTGTTCTACTTTAATCTAGGACATGAAGTAAAGTAGGGCTGATTAATTGCTTTAATATCCCTCTAGTTCTTTTTTGGCATGACAGAATCTAAAGAAAGATAAAATGGGTGATGGTAAGAAACTGGTACAGTCCACCCAGGATGGGGATTTATTTTGGGACCTGATGTACCCATCCAGATTTTTTCACTGGTGTCTGTTCCTGATGAAAAGACAAATCACTACTTCACATGATGCTTTTTCTGGTGGGGTTGCTGGGGTTTGGGTTGGTTGGTTTTTTTTTCCTTCTTTCTCCCTGAATTAGCCACAATTTTTCTTTGTTCCTTTTTGATAGAAAGCCTTTAATGAACTGGGGTGATTTGAGGAAGTACTCACTCCCAATCTGTTGTATGCCAGACGTTTAAGTAGAAGGGGCCTTTGTGTTTTGGTTAGTCCTCAGTCACAGTGCCTGAACATGAAAGGCACATCCTTGCTCGATAGCAAGTGGCTCTCATGCCTTAGGATGTACGTGTTTTTTGATTTTCTTTATTGCTTTTCTTTTGCTTTGTGTTCTTGCTCTCTCATCTTACCTCTTCTAGGTCTTTTTCGTCTTTCCTTGAGCTTGCATGTCACCCAGGATAACCAGGATGATGAAGTTTAATTTCCAGTCCTATACCAACATCTGCATCTCTGGAAGATCAGAGAAATATGTTTTTCATTCCATGTCTATCGTAAATTTATTGACATTTTCTTATATTACTTTATTAAAGATCTTTAGAGGGCATGATCCCACAAAAGTGAGAGTCATTTCTCAAAGGAAAAGTTTCCCCCCAAAGGCAGTTTATGGCCTAGGATTACAGGCTTGGTTTTATTTCAGGTTTCATACTTTGTGACTGTGGAAGTGAAGAGGGGATGTGCTGAGCAAAAGCTTTTAGGAGACACCTCAGAGCTCAGTGCTTCTGGGTAGACATCTGCTACGCATCCAAGATTTGATCCTATGGCTATTGTTCATCTAAAAACTTTAGTTAACACAACACTGAAAAAGCTTGAAAAATTGTCAAAGGAGAGAACATACTATGGTGAGCCCCATCTTTGAAATTTTCCTTGTTAGGAGCAGGAGAGGATTTACCTGTCAGTTGATGCCCAGTTGGTGAAAATATGAGGACCTCCTACCTCTGTGGTCATTAGTAGACAGAAGATGTTTAAAATTACACTGCCAGTCCTATGCTTTGTTGTCTTACCCTCTTGTTGGTGCTTTGGACTCCGCTTCTTAACTCTCCAGCAGATTATTATTTTAAAAACTATTTTGATTTTTTTCTTGCTTACTACCTTTCTTGGGTTTTGCTTTCTCTGTTTTTCCACAGCAGATCTGGTTTTAGCATACATCTGCAGTGAAATCCATGTGTCATGTCATGGATGGAAAGATTTAGTGGTCTAAAATTTGAATTAAATGAACACCCCATTATATCATTTGTGAATATAAAGCTTTTTCCTGAGAAGTCCTCCTCTTTCCTCCTCTGCCTGCAGAAATGAAAACAAAGTCTTTTTTAGTTATGATTTAAAACTTCTTGTTTAGCCAGACATGTTATTTAGCTCAACTACTTAAATCATAATTGATTCCCATTTCAAGAATATGCATGTGAAGTTTAGGCCTTCAGCTACTTACTGAGAGCCAAGTGATAGACCAGGCTTGTCCAGTGTTTATATTGGAAACACCACTAAAGCTTGCTGTAGAAACCTGGCCAGGCACCATTGTAATTGTTAAATTTTCATTGCCAGAAGAACACACAATTCACTATTAAATCTAGAGAAGGAAAAAGACTTGAGTTCAGGGTGCTGCAGGCATTATCTGCATGGTATATTGTTGCAGGTGATGGCTATTTCATGCACATTTCTTCTCCCTATGAGAACCTGGGTGTGAAAAGGTGGTTTTATCAGAAATAGAGCTTTGCTGGTTTGGTAAGGAGGGGGAATGTACCTCCCTTTCTTATTTGTGTTTAAAACAGTGCAGGTCATAGCACTAAGGAAGGTAATAGTCTCTAAGGAAGGCAGGCATTCCTGCTGTTTGAGAGATGCAGCTTTCAGATTGACAGGATGTAGTAAAAACTCATGTTGCTGGTTTTTCTACCCAAGACAAGACAGGACAGGCCAAGAACTGAAGTGTTTCAAGACCACATTTCTTCCACTAGTAAATAATGCGTTTTTAAAAAAATATATTCAATATATTTACTAGTGGTTTCTCTTAAACTCCCTTTAGTAGATTTGGGGTTGCTTTTTCCACAGACTTTAAAGTACAAACTAATTGGTTTGTTTTGTTAGGATTTTAATTTTTACTGGTGCTAAAATTAACGAGCTTTCAGAGGCTTGCTTTTATGAACTTTAAAGGTTTAAGGGGCTGGGCAGTAGCGAAGCATCACTGGTTACATTTCAGTTCCAAGATGTTTAGTTTGAGCTGCTGGCATGGCCCATGTGTTTATGCAAGTGCTGTCACTCTGAGCAAGCTCTCTCCTCCGTTTTCTTTCCTCTGCTCTCATTCTGTGGTCCCTGCTGCTTGGCAGGGACTCTGCTCAGGTACAAACACAACTCGGTGCCCAAGAGTTGGTGCGGAGTTTGACGTCTGGTTTAGGGCCCAACTCCGAGTCGGTCCTAGGAGAGCAATAATTAAGGGGCAAGATAGGCACCACTATAAACAGTGTTTGTGTTGGAAACTTCGTGGGCTCCTTGGCTGCTGCATGGCTGCCAGATAGCTTTGGAAGGGCTTACAATTTTTGTTGTCAAAACACTGTAATCCAGCCTGATGTTCCCTGCGTGCTGGACCTTCTGCATTTAGTGGGTGTTGCCGTTTTGATATGATGTGGTTAAATAATGATTATTGCAGTAGTTAGTCACAGGTTTGTTGGTTTGTTTTGTTTTTTTTAAATTAGTAGATTTATTCATTTATAAAAGAGGAAAAAAACCTTTAGGAGAAGCAGTTTTGTAAACCTTACATGGAAGAAATACTAATAGTGTCCAGGCTTGGTCCATAGATGGTCTGTATGTAGGTACTGGGAGCGTGGGCAGAGTGGTAGCAGCTGGGGGTGGAAGCCAGTGCTCACACTGGTACTACTGAGTTTATTACTACTGCTTTGCTGACCCTTGTGTAAGAATGTTGTGGGCTACATGGGGAGGTTTCAGGCCAGGTATGTCCTTCAGTCCTGGCTCCTTTGGTTTGGGAGCTACTGCTGGTTCTTTAGCATGATTTGATTGAATGCGTTTGGAGCTGAGAAATGTCCATAGGGAACTATGAGGAGGGTTCCCTGGAAAAGGAAACGCCTGAGCCCCAGGGTGAGAGGGGCTGCTTGTGGGCTCCCTGGGGAGGTTTCAGGCTGGGCATGTCTTTCAGTCCTGGCTCCTTTGGTTTGGGAGCTACTGCTGGAAATGGTGAGTGCTTGCGTCGCCTTTCTCGCGTGGCTGCCCAGCAGAAGGCAATGCCAGGATAAAGCTGACCCAGGGAAGGTGGAAGGTTTTTCTGCCACCAGATGTGGGTAGGGGCTGACGGCCTCTCCGTGGGTGCGGGCGGGGGTGGTGGTAAGCCCTGACGTGGGGAGAGGGCTGGGGGTGCAGAGGCCGGGCTCCTTGGGTGCGTGAGCCGGCAGGCTGCTGGGAGGTCAGGAACAGGGAATGAACCACAGCTGTTTGTTTCTGCTGTGCACAGGGAAACAGCCCTTTGCTTACATTCCTTGCAAGATCGCACCAGAGAGTATACCTGACTTGGATGACCCGTTTCTCCTCCTGGAGTAAACACTCCTTTCCGGCCCAAAAACCAACTCACAGCTTACACTGGAGCACAGTGGGTGCACGGTGTTTGGGGATGCATAGCTGAACTCGGTTAGTAGCAGCAGGTAAAGCATCCCTGTTGCTTTTCCCTCCCACTTCTACTCTGAGCTGTTGGGAATACAAACTGCTCATGACATTAAAATGGTACCAGCACCCCTTATTTTTCCACAGACCTAAGTGTTGTAAGAAGTTGAAGGTAAAGTTTAGAGAAGTGTGAAAGCCAGTTTAGTAATTCTGAAAACATTATGAAGAGTCTTAGCCAGATGTACACAGATACTTACACATGTGTTTCATTTGAAGGAATATACGTCCACTTAGAAGCTGGCATGGTGTGGTTTGTTTTTGTAAGACCACAAACAGTCTTTGTGTGAAAAATGCTTTCACTGCAATACTACACTACACAAACCCAGGTCCACAGGTAAAGGTCTCAGCCCTGCTGTGGGGGCCAGGAGAGCACAAGAACAAATGCCTTACTGGAAAAGCCCGTTGCACAGATCAAATTGGTCTTAAAATCTTGACCAAAATTGCTTTACTTAAATGAGGTTTTCCTTTTGAGTCTGCCTTGATGTTTTCATCACTTTTTACATGAGACCTCATGACTGTCCCATGAAGACATCTTCACTACAGGCTATTTTCCCTCTCAATTAAAGTTTTCAGACAGTTACTGGGAAATCACATGGAATCATCTGATTCACAGACGACATTCAAAGGAGTGTTCAGAGCTGTTTGAAATAATACTTCCCACTACTTATCCGTCACATAAAACTTTTCAGTGTGACTCTTGTAGTGTAAAGAAATAGAAAAGACAAATACTTCCCCCTTTTTGAAGTGGGGCAGAAGGAACTTTAGAATCTTCAGTGCCACAGTGCAGCTGAACTGGACAAAACTGTGCAGAAAGTGTCTTCTCAGTCTCATGACTGAGAATGAATTACTGTCTGATGCTCATTAGAGGGATGCCCATGGTCAAACCGCCTGCCTGACTTGAATCTTTGAATTGTGCCTGGTGTGTTTTGCTCTTCAGAAACCACATCCTTCTCACATGTGATTAGAGGACGGCTGGTAGCTTGAGAAACGCTGCCATATTTTATTCATGTAGTATTTGACAGCTGTTAACTAGTGAAACTAGAGATTGCTGTTCACTTGACTAAAAGGTAGTGCACCTGACACCGGTCACGGAGAGCCCAGTTAACCTCTAGGCTATATATATTGAATTAGCAAACTGGCAAAAAGACTGGGCTGCTGGAAATTGTGTGCCATCAAACTTGCAGAAAGAGTTGGTTGATTATTTTGCTTGCTCAAGTGGTCTTTCTCTATCATGTATGGGACTTAGCCAAGTCAAACCAAACATACATCCACGTTACCACTCACAGTTGCTTCTTGAGGACAATCAATGTTCATCTCTGGATTCTCACCACTGAACAGTTTGTGGGCCACATGGTCTTGTTGGGGAATAGCTTGAACAAACTGGTACACACCTCTTAGACTTGCTGCTACCCTGCCCCTCCTACACCCTTGTTCTCTCTCCATTAATTAGTTGGAGCAAATAATGCTCTTGGGATTGATTCTTTGTTGAGCATCTGTGCAGTAATTGATAGAAGATACTTTCCAGGGGGTATTCTGGGCAAAATTATCTGCTGCTTGAAGGAATATTCATTACTAAAAGAGCAAAAATCTGTTAAAGTGAACTTGAGCAGTTACAGGAAACTAAACCAGCTGTTGGGTTTTTTATGACAGCATTGCCTGCCCTCTGTAAACTGCATGATGTTGCCAGTATTTCTTGTCTGGTATTTTGAGTGTGCTAGCTGTACTCTGGAGAAGTTGTGGGGATTTTGGTATTTAATGAACTGTGATGTTATTTGTCTTTATCAAAAGATAGTCAACAGGACACCCTCTTGTGCTTATGTAACTTTATATAATGCAAAATAAATTAATCAAATTCAGTAAGCTAAATTTTTATATGAGATGAAAAACATTGCTGCTGTGGTAGAACCAGCTCTATTTAAAAAAAAAAAGAAGAGGTGTTTCTATGGTGAGACTTTCTGCTTATTGGGAAAATTTGGTGTTTTGGGTGGGTTTTTTTAAATTAAGATGAATTTGAGCAATTATTTGATCTGATGAATTACGTATCTGAAGTTACTTGTGCTTATCTCTTTCAGGAAATCCATGACTTATTTAAAGATTATGAAATCAAGTATTGTTATGTGGACAGAAATAAGAGAACAGGTAAGAACTTACCATCTTCCCATGTCATCTGTTTCAGTTCTGTAATGAAACTAGTGAGGAACATCATCTGCTACATATGAAGTCATCGACTTCCCTGCTGTCACTTAGCTTGACTGTCCCTCAGTGCCTCTTTTTTTGCACAGTTTGTCACCTTCTGCTGAAGAAGAGTTGGAAATTTGACTGGTATCAGCCAGAAGTAGGTTTGTCTGTGTCCTGCTTTCAGCTAGGATGATATGGTAACTCTCAGGCCTATTCCCTTAGTGAGTGACTCTTTGGGACAAAGCTAACCTCCACTGTCTGGCTTCCTCTGAAAAACCAGCCCTGAGGCCCTGCTCAGGACGAACCACATGTGCTGATGACATGATCAGAGGAAAACCTACCTAGCTCCAGATGCACTTGTGTCAGGTAATATAAGCCAGAAGCAGTTTATTAAAGGAATACTTCAAGGATTCCTTTGAAGGAAATGTTGTCCTGAATTAAATGCTGAATTATTTAAGCCCAAATGTCCATTTACAAATTAATTTTCTACATAGTGGATTCATGGATTTTTAGTGCTTGTGAGGTACAGAAATGGTGCAGATATTCCTCTACACATTCCTGTCCTTCCAGAGGACACAGCCAGGGCTTTCTCCTGAGGCAACATGGGTTTCCAGGACAAAATCTTAACACAGCAGCAGGGATAGATTTCTGTCAGGATTTTGTGAGGATAATGGTGTTTCTTGACACCTGCCTCTAAGGAGCAAAGATTTTTTGCTTTAATTATCTTGCAAATTTGATTTTTGGATTATGGAATAAGGCCAGTTTGCATGTGAGGTGCTGTGGTCTGTGATACAACAACAGTGGTGGACAGTGTGAAGGGAAATATGAAATACTTGGAAAGAGTAAGAGAAAGGTGATTTTTTTTTTTCATTTAATCTAGATATTTTCATATAGAATTAGTTTTTTATGTATGTATTTATGTTGTTCCTAGAGTGTACACATGTGTATAGGTGGTATATGTAGTACTTTGCTTCTTCATGTGAATTTTTGTATGCTTTGCTGCAAGTCTCTGCAAATTTTTGACTGGAATACACTGTAGATGGTTTGTTTTGTCTTGGTTTCCCATTTGGATAGATTAAGCACTTTACCTCTGGATTCATAAAGCTTTAAAACTGTGTTTGGAGGCCCTAATGTGGCAGAATCTTAACATGTACCTATACAATCAACACAGTTCTTGATCCTCTCAGCTCCTCCTGCGTGTGTTCTTCATGCTCCAGATTGGTTTGGGTGGTGGCAGTTTTGCTATGCAAAAAGCTACGTTTCTGCTAGTGCTTTTGACTGTGTCTGTGGGTGTTCATGTGTATTCAGGTTTATCCAAATAAGTAAGTACCAACAGAACTAAACAGTCACCCCCCAAAAAAATGGATGTATTGAAGTATTTACGAAGAGAGGCTGAGGGAGCTGGGCTGGGTCAGCCTGGAGAAGAGAAGGCTGTGGGGGGACCTCATTGCAGCCTGCCAGTCCCTGAAGGGAGCAGAGGAACAGGAGGGGAATCAGCTTGTTCAAGGGCAGAGACTGGCAGGACAAGGGGGATGGAGTGAAGCTGGAGGAGGGAAGGGTGAGAGGAGAGATTGGGGGGAAGTTGTTTGCAGAGAGAGTGGTGAGGGGCTGGAAGGGGCTGCCCAGAGAGGGGGTGGGTGCCCCGTGTCTGGGGGTGTTCAAGGCCAGGTTGGCTGGGGCCCTGGGCAACCTTGTGTAGCTCCAGGCCTGAGGTTGGTGTCCCTGCCTGTGGCAGGGGGTTGGAGCTCTGTGACCTTTGGGGTCCCTTCCAATCCAGACCAATCTATGATTCTACGACATCCAGTTCATAATGTCAAATTTGAAAATACATATTACAGTGTATCTCTCAAGCTATGGCATCTTCAGGGTAAATCCCAAACTCTTTACTTTCCCTGTGGTTTATATTGGTGGGTTTTGGGGGGAGGGAGAGGTACAGTAATTCCCTCCTTGCTGGAGAAGCCTCAGTGATAGGTGATGTGCCCTGTTGCCTGTCTTGCAGCGTTCGTTACTCTGCTGAACGGAGAGCAGGCTCAAGATGCCATTCGGAACTTCCACCAGTATTCTCTTCGGGGGAAAGAAATCTCTGTGCAGCTCCAGCCCACAGATGCTTTGCTGTGCATCACTAATTTACCCACTTCATTCACATTGGAAGAGTTTGAAGAACTTGTGCGTGCCTATGGCAACGTGGAGAGGTGTTTCTTGGTGTACAGTGAGGTCACTGGCCATTCAAAGGGCTATGGCTTCGTGGAATATATGAAGAAGGACTCTGCTGCCAAGGCAAGGCTGGAGCTTCTGGGGAAGCAGTTAGAGGAGAACACTCTCTTTGCACAGTGGATGGATGTGAACCAGCTGACGACAAATCTTATTCACTCCAAGTGCCTTTGTGTAGATAAATTTCAAAAAGACTACATTGATTCAAAAGAACTGACCCAAGCTTTCTCACTAAAGTATAAACCCATTTTCTGCCAGGTATGTTGAATTTGTACCTGTTGGAACATCATAACTGATCCAAGTAGCTCTGTATTTGCATTTTCACTGCTTGCCCTCTTTTTATTTTTCATTTAAGTAGCAAATGATTATACACAAGATGTGGTACAGCTGCTTTATTGGTATGGCTTTGCAGTGGTTGGATGATGATGTCTGGGAATTCTGCAGAAGACCACTCTGATGAAGCACCAAGAAAATGTTTATAAGGCATCCCCTCATCATGTGTTCTATTGGAAAGAATTTTTGAAGTATTTTGAGAGAGATTTCAAAGTAAATATTGGTGATGGTTTTATTGCTCAGTAAGCAAAGCTGGAGTGTATGAATACCACAAGTGCAGCAGGTTAGATTATGGAGAATATGTGTGTGTATGAGAGGAGGCCATGGAGATGCTCAGAGGGCTGGAGCAGCTCCCCTACAGAGAGAAGCTGAGGGAGCTGGGCTGGGTCAGCCTGGAGAAGAGAAGGCTGTGGGGGGACCTCACTGCAGCCTGCCAGTCCCTGAAGGGAGCAGAGGAACAGGAGGGGAATCAGCTTGTTCAAGGGCAGAGACTGGCAGGACAAGGGGGATGGAGTGAAGCTGGAGGAGGGAAGGGTTAGAGGAGAGATTGGGGGGAAGTTCTGTGCAGAGAGAGTGATGAGGGGCTGGAAGGGGCTGCCCAGAGAGGGGGTGGGTGCCCCATCCCTGGGGGTGTTCAAGGCCAGGTTGGATGGGGCCCTGGGCAACCTTGTGTAGCTCCAGGCCTGAGGTTGGTGTCCCTGCCTGTGGTAGTGGGGTTGGAGCTTTATGATCCTTGGGGTCCCTTCCAACCCAGACCAGGCTGGGATTCTATGTATGTATGTATGTAATATATTTAAGAAACCTCAGTGAATCTCTCATGTGTTTTTCCCTCACTGAGGAGGATTGGGATCTCACAGTTGCTGAGCTTGCCAGTGATAGAAGTGGTATGTCTTGGAGGTATAGAAGAGGTTTCCTTCTCATCTTTGTGGCTTGTGAGATACTAGACCACAAATAAAACATTGCTTTTAGAAGTGGTGCAGACTGGTGTTCCATAAACAGGCAGTCAAAAGAAAGCTTGCTTTGTATTCATGCAGTTGGGTATGATTTCAGTTCTTTGGCTTTGTTTTTTTTCTTAAGTATCTGGGAAGGCAGCCCAGAGATTAGCTTCAGGGATAAGCAACAAGAGATTTTCAGCCTCTGAGACCAGCAGGTCGGTCCAGCTGTCTAGTCTGACCACCTGCAGACCATCACATTTTCCCTAGCTCTCTTTTTGAGCCCCAGTAATTTGTTGTTGGCCAAAGCACATCTTTAACTTGCTTGATCCAAATACTCCAGGAGATACCTGAACTGGAAGGAACTCTTTGCAGTAACTGCCCATCCCTTGTCATTTTGCACTTGTGTCTGTTCTCCCAGTTGAATGTTCCTGGCTTCAGCTTCACCTCACTAATTACCAGATTGAGGAGCATTTGCTCCCCACTATTGTCTTCCTGTAAGAAGGTATTAAATGCAGTAATCAAATCACTTGCTCAATCTTTGTTTAATTAGCTAAACAGATTGATCTTTTAAAGTCTTTTACTTCAGGGCTTTTTTTCCAGCTGTCAGATAATCCAGAGGCTGCTATCAGCTCCCCCAACAATTCTTACACAATCTTTTTAATTTCTGAAGTTCAAAGAATAACAGGCTGCTCTGATAAAGATGCTTTTCACTAGCAGTATTCTACTGTGCAGTTAGAGACCCTTAAATACTGACTTTTACCTTCTTCTTACATCATAATGATACATGATGTAGGTGAGGAGGGTCTGTTTCTGTATGTACCAGATCAACAAATGGCACTATATAGAGAACACAGGAGTGAAACACTGTGATTTTGAAGTAGGAAGTAGGCAGACAGTCAGAAATAAATCCAAGAAAACATTCTTGGCTCATTCTCCTGTTACCTATCACTTGTATAAACACACTGTGTAATAAGCTAATAGGTAGATTGTAGAAGTAGGATAATAGAAGAAACATAGGTTTACTTATGCTAACTTGTGATTTATTCTCAGTGATTGTCAGAGAATAAACATGTGATTTCTTCTCAGTCACACCTCATGTTCCCACCAGGCATCCAACAGTGCTGACTGGTAAGGGAGGCTCTGCCTCAAGGGGTGGTGGGGGACCCAACAGAGGTGCTGGTTGGGCAGGTAACAGGGGAGTGATGGAGGCAGACCCCATGGGCTAATGGGACAGGCAGCCTTCCAGAGAGGGAAGACAGGAAGGTGGAGGGAGGTGAAAAAGTAGTTGAGATTTGATAGATGAAAAAGGGAAGACAATGGATGAATTCTCATCAAAATAGTAATGGTTTTACCAGTGAGATGACCTAAACAGTACAGTACAAAGGAAGGAGAAGGAGGAAGACACAAGGAGGTGTGGAAAAAGCAAGGAGAGGGGTGTGATGTGATGGATGCAGACAGACAGGTTCAGGTTGGATGTTAGGAAAAAAAATCCCTGGCAGAGTTGTGGGGCTGTGGCACAGGCTGCCCAGGGAGGGGGCTGAGTCCTCAGCCCTGGGGGTGTTTAACAGAGGGGAGATGAGGTGCTCAGGGGTCTGGTTTAGCACAGGACAGGGATGGTTGGACTCCAGGGGCTTAAAGGGCTTTTCCAACCTGGGGATTCTGTGAGAAGAAGAAAACTGTGAGAACATGGGGTGGCAGAAACTTGGGTGGGGATGGAATTTCAGTAGAGAACGACTAGAAGTGCCTTTGGAAAACTCTTGGAAGAATGAGTAAGTTTCAGAAAACCAATTAAGATGTTCATTTGCAGACATCCCATTTTCTGTCATAGTGGTTACAGTCTCTCCCTTCATTTTCTAGTCTTGGCCAATCCAGCCTTCACACCACTCCTGCATTCAGGTTGTCCCTGCAGTAGGTTCACAGGGACCATTTTTGCCCATCTCTTGGTGTGGCTTCTGCAATGCCTTGTGCTGCTTTTGTGGCTTTAGTTCTGCTGGGAACTCTGGCCCTTTGTTTCATCATGTAAATGCAATCTTTCACCTAAAACTCTTACCTGAACTCATGAAATAAACTCTGGTTTATTTTGTCTTGTTCCAGAGTTACTATTTTATTAAATTAATTTGATTTTTCCCTCTGCTGACAATAGAACTGTTTGGTTGGGCAGAGCTGGAGCCAGATACTTAAACATGGGTCTCAGAAAAATGGCATTGCCTGGGACTCACAGGAACATATTTTTAACTTTGCTTCAACAAAATGACCTGAAAACCCCCATTCCTTTCTATATCAACTTTAAGTTGTCACTGGGAGGTCTCTACTTTTCTCTAGATGGGGACAGGGCTTTTCTTTGGTATCTTTTTACTTGGGATGCTAAAAAATTTCTGACCCAGTTTGCAAGAATGCTGGTAGCTGCACTTTCAAGTTAGGGGAGTTTTGAACCATGTGTGGAACTACAGAAACATTTCCAATATATTCCATAGCTGCAAAGCATTTTTCCCACAAGTTCTTCAGGTCTTTACAATGTAGCTAAACTGATGTCAAATAAAATATAAACCTTCTCACACACCTACATATATATATACATAACACATCTGTGTGTGTGATTATATATCAGAATATGCATGTTCTCCAGAACTCTTCCCAGCCTTTAGCATTGGCAATAAAGATCTGACCACCTTCTCTTCCTTCCAAATCTTTCAGGTTTATATTTCAGTTCTTAGTGTAAGTTTGTGGGATCGAAGACTTGGGAGTGGGTTGTTTTTATCCAGTGAACTCTACAGATTTCCTCTCTTCCACATCAGAGCTAGTATGGGTATATCATTTCTGCTCATTTTGGGACCAGAGATTTTTGCCTAAGCTTCATTCCCTCCCATCTCACCCCTTTTTTTTTGTTTGTTTGATTTAAATCTGCTCATTCTGCTATAAAACTCTGCAAACAAAGGACAGAGCTTTGTTTGACACATAAGCCTGTTTCCAGTCTGCTTGATTGATCAGTCTGGCATCTTCTCTTGGCATTAAATACAACCACACACTTCATACTCTCCTAAAAGGCAGTATGTATCAGTGGAATTTGCATTGTTACATGTTTCAACAACTATGGTGTAGCCTGATGAATGGCATTTTTATTATTCTAGGCTTAAGAACTGAACAATAATGAGTTTATAATTCTTATGCTACAAAGTACTGTAGCATGCAGCTGTATTTGCAACTTCCTTCTCTTTCCTTCCTTATTACCAAAAATAGGGGTTAAATATGGCTTGTAGCTCAGGTTCTCCATGAGATAAGGTTGAAGTGAAGGTGGTAAATCACAGAATCACAGAGCTGTAGGGGTTGGAAGGGACCTGCAGAGCTCATGGGGTCCAACCCCCCTGCCAAAGCAGGGTCCCTAGGACAGGGCACACAGGTCGGTGTCCAGATGGGGCTGGAATCTCTCCAGAGAAGGAGACTCCACACCCCCTGGGCAGCCTGTCCCAGGGCTCCCTCACCCTCACTGGGAAGAAATTCTTCCCCACATTGGGGGGGAACTCCCTGTCCTCCAACTTGAGGCCATGGCCCCTTGTCCTGTCCCCAGAGACACTGAGAAGAGGCTGCCCATGGCCCCCTGTGTCCCACCCTTCAGCTATTGATAACCACTGATCAGATCCCCTCTCAGGCTGCTTCTCTCCAGGCTGAACAGCCCCAGCTCTCTCAGCCTTTCCTCACAGGGGAGATGCTCCAGGCCCTTCATCATCTCCTCAGCCTCCTCTGGACTCTCTCCAGGAGATCCCTGTCCCTTTTATCCCAGGGAGCCCAGCACTGGACACAACACTCCAGGTGGGGCCTGAGCAGGGCAGAGCAGAGGGGGAGGATCCCCTCCTGTGACCTGCTGCCCACACTCCTCCTGATGCCCCCAGGATCCCATTGTCTCTCTCAGCCCCAGGGCACACTGCTGGCTCATGGCCACCCTGTCACCCACCAGCACCCCCAGGTCCTTCTCCACAGAAGTAAGTAGTGCACTCTTGCCCAATATAATCAGAACCTCTGATACTCACCTTATATCTAAGGCATCTGAGAAAGAAACCTACTGATTTGGGTAGGCAGTAACATAGAATGTCAACAGTTTGCAAGGTATTTTGCAAGGGATTGGTGCAAATAACTGCAGTGCAGTTCCTGAGGTTCTGCCTTTTGTTCAGTGTGTTGTGAAATGTTTCAGTTTGTGCAGGATGAAGATAGTTTTATTGGTAACTTCGCAGTGGTGGAGTATGAAACTGCAGAGCAGGCTGAGAAGGTCCAAGAAGCCACTGATGGCATGACTATCAAAGGCAAGAGAGTCCAGGTATCCTTCTGTGCTCCAGGAGCACCAGGCAGAAGCACGTTAGCAGCACTTATAGCAGCTCAAAGGATGGTAAGATACTTAAAAATCACTTTTCAGAATGAGTTTGATACACCTTGAGCAGCCTGGGTTGGGTCAGAGGGATTCAGCTGCTCCATTAGGAAGTGGAGCCAAGGTTTGGGAAGCATTAGCCTTTTCTGATTGTAGCTAGTCAGCTCAATTCAGCCTCCTTCCTAGGAAAAGCATGGCCATATTCTTCAAGGTGGGGGTGGAAGGTAAAATACACCCATAAGACATCACAAAGTTTTACCTCTGTAGCTCTGGGATTTGAGTAAATTTAATTTTCTGTGCAAGAGATTGTTACAGCTCAAACCAGAAGTAACTGTAAGTGCAGTCATTTGTCAAGCTAAAACTTGGTTAAAACAGAGAGGCAAGAAATTGTCAGTTTTAAGATAAATTTCAAGGTAGGAGAAATAGTTTAATTTCATGCTTGATACAGAAGAAAGCTTTTTACACCCACATGTCTTATCAAATTATTTCCTAGAAAATTGGATGTGATAAGTGTTACATGAAGCTGTCTTAAAAGTAGGAGCAGAACAGTCTCATTACTTTGGCTAGCTGTAGCCCACATCTTCATAAAAGAGATGAGTGGTGCTATTATAAGATGGTATGTGGCATTCATGTTAACAAGGCCTTTCATATTCTCCTTTAGAGATAAAGCTCTCTTGGTTTAAGGGAAGAAATGTGGCTTAGGAAAAATGATATGCTTGGAGTTTTGGGGGGAGTAGTTAGTTAGGCATTTCATTTGAGGGTCAAGGAGCATGGAAAGGAGTGGGATACAGGGGGAAGGGACAAGCTGGGATTATTTTCTGTGTGAAATGAAATACATACCTTGCCATCAAGTGTGAGGGATTGAAATGCATTCTTTGTTTTCTCCTGATTCTAACTTGTTTTTCTCTCTTTTAATTGAAGATGAGGAACAATAGGAAAGGCTTGCTCCCAGAGCCAAACCCTGTGCAGATTATGAAAAGTTTTAACAATCCAGCAATGTTGCAAATGCTGCTGCAGCCCCAGTTACGTGGCCATGCTGTTAAACCTGGTAAGTTGGTTTAAAAACACAGTTAAAAGTTGCTGTTACATGTGTAGACACTTCCACATTTCATGAGAGCAAAAGCAAGAGGTAGATTGCTACATTATTACTGTATTCAGGTTAAAATTTAGTGCTACCTAAAAAACATCTGAAGTGGGAACCTGGTAAGTATTAATTGGTCAGCAAGGAACTATGTAAAGGATGTGCAAAGTTCTGCATGAAGGACCACAGTGTTAGCACGTGGTGTGCATTGTGATAGCCCAGGAGAAACAACTTATCTCTGAGAAGGGAGTGATAAAGAGGGAGAAGGAAGAGCAGGAGGGTGCCTCAAGACTGCAGGACCAGCCCCATAGTGGCTTTGTTAGCAAGACAAAAGCTAAAGCTCACCAAAAGGACATATAATGGAGAGGAGTAAATGAAGTAAAGATGTCCTTGAAGCCCACCTAGATGTTATAATGCTCATGCAGGGCTGGGTGATGATGAGCTGTCATAATGGAAAAATTAACCATTCCTTGGAAACCCTATGAATATGCATATGTTATGAATAAGAATATATTGTGAATATTCATATATTATGAATATACATATATGTCTTGTATAAAAACTGTGTAATTGACCCTTTACAGTGCACACATCAGGAGGAGCAATCCCCAGCACTGCAATAAAAAATACCTGCTTGATAGTCACCAGGGGTTTGGATTTTGGCTTTCCACAGCATCACCCCCTCATATTAACTCTGTGGTCTCTGAATGCTTACATCAGAAAAGGATTTAGAATGAAATGTCTTTAGCAGTTGTCATTAAAATGGCAATAAAATGTTTAGATCTGATTCTAGATCTGAATTTTGGAGCCTGAATCTCTCTCCTAGTGATTCCAAAGGGAATCTTTATTCACTTGGATGCTCCCATAGTTGTACGCAGCATTTCATAACAGCACTAGGCAAGACCATTTCTCTGTCTCCTCATTAGGATGGAGGGGAATAAACCTATAAAACCCAATCTTACCACAGTGCCAAAGGTGAAAGTATTAGGAATGGGGACAACTAAGAGTTTGTGACATAATCTACTGACAAAGATACACAGAAATGATGTGTGGAGTGACCACCTCAGTGAAGGTACACCTTAGCTAATGCTAAGGTTCCAAAGCCCTTTGACAATGCTGTGGGCATTACTGTATCCCTGAGTGAAACTCTCTTCTTTAGAGGAAGCACCTTCATAATATATCTCTCAGATGCTGTTAATTGCAGATCAAAGCTGGGTGTATTGAAAGGTTTTGTTACAGTGACACTGATTGGGTTTCATGGAAACCAATTAAAACCACCAATTAACTCTTATTAAAAGATTTTTTGCTTGCCTGACTTAGAAAACCCTGCAACTTTTTCTTGTGTTTCTAAAGCAGTTCTTGGAGCATCTGCAGGTTTACCTCACCTTATAAATTCCACAGTTGGCCCACCTTTTTTGCAGCTGAATAAAGTCCATCAGGTATGTGACAGAAGAACTTTTGTCAAAATAGATCTTTGTGGAAACCTGAGCATGACAAAATATTCTCAGTGTTTTAAGAAACTGCAGTTAAAAATCCAGTGTTCTCATTGAAGCTATCTTTCAGAAGGGCACTCAGTTCTGAGATGCCTATGGGGATGTAAGTGTAGATTGCTTGCTTGCTATCCACCAGTGAGTTATTTTATCTAAACTGAGCTTTTGATTTGTTAATACCTGTCCTTGTAGAGACAACTTGCCATTACTAGAGAAAAAAAACCCTTTAAATTAAGAGTTTGAGGAGCATGGCACATCCATTTCACTTGGAGCTGCTCTACACTTCCTGTAGGGATATAAATTTATTTATCTTATACAAGCCAACAACCTTAGCATCACTGGCTTAATTTTAAAGCTCTTGGGGACCAAAATTGTGCTGCACATGCTGTAAAAAAAAAAAGTGATTGCAGATGTTACTTTTGAGTAAAAAATAAAGCCACCCTCCCTCAGGTTATGAGCTGTTTAAAGTGTTCTCAGAGTATTCCAGATGGACACCAGAGTTCCTGAAAGATACTGGAAGGGATATTTGGGATTAGTCTGCCCTAGAAATTGAAGATGAGAATGTTCTAGAGTAGCACCCACAACCAGAACTCCTCCCTGCAGCCCTGCACTTGGCCAGCAGCCTGCCTGGCCTCCACCTTGGATTGAGGTTCTGTCAGAGAATTTCTCCAGCTCTGCCAGGAGCCAAAATTTGCCTTCAATATCCATGGTGGGGAGTCAATTGCTTTGACCTGCTATTTTTGATTTTTCAGAAATTCCCATTTAAACAATAAAATCCCCTTAAGCATTGGTTGTTATTCCTACTGTTCTTTTGGCAAGCACAGACCTAGAGATCTTTAAAAACACTGAGCTAAGATGCAGAGATACTCCTTATGCTAAATTGATTTAGATTTTCTGGGCTTTTTTTTTTTTTCTGCTAAAGTCTGGTAGTTTAATACATTCTTTTGAATATATACTCCTTGTGCAGGACAAAAGCAACTCATTTGATGGGGGAAATTATTTATTCAAAATATTTATATTATAATATATAATATAATAATATATACATATTATATTCAAAGTATTTATTCAAAATAATGTATTAACCTACCAGACTTTAGCAGGAAAAAAACCCCACATCATCCTTTGCTTGTACTTTTGTTGAAATGACATTTTCAATTGGTACAGTTAGTTACTGCTGCTCTCTCTCCAGCCCTGAAGAGCCTTCCTTGGAAGGCAATGTGAATGTTTTCTAATCACAGCTGGAGACTGGGGTGTTTTACACAGTTAACAGGGTGATTGATGATGATCCAATGTTTCTTTGGCTCTAAGAGTGCTGCAGTCAAACAACTTAGTGTTTTCTCTTTAGAGAGACTTACAAGTCTTACTCTCTTCCAGGGAGCTTCCTGTCGTTTAATTAGCTCCAAACCTGGCCTAACAGCCTGAATTGTATTGACATTGATTTGATTATCCCAGTTCCTTCTATTAGGCACATTTTTCTGTTCCTCAGTGACTTAGTTCAGACTATTCCCTAAAGCCAGAGAACAAGGTCACTCTTTTTGTTATCTTGAAATTCAGTATAGTCACAGGAAAGGAACAGACAGTGCCTTTGCTTGACTCCCCACTCCCCAATCTCAGATTCCTGTATGTTTTGGTTTAGATACTTTATATTCAAGGGTTTTTTTAAAGTAATATAATGAGAATAAACAATGTTTTTATGAAGATTATTCCACAACATTTATAAAATCATTTATGTAAAAGGTTGAACAGAGGGGAGTTGGAACAAATGGGTTATGCAGTGATCTTCAAACTCTGCAGATAGATGGCTTTTAAGTTCTTTCTGTTGATTGCTCTTACTTACAATTGCCATGGGCCAAAACAATGCATTTTAAACTTTGTCAGTGATGTGTTTCCCAGCAGGTCATTAAATCTCTATTAGCCAACCTGATTTGCCATTCTTGTATTTCTGCCAAGTTTGGCAGTTGAACCAGTAGATTTTCTTTGTTGACTTAACTGAGTGGGGAAGGAACAAAGGTGTAGTGGTGACAACAAATAGCCCAGAGTAATTCCTACTGGAATCCACTAAAACAGCAGATGCATAATTAATCTAGATATGTTCCTCTTTGGTTTATATTGCACAACTCTCAGTCCAGAACATGATGTTATGGGCATAGAGGGTTTTGCCTTGAGAATTCGACCCTACCACACACAGGTACAACCTAGGCTTGGAAATACTTGTGAGGTGTTTTGCAGGGGGCTGTAAAATCTGGAGACAGCTGCCTTCTTTTTGGGTTCCATCTCCATTACTTGATCTTTCCTGTGTAGGAAAAATAAACAAGGAAGGCTATACTTATAATTTGACACAGTCAGTGTCCCATATATCTGTCCTTCCACTGCTGTACAAAAAGATTTGTAGGGCAGCTTATGTTTTGTCTGGCAAATCATGCTCAGGAGCTGCTACCAAAAGGCAGATTCAAGCCTGCATTCAGCTAACATGAATCACAATGTGGTTTGGTGATCCAGAGTGGCCATAAGGTTTCTTTTAAGCCACCATACCAGCCAGAGCTCATCCTGCTGAATATAGCAGTGGCACAGGCTGGATGTGGTGCCCCAAAGTGGCTCAATTTGGGTTCTGATCCAGAATTGTCAGGTGAAAAATATGAATATTTTATAGACTTTGAAGGTCACAGTGCCTACTGATTGCCAGCTCTTTAAAGGCTCTGGAACAGAAAGGCATTAATATAGTCACCATTAAAAAAAGGAGGGGGAAAAATCTGTCTGGATATTCTTCTTTGAATGTAAAGATGGTGTTTGGCTATGGTAAAGCAAGGGATGAGAGTCCCTGCAACTTACAGCCCAGTCCTGTAACTCTACAGACATTTGGTGGAGATTATGGTTTAGAATTGGAGTGGGAGGAGTAATGCAAATATTAACTGACTGTGAAGTCCTTATCCATACAGCTTGTAATCCCCTGAAGTCCTCATGTCTCTCATTGGCACTGTAGGTAACTCTCCTATCTAGTCTGTCTGCAGGGACTTCAGACACATTTAGCTTTCCCTCTTGGCTTGGGCACAGGCTGAGTGGAGTCTGGGCTGTGTTTGGAGATTACTCTTCATTCTTTAAAAGCCATCAGAAAATGTGGTTGTGAGGTGAAAAAGAGGGCTAGGAGGCAGAGAGGTTAGAAGAACTTGAAACCACTTTCTCTGAATGTAGCAGAAACTTAGTTCTGAGGAGGAAATAGCTATTTCCCTTTGCTGTGTTGATTCAGAAACTCATTTAAATTTCTTTATCATCAGAAAATGTTTCAGCAATGAACTGTTTGCCATGACTGTCAACTAACACTTCTTTTATTAATCCCTCAGAGTTCAATTCTGGGGAGCACATCTAACTTACTGCTCCAGAGCCCTGCTCACCTGCCAGTGCCCCAGCAGCAACTGATGAAGATTGAAAACATTCAGGCTAATAGTGTATGGTCATCCCTTCACCTTTGACTGTCTTTGGACCTTCTTATGCTGCTGAAACAAGTTGTTTTTTTCATCCAGTGTAATTTAACAGTTTAATACATCGAAATAGATTAACTGAATGTGGAAGTTATAAGGAATAGCTACAGATTATAGGTTATTTTAGTCATTTATGGAGTTTTCTGTTGTTCCTTATAGAAACCAGGCTTGCTGGGAGAACCTCCAACAATGCTGCTTCAGACAGTGCTGGGAATAGGGGTGATGCCATCTGTGAGCTCAGGCATGGGAACCCGTGGAGAAGCTCTCAAGTGTAAGTGATGTTTTGTTTCATACCAGACCAGTAGAAATGCTCAGCCTCAGATCAGGCACCTTTCTCTGTCCCACTGTAGCAGAAGCAAAACCATATTCATAACTCTTCCCAAGGGCATGAAGCAATAGGATATGGGGTAATGGTTTTAAACCAGAAAAGGGGAGATTAGGAAAAGGTTCTTCACTCTAAGGGTGGGGGATCACTGGGACAGGGTGCCCAGAGAGGTGGTGGAGGTCCCATCCCTGGAGACATTCAGGGTCAGGCTTGATGGGGCTCTGAGCAACCTGATGGTAGTGAAGATGTCCCTGCTTACTCCAGGGGGTAGGACTAAATGACCTGTAAAGGTCCCTTCCAACCTTACACAGTCTGTGATTCTCTGATTCTGTGTTTGAGCCTTATCACTGCCCTGTAAGGTAGGCAGAGAGCTGGTCAGGAATGGCCAATAACAACACAGCTTTACAGTTAAGCAAAGTAACAAGTTATATATCTTTATAACTGACTGTAACCTCCTGGTTCAAGCAGAAAACAAACTTGAAGTATCTTGCCTTGTTGCCTGGCTTCTCTCAACTGTTTGTCAGGGAAGAAGTACACTGTGGCATTGGTGGAATATTTACAGGTTGCTAAATATTCTGCTTGCCCAGTTACTGCCATTTTAGTGCACTTGGAATATGTTTTTATGTAGGACCAAAGTGCCAGGGGGTGGTTGCTCTCTGCAAGCAGATAAATCCAGGCAGCTGAAGCAGCACTACAAACAGCTTTTCTGCCTTCATTTCATTAAGTGATGGAGCTTCAACATCCTGTCTGTGACAGATGACAATTTTGAAGGCAAATTTGTGTTGTGATCAGTTGTGATACTGCTTAGTGCATCTTTTTTGTTCCCTCCACTGAGCACCACATATTCTGCAGCTGTAGATATGGGCTGAGTAATGATAGTAACCAGGAGCAAGGAGAAGCTTGCAGGGGTGGCAGAAGGGTAGAAACCTATTCTGAATGCCTGGATTTTAATTTTGAAGAATACTTTCTAGCTGTCCTGTTTGTAAAAGGAATTTTAATTGAGGTGGGTACTTTCCCCTCTATTTTAATACTCTTGGATGCTGGTCATAGGGGTTTTTTTATCCAAAGTGGCAGGAGTTGCTTATTATCACAGTGAATGTTTAGAAAACTCAGTGTTTTCTTCTATGAAAGAGGTCCTTGAGAGTGTCCAGAGAAGGGCAACCAGGCTGGGGAAATCCTGGGCTGGAGGGCAAATCCTCTGAGGAGCAGCTGAGGGAGCTGGGGGTGTTGAGCCTGGAGAAGAGGAGGCTGAGGGGAGACCTTCTCCCCATCCACCTCCCCTGCCCTGCCAGGAGGGTGCAGAGAGGTGGGTGAGGGTCTCTTCAGCCAGGGGACAGGAGATGGGACAAGGGGCAATGCGCTCAAACTGCCCCAGGGCAGGGGCAGCTCAGCTGGGAGGGCAAAGTTCTTCCCTGGCAGAGTTGTGGGGCTGTGGCACAGGCTGCCCAGGGAGGGGGCTGAGTCCCCAGCCCTGGGGGTGTTTAACAGAGGGGTGATGAGGTGCTCAGGGATCTGGTTTAGCACAGGACTGGGACAGTTGGACTTGAGGATTTTAAAGGTCTTTTCCAACCTGGGGATCCTGTGCAATCAGCTTTAGAAGAGTTCTTTGCTCCTGGGATGGTAAAAGAATAAAAACTAGTGTCAGAATCTAGTGTTCTGGGGCAGCTGGGAAATGGATCTCAGAATGTTTTTCTCATCACTTAGTAAAAACCCCAAACAAAATGTTCTGATAAATCTTGTCTAACAGCAAAGTTTCTCCATTTATGGTTGACTGCAGCATCTAATCTGACTCCAATTCAAACAGCAGCGGCAGCAGCGGCGGCAGGGATGGGCATGCTGCCATTCTTCCCCAATCAGCACATTGTTGGACAAGCAATACCAGGGCAAAACAACCCTCCAGATAAACAATCAACTACAGAAGCAGTTGTTTCAGGATCACAGCCTTATCATCAGACCTTAACAAATCTTTCTGCTGGAGCTTTGCGGGCTGGACATGCCAAACAGAATCAACTAAAAGGCACTGATACCAGTTTGGGGGTAAGGAGCATGGAATACAAGCATTGTATTACTTCTGGAGTGTGGATTTTCTGGCTTTCATCTTAACATGCCTAGGAGTTAACAGCAACTGCTTACTGTAGTCTTCACTACAAAATTTGCTAGATCATAGGATCATTCGTGAGACATTTTAAGGTCATTCCAGTTATGAAGAATAGGGAGAGAACAATAATGCTCTTTGGTGGTCCAAATGAATTAACAAAAGAATCTTTTTGCAATGCTGGAGGCTTTTTTTCCCATGCTTATGCCTCATAGTATTTGATGATGAAATTATCTGAAGGGCAACGTCCCATTTAAAGGCTGAAAATTGAACTTGTGGTTGAATTTAAGAGAAGGCTGTGGGGGGACCTCATTGCAGCCTGCCAGTCCCTGAAGGGAGCAGAGGAACAGGAGGGGAATCAGCTTGTTCAAGGGCAGAGACTGGCAGGACAAGGGGGATGGAGTGAAGCTGGAGGAGGGAAGGGTGAGAGGAGAGATTGGGGGGAAGTTCTGTGCAGAGAGAGTGGTGAGGGGCTGGAAGGGGCTGCCCAGAGAGGGGGTGGGTGCCCCATCCCTGGGGGTGTTCAAGGCCAGGTTGGCTGGGGCCCTGGGCAACCTTGTGTAGCTCCAGGCCTGAGGTTGGTGTCCCTGCCTGTGGCAGGGGGGTTGGAGCTCTGTGACCCTTGGGGTCCCTTCCCACCCAGGCCATTCTATGATTCTATGAATTTCATGACTAAACATGAGCAGTTCTGGTGGTGTGTAGGGCTTTGGGTTTCCAGCTGGGTGGGTGTGTTTGTATGTGTGTGTATATATATATATACACATGTATGTGTGTGTGTGTATATATATACACACATACAAACACACACACATATATATATGTATATAATATATATGTATATAATATATATGTATATATGTGTGTGTATGTATGTATATATAGGTATATATGTCTGTATGTGTATATATATATAATGTATGTGCATGTAAATTTTCCACTTTTAATCCATACCCTCTTAGCTGTAGCTGACATACTCTTACTCTGTATCAGCTTTCATACTCCATATTCCCTTGAAAGCAGGGGGTGGGAGGGTGATGGGTGGGAATTAAGTTGCACCAGAATGGTCTCATTTTTTCAGATTTTTTTTTCCTGCCATTAACAGAATTTACTTTAAAATACTTAATTACTTTTCCAGTTATGAGGAAACATGTTCTTAATTTGGATCTGTGTTTTCTGAACCACCTGAAGTGGTTAGATTACATACAATGTTGGTGCCTGCCTTTGTTACACAGCACTGGTCCTACTTCAGAAAGCAGGCTGTTTAATTTTTAAATCACTTTTTGCTGTAATGAATCAGGATTTTGCTTATATATAGAAACACCTGGGTAAAATACACAAGGTGTATGTGTATACCTACATCAAATCAATGGGTTATTTCAGCATTTCATTTAGTTACAAGGAAATGTAATTAAACCATTAGAAATCTGGGTGATTAATTTATTTCTGTGAATACTGATTATCAAGATAAGTTCTTTTTTGAAACCTTGGCATGTGCTGTCAGTTCTGTGACAGGACAGCCACCTTCTGCATGCTGATACTGAATGGTCACCCTGTCTTAAATTCCTGCTTTTTTGCATCCAGATGAAGAATTTTCAGCACTCTGCTGAAGATTTTTGTCTTTAAAAACTGGTCTCACTCTCTTTGAAAAGTTGATGGTTAATATTATTTTACTGAAAATGTCTCAAGCTATTAAAATAATGGATTTTTTTTTCCTCAGTGGGCTTTGAAAAAATGAATAGAATAGCTGCAGAGTAGCATACTGTATAAACCTCTTTGAGCTATGTATTTCAGACAAGCTATTTAACTTCCTACAGCTACTTTATCCTCTTTTCTGGTGTTTTTCCTAACATCAGTGTGGTGGTTTAACATGGCAGGCAGCTAAAACAACCCCATGGCTGTTGGTTCTTTTCCTCCATCCCACAAATGGGGGAGAGAATTAGAAAGCAAACAGGAAAACTTGTTGGTTGAGGTGAGGGCAGTTTAATGGGCCAGGAAAGGAAGATGTTGGTGATGGTGATAATAAAAAATGACAAAACAAGTTGCACAGAACAACTGCTCACTGCCTGGTACTGCTGCTCAGCTAGTTCCTGATCATCGCCCCAGTTATTTACAAAGCATGATGTCATATGGTATGGAATATCCCTTTGGCCAGTCAGACCAGTGTCCTGGCTGTGTCCCCTCCCAGCTCCTTGGGCATCCCCCCCACCTTTGCTTGGCAGGAGGAGCTGATAAGCCCTTGACTGCTTGGCAGCAACTAAACTATCAGTGTGTTGTCAAAATTCTTCACATCCTAACCCAAAACAAAGCCTTATACTGGCTGCTAGGAAGAAGAATAACTATCCCAGGTGAGACCAGGACAATAAGCTGTGGGGATATAAGCTGGCAGTCTACCCTTCCCACTCCCTCACAGGAAAACCCTTCTGGTGGTTTGGAAGAGTGAGCCGGTCCTGGCGCTTCGTTTCCACTCCTGAACAGTTTCCTCTCTTAAGGAAGGGCTCATAAACTGATCACTAGGATGTGTTACAGTGGCAGATTGCAGACAGTGTTGTCTCTCTGGTCCAGGGTTCATCCATCCTTTATTTGCTCATGGCTCTGGGTGAAAAGAGTTGTCTTGGCCACGTGCTTAATGCCAAATCCCTGCATCTGGGGTCGTTATTGGGATTATTGTCCATTCACTTGAATGTAAAAGGTTTTCTTTTGTTTGCTTGCTTTTAAATATCCTTTACTAACTTACAGTCTAAAGGGAAACACTCCTACAGAATGATTTGGCAAGGAAAAACCACAGGCAGTGTGTCTGGGCAGTTGTCCCCAGTGTTTATTTTAAGGTTTTCCTCTCACATCTCGTAGAGGGCTACGCTTTTTCCAGTGTCCTGCTGGGACACTAACCCTAATTCTGACAAATGGGGTATGATTACACTGCCAACTGACCTGTCCAATTGTTCCACAGTCTCCAGTGAAAAAACAGACTTCACTGCTAGGAGAACCACCAAAAGAAATACGTCTCAGTACCAACCCCTACTTGAATTTGGCAAGCGTGTTGCCTGGTATATGTCTTTCAGGTAAGCAAACATTCAGTGGTTTGACTTGCAAGTTTCCTTGGCCAGAATGGTTACTCTGGCAGGTAATTCCAGTGACCACAACATTTATCTTTAATGAAATACTGCAGTCTGCCTTAAAATTGCAGTGTAAGCTATCCTTCATGTTATATTTGGGAAGGGTAAATGTTCAGGGTTAATGGGCTTACTGATGCAGACAAACTTTTAGAAAGCCTCTTTGGTTATTAGTAGCACTGATTAATTTTGAGCACAGCCTAATCTGCAGTGGCAAATTTCTGTTGGAATCCTGAAATACTGGTAAACAAGAGTGCAACCTAGTTGTGCACTGCATGACAGCCATGTGTTCCTTGTGTCACACACAGCAATTGCCAGCAAAGCCTCTAGTCCTCCACAGCAGACTGGAATTTCAAACAACATCGTGGATGCCACCGTGTCTCAGGGAACTACATCACAACATGCAATGGAAAACTATTTCAGTTACTCTCAACAGCATGGGGAGTACACACAGGTAGGTAGTTTTGCAGCACGTTCTTCTGACACCCTGGTTTGTCACTCAGAGCCCTGGTAGCAGGGTTTTGGCAGAGATCTGCTTGGAGATCCTGCTTGGCTTTTTCTCTGTGGACTCTGCTCTTGCTGGTACACCCGTGGTCTGATAGCCCTGCATGCAGTTGGACAGCATCACCCAGTGTCACGTAGCACTCTGCAGCAGGTCCCAGCCTTTCCTACAACAAAGCCCATCCTTTTCATAGAATCATAGAATGGCATGGGTTGGAAAGGACCCCAAGGATCATAGAGCTCCAACCCCCTGCCACAGGCAGGAATCCTTTTCTTCAGACTGAACCTTGTAGGGCCCCTTCACTGGTAGTTCATCTCTTGCAGTGGGACAGAACAGATTGAGCCCAAAGTCCACCTCAAGCCTCCATACATTCCCTGCTGCAGTTCCCTGTTGAAAGATTGCTTCTGGAGAACCTGAATTCCCTGCATTTGGCTAAAAAATAACTTCCTGTGGCTTCTGGCTTGGTTTTTGTCTGTCTTCAAAACCTTGAAGTTTTTCTTTTCTCAAGAAGTTCTGAAGTTTCCTGGAACTCTGGCTAGATCCCAGAGAAGAGTGTGTTCTGTCTGTCAGAACTTCCCCTGCAGCTTGGGGAATGTTTGCAGTCTCTGCCAGCTGGTTTCACTTCACCATGCACCCTGTTTGGGGATCAGAGCGTGGCCATTAGGGTGGAGGGCTGCCCTTGGTCCAGGAGTGTTTTGTTGTTGCACCAGGGGTGTTTTGTGGACATCAGGGTGTTCTGTGAAATGAGGTTTATGTATTTTCATTAGCCATTGCTCTGCTCTGTGTAGAAACATGTCCAAAACAAACATGAGAACTGGATTGTAGCACTGTCAGGTACTAGACTCTGTATGAAAGGCCTGGGGCTGTGCCAGGATGCCCACCCTGGCCTTGCCACAGGTCTCCTCCTACCCTCTCCCCATCACCTCCTCCTCCCCCAAATTACCTGGTCCCTCCTGCTGTGGCAGGAATAAGCTGTGCTCCCCTCTCTTAGGCTGCTGGCAAGGAACTCTCTGTTCCTCCAGAAGTCCTGGGGGTAGGGCAGGAGTCAGTGGGTCTGGAGGACAGCGAGTGAGCTCACAGGTTTGTTTTGTGTTTGGGGGGGTCTCAGCCTGGCCAGGAGGGGATGAGGTTGCTGCACAGCACTGAGCTTTGCCAGGGCCAGACCCACCACCTTGTCAGTTCGGATCTGGTGACAGTTACAGGTTAGAGAAGCAGGAGACATGTCCTGTGGGCAGCTGGGCTGTGTGTTTTGTGTAAGCACTAATGTAGGCTTGAATATTTCCTTTGAACCTGATGAGTTGCTTTAAATTGATTTTGATGTCTCCTGGAGGTAGTTCCTCACCCCAAGCCCTCAAAATGCTGTCAGAAATAAAATCCAGTGGTGGTGTAGTAGTAGCAGGAAGGACTCAAATGATGTCACTGGGGTGCAGAGATGCCACATGTCATCATTCAGCTATATTTGTCCTGTCCATTGCTTCTGTGTCCCACAAACAAGGTCCTTGTACCCGCTGCCAAGGCCATGCTGCTCTGTGTATCTTCTAAGCACTCAGCTCAGTTCTGAATGTTTCATTTGAACCTGATCACTGGAGTTCAACGTGGGCTGAGGTTGCTTCTTGGAGAGCTGTGCCTTTTGTGCCTTCTCCATAAGAATTGTCCTTTTAAAGCTCTCTCAGTAGGCAGCTAATGGGAAGAGGTTTTCTCCTCCTTTATAGGAGGCTGTTCAGCAGTGGTATCAGCATTATGCTCAGGCATATAACTCTACCCAGGCAAGAGTCGATGACTTTGAAAATGGAGCCTCTGAGGTGAGAAATGAGTTTTATTTTCTTCCTGTCTTCGTTGGCTGTTCCCCCCATCAGCTGTAAGGGTGCTTTTGGACTCTGGGCACCTGCTTTGTTTGTTGATAGTGGCTGCTGCCATTGGAAAGGAGGGGCTGGAGAGCGTGGGACGAATGGCACTGCATGGTTCACCTTCTTCAGGGCATCCCTGCACAGTTACTCTCCAGGACTCATACTCACGCTTTCAATTGTACCTGCCATAAGTATCCCTCTCTCTGAAATCCCACAATCCCAAGGATTAAAATCCCCCCCCCACCAAGAAACAGCACCCCATAACGTTCTTTCCCAGTGAGCCTCTGGCAGGATTGTTTCTCACCCAGGCTGTTCCATAGCCTGAGCTTTCTGTGACTGATGAGAAGCACACCTTTTAGATGTGTTTTTAAGGCATTGTGTAATGCAAACTGCCCCCCTCCCCCTCCCACCTCCCCCCATCCTACATGGTGCTCAAGAGGCTGCTGCATGCCTGGGCTGCTGGGAATTGCACACTCCTCCTGGCAATCGAGTGCAACTCGGATATTTTTCATACCTGCAGACTGCTCCTTACTATATCAAGTTAAAATGAGTTATTAAACCTATTTTCTTTCAACTTCTGGTTTATCCTGGATCCCGTTCTGCGTTTAGGAATCTCCAGGTGGATCTTACCCAGACTACAGTACCTGCTTGCAGGTCATGCCTACACTTTACAGTGGAGCCCAGGGAGCATACCAGCCAGGCAGCTTGCAGCTTCCTCCACAAAACCCATTAAATAAGGTGAGAGGAGAGACGGAGCAGAGTGGTTGCAGATGCAGCCCCAGCCCGCTGCTGCTGGGAACGCTTCTTATTTGTCTTGTGCTGCCACCGAGTGGACTTGGGACCCGCAGCAAGCCCAGGCAGAGCCTTCCCACTGCGCCCCTGCTCCTGGGGATCCCGAGTTGCTCAAGATCACAGGCAGTTTCTGGGTGGATGTGATAAAAGCAGTGGTTGGGCAGGGCATGCCAGGGCCAGACCCCCTCAGGGACCCCCAGCACCCTGGAGATCAGGGCCCCTCGCTGCCCACAGACCACCAAAACCCAAAGAAAGGCTGGGTGTTTGTGAGCAAACGCCTTGGAAAGATGTGGTGTGTGAGGGGGGACATGCAAAAACACTCCAAGGGAGGCAAATAAAGTAGGAAGTGAAGCAGGGAGGAGGAGGAGGTAGTTCACATGGGCTTTAGATGGGGTTTTTTGCCTGATTTGCAGATGTTTGGCAGTGCCACTGGGACAGAACCTCTGAAGCAGAGTTAGCAAGTCGTGGCAGCATCCAAGCTCCCTACAGCTGCCTCTTGGGGGGGAAGCCATTTGGTTTTCATTTGAGACACGTAGCGGATGTCAGACACAGCCTGCTTCACCAGGCTCAGTGAGCAAAGCTTCCTTTGTCTGCTGCACCCAGTGGACACTTAATTTTCATCAGGAGAAGCTGTCAGAGGGATGGGGATGTGCTACAGCAGTGGGGAGGAGTCTGGGTAGCGAGGCCAGTGTCAGGCTGACCGAAGCACTTCTCCTTTCCCATGTGCTGTAGAAGTCCTGAGGAATTCTTACCCTCATGACATGTGCATCCTGTTGCTCCTGTTTTTGTGGATGGGAGAGACCTTAAAAGCCAGATTGTCTTCTGTCTTGGAGCAGCTGTGGACAGCTCTGTCCTGCTGCCTTTATGGGTGCAGCCCTGGCCACGCAGCCGTGTGAGGGATGATGATCTCCCCGTGGGCTGCTGGAGGGACGCTGAGCTGGCTCGCCAGCCCCTCACACAGCTCCTGGCCCTTGGCACCATGTGCCCTGTGCTGAGGGAAGCCATAGCTGAAGCTCTGAGAGAGTTCAGGGGTCCATCCTCCTGCTCAGCTCTCCTCCATCACAGCATTACATCCCCTGGCTGCACAGAGGTTAGTAGCTGTATTCAGCACGATGCTCAGGCGTTCAGAAACACAGCTCTGCCTTGGCATGAGAGTCATGTTTTTTGGGAGGAGGTTTAGAAGGAACACACAACTGTAGCAATGGTGACTCCTGGGAAGGAGGCAAGGCCTGGCTGGAGCTGGCTGTGGCGTGTCTTGGCCTGAACACAGTGCTCTGGGCTGCGAAGCTTCTGGCTGCATGCAGCAAAAAATGGAGCGTTCAGGTTCCTGATGCTTCTGCTGTGGCAGGAAATGAGTGAAATTGTAGTAAGAGAAGGAGGTAGCCAGGGGGTTGAGCTAACGTAATCCCTAGCAGTTTATCTCCAGCCTAAAGAGGAGAGCTCCTATGTGGAGGTGATGTTGCACAGCTCGCTCCAAAGTTCACCTTAATGTCAGATGCCATAAAAGGCAGGAAGAGAGCAGTGCCTTGGCACAGACTGAAACCAGCAAGGAACTTGTCTCATTCCTAGAATCAAAAGATAAATCTCAGTGGTGAGGGCACAGACTGGTCCCCACAAGGCTCAGTATCCGTTAAAAGTGTGTGTGCTTTAACCCTGCAACGTGTCTGTGAGCTGCAGGTCAGAGGTTTCTATGAACCCTGCAGTGATGATGTCACTGGGTGGAAGTGGGGGTTTCTGTGCATGTATGACATCTCCAAGGCTGTTTGAAGTGCAGGACAGAGGAGGGGGTAGTCTGTCTTCAAGCAGATTCCTGTTTGTGATAGGGGCAAGGGCTTCCTAAAATGGAATTGGACTTAACAGAGGGTAACTGGCGTGTTCGGTTATGTGTGGTTGGCATGGCTCTTCTGATTGACTGGCTTCAGGAGTGAGTGTGCTGGCTTGTGAAGCACTCACTCTGATGGGAACCAAAAGCCCAAATCTCTGATCTGGGAGTCAGCTGTAACACAGGCTACCTGGTGGATGTGGTGTGATGATCAGATGGGGGGCTTCCTGCAGGGCAGGTGCTTCACTCCAACTGTTTGTGCCATTTGGTGAGGAAATTAATGGCAGGGGGTGGGAAGGTGAGGGATCAGGAGTGATCAGGGTGCTGGGCTCTGCTGTGTATGTACAGCTTCTGCTGTGGTCAGGGCATGGACTGTGCAGTGTCCTGCTCTGCTAGAGCCTGGAGAGGTGCTAACCCTGAGCCTTACATCCCAAGGAACCCTTGGTGGTGCAGCAGCCTTAGGTCACCTGTGCCCCCTCCAGAAACCCTGCTCAGGGGGTTCTTGGGCCTTTCTCTAGCTGAGGCATTTTAGTTGGTGTTTTGATGCAAGAGCAGTGCCTGAGCTCTCCTTCCCTGCGGTGCCATGTGTGAGCTCATGCCTGTGCTGGGCAGGTGCTGGTTACCCATAATGTGTAACACAAACCTGTTTCAGCATGGCTGGGAACCAAGGCTGGACGTCCCTGTCTGGCCAGTGCCCAGAGCTGTGCCAGGACAGTTTAACACCCTCAGCTCTCCAGGAGGAAAGCAAGGCTGGACAGGTGACCCACTGGTGGCTCCAAAGGCTGGATGAGGCTGGAGCTGCTGTGATGTGTACTAGCGTGGCCATTGCACTGCTCTGCTCTGGAGTGGGGCCAGTGGCCCAGCCAGCCCCTGTCCTCACCAACAGCAGGTACAGCAGTGCGATGGCAGGTGCTTAGGGAGAGGCACCACACTGAAGGTGCTGTCTGCAGCTGGCTGTAAAGCTGGAGGAGTTGGGCCTTCAGACTCCATTACTGTCTCCTTGGCAATTCCCAGGCTGGCACGGTATTTACTGCTGCAGCGTGCTCTGCATCATGTGTTGCTCCTTTTCTCTTTGCCCTTAGGTGGCGCCAACAAGAAGCGAGAAGCGAGGCTCTTCGTACCTCATTTCCTCCCCGGAGCCGGGCCCCGTGGAGTTCCTTGGCCAGCAGACTCAGGGCTCTGCGGTTCGATACGCAGAATCCTCGCTGAAGAAGAAGCGCGTTTACTGAGCCCAGCATCACCCTTCCTGCCTCAGGGGGTGCAGGCAGGCGGCTCAGCTCGTACCTCTGCTATTTATTGCTGCCTTAACTTCAGACAAATAATCCTTCTTTCTGTGTGGGGTGTGAGTCTCCTGCAAGGAACCACCTTCTGTGTCAGGCAAACGTGCCGAGGAAGAGGTATGTATTTGTGAGGGGGTGGGGAGGGGGTTGGCTGCTTCTCAGCAGTCCTGATGCCTTCTGAAAGGAGGCGATGGCGTTTCCTTTGTCAGCTGCCCCTGACAGCAGCTGGGGGCTGCAGCTGACAAGTCACTGGGTGAGCTGGGGAGCTTACCAGCCAAAAGCAATAAAATACTGAGGAGGGACCGCTGATCCTTCCTCTGGTCCTCAGACTGAGGAAGTTAAAAGGTGAAGTCTTGATAGTTGGGGGGGGGGGGGTTTCCTTAATTTTTTTTAAACTCAGAATGTGGGGGGTTTTTCCACTCTTTTTCCAGGATTAAGGAGAGTTCTGCATTTACAGCCTTTATATTTTTAATATTTCTCTTAATCCTGGAAGGGCGACATACCAAATGTATTCCCAGCGCCTCTGTGACCTTTCCAATAAATGTTTGTTCAAGTGAGATGCTATACCGTGTGCTGCCTTGCAACACTCAGATCCCTGGGGACAGGGAAGGAGCCTCCACCTGCTGCCAGGCCAAGAACCCCCAGCTTTTCCTCAGAGTAAGTTCTTGTGCCACCAGAGCAGAGCAGCTGGGGCTGGTTTCCACTCCCCCTTTCCTGTTACCACTTGCATCTGGGTCTCAGTAGAAGGCAAAGCTCTTTATTGCCTTGCCCTAGTGCCCAGGTATAGGGAAGGCCTCCCCCCCAAAAAACAGTGGTTCCAGCTTTGTGTGTATTTGGGGGTTTGTTCTACAGAAATCCTTTCTACATTTAGCTTGTTCAGTAAGGAACTCTGGATGTTCTCTGCTCCTAGGCCTTGTAGCTGATGACTCAGAGATGGTAACTGTTGACATCACTGTTTAGGACAGATGACTGAGGAAGCAACCCTCTGTGGGGGGGGTCAGGGGGAGGATTTGCTGCCTTGGCATCTGTTGTGACATCATGGGGCCTTAATCCACGAGGCCAGAACCTGGGGGTGTGGGGCTTAGTCTCGCTCAGCGAGACTGAAACCATTGCTCATTGCTGATCTAAAAAAGCCAAACCAATTCTTCCAGCTGCCTTCCAAGCTTTGTGACATGACCTGATACTTCTTTCCAAAGTTTAAACCCCCCCCCCCCTCCACTCCCCCTTCCCCCACCCCCATCCAACAGCAGCGCAGGGCCCGGGAGCGGTTCTGGGCTCTCCGTGTGTGGATTGATAATTCACCTGTAATTCTTTGTTCAGACTGTTTGTATCTGCAACTTTCTCAACTTGTTACTCTGTTCAGCGACAATAAACTGTTGGTACACAGCTGCAGTGGATTTTTGGGGAGGAAGTTGGCTCCAACCTGCCCTTAAAGCAGGTACTGTAGGGAAAGCCTGGTTCCAGGGCACATTCCCATCCCTGTTCCTATGGAAGTTACACTTAGAAACCTTTCTGTGCTCTAATTTATAATTAAAACAGCTCTGCACTTGGAGAAAAAAAAACAAAACCAAAAAAACCTTTATTAATTTGTTGGTATAAAGAGTAACAAAGTGCTTACAGATTGAAGTCGGGTTCATAAGTGACGTACAGAACAAACCTGGTAATACTGTAAAAATAAATCTGACCATGTCACAGCTCATAATTACAGGGTTTATATAGAGACTCAGAGGCATCTCACGTTTATTGCCAGACCCAAGGATCTCCTCAAAGCATTCCCAAAGCCCAGGAGTGGTGGGGGAAGCATTATTGGCCTGAGTTTTAGGAGGTTTCCAGTTAATCTGCCCCCCTGCTCAGCCCTCATCCTCGGGAGGAGAGCGCTCCCCCTGCCTTCTGTACATGGATCCATTTCCTTTCCTATCCCAAATGCTTTTCATTAAGTGCTCCTGTGTCACACCTACCACAGTGACATCACCAGTGGGAGCAGCGGGGCAGAGGGGATATAATTGGGGGGGTGGGAGGGGCAGGGAAAGCATTAATACATTTATCCAAGGGCCTGTGTAACTATACATCCCTACCCAGGCCGATTTTTGGGGGAGGTTTGAACATGACAGTCAAGCAATATACTTTTTATATATACATAAAAGCTCAGAACTTGCAGGCTCATTATGCTGAGCTGATTATTTTTGTCTTCTCCAGATTTTTTACTCCAGAGTCTGGGGTTTTTTTTTAAGTGCCCATCAAAGAGATTTGTCAGCCAAACTCCTTTTGGTTGGTTTTTTTTTTTTTCCTTTAAAACCTCCTCCCAACCCCATAAAAATATGACTCAATTCCCATATCAAGTCCTTTTACACTCCCTAGTTGAGTTACTCAAGGAATAAGCGTGCAGAGCAGGCTTGGTTTAAATGCCACAGGTTGCACAGAGAGCAGCAGCTCGGTTCGCACCGCGGCGAGACGCCCATCGGGTAGAGACACAACTGCCTCGCACTAACAGCAGCAGAAGGAGGTGAAGCTATTGTTCCTGCCATACCTTTGAATTAATTTGATCCAACTGTTGACTAAAATTAAAAAGGAAAACCGTTGGAAAAAGAATCCTTTAAAGACATTAGCACAGTCAGAGTACAAATTACAGTAGTTACAAACAAAAGGTTTTGGGCATTTATATTCTGAGACACATTGAAAGTACGGACGGGGTGAAAAGGTGAATTACATTTTACTCATAATCGTTTCAAATCCTTGAATCAGGTTGTGGAAGGTGGTCCGTTCGTCGTGCCTAAAGATCCAGCACTTCCTCATCAGCTGGTCCACCTGGCAATGAGAGGAGAGACATTAAAGGGTGCCCAAAACATTGCACTGGGCTCTGCGCTCAGTGGAACGGAGCGGAATCCAACCCACGCTGTCACCCCGTACTCTGGCTAGCTGAGTACAGGTGTACATACACCTGACAGCACAAACAGCTCGTGCAGCAGGAGGGCAGATGGCTTGAAAAATGATGTGATGGCTTCATGGCAGTTCCAGAAGGGGATGTTTTCTCAGCCACTCGGTAATCAGATTCACAGACTGGTCTGGGTTGGAAGGGACCCCAAGGGTCACAGAGCTCCAACCCCCTGCCACAGGCAGGGACACCAACCTCAGGCCTGGAGCTACACAAGGTTGCCCAGGGCCCCATCCAACCTGGCCTTGAACACCCCCAGACACGGGGCACCCACCCCCTCTCTGGGCAGCCCCTTCCAGCCCCTCACCACTCTCTCTGCAAAGAACTTCCCCCCAATCTCTCCTCTCACCCTTCCCTCCTCCAGCTTCACTCCAGCCCCCTTGTCCTGCCAGTCTCTGCCCTTGAACAAGCTGATTCCCCTCCTGTTCCTCTGCTCCCTTCAGGCACTGGCAGGCTGCAATGAGGTCCCCCCACAGCCTTCTCTTCTCCAGGTTGACCCAGCCCAGCTCCCTCAGCCTCTCTGACTGGTTTAACATCCCCTACCCCTCTGGGTGCCATTACTGATTCAGAGACCGGGATGGGCAGCTCCTGTAGCTGCTCTGCCCTTCCGCTGTGGAGTTGTGCCAGCTCCACAGTGCAAGGCTCAAGTCCAGCACATGCTGCTCACCCCCCTGCCCTCACTGGTCACAGAGCAGAGCCACAGCAGCTCTGTGTATTCTGTGAGTCATGAATCGGACACGGATCTGGATACTAAAGTTCTTAACCCCTCTGAAGGGACAGCGTGAGCTTGGGAACATCCATGGCAAAACCCAGGAATGCCCATAGCAGACCCAGAGGTTCTCCTGCCAAGATGAGCCAGGCCTACCCAACCACCAACACATGGTGCAATTAGCTGCTAATTCAGCCCTGAAGGGAGTGCTGAATTAGCATTATATACCCATCCCTTACCTCCTCTGGGCAGGTGGGGGGACGTGGCAGGCGCTTCTCCTCTTGCAGGACACGCACCAGCCGCGCTACCGTCATCTGTCCCTGCGTGGGGCCGATCATTTTCAGGAACTCCTGTGGGAGGAGGAATCGTCAGCCATGCATCCCTGGGCCTGCCCAACCCAGGCCCTTTCATTCTGACATTTAAGACAATGCTTGAATCTCCAAATGAAAGCACAGTATGAGGCTTGTTTTACAGAGACCTGCACTCTGCACAAGGTCTTCAGTGAATGACAGCCACAAGGGTTGTTTTCACAAGAGGAAGAGATTCACCCCACTTCTGGTTTCCAAAAATAATAATTTAAGAGAAAAAAAAAAGAGATCTATCTTGAGCTAAGCAGCTGGACCAGCTGTTTCTTTCACAGCCACTCACCGCCATGGGACTGGACTCGGAGTCACAGTAGGTCAGCAGCTCGTACAGCGTCACCCCAAAGGACCAGACATCGGAGGCGATGTAAAATTTACTCTGAAGCAAGCACTCAGGAGCGTACCTGTGGGCAGCATGTTACAGCATTAAACCGCGCTCCAAGCCACACAGACACACTCACACGTATAACCCACTTAGAGAGGCGTTTGTAGGGTCCTCTCATGTTTAAACCGAGGCACCCGGAGGCCTGGGGGCTCAGCAGCAGGAAGCATGGTACAGTGGTTACACAGCAAGTCACAGGGAAACTCAGGGAGAGCAAGATCATGGGAAACCAGATCATGAAGAAATCAACAGCACAAGCTCGCTCTGCAGGTGCCTCTCCCTTGCTCCAATCCTGTGTCTCTGTTTTAGGCCTCGTATCAAACCAGGGAAAATCTTCAGGAGGCCTAAAAGCCCCAGTCTGCAGGAGCAGATATGTTACCCTGCTGCATGGTGAGGTTAAAGAAAGCAAATCAGGAGTTGGTACCAGAAGACGGGGCTGTCGAGGTCGTCCTTGACGGTGTAGTACTCCTTGTCGGTCTCGATCGCCTTGGTGAGGCCGAAGTCTCCGATCTTCACCCTGTTCTCACTTTCCACCAGGACGTTTCTTGCTGCCAAGTCACGGTGCACGTACTGACAGGAGCCCAAGTAGTCCATTCCCTGGGGGAGCAGAAAGCTTTCCGTGGGTGTTGCTCCAAGACTGAAAGTCACAATTTTTCTCCCCCTTCCCCTTCGAACAGTCCCTGGTTCCGGTGGTTCCCTGCGGCAGGTTCTCCCTCTGTTGGCACTTTCCAGAGTCCTTTTCTGACAGCCCCTCCCTTAAACTCGGCCTTTGGGTTCCCCACCTGCTGAACCTGCTGTTCCTGCTTTGTGCATCCGAATTTCCAGCTGAGCAGCCACTGCCTCAGACCCTCCTCTCCCCAGCAGCTTTGTGCTGCTGCTGTGCCTTGACCCTCCTCATGTCTCCAGCCAAAAGCACATTGCTCCCCACAGCCCAACCACACTCCCAGCTCTCCCTCACTTCAGGCCTGCACGTTGCTCCTCCCCTCTTGCCAGCAGCCCTTTCTGAGAGCTCTCCTCCCTCCCAACACCTCCTGTTCTGCAGCAGGAACGACTCTTCCCACAATAAACTTTATGCAAGGGAAGCCAGTTGTTATTCCCTGGCTGATCTTTGTGCACCCAACTCATGGCAGAGACCACTTCAGGACTGGGGACACAGGGAGAACGGGTCTCTTCACCAAGCCAGCCTCTCTTCCCACCCCATCCAATTAAACATTACACTAACGAAGGGGAAGAGCAGCAGAAAGGCTCTGGCTCACCTTGCAGATCTGAACTGCGTATCTGAGCAGCTGTTTGAGGTTGATCTTGTTCTTGTTCCGTGGAAGGTATTCCTTTAGGCTCCCAGAGGGAAGAAATTCCATGATGAGTTTAATCCCACTTCCTCCTGAAAGACAGAGTGTGGGTTTCACTCACAGACAGGACGCTTCCCACGTCACTACCACGGTCGGTGACTTCTGTACAAGCAGCAGACACCAGGCTAACTCCCAACCCAGAGAGCAGCTATCCCAGGATCCCAGGTTACTGAACTTAAAGGTCTTAAAAGTATCGAAATCCAGGATTAGAACCATTGCTATCCCAAAGGGAAAACAGGAAGGCAGGAGAGCTTTGTCCTCTGAGTAACAACCTGTGATTCTGCTAGTGATTGCTGGCTTTAGGGGGTTACAACCCTGCTGCAACTGGAGCACAGCCACCCCCAGCCTGCCTCAGGGCTCCTATCTCCCAAGGAATTTGGTGAGAACATCAGCCAGGGTGCTTCCCACATCCAAGTTAACTAAGCACATGGCTAGGCAGGAGGGACTACAGAGAGGAATTGCCACTTCTGCACTGTGGAATTCTCAGCCCATAAAGGCTGAAGGAGGAGTGTTCCACTCATTAAAATGCTTCATTTTTCAAAGAAAACCCTTTTAGTGGACACACTTTTCACATTCTACATGAAAACATACCATCTTCAGTGCAAATTCCTTTGTATTTGACAATGTTCTCATGATAAAGATTCCTCAGGATTTCTATTTCCTTCTTGAGATCAGCAATGTGATTCCCTCCACTCTCTGGCTTCAGAGATTTCACTGCCACTTGCTCCCCTGTATTGTCACCTTCTGGGTCGTATCTGCAGAGCTCAACCTTGCCAAAGTGGCCCTAATTGTAGAAGGAAAAGGTCACATTATTCATCACAGCACCTGCTAACCACGGTGTGGCTGATGCTTTGTTCTGGGGGTTTGGGAGTCATAGAATCACAGAATGGCCTGGGATGGAAAGGAACCCAAGGGTCCCAGAGCTCCAACCCCCTGCCACAGGCAGGGACACCAACCTCAGGCCTGGAGCTACACAAGGTTGCCCAGGGCCCCATCCAACCTGGCCTGGAACACCCCCAGACACGGGGCACCCACCCCCTCTCTGGGCAGCCCCTTCCAGCCCCTCACCACTCTCTCTGCAAAGAACTTCCCCCCAATCTCTCCTCTCACCCTTCCCTCCTCCAGCTTCACTCCATCCCCCTTGTCCTGCCAGTCTCTGCCCTTGAACAAGCTGATTCCCCTCCTGTTCCTCTGCTCCCTTCAGGCACTGGCAGGCTGCAATGAGGTCCCCCCACAGCCTTCTCTTCTCCAGGCTGACCCAGCCCAGCTCCCTCAGCCTCTCTCCAGAGGGGAGCTGCTCCAGCCCCCTGAGCATCTCCCTGGCTCCTCTGACCCCTCTCCAACAGCCCCACATCTCCCTTGTCCTGGGCCCCAGCTCTGGACACAGGATCCAGCTGGGGCCTCCCCAGGGCAGAGCAGAGAGGGACAATCCCCTCCCTGTCCCTGCTGCCACCCCTCTGCTGATGGAGCCCAGGATCCCATTGGCCTTGGGAGCTGCCAGAGCCACTGCTGGCTCATGTTCAGTTTCTCATCCCCCAGAACCCCCAGGTCCTTCTCACAGGGCTGCTCCCCAGGAGCTCTTCTCCCAGGCTGGATCTCTGGCTGGGATTCCTCTGGCCCCAGTGCCACCCCTGACCCTTGGCAGTGTTGAACCTCATTAGGTTCCCCCAGACCCATCCTTCCAGCCTGGCAAGATCCCTCTGGATGGCTCCTTTCCTTCTAGGGTGAAATCACATCCTCCTGGTGTGACCCAGGAGACACACACAGCACCCAAACTTCTCTCACCTCTCCCAAATCCCGGATTCTTTTCAGGAATCGTTTTTCAAAGAGTGTGGGATCAACCTCTGTGAAGGGTTTCTTCTCTGAGACGATATCAGGGTCTGGGAGGGGGATAAAAAAAACAAGTGCTGGGTCAGGGAGATTCCTGCAAGGTCATCTTGGTCTTGACACTTCAAGGCCTCCCTGCCCGCACCCACTCTGCTGCTGTCACAGCCTGTTTCTATGCCACTCTCACAGCTTTCCTTCTTTAAATCCTGCCTACTTCTTGGCAGGGAAGTCCTTCTGTCTGTACGTGTCAGTCTGCCACCTGCTGATTGCCCTCACTCTGTGGGTTGCTCGTTGGGTCTTCTTCCAGGTTCTGATTCGGTTCTCTCTCAACCCACTTCCCACACCCTGGCAGCTATTCAGCTTCTACAACCACCAAGTTCTGCCCTTACAACACACCGATCACCTCTGTAGTAATCTCACCAGAAAACAACCCAGGAGCCAGAGTTGCTGGTGTTACCACTCCAATTGGGTCAAGAAGCTCCTACAAAAATGTCATGGAGCTCAAAGACCCTCTTGAAACTAAGCTGAGCTGCTGTACCAAGTGTGGGCCACAGAGTGGAGTGACACCAGCACAACTTCAACCACGTGCTCAGTACAGCTCAAACACACCCTATTTGTGCTGGCCTGTGGCTGCAGGGACACAACACCCCTGTCCATACACATGGAGGAGCAGTGCTGAAAGCCAACCTGCCTTCTCCCTCCCCACTCCAGCTGCAAAGCAAAGCCAGGCCTTACTCTGTTCCTCCAGCTTGTTGATGTCCCTCATGATGGCTCTGAAGAAGGGTCTCTGGTGGGGGTCATAGTTCATGCACTGTTTCATCAGGTCAGCCAGCTCCTTGCAGGACGGTGTCACCAACATGAAGTGTCCCTCGTAGAACCTCTCCTTCTGTGAAGGCACAAATGGAACCTCCTGTGTGAGTTCTGGCCTTTCACCCCAGAAACCCACGTTCTGCACCAGAAGATGGGGCCATCAGATCCTTAACTCACCCTGAATGTTCACTGAAAAGGCTGCCAAGGGTCTCCCAAACCATCTCCCACCAGTAGAGAGTTGTTATGGGACTGACTCTGGTGCAGTGCAGAGCAACCACTTAAAACACCCAAAGATGTGCTGAAAAGTTAACCTTTCAGCAGTTATTCCTCTGCCAGCTTTGCCATGTCACTCATGCACCAGGACAAACTTACAGGGTGAAGCAATAATGAGTGATTTTTACATGAAGGGCAAGAATTCCTGGTGCAGCCTGAGGGAATTCAGAGGGATCAGTCCCTTATCAAGTCCAGCACAGCTGGTTTTCATGGAAGTTGAAAGCAACTAAGCTGGGTGTTGAAACTGAGGTGCCAAAGTGGATGGATCTGAGATGTCACAGAATCCCCAGGCTGGAAAAGATCTCTAAGCTCATGGAGTCCAACCGTCCCTGTCCTGTGCTGAACCAGATCCCTGAGCACCTCATCTCCCCTCTGTTAAACACCCCCAGGGCTGGGGACTCAGCCCCCTCCCTGGGCAGCCTGTGCCACAGCCCCACAACTCTGCCAGGGAAGAACTTTGCCCTCCCAGCTGAGCTGCCCCTGCCCTGGGGCAGCTTGAGCCCATTGCCCCTTGTCCCATCTCCTGTCCCCTGGCTGCAGAGACCATCCCCCACCTCTCTGCACCCTCCTGGCAGGGCAGGGGAGGTGGGGAGAAGGTCTCCCCTCAGCCTCCTCTTCTCCAGGCTCAACACCCCCAGTTCCCTCAGCTGCTCCTCAGAGGATTTGCCCTCCAGCCCCTTCCCCAGCCTGGCTGCCCTCATTGTTGAGGTGAAGTCTCTGTTAGGTGGGTTTACCTCTGCTAACGTCTTGTCCTTCAGGGGGATCTCTCCATTGTAGCAGATCTCCCACAGAGTTGTACCAAAACTCCACTTATCTGCTGCAACACTTAAATTTTTGGAGTCTTCAACACACTCAGGTGCAATCCAGGGGATCCGCTCGACACATTCTGGGACAAACACAGAATGAAAACTCTCATTAACACTGAGCTACTGCCCAGGGACTACAGAACAGCCCTGTGACCTTCCCTGTCTGACAGGTGGTGAACCAACCCAGACCAAAGCTGCAGCACGTGTGTCCAGTCTCAGGAAATCCTGATTCTCCAATCCCTGCTCTCAGAAAGATGATCTGTGGCTTTCATGAGCCACCCAGAAACTGAGATTCCCTCTACACCACCTCACTCAACTTAACATGATGTTTTAAGAGACATGCATGCTACAAGCACCCACCACTGGTGGTGCTTTCTTAACTTTCTTTCTCTCCTTGACTTCCTTGTGCTTTTCAGATTCAGGAGAGCTGACCACTTCCACTCTAGAACCAGTTCTGGCTGGCAGGAACAGTGTTTCCTCCTTTCCCCTTCCCACCAGGCTGAAAAGCTAACCCAGTCCCAGTGCCATACCTTGTCTGACCAGCACAGTTATTGGGATCCCTGGGTCACTCAGCTTTATGAAAGGACCATATTCAGTGTCGATTCCTTCTCGTGCCAGCAGGATGTTTTTAGTGCACACGTTTCCATGCACTAAATCCTTGTCCTCCTACAGCAAGGGAGGCAGAGAACAAACAGTGAGGGCAGGGAGGCAGCAATGCTCTGAACAGCATCAGGGGTCACTGTAAAATCCAGCACACAGTATACTGAGAACACAGCATGGGTAGGAACGATCCAGGAGAGAGGCAGGGAAAGGGGGAGCAGGGAAACAGACTGATCATGTGGCAGCATTTTGGGAAAAAGACTGATGTTATTGTCCTTTTCCACAATGAACATGCTTGAGGGAAGAGGAAGCTGTTGAAGCAGCTTCCAGGCACTAACAGAGGCACTAACCAGGCACTAATGGAGCTGGTGGCAAACGCAAGCACTGTGAGGGTTTGGCCTGCTGCTGTAAAAGGAGCTCACCACCTGCTCCCAGAGTCTTCCTCCTTATTTAAAGCAACATAACAAGCAGAAACAGAGAATCACTGCACCATCCTGCTGCCTGAGAAAGGAAACTGGTTAGTTTCTAACACACACACACCCCTAGCATCAAGCTGCAGGAGCCACAGCTTTTGTCAAGGTGCCTCTTACCAGGTAGCTCAGGGCACTCGCCAGCTGCTTGGCGACTTTGAACTTCCATGGGGTTGTCAGGACTTCACTCTTCCGACGCATAAACAGGTCCAGAGGCCCAAATTCAACAAACTCTTCAACCATGATATCTGCAAAGTCAGGAGCATAAGGTCAGGGTGGTGGTAAGGGGTGTCTGGAGTAAGAGAACAGGCCTGTCACCACCCCACCCTGCCCAGGTGAGCTGGTTGTAACCTGTCTTTACTTCACCTTCCTCAAACTTTGTTTCAGTGCTGGGAGAGTGAATGAAAAGGCTGAGGAGAGCACGACAGTAAGCCTGGCACAAAGCATTTCAAAGACCAGAGGGCAAAGCCTTCCCTGGGGAAGGAGTTTCTGATGCTCCCGCTGTCGCTCCGGCACTGGGACCTCGAGGCATCATCCTGAAAGGAGCTTACTCACAGACAGCACTGGAAGGGGAACTGTGTGAGCAGAAAGGGCTCCTGCTTTGCTGCTCCAATCCCTCTTGTCTGTGCTGGAAAAACCAAGCAGCAGCAGCTGGTAACCCCACAAGCCCCATCCCTGCCAAGCCCGCTGCTGCCTAGAGCCACGTTCACCAAACTCACTTTCAATGTCGCGGACGCAGACCCCGTGGAGGAGGACAATGTGCTTGTGAGACACCTGCCTCATCATGCTGGCTGTTTCAAAGAATGCCTGTTGGAAAGCAGAAGGGGTTAGTCATTAAACTGCCAGTCATTGTGGCTGTCATCTGAGCAGCTAACAAATACAGAGCATCCAAAACATCTGCAAGACACCGCTGTGTTTTCCAGTGGCGTCATGGATCAGCGACACTAGGATGTGCTGTCCTGCTGCAGCACAGGGCTGTCAGAGATGCCAGCCCCTAGGTCATGTTAATCATAGAATGGCATGGGTTGGAAGGGACCCCAAGGGTCACAGAGCTCCAACCCCCTGCCACAGGCAGGGACACCAACCTCAGGCCTGGAGCTACACAAGGTTGCCCAGGGCCCCATCCAACCTGGCCTTGAACACCCCCAGGGACGGGGCACCCACCCCCTCTCTGGGCAGCCCCTTCCAGCCCCTCACCACTCTCTCTGCAAAGAACTTCCCCCCAATCTCTCCTCTAACCCTTCCCTCCTCCAGCTTCACTCCATCCCCCTTGTCCTGCCAGTCTCTGCCCTTGAACAAGCTGATTCCCCTCCTGTTCCTCTGCTCCCTTCAGGGACTGGCAGGCTGCAATGAGGTCCCCCCACAGCCTTCTCTTCTCCAGGCTGACCCAGCCCAGCTCCCTCAGCCTCTCTCCAGAGGGGAGCTGCTCCAGCTCTCTAATCATCTTTGTGGCTCCTCTGACCCCTCTCCAACAGCCCCACATCTTTGTTAAGAACCACCACTCTGCCCTGTACCCTCACAGATGTGTGCACACCAGGGCCTGGTATCCCCAGGGTGATGCAGTAGCCGCTCTTAGTAGATGAAGCAGCAACATGCAGAACAAGTGGCTTGGTGGTGGCCATGCTGATGACAGCACCAGTGACAGACTCACAGCACTGGGGACAGACTCAGAGCTCTGGGCAGACATAGTCTCTGGTGGGCAGCAGTGCCCTCAGCTGACACAGCCACAAGGTTACAATGGGTAGTACAATGGCACGTTTCGTGCCATGCAAAAAAAAAGAAAAGAAGACTAAGGGGAGACCTAACTGGTGTTTATAATTAACTTGAGCAGGGGGTGCAGGGGGAATTGGCCAGCCCCTTTTCAGTGTCTGTGGGGACAGGACAAGGGGCAATGGCTGCAAATTGGAGCACAGGAAGTTCCACACCAACATGGGGAGGAACTTTTCCCCAGTGAGGGTGAGGGAGCCCTGGGACAGGCTGCCCAGGGGGTGTGGAGTCTCCTTCTCTGGAGAGATTCCAGCCCCATCTGGACACCGACCTGTGCAGTATGAGCTGGGGAGCTGCTTTGGCAGGGGGGTTGGACCCCAGGAGCTCTTGAGGTCCCTTCCAACCCCTGTGATTCTGTCCCCGTTTTCCTTGCCCTTTCTCTAGGCTGGAGGTGAGCACTGGCATGCCCCAGCCAGACTTGTCTAAGGACACCAGTAAAAACACTGGTCTATGATGGATTTGGCTGTCTGGAGGGGTAAGATGGACCTTCAGTGTGTTCCCATTCCCTTATTACACACACAACCCCTCCTTCTCTTGTTTCACAGCCACCCCTGTACAGTACGGCGACCCGGTACTCACAGTACAAGAGACAGAAAAGGAGACAACTTGCCAGAGAAATGTCCCTGTGGCTGGGGTCCAAGACTTTGAGGAGGACTTTAATCTCTTTTTCATTTTGATATCCTTCATTCTCATCATCTTTGTAGTTGAGGATCCCTGAGTAAATCTGCGTCCTCGTCCCTCTTCCGAGATGTTCACACTACAACGAAACACACCAAGGATTCCTTTAGACCAAGTGTAGACTTACACCAACACTGTGTCTGCCCTCTGCTTCTCCAAGCAGAGAAGGGACACAGCCTTCCATTTCACCCAGCTACACACAGGTTAAAACCATCACAGTGAGGAACCAAAGGGCAGCATGTCATTCCCTGCTGCAGTGGTCTGACCATACACACCACTATTAACAGGCAAATTACAACTCATTAACACCAAGCAGGCTCACAGTGATTTAAGCTATTAGACTAAGCACCAAATGAGTAAGTAACTAGCTTCTAATTCACATGGAGCTGCTACTAAGGCAATCCTCAAAGTGTTTCCCAAAGTTAGAGGAAGTAATATGTCAAAGGAATCATTTCTTTGGGAAGGCAATTTCCTTCTAAAGAATGGAGGGATATTTCTGCAGGAATCCTGTGAGTTGACTTAGAAATACACCAATCAAAACCCAATTAACATGATCTGCATCTGTCCATCCCAGTCAGTGTGCAATTTAAAGGAAAAAAACCCCAACCCCAAAGCTTTCTATTTAACCACACAGAAGCAAATGGCATGATTTAAGAGTTTGGGTCTTCCAGAAACATCTACTGGGATTTGTCCTTTCAGGGTAGTGTGGGGTTCTGGAATTTGATTTGGGTCATTTGGGGCTAACTGCAAACAACCATCAGAAAATTTGGGTGCTAAATCAGTCTGGAACACACCACTTTGCATGGTGAGACACTCCAGAGCTTTTGAATCATAGAATGGCTGGGTTGGAAGGGACCCCAGGGGTCCCAGAGCTCCAACCCCCTGCCACAGGCAGGGACACCAACCTCAGGCCTGGAGCTACACAAGGTTGCCCAGGGCCACATCCAACCTGGCCTTGAACACCCCCAGACACGGGGCACCCACCCCCTCTCTGGGCAGCCCCTTCCAGCCCCTCACCACTCTCTCTGCAAAGAACTTCCCCCCAATCTCTCCTCTCCCCCTTCCCTCCTCCAGCTTCACTCCATCCCCCTTGTCCTGCCAGTCTCTGCCCTTGAACAAGCTGATTCCCCTCCTGTTCCTCTGCTCCCTTCAGGCACTGGCAGGCTGCAGTGAGGTCCCCCCACAGCCTTCTCTTCTCCAGGCTGACCCAGCCCAGCTCCCTCAGCCTCTCTCCAGAGGGAGCTGCTCCAGCCCTCTGAGCATCTCCGTGGCTCCTCTGACCCCTCTCCAACAGCCCCACATCTCTCTTGTCCTGGGGCCCCAGCTCTGGACACAGGATCCAGCTGGGGCCTCCCCAGGGCAGAGCAGAGAGGGACAATCCCCTCCCTGTCCCTGCTGCCACCCCTCTGCTGATGGAGCCCAGGATCCCATTGGCCTTGGGAGCTGCCAGAGCCACTGCTGGCTCATGTTCAGTTTCTCATCCCCCAGAACCCCCAGGTCCTTCTCACAGGGCTGCTCCCCAGGAGCTCTTCTCCCAGTCTGGATCTCTGGCTGGGATTCCTCTGGCCCCAGTGCCACCCCTGACACTTGGCAGTGTTGAACCTCATTAGGTTCACCCAGACCCATCCTTCCAGCCTGGCAAGATCCCTCACCCTTTTTTTTTTAAACTGTGGCATAGTCTCTTAACCCTCAAGCTGCCAGTTGCTCCAGTATAAAATCATGGACTGGTTTGGGCTGGAAGAGACCTTAAAGTGATCCCCATTTAGCAACAAACCAGCCATGAAAAGCAGCTTTTCAGACTTTCCTAGTGAAAGGCATCACTTCCAAGCTTCTCTTCTTTTTTTCCCCACAAAGACAGACCCAGGAACAGATCCTGCACTGTGCTGCTTTCAGAGAAATTAAAATCCAGCTGAAGTTTTTCCCAGGAGAACTGGAAGGAACCAGCCAGAATGGGGTGATTCTGTATTACTTGAGCAGGCACAGCAAGCTGCCACCCATCTCTGATCCTAGGAGAGAAACACAGTTGGAACAGCTCCTTACCTGCATGATTTCTTCCTTGAGGATCCTATGGAAGCTCAGCTGCCCCAGGTGATAAACAGGCTGCCATTCCTGTGCCTTCTTGGTTGCAACAAGCAAGTTGGAGATTTCTGGAAGGCAGGGAGAGAAGATAGATTCTTTAAGGCTTTTCCAAGGTAATCACATTCACCCTCCACAGCCACTAACCCAACTGTATATGCTTCTTCCAAGGGAAATCCCAAAATGAGTGAGGGGAGGGAGGAAAAGAGGATAATTTGATTTAACTTCTGCTCAAGTAACTTCTAACCTGCCATTCCCTAAAGCAGGGCTGTGTATTTTAAACTCTATGTACCAAGTTGGTATTAGCCATGGTGGGGCTGGTGCTGAGCAGCTGAGCAGTGTTCCCAGCACAGTGGGTTTCCTGGGATGGAAGGAGGCAATGCCTCTGCTGTGCAAGTACAATGCTGCAAGCTCCCTCCTGCCAACAGGTACATCTCCTGTCCAGCATGTAGAGGGGATCTGACATCCTGGTAAGAGCTGAGAGAGCATGGGATGGATGAGTGGGCAGGGAGGTGTGGGGAGAACTGGCTGTGGGACCCAGCTCAGAGGGGGTGATCAGTGGAGCAGAGTCTGACTGGAGCCTGTGCCCAGTGGTGTCCCCAGGGCTGGGTGTTGGGTCCAGTCCTGTTCAATATCTTCATTGACACCTTGCTGAGGGAACAGCACCCACCCTCAGCAAGTGCTGCTGATCCAGAGCTGGGAGGGGTGGCTGACAGGCAGGACACTGCGCTGCCATCCAGAGACCTGGCCAGGCTGGAGAGCTGGGCAGGGAGAGACCAGATGGGGTTCAACAACAGCAAGTGGAGAGTCTGGCCCCTGGGGAGGAACAACTGCTGGAATCAGGACAGGCTGGGGGGGAGCTGCTGGAGAGGAGCTCTGTGGAGAAGGACCTGGGGGTGCTGGTGGGTGACAGGGTGGCCATGAGCCAGCAGTGTGCCCTGGGGCTGAGAGAGACAATGGGATCCTGGGGGCATCAGGAGGAGTGTGGGCAGCAGGTCACAGGAGGGGATCCTCCCCCTCTGCTCTGCCCTGCTCAGGCCCCACCTGGAGTGTTGTGTCCAGTGCTGGGCTCCCTGGGACAAAAAGGACAGGGATCTCCTGGAGAGAGTCCAGAGGAGGCTGAGGAGATGCTGAAGGGCCTGGAGCATCTCCCCTGTGAGGAAAGGCTGAGAGAGCTGGGGCTGTTCAGCCTGGAGAGAAGAAGACTGAGGGGGGACCTGATCAATGTTTATCACTATCTTAAGTATGGGGTGCAGGGGGAATTGGCCAGCCCCTTTTCAGTGTCTGTGGGGACAGGACAAGGGGCAATGGCTGCAAATTGGAGCACAGGGAGTTCCACACCAACATGGGGAGGAACTTTTCCCCAGTGAGGGTGAGGGAGCCCTGGGACAGGCTGCCCAGGGGGTGTGGAGTCTCCTTCTCTGGAGAGATTCCAGCCCCATCTGGACACCTATCTGTGCAGTATGAGCTGGGGAGCTGCTTTGGCAGGGGGGTTGGACCCCAGGAGCTCTTGAGGTCCCTTCCACCCCCTACAACTCTGTGATGCTGTGATTCTGTGAATGGGCTCACTGGAGTCCCAGTTCCTCTCCTCAACTCCTTAAAAACCACTTGCACTCTGGGAATCAGCCTGTTTCCAGAGCACCAGGGTTCAAGTGGGGAATGGGAAACAAACAGGAAGAAAAGGCTCTGAAGTCCAGTGCTTCCTCCCCACCACTTCTGGGCAGGGAGAGCCATGGCTGGGTGCAAAAGCCTTGCACAGGAATTCTGGCTTCCTGTGTTTGACAGTGGGTGTTATTGATCCACCACGATGGCCTCAGGTGTCTGTGTGCACCTGACCTCGGTGTTGGGGCTCAACTGTGACCTGGCACCCTGAAAACAGCCACTAATGAACCATACACCAGACAAAGGGCTTTAATTCTGCATCCCCTGAACATCTTTGTGAATGATTTGATTCAAACAGAAAGAATTAAAAAGCCAAATATGGAGAAGAGCCAGGGAAGAGCAGAGGTAACTCCCTGGATCCCACTGGAACTGGTGCCCATGGAAAGCTGAGGGGGGTGGTCAATTCCTTGACCTGTTTTCTTGCAAATACAAGTGTCAAGGTGTCAGCTAAAATGTCAAACTGTTTCATCTCTCCTGAGAGTTACCAGTGTTCTTCAAAAGTGTCCATGAGCTCAATGTTCTCTCCTCCAAAACCAGAACAAGCTCAGTTACTCCCCTTATTCTGACAGGAAACCACTATCTGATCAGCACAATCACACACTGGTGTTTCCTCTTTCACAGAACATTCAGCTGCAACACACAGGTAATTTCTGGCCACCCAGTTCAGTACATGCTGGCATCACCAGCTTAACAGGCACACAGACTCTCCCAGCCCTTTAAAATCTGCCCTCACAGATGGATCCACAGACCACAAGGCTGTTCTCCTTGCTAAGAGGGACGGACCAAGCCATTCTGCTGCTTCACAGAACCATAGAATTGTAGGGGTTGGAAGGGACATCAAGAGCCCCTGGGGTCCAACCCCCCTGCCAAAGCAGCTCCCCAGCTCATACTGCACAGGTCGGTGTCCAGATGGGGCTGGAATCTCTCCAGAGAAGGAGACTCCACACCCCCTGGGCAGCCTGTCCCAGGGCTCCCTCACCCTCACTGGGGAAAAGTTCCTCCCCATGTTGGTGTGGAACTCCCTGTGCTCCAATTTGCAGCCATTGCCCCTTGTCCTGTCCCCACAGACACTGAAAAGGGGCTGGCTGATTCCCCCTGCACCCCATGCTTAAGATATTGATAAACATTGATCAGGTCCCCTCTCAGTCTTCTTCTCTCCAGGCTGAACAGCCCCAGCTCTCTCAGCCTTTCCTCCCAGGGGAGATGCTCCAGGCCCTTCATCATCTCCTCAGCCTCCTCTGGACTCTCTCCAGGAGATCCCTGTCCTTTTGATCCCAGGGAGCCCAGCACTGGACACAACACTCCAGGTGGGGCCTGAGCAGGGCAGAGCAGAGGGGGAGGATCCCCTCCTGTGACCTGCTGCCCACACTCCTCCTGATGCCCCCAGGATCCCATTGTCTCTCAGCCCCAGGGCACACTGCTGGCTCATGGCCACCCTGTCACCCACCAGCACCCCCAGGTCCTTCTCCACAGAGCTCCTCTCCAGCAGCTCCCCCCCAGCCTGTCCTGATTCCAGCAGTTGTTCCTCCCCAGGTGCCAGACTCTCCACTTGCTGTTGTTGAACCCCATCTGGTGTCTCCCTGCCCAGCTCTCCAGCCTGGCCAGGTCTCTGGGTGGCAGCGCAGTGTCCTGCCTGTCAGCCACCCCTCCCAGCTCTGGATCAGCAGCACTTGCTGAGGGTGGGTGCTGTTCCCTCATCACAACCTTCCTTCATGAAGGTTGAAGGCTTGTGATGAGAGCAAACACGCTTCAGCCCAGAAGTTTCCACCCTCCTTTGGCAGAGGAAGGCAACCTGCTGCATGGCAGCATGGCCTGGCATACGTGACTCAGCAGGGAGAAGGAAGAACCTTATATGGGCCCTGCTTCACCACAGCACTGCAGCCCATGGCTCTGAGTCAGCTGTGACATTTTCTCCTTAAACACTCATCCAGAGTTCCACCTCTGCTGTCAATACTGCAGGGCCAGCTGTTTAGGGTGCAAAAACCCAGAGCCTTTCTTGCTATCATCTGAAAAGTTCACACAAACAAGACTCATGAGAAGCACCAGGCCCTGAACATCCTGTGCTGAGCCTGTAACATTGAAAGGAAACCCCCAAAACCTTGCTTTTGCTCTCTGACAAGGCTCCTCCTCCACAGAGGAGAAAAAAAATGACACCTGAAGCTTCTTAAGTGACAAGAGAACCTCAGAGAAGGATACAGAACAAACCAAAAGCACTAAGCACACCTCCAATTTCTGGAGCTTGTTTTCTTTCAACAAGAAAGTTTGTTGTTTCTCTCCAAGGAGAGAGTACCTCTTGGTTTTGGTTGGCAGCACCTCTTCAGTGTAAAGCTTATGTTGTCTGTTCGAAGGATCTGGCCTTTCAGGTGATCCATCAGCTCTTTTAAGGATGAGAATGACTTGTTTGAACCGTGTAGGAAGTAGCCACCTTCCTTCACCTCGATCTGGAAGTTCTTGTACTGGATGGAATTATTTATCACCTGTTAGTAGGGGAGAGAGGGACAAAGAAAGCAAAATAGCAGTTGTTAAAGAGTGTTTGTGAAGCCATACAAGCTCCCAACAGCCTCTGAAATGACATGCAGGACCAGGGAATCACTCACTCCTAAGGGCCTCTGATCAAACTCCAGCAAGGTACAGGTAGGAGAAGGGCTTAAAATGCCTCTAAACCTTCAGCCCCAGGAAGGCTTGTAAGGACAGAGCTGAAGAATCAGAGTCACAGGGGTTGGAAGGGACCCCCAGAGCCCATGGGGTGCAACCCCCTGCCAAAGCAGGGTCCCTAGGACAGGGCACACAGGTCGGTGTCCAGACGGGGCTGGAATCTCTCCAGAGAAGGAGACTCCACACCCCCTGGGCAGCCTGTCCCAGGGCTCCCTCACCCTCACTGGGGAAAAGTTCCTCCCCATGTTGGTGTGGAACTTCCTGTGCTCCAATTTGCAGCCATTGCCCCTTGTCCTGTCCCCACAGACACTGAGAAGGGGCTGGCCAATTCCCCCTGCACCCCATGCTTAAGATATTGATAAACATTGATCAGGTCCCCCCTCAGTCTTCTTCTCTCCAGGCTGAACAGCCCCAGCTCTCTCAGCCTTTCCTCACAGGGGAGATGCTCCAGGCCCTTCAGCATCTCCTCAGCCTCCTCTGGACTCTCTCCAGGAGATCCCTGGCTGTTTGATCCCAGGGAGCCCAGCACTGGTCACAGAAGAGCAGCATCAAGATGTAGCCACCCACCAAGGCCAGGGACAGCCTCTGTGTACAGCAGAGCCTGAGAACACCAGAAGCCCCAGCTCTTCAGAAGGAATCTTCTCTTGGCTGGGTCAAGAATTGCAGAATCTGGACCCCAGTTACAAAATCCCAATTTAAAAATAGCAAAACTCCCTTTCACAACCCAGATTGTTCAACAAGACAGGGAGATTTCAGGCTGCTGGTTCAAACCTCCCCATCTCACTCAGCAGCTCTGGGGGAGAACAGCCCCATTTCTGTCCTGTCCTAGCTCCAGTCTGTGCCCTTTCACGTTCTACCCTCCTGCCTCCTCACCTCTCTCAGGCTGCAGCTCTGGGCCACCTCCCTCTCTCCTTGCTCAGCCTTGCAATGGTTTCAGAGACAAAATAAACCTCCTGTTTCAGTGCCTCAGTTGCTCTCTATTAGAAGACAGCATTGATCACACAGATGAACCAAATACCACTGCTAAGAGATGACTGTTGTTTCCAACAGGTTTTTTCCCATTGTTTAACCCCTTCTTGTTTCAAATGTCCCTTCTTGATCTCCTCATCCATTCTATTCACATTTTTTTCTAAGAGAAGGAGAAAAATTCCCATGCTTTGATGCTATTGCTGTTCTTGTATGAACACCTCAAGTACCTCCCCAAAACCAGGGAGCCAGCTGCAACCTGTGGGCAGTACAATTCCCATTTCCATGCAGTTACTGCATCCTTCCTTTCTACTCCTGACCATTCCCATCTGGTTTCCCTCACCTATCCCATGTCTAGAGCTTCACTTATCACTCATCTTTCAAAGAACATGCCCCACTAGCTAACTGCTTATCTCTCCTTCTGTGGTGCTCTGCATGTCCTCACACACTATCCTTTCACAGTGTGTCAGCCAAAACACATTCATCTAATTAAACCCAAATTCAGGAGACATGAGGTAAGCTGCAGTGACAACATCTCTGTGTGTCATTATCACACCATCTAAGTTTGTAAAGCTGAAATTGAATCATGTTCATGCACAGTTTTATTGCTGTGGATGGAAATGTTTGGGGTGCCAGGAGATACAGCATGGGAAACCATGGGAAGCCTCTACTCTGCCCTGCTCAGGCCCCACCTGGAGTGTTGTGTCCAGTGCTGGGCTCCCTGGGATAAAAAAGACAGGGATCTCCTGGAGAGAGTCCAGAGGAGGCTGAGGAGATGCTGAAGGGCCTGGAGCATCTCCCCTGTGAGGAAAGGCTGAGAGAGCTGGGGCTGTTCAGCCTGGAGAGAAGCAGCCTGAGAGGGGATCTGATCAGTGGTTATCAATAGCTGAAGGGTGGGACACAGGGGGCCATGGGCAGCCTCTTCTCAGTGTCTGTGGGGACAGGACAAGGGGCCATGGCCTCAAGTTGGAGCACAGGGAGTTCCCCCCCAATGTGGGGAAGAACTTCTTCCCAGTGAGGGTGAGGGAGCCCTGGGACAGGCTGCCCAGGGGGTGTGGTGTCTCCTTCTCTGGAGAGATTCCAGCCCCATCTGAATGCTGACCTGTCCTAGGGACCCTGCTTTGGCATGGGGTTGGCCCCAATGAGCTCTGGAGGTCCCTTCCCACCCCTACAGCTCTGTGATTCTCTGAAAATCAAGCTGTGAGCACAAGCATCTTCCCTCCACTGCATCAGCTCCCACAGACAAGAGTGTTTGCCCTACAGAACATAAATACATCAAGAGGGATCAGGGGGAGCTGGGAGTCTTTAGCCTGGCATCAGATCAGTGCTGGGCACACCACACCTGACTTACCTCTGAGCCTTCAAAACAAGTCACTGTCATGAGAATGTGGTTGAAGTTGGTGCAGCTCCATCTCAGCACGTACATCCCCACTTCATTCCCCTCCTGACGCAGCTTGTTGATGGCATATTCCGTGCTGGAAGAGTCAGGGTACAAATGAGGCAAGCTAGCAAATGAGCAGGGCACCCTACAGCTATTATTAGGAAATACACAGGAGAGGAACCCTAGATTTGGAACAAACATCTGTAACAGCAACTTGAAAGTCTTTCTGTTCTCATACAAGCATGATTTAGTTGTGTGTGCTACGTCTAGCTGCAGAAGAGCAAGGGAAGGAAGGGGGGGTTTTAGGGGCTTAACATGCTTAATAGGGGGAATTCTGCAGCCAGCACAGGGTGCTCATCAGGTCTCAGCCATCTACACACTGCACCTTTGAATGTGAAAGGAAAAGGCAAGAAGGTGAGCAGAAGGGAGAACCACAGGTTGGAAAAGCCCTTTGAGCCCCTGAAGTCCAACCATCCCTGTCCTGTGCTGAACCAGAGCCCTGAGCACCTCATCTCCCCTCTGTTAAACACCCCCAGGGCTGGGGACTCAGCCCCCTCCCTGGGCAGCCTGTGCCACAGCCCCACAACTCTGCCAGGGAAGAACTTTGCCCTCCCAGCTGAGCTGCCCCTGCCCTGGGGCAGCTTGAGCCCATTGCCCCTTGTCCCATCTCCTGTCCCCTGGCTGCAGAGACCATGGCCCAACTCTCTGCACCCTCCTGGCAGGGCAGGGAGGTGGGGAGAAGGTCTCCCCTCAGCCTCCTCTTCTCCAGGCTGAACACCCCCAGCTCCCTCAGCTGCTCCTCAGAGGATTTGCCCTCCAGCCCCTTCCCCAGCCTGGTTGCCCTTCTCTGGACTCGCTCCAGGACCTCCATGTCCTTCTGATGGTGAGGAGCCCAGAACTGGACCCAGCACTCGAGGTGCAGCCTCACCAGTGCCCAGCACAGGGGCACAATCCCCTCCCCAGACCTACTGGCCACACTGTCTGACACAAGCCAGGATGCCATTGACCTCCTGGCCTCCTAGGCACACAGCTGGCTCTTCTTCAGCCTGCAGTCACCCAACACCCCCAGGTCCTTCTCTGCCTGACAGCTCTCCAGGCAGTCCCCCCCAGCCTGTAGTGCTGCATGGGGTTGCTATGTCCCACTGTGTGGCTATTAAAACCAAGCACAGAGGCTTTGTGCCTCCCTCCAAGGCCTCTCAGAATCAGTGTAGGTCCAATTCCATTCCCATCTGTTCAAGCTGACAGTGATCCTGGTAACTGTTAGTGAAGTTAAGCCTCAAAATATGAATGAGCTAGTGGATGTGGAGGGGAACAGTGATTTCCCACCCTCCCTCTGTATAATCATTAGAAAAAATCAGTTGTTCTACAACCTTCTGTTACCCAGCGACCTCCCAAACACCAGGCTGCCTCAGTGTAGTATCAGAGGGCTAATTATTCAAGTGGAAAAATAAAAGGCAAACATTTTGCTAACCAAATGGGTCCATGGCATCCATTCTTTATGTTGTGCTCAATCAGAGGGGGGGCCACATCTGTGCAGAGGTAATGGTGGGCATCTGCTGTGAGTCTGAAGTATCCATCTATCAGGGATGCAAACGACAGGGCCTCATCATGGGAGGATAGTTTTAATTCCTGGAACAAAAAAGGTTGTTTTGGTCACAAATTCTTACAGTTCCACTTAAAACCTTCCAGAGATGTTTTAATACCCAGCAATTGTTGCATGAAGTAGCCAAAATGTTCTCCAGAAAGCTATGAGAGAAACCCACAGACACTTAGGAAGCCAACATGACATCCTCTATCCTCCCCACTCATCACTGCCTAGAAACTTCTCCAGTGTGACTTATGTTCTGCTGCAATCCTACAGGAGATGCCCAAGGCAAACTTGTGCCAGCCTTTGTGCAATAGCACAAATTCTGGACTGGGGCAGTCATGGTGGATTTGAACCCAAGGGCACTGGCAGCTCCTTCAACCCACAGTAAGAAGAACCAGGTCTCTGTAAAGACACTCTCCCTCCCTGGTCCTCTCTGTGTTTGTCTCCTCTTTCTTTACCATCTTTGTTGAGCTCCTCTTTGAGCTGTCCAAGCTGTGGAGAGGAAGGCCATGGGCTGAGAAGTGCATCAAGGAGCCCAACAGGCACTGGTGTAGAGAAACAACTATTCTAATGAGGGTGAGGGAGCCCTGGGACAGGCTGCCCAGGGGATGTGGAGTCTCCTTCTCTGGAGAGATTCCAGCCCCATCTGGACACTGACCTGTGTGCCCTGTCCTAGGGACCCTGCTTTGGAAGGGGGTTGCACCCCATGGGCTCTGGAGGGCCCTTCCCAGTCTAGAGAAAAGATTAAGGGAAGACCTAATTGGTGCTTATAATTATCTTAAGCATGGGGTGCAGGGGAATTGGCCAGCCCCTTTTCAGTGTCTGTGGGGACAGGACAAGGGGCAATGGCTGCAAATTGGAGCACAGGGGGTTCCACACGAACATGCAGAAGAACTTTTCCCCAGTGAGGGTGAGGGAGCCCTGGGACAGGCTGCCCAGGGGGTGTGGAGTCTCCTTCTCTGGAGAGATTCCAGCCCCATCTGGACACCGACCTGTGTGCCCTGTCCTAGGGACCCTGCTTTGGCAGGGGGTTGCACCCCATGGGCTCTGGAGGGCCCTTCCAACCCCTAAATGTCTGTGTGTGAATCTGTCCAGTGCTGAGGGCAGCACATTTCACTGCTAAACTTCAGAATCCCCACTGAAAACATTCCTGAAGGAGCTTCTCACCCACTGCCCAACACCACCAAGTCACTACACCTTCCAGGGGGAGGGGAGAACACCAGTCAAGCTTTGGTTCTTACCATCCTTTTGTTATCCTGCTTGTTAATGCTCACTGTTGACTCCTTGATAACAATGTGGGTGATTTCAGGAAAATAGGAAAAGTTGTTCCACGTGTCCCAGATTTTGTGTTTTTCTTCCTCTTTTTTGGTTTTGCCATCAGACTTTTTCTTCTTCTCTTTCTCTGTCTGGACAGGCTGCAAATAGATTTTTGGATGAAAGTATATTAATAAACTCATATATATTTTATATATATAATTTTTAATAGAAATTCTATATAAATAATTTTATATACATATAAAATATATATATATTTATTTTAGCACAGTGTTTTCAAGCTCCAACAGCAATTCCTGCCAAATCAATCCAGCCATTTGATTCCTAAATATTTTCTGCACCTAATTATCAATTAATTTACATGTTCTGTGTGTCTGTCCCACAAGTACAACTATCCATGAGGCAGTTCTCATGAGAAGAAGAGAAACTAGTAATTCCCTGGGTAAGTCCCCTCTTGGGAAGCTGGGATTAACATCAGCAGCAGTACAGAGCTGAAAGGGTTCTCTAAGTCATGTACCTGGAATATTCTTGCAGAGCTCAGCCCAAAAGCAAAGAGGCACCTCTGCTCACACCTTAGGCCTGAATGAAATTTGGCATGCAGACCACCACAATGAAGGTGAGGTCAAAAATTACTGCTAATTATTAGTAACTAACTATTTAAAACCAAGAAAAGTGTTCAGGGTGATAGTTGAGGGTGAGCAGAGCTTCCTGGTTGGGACAGGCAGGTTCTCACTGAAATGAAGAGTCTTTGGTTTGGGCATTTAAATAATCTGGAAACCAGCAGAAATGGAGCCTTACAAGAAACAGGCTCCACTTCTTGCCAGCTTTTCTGCTCCAATATCAGCCCTTCCTTCCCTCAGCCCATCAATATTATCATTTGAAACAGAAGTTCTCCCTCAGAGAGAGGTTACATCTAAATGGAGTGAAGCACAATGCTTTCTGAGCTACAGAAGACAGCCATCAGCAGGGTTCACATCACCCTGGGGAACTGAGGCAAGCAAAGAGAGGTCCATTTGTTCAAGTATTGTGGAGAAAAGCTTCAAACCTACAGCCTATTTAATATTTATGTACACAAAGTACTGAAGAGGTGAAGCTGGAGGACCTCAATTAGCAGCACTGACACAAGGAACAACATCTAAAAGATGACTGATGTGAAAAAGCTTGGCTTTGATGTCACTTGATTGTATTTTAGTCCTGAAAAGTCTATGAGTCTGAGCAAACCCAGCACCTGGGGTGCCACAGACAGAAAAAGCATTAAGAGATTTTGATACTGAGCCAGGGCACCAAAGCAGAAGGGTCACTGCAGACAATCTCTCAAGGCTTGTGTCTGGGCAGGCAGATCTAGAATTACAGTACAGCCTTTCATCTTCCCAATGTGCTGGTTGCTCACAGATGTTGTGCAGTGTCCATCCTTGGAAGTTTTCAAGACCAGGATGGATAAATCCCTGAGAAACCTGGTCTGATCTCAAAGCTACCACTGAGCAGGGGGTTGGATTAGAGATCTCCTGAGGTCCCTTCCAACCTGCAGAATCATAGAATCATAGAATGGCATGGGTTGGAAGGGACCCCAAGGAGCACAGAGCTCCAACCCCCTGCCACAGGCAGGGACACCAACCTCAGGCCTGGAGCTACACAAGGTTGCCCAGGGCCACATCCAACCTGGCCTTCAACACCCCCAGGGATGGGGCACCCCCCCCTCTCTGGGCAGCCCCTTCCAGCACCTCACCACTCTCTATGGAAAAAACTTCCCCCCAATATCCAATCTAACCCTTCCCTCCTCCAGCTTCACTCCATCCCCCTTGTCCTGCCAGTCTCTGCCCCTGAACAAGCTGATTCCCCTCCTGTTCCTCTGCTCCCTTCAGGGACTGGCAGGCTGCAATGAGGTCCCCCCACAGCCTTCTCTTCTCCAGGCTGACCCAGCCCAGCTCCCTCAGCCTCTCAATCCTATCCCCCTTGGACAGAACTCCTTTCAATGAAAAGCTCATCTGCAGTGTCTGAAGATCATGACCATCTTTTATGAGCTGTTAACCTCCCCTCCCCCAAAAAAGTGACCCTCCAACTCCCACTTACCAAAGGCTACTTACATTTGGCTTGAGCCTCCACTGAATCCCATTGTTTCCTGTTACGATGACTTCATACAGTGGGAGGATCCCATTGTCTCCACAATTAAATCTGTTTATTTCATTCTCAGATGAAATCAACAAATATGAAGTCTCAAAAATCTCTGCTCCATAGTATTTAGTCAAAGTCTCCATTGTGGATAAGTACTTCACCTTCAGATCCCGTGAGGACACGCTACTGTCACAAATGGTTTTGTTGTTGAACTCCTTGAGGAAATGCTTGAAAACATTGTTAATCCGAATCCTGGTTAGGAAATTCCTCTGTCTGATGGTCTTGTTCAAAGTTTCAGGAATATAATGCTTATAACTAGAAAGAAAAACATGGTTCTGAGTTAATAGTGCTGTCTCCAAAGCTTCCAACTCCCCAAAATCGTGCAACGGCCTTCCCTTGAGAGAGAACAAGATGCAGGTGGCATCAGTTCAGAGGATGAAAGCCCACCAGGAATTCAAACAACAGCCTCCTCTAAAAGCATTTTTAGTCAGATGGATACAGCCCACTCAGACCAGTCACCCAGTTTATTCTAAGTCTTCTCATGAGGTTGCCACTCAAGATCACTGCTGTTCCTGACCCTGCTAACCCAGCCAGTCGACTGGTACCCAACACATTGCATAAAGTAGCCAAAATGTTCTCCAGAAAGCTATGAGAGAAACCCACAGACACTTAGGAAGCCAACATGACATCCTCTATCCTCCCCACTCATCACAGCCTAGAAACTTCTCCAGTGTGACTTATATTCTGCTGCAATCCTACAGGAGATGCCCAAGGCAAACTTGTGCCAGCCTTTGTGCAACAGCAGAAACTCTGGACTGGGGCAGTCATGGTGGATTTGAACCCAAGGGCACTGGCAGCTCCTTCAGAAAAACACAGTAAATCAGGTTTTCTAATACACATCCCCACTGACAACATTTAGAAGGCCCCACAATTGAAGAACCACTCAGCAATAGCAGTGTTGGAGCTTTTAACTCAAGATTCTGGGAGGTAAAATGTGTAAAATCTCTTCTGGAAGAGAAGCCCAGAAGAACCAACAGTGATAGAGAAGTTATTCCAACTCACCTGATAGAGAGAAGTTATTCCAACTCACCTGATAGAGAGAAGTTATTCCAACTCACCTGATAGAGAGAAGTTATTCCAACTCACCTGATAGAGAGAACTTATTCCAACTCACCTGATAGAGAGAACTTATTCCAACTCACCTGATAGAGAGAACTTATTCCAACTCACCTGACAGAGAGAACTTATTCCAACTCACCTCATAGAGAGAACTTATTCCAACTCACCTGATATCCCTGGGAAGCTCTGGAAGCTTCACGTTTTTCTTGATGGCATAATGAGAGATTGCAAGGACAGCCATCCCCAGACATTCATTTTCAATCTCATGAACCTCCTGGTCATTCTTAGGATCCCTTATTGGTGCCAGGCCTTTCACTAAGTCATACTGACCCTGAAGAGGAAGCAGAAAAAAGAGAGCTGCCTGATTTGGGGATTTGTCAGAGCCTATCTTTGAGCAATACATCACAGGATTGATAGAGGCCACGATCACAGGCTCTCCTTGAGGAAAGGAGGAAAAGGTGACAGTGTTTATATCAAAATACATTTAATTCTCAAAGAAAATGAAAAAGAAATGAATGAAAAAAAGAAAAAAGCACCAAATTTCTAAATAAAATTAATAACAAAATGCAGATACCTAGATTCAGTGCCCCTTTGGTACATAAGCATTTGGGAAGAGTTCTGAAGCTAATAGGGAAAGAAAAAGGTATTGAACACTGAACTCCTGAAATCAGCTTGCATTCCCTAATGACTAAAAGTTATGGGTCATTTTTTGTGATTCTGTGAAAATAAACTATAGAAACAGCCTTTCCTGGACTGCAAGACAGCTGGTTTCTAAATATATTCTGCACGTGGCTTGATGGCTCTTCATGTAGTAAATGCTCTTCTCTACACCACCCAGAAGTATGATCACAGTCACAGGGGTGAGAAGGCACCTCCAGAGCCCATGGGGTGCAACCCCCTGCCAAAGTAGGGTCCCTAGGACAGGGCACACAGGTCGGTGTCCAGATGAGGCTGGAATCTCTCCAGAGAAGGAGACTCCACACCCCCTGGGCAGCCTGTCCCAGGGCTCCCTCACCCTCACTGGGGAAAAGTTCCTCCCCATGTTGGTGTGGAACTCCCTGTGCTCCAATTTGCAGCCATTGCCCCTTGTCCTGTCCCCACAGACACTGAAAAGGGGCTGACCAATTCCCCCTGCACCCCATACTTAAGATATTGATAAACATTGATCAGGTCCCCCCTCAGTCTTCTTCTCTCCAGGCTGAACAGCCCCAGCTCTCTCACCTTTCCTCACAGGGGAGATGCTCCAGGCCCTTCAGCATCTCCTCAGCCTCCTCTGGACTCTCTCCAGGAGATCCCTGTCCTTTTGATCCCAGGGAGCCCAGCACTGGACACAACACTCCAGGTGGGGCCTGAGCAGGGCAGAGCAGAGGGGGAGGATCCCCTCCTGTGACCTGCTGCCCACACTCCTCCTGATGCCCCCAGGATCCCATTGTCTCTCTCAGCCCCCAGATAAGACACTTCTCAACACTAACATGTGTCACATGTACTTCAGAAGTTTGAAGAGAGGCCTTTAAAGCAGCTTCAACTGGATCAGATCATTTCTTGTGTGATTATAATGGCAGAGACACTGGGAAGCAGCCTCTTACCTGTGCAAAGATGTATTCCAGTGAGCTTGCATCCAGTATAGGGGTTCCTTCTGGTGCCAGCTTCTTGTCATAGGAGTTCTTTGCCTTCCTTGGTGAATGCCTCCACACTGAGGGTTCATTTTCATTGGTGCCATGCCAGTTTGTGAAGTAGTATCTAGCAAGAAGAGAGGAATAAACTTTAAAACCCCTTGGGGACATCCTCCATTTACATGCATAATTTAAACTCTTAAAAAGAAAACCAGTTGGAAGTCAAAATCCCTCAATTCTGCCCTGAGGTTACAACCTGAAGTGTTCCACTGCTGAAACCACATCCCTGGCCTGAGGAACTGGGGGAAAATGGTGATTTACTCCAAGGTCTTGAGCATTTCTACTCAATGGTATCTCACTTTTAACTGCCTGCCTGACACAGTCCATGGAACACAAAGGCAGGACTCGGATGACAGGTCCATTTCCATCCCCTCCAACATTGATTGTTTGAGCAGTGCAAGAGTCACCCATCCCTGATGCAGAGAACTTCAGCCCTGGGTAACCCATGGGTGACATCTCCCCCATGGGGAGGGCTGGGGAGTCAGCCCAACTGGGGTCACCCATCCCTGATGCAGAGAGCTTCAGCCCTGGGCAGCCCATGGGTGACATCCCCCCTCCATGGGGAGGGCTGGGGAGTCAGCCCAACTGGGGTCACCCATCCCTGATGCAGAGAGCTTCAGCCCTGGGTAACCCATGGGTGAGATCCCCCCCATGGGCTGACTCCCCAGCCCCCCCAAACTGGGGTCACCCATCCCTGATGCCGAGAGCTTCAGCCCTGGGTAGCCCATGGGGAGGGCTGGGGAGTCAGCCCAACTGGGGTCACCCACCCCTGATGCAGAGGGCTTCAGCCCTGGGTAACCCATGGGTGAGATCCCCCCCATGGGCTGACTCCCCAGCCCTCCCCACCTGGGGTTACCCATCCCTGATGCAGAGAGCTTCAGCCCTGGGTAGCCCATGGGTGACATCCCCCCCATGGGGAGGGCTGTGGAGTCAGCACAACTGGGGTCACCCCAGGATAGAGCACTTGATTAACCTGACCAAGGAGCAGTGGAAATGCTGGAAGCAGCCCTGCCATTCTCCTTCACCTACAACAGTTCCAACAGTCCTTCTTTCCAGAGCTTCCAGAAATCCATGTACTGGGTCCATCCTGCCAACAAACACTACCCCTGGCTTAAGCACAGCCCAGCTATGCAAGAGTTAAACTCCTGCATCAGCTGGTGTGCTAATTACTGCAGGATATTACAAAACACTGTGGTTGTTGTGGGCTGGTGGTGGGTGGTGGTGGGGCTTTTTTCAAAAACTTGAGGCAAGTGAAAGAAAAATAGGGCTAGTTCCCAAAAAAACCCAAGTCCTTTTAAAATACTACAGGAAGTAAACCACTAGCACACACTGGATGGGGAGAGGAGAGGAGGAGGAAGGGGAGAGGAGAGGAGAGGAGAGGAGGAGTAAGGGGAGAGGAGGAGGAGGAGGAGGAAAGGGAGAGGAGGAGGAGGAGGAGGAGAAAGGGGAGAGGAGGAGGAGGAGGAGAAAGGGGAGAGGAGGAGGAGGAGGACGAGAAAGGGGAGAGGAGGAGGAGGAAGGGGAGAGGAGGAGGATGGGGAGTCCACACAGTAAGAAATCAGACCTAAAGCTATGAGCACTGGGAGAAAAATCAAACATCTAAAAGAGTTTCAAACTATTTGGTCAGAAACCTTCATTTTATATCTGTAACTTGAGTAGGACAATACTCCATCCCACCCATCAATGGAATCCCAGACTGGGCTGGGTTGGAAGGGACCCCAAGGGTCACAGAGCTCCAACCCCCTGCCACAGGCAGGGACACCAACCTCAGGCCTGGAGCTACACAAGGTTGCCCAGGGCCCCATCCAGCCTGGCCTTGAACACCCCCAGGGACGGGGCACCCACCCCCTCTCTGGGCAGCCCCTTCCAGCCCCTCACCACTCTCTCTGCAAAGAACTTCCCCCTAATATCCAATCTAACCCTTCCCTCCTTTAGCTTCACTCCATCCCCCTTGTCCTGCCAGTCTCTGCCCTTGAACAAGCTGATTCCCCTCCTGTTCCTCTGCTCCCTTCAGGGACTGGCAGGCTGCAATGAGGTCCCCCCACAGCCTTCTCTTCTCCAGGCTGACCCAGCCCAGCTCCCTCAGCCTCTCTCCAGAGGGGAGCTGCTCCAGCCCTCTGAGCATCTCCCTGGCTCCTCTGACCCCTCTCCAACAGCCCCACATCTTCCTTGTCCTGGGCCCCAGCTCTGGACACAGGATCCAGCTGGGGCCTCCCCAGGGCAGAGCAGAGAGGGACAATCCCCTCCCTGTCCCTGCTGCCACCCCTCTGCTGATGGAGCCCAGGATCCCATTGGCCTTGGGAGCTGCCAGAGCCACTGCTGGCTCATGTTCAGTTTCTCATCCCCCAGAACCCCCAGGTCCTTCTCACAGGGCTGCTCCCCAGGAGCTCTTCTCCCAGTCTGGATCTCTGGCTGGGATTCCTCTGGCCCAAGTGCCACCCCTGACCCTTGGCAGTGTTGAACCTCATTAGGTTCACCCAGACCCATCTTTCCAGCCTGGCAAGATCCCTCTGGATGGCTCTTTTCCTTCTAGGGTGTCGACCACACCACTCAGCTTGGTGTCACCCCCAAACCTGCTGAGGCTGCACTCAATCCCATCATCCATGTCATTGATAAAGATGTTACAGGGAACCTGTCCCCAGACAGACCGCTGGGGGACACCGCTTGTCACCGGCTCCACCAGACCCACTGACCCCTTTGGAATGGAAGGAGACTTCAGGCATGAGGTTGTTCCCCTTAAAGATGATTTAGTCTCTAACTGATTCCATGCAGTCTAATACATCACATGACTAAGTAAGCCAAGACCATTTTCCCTTTTCAAAAGGAATTCAGCCTCTTGCAGAGCTCAGAATAAACAATATTCATCTAGAGAACAGTTTCACAACCCTGCATTGCTCATCATTCCTCTGCTCTCTGTTCAGATGTCCCAGCCAAGACACACAATGGATGAGAAATAAAAGGAAAACAGCACTTCACCAGCACACTGTTCTTAGGGAGACAGGAATCTTCAGGTTTTAGCACTTAAGACTCTTCTTAAATCATAGAATCACAGAATCACAGATCTGTAGGGGTTGGAAGGGACCTCGAGAGCTCATGGGGTCCAACCCCCCTGCCAAAGCAGCTCCCCAGCTCATACTGCACAGGTCGGTGTCCAGATGGGGCTGGAATCTCTCCAGAGAAGGAGACTCCACACCCCCTGGGCAGCCTGTCCCAGGGCTCCCTCACCCTCACTGGGGAAAAGTTCCTCCCCATGTTGGTGTGGAACTCCCTGTGCTCCAATTTGCAGCCATTGCCCCTTGTCCTGTCCCCACAGACACTGAAAAGGGGCTGGCCAATTCCCCCTGCACCCCATACTTAAGATAATTATAGACTTTAATTAGGTCCCCCCTCAGTCTTCTCTTCTCCAGGCTGAACAGCCCCAGCTCTCTCAGCCTTTCCTCACAGGGGAGATGCTCCAGGCCCTTCAGCATCTCCTCAGCCTCCTCTGGACTCTCTCCAGGAGATCCCTGTCCTTTTGATCCCAGGGAGCCCAGCACTGGACACAACACTCCAGGTGGGGCCTGAGCAGGGCAGAGCAGAGGGGGAGGATCCCCTCCTGTGACCTGCTGCCCACACTCCTCCTGATGCCCCCAGGATCCCATTGTCTCTCTCAGCCCCAGGGCACACTGCTGGCTCATGGCCACCCTGTCACCCACCAGCACCCCCAGGTCCTTCTTCACAGAGCTCCTCTCCAGCAGCTCCCCCCCAGCCTGTCCTGATTCCAGCTGTTGTTCCTCCCCAGGTGCCAGACTCTCCACTTGCTGTTGTTGAACCCCATCTGGTCTCTCCCTGCCCAGCTCTCCAGCCTGGCCAGGTCTCTGGATGGCAGCGCAGTGTCCTGCCTGTCAGCCACCCCTCCCAGCTCTGGATCATCAGCACTTGCTGAGGGTGGGTGCTGTTCCCTCAGCAAGGTGTCAGTGAAGATATTGAACAGGACTGGACCCAACACCCAGCCCTGGGGACACCGCTGGGCACAGGCTCCAGTCAGACTCTGCTCCACTGATCACCCCCTCTGAGCTCGGTCCCACAGCCAGTTCTCCCCCCACCTCCCTGCGCACTCATCCATCCCATGCTCTCTCAGCTTTGCTATCAGTGTGTCATGGCAGACAGTATCAAAGGCCCTGCTGAAGTGCACATGAAGTTATTTGAGAGAGGTATTGTTGGCCCAGAGCATGCCAGTTTTCATGCATGAAGTACATCTGACAAAAGAGACACCCCTGCCAAGCTTCGAATCCCAACTCCAATGGTTTAAATAAAATAAACCACCAGAACTGGTTTAGAGAAAGCAGATTATATTAAAAAAAAAAAAAAGCCTGGTTTTAAAAAGCAGGGCATTTCCTAGCTGTGTTCTATAAAATGGGAGAACAGAAACATTTCCAGAACAGAAAACTCAGTGCAGAATAATTTTACCCACCTACCAAAACCACAAGGGAGTTACAAACACCCAAGGGACATTGAGAAGAGGGAGCTGCTCTTCAGGCTGCTTGAAAGGTGATGTAACCCCCATGCAGATAAGGTGCAGGAGGAACCAGAGTACCTTTAGAGAGCTCTCACCATTCACCCAAAGCAGAAACACAGAAGCACCAACACAGTGGAAATGATTTTTTAAGAACTGAGTTAAAACCAGCATCATACTTTGAAGTGGGGGACTAAACTCCCAACAGCATCAATTTATCACCTTCTCTTCCTGAGATAAGCAGAGCAGGAGAAGACAAAGACCTTCAGTAGAGCAGGACAAGACAAAGACCTTCAGTACCAGGGGAAAACACCCCAGGTTCATATTATAGTGAGAAATTATTTTATCACCCAGTGTCTGGTTAAGCTGGCTGATCCCTTGCAGCAAGCAAGGGCTCTTAATGCTCAGTAAAAGGCCATTAGAGTCCACAGAGCTTCTTGTAGGGAGTCACTGCATTCCATTACTGCACTGTGCTTATCTGCCAAATTCAATCACAGCTGTTTAAAGCTGAGATTAGCCAAGGTTAAGTCATAAATGCCAGTAATAGACTGTGTAGAAGAAAAAAAAAATGACTATAATATCCTCTCCCTCTTCTAAAAATAGGTATTGGTGTCACTATTACTTGAAAAATAAAGATTTTTGTGTATGGCATAATTTTTTCTCCCCTTTCATTTTTTTCCTTTCCTTTTCCAAAAGTTCCAGCCTGGCACAACTATAAGCAGAATCCTAACACCTCACAGCTCTTCTTCAAAAAGAAGAAGGTGATGAGGAGCAGCCAGCATGGATTCACCAAGGGGAGATTGTGCTTGACCAATCTCACAGCCTTCTATGAGCTCATCACTGGCTGGGTGGATGGAGGGAGAGCAGTGGATGTCATCTACCTTGACTGCAGCAAGGCTTTGATACTGTCTGCCATGGCATCCTGATAGCAAAGCTGAGAGAGCATGGGATGGATGAGTGGGCAGGGAGGTGGGGGGAGAACTGGCTGTGGGACCCAGCTCAGAGGGGGTGATCAGTGGAGCAGAGTCTGACTGGAGCCTGTGCCCAGCGGTGTCCCCAGGGCTGGGTGTTGGGTCCAGTCCTGTTCAATATCTTCACTGACACCTTGCTGAGGGAACAGCACCCACCCTCAGCAAGTGCTGATGATCCAGAGCTGGGAGGGGTGGCTGACAGGCAGGACACTGCCATCCCCATACTTAAGATATTGATAAACATTGATCAGATCCCCCCTCAGTCTTCTTCTCTCCAGGCTGAACAGCCCCAGCTCTCTCAGCCTTTCCTCACAGCGGAGATGCTCCAGGCCCTTCAGCATCTCCTCAGCCTCCTCTGGACTCTCTCCAGGAGATCCCTGGCTTTTCTATCCCAGGGAGCCCAGCACTGGACACAACACTCCAGGTGGGGCCTGAGCAGGGCAGAGCAGAGGGGGAGGATCCCTCCTGGGACCTGCTGCCCACACTCCTCCTGATGCCCCCAGGATCCCATTGTCTCTCTCAGCCCCAGGGCACACTGCTGGCTCATGGCCACCCTGTCACCCACCAGCACCCCCAGGTCCTTCTCCACAGAGCTCTTCTCCAGCAGCTCCCCCCCAGCCTGTCCTGATACATGTGGTTGTTCCTCCCCAGGTGCCAGACTCTCCCCTTGCTGTTGTTGAACCCCATCTGGTCTCTCCCTGCCCAGCTCTCCAGCCTGGCCAGGGCTCTGGGTGGCAGCACAGTGTCCTGCCAGTCAGCCACCCCTCCCAGCTCTGGATCATCAGCAGAAATAGATTTCCATGGAATCCTGACAGGAGGACATCCTTCCTGTGAGAGTGCTTAACAATTGTCAGTGTTGCTGCTTGCGTTTTCCAGCCCCAGAAATCCCAACAGGCTACATGCTGGATTTTAAGAATGTCACCTGAAGTTCAACTGGATGGTACCCACTGGATAAAGATCCCAGTTACAGTGGTTTCATTTCTGATGCACTCCCAGTCCAGCATAGGTCACAGATTGCTCCACCATCCTAGAGGAGAATTTCAAGAGCAAGAGCACACTGTGCTTTGCCAACAGTAAAATTCATGTTGACTTCAGCAGCACAGTTTATTCCCATCAAACACTTCAAGTGGGAATTAGAACATGCAAAATCCTGATGTAATAAATCAACATTTTGGAGCCTTTTTTACCTCCAGCTTTGTGTACACAGTTTTTTGTGGCTTTTCAACTTCTGGAGGTTTTTTCAAGGTTATATCATAGGATCCCAGAAAGCATGGGATGGGTTACTAGGGGCACAGGCAATAGCCAGAGCTTGTGTGCCTGGGGGCTTCTGTTGGGGGAAGTTAAATGGGAAGATAAAACCACTTCATGTGCAACAGGGATGGGGCCAGGAGCAACTGGCTTCTTCACTGCTATTTTGGATTACATCAAATCATAGAACCATAGAATGGTCTGGGTTGGAAGGGACCCCAAGGGTCACAGAGCTCCAACCCCCTGCCACAGGCAGGGACACCAACCTCAGGCCTGGAGCTACACAAGGTTGCCCAGGGCCCCAGCCAACCTGGCCTTGAACACCCCCAGACACGGGGCACCCACCCCCTCTCTGGGCAGCCCCTTCCAGCCCCTCACCACTCTCTCTGCACAGAACTTCCCCCCAGTCTCTCCTCTCACCCTTCCCTCCTCCAGCTTCACTCCATCCCCCTTGTCCTGCCAGTCTCTGCCCTTGAACAAGCTGATTCCCCTCCTGTTCCTCTGCTCCCTCCAGGGACTGGCAGGCTGCAGTGAGGTCCCACCACAAGCAAGCTGAAAAAAAAATCAGGAGCCATTTTAAGCCTTTCCTGTTAATCTCTCATCTCTGGTGTGAAAAGCAAGCTGCAGCTTTTGGTTTTGCTTTCCTGCTTCTTCAGTGAGGTCAGCAGTAGGAGTAAGAGCATCTGCAAACAGCTAAGGAGTCACCTTTCAGATGTTCTGCACTTACCTCATTCGATAATGGAGCTGGTGTGATGTCTTCTCATCTATCTTGAAGACCTGGTTTGGTGCATACCAGAGCCTTTTGCTTTCATCATACAGTGCAAAGAGATTATGGCACAGGGGAGAGATGGCTGTCAGAGGAAAGCAGAGAGGGTATGAATCATGAGGGCACAATACATACACACCCCTCCAAAAATAAAAAAACCATAAAGCAAATAGCTGACCTTGAAAAAGAGACCACAACAAGAAATTAATACTGGGATTAGTTTAAAACAAACATTAAGAAAGTTGTGGTTAAAGGGGAACTGGAAACTCTGCATTGATTCACTGTATTTACCAGGTATTTAATAGTGTATTGTTTCAGCTGTTAACTGAATGTTAAACTTCTTCTGAACTGCTCATTTTGCCAAAGGTCTGAACTTAAAATGACTTAAAAACCTGTCCTTTTCCCAGACCAGAGCAATGGGGACTTTAACATAACCAGTACCCCAACTCTGCACTCAACTGTAGTAACAGATTTTGCTCCCACAGCTGAAAGAGAAGGTTTTCCTGAGAGGACCAGGAGGTTGTAGTGAGATGACCAGAATCCCTTTCTCATTAGCAAATGAGCAGCAAGCACAATGTGCTCTTTCTCCATTCTTTGCTCATTCAACAAAGGGGTTTCTGACAAAGAGCAGACTTTGACTTGTATGTCTAGGCTGAACTGCTTCAACCTTGGCATTTACACCATCCCAGAGGAGAGCAGGCTACAGCATGCCTGGAGCTCTGCTGCTGTCTGAACTCTTTGCTTCGGTTTCCAGTTCAAGAGGAGGCAGAAAGTATTTGCCAAAGCCCTGGTGAGGCAAGCAGCTCTGGTTGTTGGGGCCTGTAGAAGTCAGGGAAGCCACTTCTGCTCTGAACTGGGGAGAGGGAGCAGAAGGGAAAGGGAGAAGTCAAGGGAATTTTTGTATGTGGCCAGTAGGTCTGGGGAGGGGATTGTGCCCCTGGACCAGGCACTGGGGAGGCTGCACCTCGAGTGTTGGGTCCAGTTCTGGGCTCCTCACCATCAGAAGGATGTGGAGGTCCTGGAGCCAGTCCAGAGAAGGGCAACCAGGCTGGGGAAGGGGCTGGAGGGCAAATCCTCTGAGGAGCAGCTGAGGGAGCTGGGGGTGTTCAGCCTGGAGAAGAGGAGGCTGAGGGGAGACCTTCTCCCCACCTCCCCTGCCCTGCCAGGAGGGTGCAGAGAGGTGGGGGATGGTCTCTTCAGCCAGGGGACAGGAGATGGGACAAGGGGCAATGGGCTCAAGCTGCCCCAGGGCAGGGGCAGCTCAGCTGGGAGGGCAAAGTTCTTCCCTGGCAGAGTTGTGGGGCTGTGGCACAGGCTGCCCAGGGAGGGGGCTGAGTCCCCAGCCCTGGGGGTGTTTAACAGAGGGGAGATGAGGTGCTCAGGGATCTGGTTTAGCACAGGACAGGGATGGTTGGACTCCAGGGGCTCAAAGGGCTTTTCCAACCTGGGGATTCTGTGAATAAAAACCTGGAAAGCCCAATTGCCACATTCAGGGAAGGTGGGGTGGGGCAGCCACTGCCTTCTGCAGGTCAAGTATGTGGATGTCATCAACACTTTAGCTCCTCAAGGTGTGATCTGCAGCAGAGACTTGCTGAAATGGGTAAGGCTTTTGTCCTTCACTACCACATGCTGAGTGCTCAGTGCAAAGCAAAAGGCAGGAAGAACGTCCCTTAAGGCAAGCTTATTAAATTATTTCTTCCAAGGTTTCAAACTTCCCAATGGAATCCCTGGGAGCAGTCGCACAGCATGTGGGTTCACACCCATACAGACAGCAGCAGGTCACAGCTCTTACATGCCAACATAAACAGGGAGACTGAAGTACTCCTCACTTTCATTAAATCTATTAAAAAAACCCTTGAGTGCTTATTTGATGAGGTTTGTCTCTCAGATTCTTCCTGCCTTCCCAATGGAAGGGATGCAAATAAACTGAAGGGAATCCAGTGATACAGGAACCAAGGTGACAGAGAAAGAAAACATTTAGAAGCTGCAGGAAAACTTCTGCCCAGTCACCCTGTTTATACAGTCAGATTCACCCCTCAGTGTCAGGTGAATAGTATCTGGTGTTCCACAATGCTGCAGGAACACAAAATCAGGGTGGGGAAATGAAATTTGGAAATGGATATATAGAAGTACACTGTATATACAGATTAACTCCACTGTACAGTATTTTTTTCCCCCAAATATTTTGCTGAGTAAAGGACTGCAAGAGCAAAGCAAGCAAGAAATCTTCATTGTTTCTGTATTACCACCCCTATGCACAGTTCAGTTAGCTTTAACTGGTGAATTATTAATGCTGTTGATATTGTAACACTCTCCTTTCAAAGAAGGGTCAGGTAATAGAAAACAAAACCTGGAAAAGTATCAAACAGGTTCTCAGAAGTAGGGATTTTTTTTTTCCTTATTAGCCCTTTAGAATGTGGGACAGGTCTTGACAGACTGACTGACTAGTGTACAAGATAAAAAAGCTTTGAGTTAACTGATCTGTAGATTGTGTTTCCTCTTCTCCTGAAAGAAGCCTCATCCCATCCCACCAAAATGAATACAAATCAGTCCCTGTCACCAGGGAGGAAAACGATGACTTTACAGGAACCTTAAGGCAGTCTCTTCCCCTCCAGACAGTTTAGACCCTTGGCAAAAGTTTCCATCCTCAACTGTGTAATGTGGATTTCTTCTACAAGCCCTGACTTTGGATACCAACAGGCCTCACACCCTTGAGAGCTGCTGGAAAATCAGTGTACTCACAGCACTTCTTGGCAGCTTTAATGCACAGCTCCTCCGAGGTAAACTCGCCGCTGCTGTAACAGATGGGGGTTTTATCTTGCAGGTAGAAAAGTATTTCTAAACCCTGGTGCTGAGCCTCTGGGTTGACTTCACTCTTCTTTGTGCTCCTCATTTTTGCACAGAAAGCCATGGCTTTGCAATCTTCTTTTACGTTTAGATACTGAAAGTGGAAGGAGAATAGTTCAGTGAAATGTGAAGAACGGTTTGAGTGCACGTTGGGAACCCAACTGCTCCAAATCAGGACTTTTCACAAGTGAGGGGAGGGGAGGGGGGGAAAAAGTGAAATGTCAAGGATTATGCTGTTTCTGGTAACTCTGTTCCAAAGAATTCCCTTCTCTTCTGGTGGTTCTACAACTGTTCTAGAAGGTTTCTCTCCTTACTGTAAGGATGTGAAAGTTATTCCTGCTTGAAGTACCTAACTGGCTGAAAAACAATACTGGAGGCTGGGTAATACAAACAGGACAATTTATATTTCCTTTAAGACAAAAAAAAAAAAAGTGAGCTTCTATTTTCACCATCTCCTTAACACCTAAATATTTCTGAGAGTTTTCTCCCCTCTCATCCCTTTGTTTTTTAACCTCTGGATACTTAACGTGTCACAGTGAAATGAGCTTTACTGGAGAGTTATTTTTTTATTCTTCCTTCTCTAAGGAAGCAGGAGCACTAAGTGGGTTTAATGCAATAGCTTTCAGACTGCCAAGAATGCATACAAGACAGCTCTGACTCAGAGGTAAAAAACCAAAAAGGAGTTGCATTTTATACCCAGTGCTTAAATAGAAAGAGCAGAAAGGAAAGAGATGAACACCCAGTCCAGCTATTACAGGGTCTCTGTTCACCTTTTACTAAGCTTTAACTCAATTCACAACAAAAGCTCAAACCACCAGTTCTCTAGTTTATGAAATTAATCTAGTTTATGAAATTAATCCTCCCCACCGAAAAGCAAACAAAAGCAAACCTCAAAAGCCAACCCACCTGCATTTATGTGACTGTCTGATCCTCTGCACGACTGAAATCAGTGATCTTCACACCCTCTGACAGCAAGCTGACTCTGGCTGGGAAGAGGAGGAATAAAAAGGAACTGTCAGGAATGGCTTTGTACAGTTTGAGGCACCAAATCTACAGTCAGGCTGGCAAAATGCCACTGGCAATCCAAAGAAGTGTTTCATTCATATAACCAAGACCCTGGTGGAGTCTCAACTGAAGACAGTCATAGTGAGCATCATAGAATCCCAGACTGGTCTGGGTTGGAAGGGACCCCAAGGGTCCCAGAGCTCCAACCCCCTGCCACAGGCAGGGACACCAACCTCAGGCCTGGAGCTACACAAGGTTGCCCAGGGCCCCATCCAACCTGGCCTTGAACACCTCCAAGAAGAGATCAGAGCAGCTGTGGCTGCCCCCGGATCCCTGGCAGCCTGGGTTCTCTCTGGTGACCAGGACAGACCCCAAGGGAACAGTGTGAAGCTGCACCAGGGGAGGTTTAGGCTGGATGTCAGGAAGAGGTTCTGCACTGAGAGGGTGGTCAGGCACTGGCACAGGCTCCCCAGGGAAGGGGTCACAGCCCTGAGCTGGGCTGAGGGCAAGAAGCATCTGGACGATGCCCTCAGTGCCACCTCTGACTGGGCTGGGTCTGTGTGGAGCCAGGAGTGGGACTCGATGGTCCTTATGGGTCCCTTCCAGCTCAGGGGATTCTGGGATTCAAGGCTAGGTTGGATGAGGCTCTGGGCACCCTGGGCTAGTGGAGGGTGTCCCTGCTCATGGCCGGGCTGGCACCAAGGGGAGCTTTGAGGTCCCTTTCCACCCAAACCAGCCTGGAGTTGTATGATGCTTATAGGTAGGTAGGACAGCTCTTCTCAAGACACCACTTGGTAACTCCATAACTGAAAAGCTGATAACATACACTCTTTCAAGCAAAGAGTTTTCTCTGGTAATTGAAAATCCTGACCACCACCCACACACATACCTGCCCCCTTCCACCCAGAGCAGCTCCACCAGCCCAAGAGGGAGAGCCCATCCCCAGCCCTGTGCACCACCAGCAGAGGGGGACAGTGATCCATCCTTCACACACGGGTCACCGCAAAATCAGTGACCTGGGGTGCACAGGGGCACAAAAACAAACCCAGCAGCCACCACTGCCAAAACTCACACCCAGTTTCTCTGGATGAGGTCAATGAAGAGACCTGGAGCGCACGTCCAGGTGGGCTCATGCACAGGTGAAGCCCTCACAAATTCCTGGTATCAGGGAGATGGGAAGTTGAGACCAGGGAGAGGCAACCTCTTCAAAACCTGGTTGTTTCTGGTTTGGGTATTGAACTTCATAAAATAAGACTTAAAATATGTGGTGGGCAATAATATTTGGGAAAAACTCAAGTTCTTGCCTACGACTTGCCAGAGCCAGGACATAACCACATGGAATGGGTTGGGTTGGGAGGGACCTTGAAGACCATCTAGTTCCAACCCCCTTAGACCTCCTTAGTAAAAGCAGAGTGGTTCAAGTCCAACAGACCCAGCATTTCTAAGGAAAAAACCCCAAATCACAGAATCATAGAACAACATGGGTTGGAAGGGACCCCAAGGATCATAGAGCTCCAACCCCCCAAAGGTACAACAGTATTTGTTAAATAACCCCTTTAAAGTTTTGCACAGCTCAAAAATCAAGGGAAGAAAAGGCAGAGGCATAAATTAAATGCTTTAGAAACTTATTTGCAACTCTTCCCTGAGCCAGAAGGAAGAAGTTCATCTGCTGTCACAGAAGGAGCAGCTCAGAAAAGCCCATCAGGCTCTGCAGCCTCCTCTGAAGCTGGGGCATCTGCACCTGGCCCTGCCAAGAGTCCTCAACAGAAATACCCCGAAACACTAACAGCTTCTTTTGAATAAGGAAACAGAGGATATAACTGTCAGCTTCAAGATGTCAGATACCAACAGAAACTGGCTACAAGCTCCACCAGGCACTTTTAAGGAAACTTCTCACCCGGGTTCGAGCGAGGCCACAGACACGCAGCGCTCAGGCTCCCTGTATGTGCAGGGGAAAGGAGCTGGTGGGCTCTTTAGCCCTGCTCATTCTCAGTGGGACACATTTAATATCTCCCAGCAGAACTGCAGCAATTCCCAAGAAGAGAGGCAAGGAGGAGGAGGAGATGCAAGCAGAGCTGCCATGCTGTCAGAATTGCCCTTGGCTGCCCACATGTGCCGCTGGCTGGACCCGCACCCTCTCTCTGCCATTCAGGAAGCGTTTTGATGGGCAAAGGGATGCTATAAATCCACAGAGGTTTTTGAGAAGAAAATCCCCAGGATGCATCCACACTTAACCCAAGGTGAATCTGCCCATGGAGACCTGCTGGGATTTAAAAGATACGTTTTGCTTCCTGCTTGTTTCGGGGAGTTTTGGCAGGAAAACAAGACAGCCTTGCTACACCCCCATCCGCATTTCCACCGTAAACAAAAAGCCAGGGAAGCAAAAGACAAAGATGGAAGGCCTGTTTGGAGGGGACAAAAGTCCCTATAAAGTGAGGAGAGGAAAATCCCTGATAAAATCTGACCAACCCAGAGCTTGGTGTGAAGCACCATTTGCAAACTCTTCCCCTTTTCTTCCCTCTCAGCCAATTCAGTTTCTGTTTTGGTGACAGGGGATGTTTACGATTGCTTCTGCTCAGTACCAGACAGGCTTTCCTTTCCTTAGGCACGCAGGGCATGCCACTTTTGCAGCGTTCAAAGTTTCTGTCAGCCCCCCAAAGTTCTCCTCTATTATTATTTTTCAACACACTGGGACAGGAAGTCTCCACAACCAGCACGGTGTGGGACACACGGCACGGGACACGCATCGAATCCAGTGTAACCTGATGGAGACTTGCTGGAAACAAAAGCAGGCACTCAACTTGATCAATTTTAATGAGAGAAAATGGTATGACAGCAGAGGAGAAGCAGTATTGGAATCCTAAATTGGTGAAGGGGCCACAGCACTGCTGAACAACCACCCTCCTGCAGCAGCGCAGGGAAGGCGCAGCCACCACCGCAGCGGGCAGAGGTTGGAGCAGCCTCTGTTAACTAAAGCTCCCTGGAAAGAAAAAGGGGAAAAAACTTTAATGAAAATGAGAATGTGACCATACTCAGAGCTCCTTGGGGTCTAAAACTCTCCTCCAAGTATGCATCAGGACTGCAAAAGGGTCAGCACCTCGCTTCCATGTAGTACCCATGTAATCTGGCCTGTGGATCTGCTCAGCAGCCTAACTCAGCTCCCAACAGTCCCAGGTGCTGGTAACAAACAATTTATGTCTTCTTCTGGCCTGTGAATCTGCTCAGCAGCCCAACTCAGCTCCCAACACTCCCAGTCACTAGTAACAAGCAATTCACATCTTCTTCCCACCTGGAGTATTGTGTCCAGTGCTGGGCTCCCTGGGATCAAACAGCCAGGGATCTCCTGGAGAGAGTCCAGAGGAGGCTGAGGAGATGATGAAGGGCCTGGAGCATCTCCCCTATGAGGAAAGGCCGAGTGAGTTGGGACTCTTCAGCCTTGAGAAGACTGAGGTGGGACCTAATTAAAGTCTATAATTATCTGAAGCAGGGGATGCAGGGGGAATCAGCCAGCCCCTTTTCAGTGTCTGTGGAGACAGGACAAGGGGCAATGGCTGCAAATTGGAGCACAGGGAGTTCCACACCAACATGGGGAGGAACTTTTCCCCAGTGAGGGTGAGGGAGCCCTGGGACAGGCTGCCCAGGGGGTGTGGAGTCTCCTTCTCTGGAGAGATTCCAGCCCCATCTGGACACCGACCTGTGCAGTATGAGCTGGGGAGCTGCTTTGGCAGGGGGTTGGACCCCAGGAGCTCTCGAGGTCCCTTCCAACCCCTACAATTCTATGATTCTTCTGACCTGTGGATCTGCTCAGCAGCCTAACTCAGCTCCCAACACCCCCAGTCACTAGTAACAAACAATTCACCATTACCTAACATAACTGCTGTAGGTGCTCTTTTCCAGGGATGTTTCTTTCCCATCATACTAAAGAAAACCAGCTCATAAACCACAATTTCTGGGAACCTGAGAACCCAAGTGCAGCAGGGAGGTTGCCTTTCCAACTGTATTTGGATCTTCTCTGTGCACATGCAGTATTCCCTCATCCTTGTGTACGTGCCCACACATGCCATTTGTCTCCACACAACTCTCTCCCTGAGCAATTAGGTATTTATTTTCTTTTATGCAGAGCCATCTCACCACACACCATCTACCTCTGCCCCCAAGGCAGGGTTATTAATTCCCCATGGGTTTTTCTCTACTATTCATTCTGCAACACGACTGATCTAGGCTGTTGTGGCGAGCGGCAGAGAGCAACACGCAATTCGATATGAATTCTAGGTGAAGCCATGAAGCCAGTCAGCCATTTATGAGGTGAAATCACCCAGATTCTAGACCTTTCTTACTGCAAACGTGGCAAGCTAAAAAACTACTCATTGGTTACACACACTGTTCACACCATATTGATTGGTTAGTGATTATAACGAGTTCTGACAAACCTATCTTATAGCTAAACATCCTTAGTTTACCTTTAATACCTAAAAGCATCCACACACCTGCTGTTTGACCCTCTGGTTATGGCTGGTTCCTGACATGTTCTGTTACTCCCAAATCCCTTCCCATAACTGCTGCTTGGTTTAGGGCAGCCTGTACCCTTATCAGCAAGGCCGCTGTGTTTGGAGAATGGGATTATTAGGATCCTCTCAGCATGAGGAACTTTTCCTTTCTCATGGGAACAGAAGAATCTTGTCAGGGCCTATGTCTTGGGAGAAGAGAGCTAGGCCGCCGGCAGGCCTGCTGTCTGCCCCGACAGGCTGTAAAGCTCTTGGTTTAAAAACCAGCCCGAGAGCGGCTGATAATGGAAATTTTCAGCACAAACAGTTACTGTGCAGCATTCAGAGCTTAAAAAACAGGGTGCAGATGATCAGGTTCCTTCATTATTTGCATGCCTGTATTAATAAATGGTAGGTATTTGCAATCCAACCCTGAAAAGCAGAGGCGTCAGACTCCTGTTCCATGACCTACCCATTGGTCCGGACCAGACCCAAGGCTGTAGGAACCCACTCAATTCACCGTCGCGCTATGAGAACGAACCCAGCTCATTTCCTGTGCTTTTCCAACAGGGTTTCAAGTACTTCTCTGAATTACGTGACGTGTCACCTATGTAGGAAGGAGTTTTTCAGAAGTCTTTCAGCTCCTCTCAGAAGGCTGCATGTTAATTAACCACCTTGACTGTCCCATCTGCAACAGCCGACGCGTGAGCACGTACACCGCCGCACTGCCTGGTCTCCCCAGTCTGATGTTCCTTTGGGTTTGGATTGGGCTTCCAAGAGAGGAACAAGTTGTAGAGCTTGCTTCTGAACTGAAGAGGTGTATTTAATCCTCTCTCATTCACAATTTCAGGTGCAACAACAACTTTAAACAGCACAACTCTTGAGAAGCTCACAGTTCATTACTATACCCTGGTACAGACACCACTAACCCCTTCACAGCTGAACTGGGATCAACTGGAAGCAAATACATTCACATTCAAGCCATCATGGAAACATACCAAATAATGACATGATTTTTATGTAATCACCAAGTACTCCAAACCCTATTACATGCAAACTAGGGGAAAGTTCATTTGTTTTTTTCCACCACAAGCAAACCATCTAAAAAGGAGCTTTATTACTAAGCCCAATGCTAACAGGACTGTAGGGGGATTCCAGCCTATAGAGAGATTTACACAGCCAATTTGGTTTTATTCCTGATTGGGACATGGTATTAATGATCTTCTTCCTTCCTTTATGTTCTCCTCCATGCCACTCACCTAGCTCCCCTCTCTGTGCCAGCGCCAGCATGTGGCTAGTGGTTTTAACCTTTCCGATGCGATGGAAGCTGGCTGGCAAAGAGCCACGTCATCTTCCCAGCAATGAAGCAGATCTTCAGGAAATGGGGCCTCTTCCTGGTGGCACTGCACTGATTGAAGGGGCTTCCTGAAGAAGTTCAGTTCGGATGTACAGAAAAACTTTCAGGAAAATCAGTCAGCGTGACAAGCACCTCCAAACCCAGGTTTTCTTAGAAGAGAAAGTGTTAAGGGCATGCAAAGCTTGTTCCTCTGGCCTTATCTGGCACAGGGATCCTGGTCAGGTCACCAGGGCTGGATGTGGCAAGACTACGCGTGCTCTACGTGCCCCAGTTAAAAGCTAGGGCTTCAGTGAAAGCTGATCTAATGTGCCCCGTAACTGGGGCAGACAGAGTAACACGGGGTCATCTACAGCAGCTCTGCTACCACCCGGTAACGCTCCCAACTCCAGAGTCTCTGGAGGTGCTGGAGCCCAGGGAACGGCTCTACCCTGTCCAAGAGGAAAACCAGCCGTAGTCATGGTATGGATCCCTGGGAAAGGCAAGGGTGGCAAGGACCATAGAAAGAATGAAGAAAAGCTGCTACAACGCATGTGAGATTCTCTGCTGGCTGGGGGACTACGGCAGGATGATGTCTCACACAACTCCCTGTGCAGGGGAGGTGAGCAGCGGGAGCAGCCATCTGGCTGGGATGGCACTGGGATTGGAGAGCAAAAGGGGGATTCAGTCCAATTGACTTCTACAAAGCTTCAACACCTACCGCTGTCCTCCACAAAACACCCTAGGAATTCGTGCTCCCTTCACCCCCTGAGTATTTTGGAGCTTCTGGCAGTTCTCCTGAGCAGGAACAGCTACCAGGAGGAAGATGAAGCTCTTTCACTGTCTACATTGTCCACATTAAGGCCAGCAATTGCAAAATAGCTCCTGTCTTTAAGCAAACTGAAGCAAGAAGGGTCACTTTGTTGGGCTCTCCCAAGCCTCTAATTCTCAGAGATGCCACCATGCTTGACAAGGAAACTTGATGCCTGGGGACTCACTATGCATCAACAAGCTCTCCTCCAAGTTCTCCTGACAAGCCAAGAGTTTTATAAGCCACAGTCCATCCCATCTCCACCTTATTCACCAAACTGACTTCACCTGCTCAGCAGTCTGTGCATGTGGAGAAGAGATGAACCCCAGGTCCTGGACATGCCATCCTTGCACCACGCTGTTCCACATCCAACACTCTTCTGCTGGGTGAGAGCAAACCTAAGTGGGGGTCTTTATACCCCCCCCTGCTGTAAAACCACTACATCACCTTTAGGATAATACAGAGCAGATAAATCCTTTCAGGTACAAGAACCATCCTCAACAAGGGAATCCTACATTTTACATGCTTTTAAGGAAATTGAAGACTTGGATTTGTTATGGCAGCACCTGGATTTCCGATCACATCTTGGATCTCCAGTAAGAAACAAACCAAAACAAGCAAACAGCTGATGTCTAGCAAAGTCAAGACTGCTGAGACGGCAGGAGGAACAACATCAGCATGACTCTTCTGCAAATGAGTAGAGAAAAAGAAATCAAATGACTCGCCCACTTACCCAGGAAATCAGCACCACCATGGGTAACTAGCCGGGTCTCCCACGTCCCAGTCTGCAGCCTCTAACTGGGGAGGTAGAAACGGCGCCTCCTCCGAATACCAACGGCCCAAGACACAAACTTCACACACACACACCAGCTTTCTAGAGCACGTAGAACAAGCCAAGGGGCTGGGACTTGCTGGTGACCACAGAGCTACTGCAAAGCTCCCCCTCCTCCAAGACTCGCTGGCTGTTCACAGACCACTCTCGCACAGCTCCCAGCGCGGTAACCGCACACGGTCACTTCCCTCATGTGCAGCCCTGTAGCCACTTCCTTGAGAGCAGCTACAGCTGTTCTCAACCTTTGTCATTTTCAAGGCATCTCATAAAACGGAGGCTTGGATCCCAATTCTCTTCACCCCCTCAAGTCCTCCTCCCCAGAGCTGGGCAGCACCAACTGCTCAGGCTGGACATGGCGATGGTGGCAGCACTGAAGCCCCACGCTCGCTCCTCACCCCCTACTCAACATCACACCTCTGTGTTCCCCACCATCAGCACACAGAGGTCACCTGGCCTCAGAGATGGAACAGGGGAGAGAGGAGGTTTTGCTACAGCAACATTTCTTTATCCCAGGTAAGGAACCTGCCCAGCATCATCCTGCAACACAGCTGAGCTCCCCGAGGAGCAGGAGTTACCTATGGCAAAGAGTGACCTCAAGCTGACCACAGCAACCCTCCAAAGAGCAAAGTGGCACTTGTTGGCATTCTACCTGGTTTAAAAACAAGTCATGAGCATGTTGCCATAAGCACTTCAATCCCTTGTAAAGGCCTTCAAGAGTTTTATCGATGTGGTCAACATCTACTCAGCGTACGGCAAGGCACCCGACTGCCCCAGCCTGCTTTATTCACAACGATTGCTGGTAGCTGCAGGCTTCCTGTGGTGGCTTTGCACTTTGGTAAGTGTTTTTTGATGGTTTGCCTTTTTTTTTTTTTTTTAATGTGGTGAGAAGATACGGTTCAAGTTCACTCTGAAGGACTCACCATTTCAAGCAAGTCATAAACAAAAGCCAACAAAACTTCACTGGTTATCTTTGCCTTTCTGTTCAGAACAAACCACCACCAAAGACAACTCCTAACCAACAAGCACTATCTCCATAATGCAGTTCTAAACCTCTACAATTTCATAGCCAACTTGGGATTTGCCATCAACAAGCAAAGAGCAATTTGATCTTCAAAGTCTCTTACACCTCTCCATGGGGTCTATTTTTATTTGAACATCCCTGCTGCAATGCTGGAAGCCCCAGGGTTCTGGAACACTGCACGCAGGTCTGGTTGGGGAAACTATGGCTGGGAGGTACAAAACCAGTTGCAGGGTTAAAGATGAGGCCAAAGCTCAGGACCTTTCTATTAAGCAGGACACATACAGTTCTGACCCAAGGGGCAGCCCTGGCTGCACACTCATCCTGGGGGATTGGATGCTGGAGGACAGCCACGCTGAGAGGGGTTTGGGGGTCTTGTTTGACAGCAAGGTACCTGTGAGCCAGCAACATGCTCAAGCAGGCAGGTGGGCCAACCACTTCTTGGGATGCATCCAGCCTGAGACAGCCAGCTGGTCCAGGGAGGGACTGTTCCGCTCTGGGGCAGCCTCACCTCAAGTCCTGGGGACAGGTTTGGGCCCCACAGGAAACTGTTGGAGAGTGTCCAGAGGAGGCACTGAGGATGGGGAAGGGTCTGGAGGGGAAGGCTTATGAGGAGAGGCTGAAGTCCCTAGGGTTGTTCAGCCTGGAGAAGAGGAGGCTGAGGGGAGACATCATGGCAGTCAGTGGCTTCCTGATGAGGGGGAGAGAAGGGCAGGTGCCCATCTCCTCTCTTTGAGGACCAGGGAACAGTGTGAAGCTGCACCAGGGAAGGTTTAGGTTGGATGTCAGGAAGAGGTTCTGCACTGAGAGGGTGGTCAGGCACTGGCACAGGCTCCCCAGGGAAGGGGTCACAGCCCTGAGCTGGGCTGAGGACAAGAAGCATCTGGACGATGCTCTCAGTGTCACCTCTGACTGGGCTGGGCTTGTGTGGAGCCAGGAGTGGGACTCGATGGTCCTTATGGGTCCCTTCCAGCTCAGGGGATTCTATGATTCTATGAAGTAAAAAGCTGAGATTTGAAGTGCAGTGTTCTCAGCAGCAGATGCTCTGGTAGCAGTGGAGGTGCTAAGTGTAGCTGGGTGGTCCTGCAGGCTACAGTGCCTCAGGCACAGTAAAACAGAACGGGGATGGAGCAGTAAGAAAAATGCCAATGGCATTCCAGGTCTGAGCACAGATCGCTTCTGGTCACTTAACTGGCACCAGGGCTGCCAGTTTAGCCAATTCAGCAAAAAACTCTGAGGTACAGCCTCATGTCCAGCAACTGAACAATGTCACAAGCCCTTCCTCCTCCTGTCCCCATCTATCTTCATCAAGCTCCTCCAAGAGCAGCACATCCCTCCTTCAGCTCAACCCAATCGGCATGTGGCTACACTGCAACCAAGAGAGAGAAACCTGCATTGCCCACAGGGAAGAACTTTTTAGGTGCCACCTCTATCCTTGAGGAAGAACAACTTCATTCTGGGTAACCCTGCCACCCAGCAGAGCAAAACTCAGCAACAGGAAGAAACAGAGCTCAGCTTCATTTTTACTCTCCCCTTCCTTTTTCCCAAGGGAAGGATATGGCAGCAGCACCAACACTTGGCATTCCTTTGCTGAGGACTGAAGGAGACTCCTCCTGCTGGTCTTTCTCTGCAGCATGAAGCCCTGCTGCCAGGAAAAAAACCCAACAAAAACCCCAAACTCAACTCCCAACTCTGCTTCCAGGTCTACAAAGCTCGAAGCACCGGTCCCACAAGGAGCATCATCTCTTCCTCTGCCAGAGACAAGCTGCATTATGATTTCTGCTGCATCACACAAACCACCCCCTACACCTGAAAACAGATCACAGCTCTCCAAGGCTGTAAGTGGACTGACTCCAGCTCTCCCTGCCCATGCCACTGGTCACCCCATGCCACCACACGCTGTCACACACTGTGCAGGCCACCAGAGCTTCCTGGCCAGTGAGCCACTGATGATACCTCAAGCCTATTGGGAAACTGTTCCTTCCTATCAACGGATCGGCTTTGTTACTGGAGAGATAATTTATACACAGATGTTGTCTTGCAAAAGAGTTAGCAAGTGTTGCCATGGAAAGCCACAGCCATCTGAGACCAATTTACAGAACCAGATGAGCTATGCCAACGTAACCCAGAGCTTTGAAAAGCTCAGCCTGACCTCCCACTAAAACCTATTTGCTGGGGAACAAATTAAGGAGCATTAGCCAAGGTAACATCTCAACCTTGTCTTACTACTCCTATTAACTAGCATGTTTTGAAGAAGCTTTTGCTTTCTTGAACACTGTGCTTCACTCTTTGCTCCATCAGGAACAGCAGTCACGTTGTCTGCAAGTAAGAGTTGTGTTACTGTGCTTACCTGTGCTAACACAGTCAACAGCTGAGGGTGAATGTTTGAAAGGTGATAGATGTAGTGAGGAGGAGCTATTAATTAATGTGATTTCTCTCAGTTTTTAAGTAACAATGCAATACACAGTATGGCCAAAAACAATAATTCTAGATTAGCCCCATTAGTTGCACAAGAGATATGTTCTGTGGAAAGTGAATAATAGGGAGTTTTCCAAGCCAAAATGTTCCCATGGGAAGTCATTGGATTACCTTGGTTCACTGTGTATGAAAAAAGTGCTCAAAGCCTGAGGAGAGCAACAAGCTTAGAATTATAGAATGGCATGGGTTAGAAGGGACCCCAAGGGTCACAGAGCTCCAACCCCCTGCCACAGGCAGGGACACCAACCTCAGGCCTGGAGCTACACAAGGTTGCCCAGGGCCCCATCCAGCCTGGCCTTGAACACCCCCAGACAGGGGGCACCCACCCCCTCTCTGGGCAGCCCCTTCCAGCCCCTCACCACTCTCTCTGCAAAGAACTTCCCCCTAATATCCAATCTAACCCTTCCCTCCTTTAGCTTCACTCCATCCCCCTTGTCCTGCCAGTCTCTGCCCTTGAACAAGCTGATTCCCCTCCTGTTCCTCTGCTCCCTTCAGGCACTGGCAGGCTGCAATGAGGTCCCCCCACAGCCTTCTCTTCTCCAGGCTGACCCAGCCCAGCTCCCTCAGCCTCTCTCCAGAGGGGAGCTGCTCCAGCCCTCTGAGCATCTCCGTGGCTCCTCTGACCCCTCTCCAACAGCCCCACATCTTCCTTGTCCTGGGGCCCAGCTCTGGACACAGGATCCAGCTGGGGCCTCCCCAGGGCAGAGCAGAGAGGGACAATCCCCTCCCTGTCCCTGCTGCCACCCCTCTGCTGATGGAGCCCAGGATCCCATTGGCCTTGGGAGCTGCCAGAGCCACTGCTGGCTCATGTTCAGTTTCTCATCCCCCAGAACCTCCAGGTCCTTCTCACAGGGCTGCTCCCCAGGAGCTCTTCTCCCAGTCTGGATCTCTGGCTGGGATTCCTCTGGCCCCAGTGCCACCCCTGACCCTTGGCAGTGTTGAACCTCATTAAGTTCACCCAGACCCATCTTTCCAGCCTGGCAAGATCAAGAACTTAGAACTTGATGCTAAAAACCAGCTAACCCAATGAAGAGGCCTCCAATGGTCCCACCTCTGCCTGTGTGAGTGATGCTGCAGGATGGGACCTGTATGCTGGGCCAAGAGAGCTGCATGCTTCCAGAGGGTCCACCCACCAATCTGTGAGGACCACAAAGCAGCTCATCAGCTGCATTTGCTTTTAGACCTCATTGGAAAGGCAAAGGCTGGGTGTAGAGGTCAACACACCTATGAGAGGGTGGGCTTCAAGCAGCGATCATCTGGGCAGACAGTTGGCTGCCACTTTAGCTAACGAGCCCTAGTGCTGTTTTCCAGACAGGGTGTTTTGCTACCTGCACATGCTGAAACAGCCTGTTTGGCTCAGCCACCCATCCTTTGGCTTAAGGGACATCTCCCCAGACCACACTGAAGGGGTTGCACCAGGGATGGGCGCTCAAGGGATGCCAGCAGGGACCAAGGCCGCCCCGAGTCAGCAGCCTGATGCTGCTCTATTCAGTGCATTTCCATGGCATGTCCCATGAGCTCCCCCAGCACGACAAAGATTAGAGGGAAGATGAGTCCTCACAAAGAAAAAGAACCCACAAAGTCAAGTTCTCTGGGGGTGTTCAAGGCCAGGTTGTATGGGGCCCTGGGCAACCTTGTGTAGCTCCAGGCCTGAGGTTGGTGTCCCTGCCTGTGGCAGGGGGTTGGAGCTCTGTGACCCTTGGGGTCCCTTCCAACCCATGCCATTCTATGAGTCTATGACCTCATTATTTGAAGTCAATTATGTATTTTAACTTAATTTAAGCAACTGCTGCTCGCAGCACAGTACACACTCCTGGGTGCTCAGACCTCTGTGTGCTTTTCAAAGCAGGTGTGTGCTGGGAGGTAAGACAGACTTACTGCCACCAAGATGGAGATGGTAATAGGAGTGGGAAACAGGCTTTATTGCCCATCTGTTGGGATAGACACACAGCAATTAGGTGGTGTTACTGACTGATCACCCAAGTACTCCTGTATTAAGGGTTAGCTGCAAAGACATTTATCCTTATTAGCCAGAGGAAGGAACTGAGACTAGTTAATTGGCTTGTCTGAAGCAAAATGAGACACAACACTGAAGTGCCTCTTCTAAGTCCCTTCGGTCCAGTTTATGGACTTATTTTCTGCTCTCTTCTGCTTCACCAAGGCCAGAGCTTTTCAGGGCAGCTCATCCTCAAGGTCCCTTGCAAGGACTGATGTGCTATATGCTGCAGCATGATCACCATGGACTTCTTGTGCTTCGTGTCGTGCATCCCAGAAGCCACCCCGGGGTGGCTGCAAGCATGTGGAAAACAGGAGAGCACAGAGAATGCTGCATAAGATGACCTCCAGAGGAAAAAAAAAGGGATCACAGTGATAGAACTTGGAACTAGTTTATTTTTAGTTTCTGCCTGAAAAGCCATGGAATAGGCACTCACCTTTTCAAAAAGCCAGAGCAAAGTTACAACTCCTCAGCTAACACCTGAAAAATGCATTTGTACCAACCTTTATTCATCCTGGTCTCAGGAACAGTTTGTTAAGGAAGAAGCTGTGGTCAAAACAGGCTTCCCAACAGACATGAGACAGGAGCCTGGCAATAATTCCACACTGCTCTGCTGCCCATGCATCTGGCTAAATGCAGCCATCTGCCTTTCAGCTGGACACTGTGTGCTCCTCTCATTGACAATCAAGACAATTAAGTCCAAGATGCATTTTATCTTACCCTGAAAGAGAAATATGAAGCAGGTTGGATGAGACTTCTGAGTCTCCCCTTTGACTGAGAGGGATCACAGCTGTACCTAAGCTCATCTCTTTAGGCTGGAGACTCAAAAGCTGGAGGAACAGACTCTGCTGCAGGGTAACCATCAGTTTGCCTGCAATTACTTTTATATTCTCAGGCTTTAATGAATCATTACATTGCCTACCTTCCTTTAAAAAGAGGAGGTAAGCCATAAGTACCACTTGTAATAGTGAAAAAGAAATGACAGGGTACAGATCTCAGCCTAAATCCTTTTCCTCTGATCCCAACTGCAACAAAGACTAGAAAAAACATCATCATTTTTCACTTCTGCAGGTTCTTTTCTTCCAAAAAAATCAAATACAAGTAAATTGGAAGAAGCCACTTGAAACAAAAGCAAGCCCATTAGTGAAAACCAAATGAAGCTATTTAGAAAGTGGTCTGAGTAGCAGCTCAAGCTCTGCCAAATAACAAAGATCCTTGTGCTTCCCTTCTGAGACCAAAAGGCAGAGCCAGAACTGCAGTGCCTGTCTGATTGTGGGCTCAGCCAATTGTTTTGGCCTCCTGTGTCCAACCCCAGGGATGGTGCTTGCTGCTTTTTCACTTCCAGGAGCACACACACACCCCTAGAGTCATCAACTACTCCTTTCAATGTCAACACTACAGCCGTCATACCTCAGGTGCACACATCCTCCATGGTTCCATATGGATTCTCCAAGGGGACTTCAAAGCATGGCATAGCTGTGATGGTATGAAGGCCAGGCTGCCAACTGCTGCAGTCAAGCTCTTATCTGACAGTGGTTTTCTGCTTGAAATTGAGGAACACCCTGATATTCTTCTATTATCAGCTTTATCTCCCCAAGGCAACTAAAGCAACTGACAAATTAGTGTTTCAGTGCCAGCAGACTTTGCCACAAGCAGGTTGTTCTGTAGGAACACCAGGCTGAGAAGAAACCTGTACATCCAGTGGTCTCCATCACCTATTAACAGAGACACAGGCACTGCCCCAGCTTGCTCATACCCAACCTGCTAACCTGAGCCAAGCATCCCAGTGTTTCCAGGCTCTGTATCAGCAATCACTGATTATATTTTTTCAACCAAACTGAAGTTTTAACAATTATTTTCAGCAAGTTCTCCACTGAATTTCCACTGCTCAATTTAATTATGAATTCTACAGCTTGGCTCATTCTGATTAATAGAACTGCTGGTGTGAGTCTTTTGTCAGCTATGAGCTATACCCCAGTATCGCCCCATCAAGCAGATTAAATATTTACACTCAATTCATTCCATCTCTTGGACAAATATATAGGTTATTTTTAACTAACCAGCTAAACAGGAGCAATTTTTACATGTTTACCCCAAGCACTGTGCCAACAGCAGTTCAAAGGTGGGGAGACAGGTCGGTGGCTCCAGCACCCAACAGTGAGCAGTGGGATTTTGTCTCTCTTTTCTTGGGGAGTCCCATTTAGATTATGGATTTGGGAGTTGTTACCTCAGATTGCACAATTATCCATTTGCTGATGGTTCAGTCCCAAAATGAAGCTGCCCTTCACACTCACCCAAACCAAACAGACTCTACTATGCTTTGCTTTTGACACAGAGGTGTGGCAGAGGATCTCACCTCACACAATTCTGACCTGAGTACTTACTTCTCTGCCTAGAAAGTCTTACACCTCTTCTGGTTTACCAAACCTCTTTTAACTCTTCTACAAAATTCTGGCAGGGCTGAATCTTCTCATGCTTATTCACAGTTCACCAATTGATCTTTTTAGGTAACATTTGCATGTCCTACTTCTGCAGTTGCTGCCTGGTAACTTGGTGCTCTTCCCTTCAACCCCAAAACCGCCCCCCCCGGGAGCCTCACAGTGTCTGAAAGCTGAAGAAAAGGCTGAGTAACATTTGTATTTCAGGCTGCTGGGTGGCACCCCTCAAAGCACGCTGCCAATGGCTCTCCAAAGTCAAAAGTTAGGAGAGGGATATAAACTTTTACGTTTCCAGGAGTATATCTGCATCCCCAGGAGTGTCTCTAGATGATGAGACTTTACAGTAGCTTGCTGTTTCTCTATCTCCAGCTTTGGCCAAGAGCAGTTTCATAGAAGCTCGTGGCCCATTCACTTTCCAGTCCAGGTAGACTTTTATTCCAGTTCTCCAGAAGCACACAGAGCAGATGTTGCCCTGCTGAGGTTCTTCTAAGGCTGCTCTCCCAAGAGGGGCTCTGGATGCAGGACCACTACACTGCTGATGTGGCTCAACACCGACAAACCCCTGGGTCTCACTTTGCTCTCCCCCCCCAACTAATGAGTTCCCAAGATGTCACCTGTTCTTGCCCCAGGTCAGCCTTTCTTCCCAAGAGGCTTAGAACAAAAGTTATCTTGACTTCAACAGCCCCAGAGCAGCCCCAGTTCATCCACACTCAGCCAAAGCGCCTCTGGTCTGAAGAGCTGTGACCCCAACCTCCCTCCCCAGCTCCAGCACCACAACAAAGCTCAAGGAACTTGGCTGTGCATTGGAAAGTTTTGTTCAGGAGCAGGAAAAGCAAGTGACTTCCAGCCAGCACACTGACTCCAGTGCAGTAAACACCCCAGCCCATGGCTACAGCGGTTTCTGCAGCACCTTGCCAAGCGATGGGGAGGGTGGGGGAGAGGCAGGGCCAGACCTGTGTAACAGCGAATCCACAAGCCACACTCTTGCACCTTTCTCTGGCCCAAGCCCAAATCCTCCCTGAGCAGCAGTAAACAGGAAGCCACCACTGAACTCCATGACACCTAAGAGCACCCCAAGCAACCTCCTAAAGCTTCTTCTTCCTGCCAATACCACTGTGAGCACTGGTAAAGAAGAGACTATCCCTATCTGTAGAGAAGGGAGTTGGGGCTGCACCGTGCTGGCCATCAGAGACACAGGAGCTGAGCCTGCTGCCATCCCAGCCAGGGCAGCACCCTGGGGACTATGGAAACTGCAAGGAGGGATTTACAATGGAAGAGCTGTCATGTGCCTATTCTATTGTGGCTAAACCCCAGGAATATATGTTTTTAATACATTAAATCATGTCCCTCATGAGACAGACTTCTACCTGGTGAGGTAGAAAAGTATCTCTCGTTACTACCAGGCTACTCAGCACCATCCCACCTCTCCACTCCAGCTGTGCCACTGCTCATCTGGTTCTAAGGTCCAGCCTCGATGCCCATTTATCCACACAGGTGTAGACGCAATGCTGTGAATACTGGACTGCAGCACTTCTGGAAGCATCAAGCAGAACAAGTCCCAGCATTGCTAAGACCAAAGCACCTCAGAAAAGCCAGGATTGAAGACACCACTCCTAGATGAATAAAAGAAGCTGCTAAGACCTTACTACAGCTTTTAACTACCTTTCCAGTAAAGGGCTCAGTACAGTAATTGTACTCAAACATTAAAAATAGCTAAGCAGGGCCACTCTTGTTCAATCATTCTCAGCACTGACTCAAACGTGGATGACTCACCCCACATACCTCCTGCTCTACGTAGGTCCCCAGAGCTTGCTCTACTCTGACTTTACATACTGGACAACACGACTGTCAATCCCCAGACCTCCCAGACAGAGGGGTTACATGTGTCAATACTCACCACTAAAGCTTCATCAGAATTTTCAACACATTCCTTCACTGGTAACTTCTAAGTAAATGATTCACGGGGTTACGCTGCAGGAGGACTGAAAGCCAACATTAAAAAGGGTGAGAAATTAAGGAGCTGTCATGCTTAAATCCCTCTTTAAAAATCTGACAGGCAATTAGCAAGCATCTCCCTTCAAAAAAGCCTTTCTTACTCTCTGTCCCTCCTTGGTGCAGCCACGCTGAGCTGCTGAGCAGCCCTCTGACAGGATCATCCTCCTCAAGTTGTGTAGACAGGCTTTCTGCAGGCAGTATCTGTGCTGTTCTTTGGTCAAACCACCCCAAAATATCAGAGAAAAACCCTTCTAAAGCAAGTTGTAGTCTTATTTACTGGAGTTTACAGGAACTTGTGGCCACATATAGGGAGTTTCCACATAGTTCAGTTTGTTACTTTTAGGCTTCGATTGTACATCTATGATCAAAACATCAGAGGGGAATGGAAAAGCCCTTACAAATCCTCCACAACAGACTTAATCAAGCTCATCAGATAGAATTACAATTGTTTAATACTACTTCTACACTATAGGTGGCAATATGTGATCCTGTAGTAGCCCTCCAGAGCTATTTATGTGCTTCAAAATCCTACACACCAAAGGCTTGGCCAGATTTGCAGTAAGATCCCCTGACCCAAATGACTGAATTTGGACACTCATGTCTTAAAAGAGACCATAAAGGAAAGAACAACAGGGAAAAAAAGGCAGGAGAATCACTAACCCAAAGCCTTTAAGAAGAATATTCAGTGGTTTGAGGAAGTCCTGGGCTGTTGGGTGCTACATCAGCACTACTTTATTAGCTTTCTTATGCATCAGTTATTCATAGTGATTTTTAAATCTACATTATGTTGTGTCAGCCTTAAAAATTATCACTTTCTGCTCTTCTCTCCTAGGAAATGCATAACATGACTGGCTTGGGAAGAAAGAATGGATAAAGAATGGATAACCCAGGCTGACTCACTTGCTGAACTATGAAAGAGCATTTGCCCACTGCAAAACTAAGAAAACCCAGCAGTAATAAAGTCCCAGCTCAAACAGTCAAGTCAGCAAAACAGGAACTGTGTTCTAGAACTGGAGTTTCATATTTCCCCTTTTGAACTTGATACCAGAACTAACAACATATTTTGAGTCTAAGAGACCATGAGACACCAAATCTTCTGAATTTGCGGGTGTGTGTAAACTCAAAGTCAATTATTTGCTGCAAGGACTCAGTTTTAACTTCAACTAGCTAGTGAGGGTAACTTCACTCACTGGGTCCTTCTTCTAATATCCCTATGAAGCAGAAGACACAGAGGAGTGAATGCAGCTGAAAAAGGAAGGGCTACCAGGGAAGTCCTCCTCTGAACCCCCCCTGCTAAGAAATGAAAGATTGATGGGGTAGGGGTGATGAAAGGAAGAGGAGAGGGGCAAGTCTGAGGAACTTTAAGTCCTACCCCTCCCCTGTCTTTATACCTCGTGATGAAATTGGATGTTTTACAATCACAATCCCAGAGCTGGGTAGAATCACAATCCCAGAGCTGGGTTTTCAAAATGATCAACTACAGAGAAAAGGAACTTGTAAAAAAACCAGCTGGGCATTTCATGCTTCCCTCCAGGTCCACAGCCAGACCATTTGCAACCACCACAGGCGCAGCTATTCCGGGGAAGATCTATGTAACTGCAGCAGGCAAGATTCCCCACAAATAGTATGTCAGGGGGGAAAAAAAAATAAATAAAAATTATATATATATATAAAAACCTTTGGGAAGCAAATCTGTCTGGTAGAGCACATGGATTTCTCGAGAAAACAGTGAAAAATAAAACCTGAAGGCGCAGGGCACGTCCGCGAGCTGCCGAGGAGGCAGGCTGTAGCTCAGCAGTCTAAGATGGCTACTTAAGGCTTGTAAAGTCATAACCATAAAAGTACTTCCTTTTTTTTCTGCCTTTACAAGCAGCTTCAGGATGTAGTTGTGAGTTAACATGTCAGATTCTTAACAACAAAACTTCTTTCAGGATTTCATGATGGGTTTATCCCAAGGGGCAAACAGCCCCCAGTCGGACACTGTTTAACCCCCTGTGAAAATGACACCAGGCATTCCTCATCCCTCAAGAGGAGTCCCCTGGATTTTAGGGAGATGAGAAGCTTCACTCCAAACCACAGCTCTCAGTCACTGTCATTGCCAGAAAGCAACGTTATCCCATGAAAAATTGACTCAAAACACCCCAGGACATGAAAAGAATTGTACTGTTTTGACTAGTTTCAGCACTTAGTTAAAAGGCCAATCAAAAAACCCAACTGATTCATAGCCTAACGAGCTGCTCCAAATTTGGGAAGCTTGCTTCTAAAAGAGTATTTCAGTAAACATCAAACAAACATCAGCTACCTTAAGCAGACACATCTCTGTAGTGAAAGGTTAACTAGAGCCTTCAGATGCAGAACCAACTCAGAAAAGTTATCTGTAAGTGATTTCCATGCTTTTCTTTGTAAAGAAAAAAAATCCTCATTAAATCCTGTAGTAACTTGGATGTATCACCCCTCCAGCAGTTTTCTTAAGCAATCTGCAAATCAGCATATAAACTTCAGGGAGAGGAAATACCCCCTGAGCTAGGGCTGTTCAGCCTGGAGAGAAGAAGACTGAGGGGGGACCTAATCAATGTTTATCAATATCTTAAGCATGAGATGCAGGGGGAATTGGCCAGCCCCTTTTCAGTGTCTGTGGGGACAGGACAAGGGGCAATGGCTGCAAATTGGAGCACAGGGAGTTCCACACCAACATGGGGAGGAACTTTTCCCCAGTGAGGGTGAGGGAGCCCTGGGACAGGCTGCCCAGGGGGTGTGGAGTCTCCTTCTCTGGAGAGATTCCAGCCCCATCTGGACACCGACCTGTGCAGTATGAGCTGGGGAGCTGCTTTGGCAGGGGGGTTGGACCCCAGGAGCTCTCAAGGTCCCTTCCAACCCCTACAACTCCAGCAGATTTCTTAAGCAATCTGCAAATCAGCATATAAACTTCAGGGAGAGGAAATACCCTGTTTTTCAAACAACTAATCAAAATCTTTCCTTGTGTCTTACAACCTGGAGATCTGGTCATATGGGAGCTGCACTTCTCCTTGGTGTTTACTTCTACAGTGCCAAGGAAAATCAGTTCGTTTTCCAAAGGGACACAAGTTGTGTTTACCCAGAAATCACAGAGCCAACACTTGGTTTTACATGTGCAAATTCCATGTGTATAAGCAGCTATCTTTAATTTCTAAGCTTATCAGCAGTTAAAAACAGTCTACTCCATGTCTTTGTGCCACTGTAGACGTAGTCTTCCTATGCAACTAGAAACAAACCCATTATTGCCCTCACCCTTAAGGGGAAATAAGCTCAGAAAAACCCCAGCACGATGTGGGTCTGCAGACCAAGAAGTCAGCAGTGCAGAACATGACACTTCCACATCTGTGCATCACGATGACTAACACCACCACAACCCACCCAGGGAACATCACCTCTGTATCTCCCCCAGCACCATGCTGGAGGCTCCTGGCATCATTTCTTGAGCATCCCAAGGATTACACAGATCCTGCTTGAACCCAGCCGACAATCCGACGACAGCACTCCAACCTCACAGGCATAAAGCAGGGGAAAGAGCAGGTTTCACTGCTCCTTTTTTCCTCCTTTCCACTCCAAACTTCATCTTCCACCAGCACTCAGGATGGGAGATCATCTCTGGAGCTCTACTGAATGCCTTCTGCTCTGGCAGGATCTTCACCCCCAGGGAACAAGGACGCTCACGCCGTGCCCGATCACTCCGTGCGGCTCCGCTCCGCTCAAACCACAGGCTCATGAGCAGAAGGAGAGGTTCTCAATAATGCTTGTGAAACAGGCTCAGGCACAACCTTATTCTTCTAAAATGTGTGACACCTACAGTTGTGAGAACCTCAAATTTCTCATTTTCCGTTTTCTTATCAAGCCACCAGAAACCCTCCTCTCAGCACCCGCCGCCTTCCAGCATGCAGCTGGGCTCTTCACCTCTTCAACATCCAGTGTGGTGGAGCAAGGCATGCAGAGAACGCTCTCAGGAACAAATTCACCTCAACTGAAGCAAAAAGCCCATGAGAGCCTTTCCCACAGAACCACCATAAGCAGGATTCAGTGCCTAACATCCCCAAAGAGAGAGAAATCCCTGTGCCACTGTTCCCTTACCATTCCTAACAAGGAAGCCAAAGCACACCTCGAGATTTGAGGGATTCAGAAAAGTGCTGTGTGTTTCCTTCTTTGATTTCATCATTCTGATGAGGGGGAGTAGAGGGGAAGGTGCCCATCTCCTCTCTTTGGGGACCACGGAGAGAATGCAAGGGAACCACAGGAAGCTGCGCCAGGGGAGGTTCAGGTTGAATGTCAGGAAGAGGTTCTGCACTGAGAGGGGGGTCAGGCACTGGCACAGGCGTCCCAGGGAAGGGGTCACAGTCCCAAGCTGGGCTGAGGACAAGAAGCATCTGGACAATGCCCTCAGTGCCACCTCTGACTTGGCTAGGCTTGTGTGACCTTGCTGAGGGAACAGCACCCACCCTCAGCAAGTGCTGCTGATCCAGAGCTGGGAGGGGTGGCTGACAGGCAGGACACTGCGCTGCCATCCAGAGACCTGGCCAGGCTGGAGAGCCGGGCAGGGAGAGACCAGATGGGGTTCAACAACAGCAAGTGGAGAGTCTGGCCCCTGGGGAGGAACAACTGCTGGAAACAGGACAGGCTGGGGGGGAGCTGCTGGAGAGGAGCTCTGTGGAGAAGGACCTGGGGGTGCTGGTGGGTGACAGGGTGGCCATGAGCCAGCAGTGTGCCCTGGGGCTGAGAGAGACAATGGGATCCTGGGGGCATCAGGAGGAGTGTGGGCAGCAGGTCACAGGAGGGGATCCTCCCCCTCTGCTCTGCCCTGCTCAGGCCCCACCTGGAGTGTTGTGTCCAGTGCTGGGCTCCCTGGAATAGAAAAGCCAGGGATCTCCTGGAGAGAGTCCAGAGGAGGCTGAGGAGATGCTGAAGGGCCTGGAGCATCTCCCCTGTGAGGAAAGGCTGAGAGAGCTGGGGCTGTTCAGCCTGGAGAAGAGAAGACTGAGGGGGGACCTAATCAATGTTTATCAATATCTGAAGCATGGGGTGCAGGGGGAATTGGCCAGCCCCTTTTCAGTGTCTGTGGGGACAGGACAAGGGGCCATGGCTGCAAATTGGAGCACAGGAAGTTCCACACCAACATGGGGAGGAACTTTTCCCCAGTGAGGGTGAGGGAGCCCTGGGACAGGCTGCCCAGGGGGTGTGGAGTCTCCTTCTCTGGAGAGATTCCAGCCCCATCTGGACACCGACCTGTGCAGTATGAGCTGGGGAGCTGCTTTGACAGGGGGGTTGGACCCCAGGAGCTCTCAAGGTCCCTTCCAACCCCTACAGCTCTGTGAGTCTCTGTGGAGCCAGGAGTTGGACTCAATGGTCTTTACAGCTCCCTTCCAACTCAGGATAGGATTCTCTAACAATAGAAAACTTGGCTTGTGTTAAACACATCAGAAATATCAGACCACTTTTTTCCTTCTCCTCAAGAATTTCTGAGGGCTAATGGATTGTGACCCACAGCCACTGAAATAAGGGAAAGGAGGCCATTTAGGCTGCTTGAAACTTGGTTTTCTCTACTTATTATTACATACTTAGCCTAGACTCCTGAAAAATATGCTTGATGATAACTCAGAAAGGGCTACCCTGTCATTTGAGCTAGGAATGATGAAAGCTGGATTGAGAATTGCAGAAGCCAAAAGCAGGGGGGTTTAAAATCTTGTAGATTCTTTTCTGTTTACTGTAACATGAGACCAAACAGATGTGGCAAGGGAAACAGGACAAGCAGAGCAGATACTCCAATTAAAGGCATTCCTTGTTAGCTATTAGCAGTTACTTTCTTTTTTAGAGGACTGAAAGACACAAATTTCATCTGGCAACAAATCCAGCTGCAGGAGGAGATGTAAAAAGGGCGGGTTGAGGCGTTCATCTTATTAAACCACAAGTTCCATGTCACAGACCGGCTGGGACAGGAAGGGACCTCGTGCGGTGCCTTGCTCAGAGCCTGCCTGCCCCAACAGCTCCACTTCAGTCCTGAATCTCCCCACAGACAAGAGACTCCAAAACACCCCTGGGCAGCCTGGTCAGGGGTTTGACCACCTGAAGGGTTACACAGAACATGCTCCAGTCCCTTCCTCATGAAGGAACTGTTAGAAGCATTGTTTTCTTAAGCATAAGCCATCCAGAGGGATCTTGCCAGGCTGGAAAGATGGGTCTGGGGGAACCTAATGAGGTTCAGCACTGCCAAGTGTCAGGGGTGGCACTTGGGCCAGAGGAATCCCAGCCAGAGATCCAGACTGGGAGAAGAGCTCCTGGGGAGCAGCCCTGTGAGAAGGACCTGGGGGTTCTGGGGGATGAGAAACTGAACATGAGCCAGCAGTGGCTCTGGCAGCTCCCAAGGCCAATGGGATCCTGGGCTCCATCAGCAGAGGGGTGGCAGCAGGGACAGGGAGGGGATTGTCCCTCTCTGCTCTGCCCTGGGGAGGCCCCAGCTGGATCCTGTGTCCAGAGCTGGGGCCCAGGACAAGAAAGATGTGGGGCTGTTGGAGAGGGGTCAGAGGAGCCAGGGAGATGCTCAGAGGGCTGGAGCAGCTCCCCTCTGGAGAGAGGCTGAGGGAGCTGGGCTGGGTCAGCCTGGAGAAGAGAAGGCTGTGGGGGGACCTCATTGCAGCCTGCCAGTCCCTGAAGGGAGCAGAGGAACAGGAGGGGAATCAGCTTGTTCAAGGGCAGAGACTGGCAGGACAAGGGGGCTGGAGTGAAGCTGGAGGAGGGAAGGGTTAGAGGAGAGATTGGGGGGAAGTTCTTTGCAGAGAGTGGTGAGGGGCTGGAAGGGGCTGCCCAGAGAGGGGGTGGGTGCCCCATGTCTGGGGGTGTTCAAGGCCAGGTTGGATGGGGCCCTGGGCAACCTTGTGTAGCTCCAGGCCTGAGGTTGGTGTCCCTGCCTGTGGCAGGGGGGTTGGAGCTCTATGGTCTTTGAGCTGTGTGTTCCTTGGTCCCTTCCAACCCATCCCATTCTATGATTCCATGATAAGCTGATATTCTGCCCTATAAAAAAGAAATCAGGATCAAATTCTGAGTTTTCTTTGCCTAAACCCTGTACCTTTGACTTGGAAGATCCCAGCTATAAAATCAGCAGATGAAAGAGAAGAGTGCACAGGATTATTATTGCAAAATTAACTGGCCTGAGCTCTTCCCCTCTCCTCCCCCTCACATTACTCATGCTCACACATGAAAAAGTACAGAGTTATCTTTTAAGGTCACAGCTTCTGGAAATGAACAAGATTACAGCTGAGGTTCGTCTTCCTGAATTGATTTGCATGTGAAGTAAGAAAGCTTGAGGCAGGACTCAGAATGCTAAAATCAAGCCAGGACTCTACAACAGCATTGCTATTTCATTGATCTCTCACAGAATGCATACTGCACCCATCCCATTTGGCTTCTCCATGTCATCTGACTTCTCAGGCCAGATTCCCAATAAGGAACCTTCTACATCTACCCTTTGAGACATTTTATAGCTGGTCCCTGTTTGTGGATGATACCAAAGCATGGGATGTATTTAAAATACAGGTAGATGAGGTGCTCAGGGATATGGTTTAGTAGAGAACAGGTATGGTCAGACTGAGTGATCTCAAAGGTCTTTTCCAACCTGGAGATTCTGTGAATTACCCCATTTTGGCACATTTTATAATGGGATGCTCATGAAGTAGACTGCCTGCTGCTCTGCAGGGCTCTGCCATATCACCTACCCTTAAGAGGAGCTGGATTCTAAAAGGAGTCCTGAAAAATTCATCTCTGTTGACACAGATACAACATATTGAGCTGCTGCTTAAACATTTGGTCAGGGCTTAAAAATGTTATATTGTTTACAGGCTGTGCCTTCTATACACACCACAAGATGCACCACTAAAACCAGTAGAATAGCTTTGTAGGACTGTAAGGTTGTGTTTCTTTACAAGATTAGGATCATTATGTCAGCCTTGCCTGCTAATTAAACTACTCCCAACTTTCCCTGTCTCTCAAACAGAGTAACAACAGGTTGTGAAAAACAAACACCTTGAAACGCTCTGGGAAAGCTGCTGATCTCCATTGCTTTTAAAAACTACTAAGCTGTACCTAGAGAAAGAGGATTTTCTTTTAAAGCATAATTCAGTTGCTAGAATATACCCTGCAACATCTATAACTTAAGCCAGCTGTGAGTAGATCACAGAATCACAGAGCTGTAGGAGTTGGAAGGGACCTCAAGAGCTCCTGGGGTCCAACCCCCCTGCCAAAGCAGCTCCCCAGCTCATACTGCACAGGTCGGTGTCCAGATGGGGCTGGAATCTCTCCAGAGAAGGAGACTCCACACCCCCTGGGCAGCCTGTCCCAGGGCTCCCTCACCCTCACTGGGGAAAAGTTCCTCCCCATGTTGGTGTGGAACTCCCTGTGCTCCAATTTGCAGCCATTGCCCCTTGTCCTGTCCCCACAGACACTGAAAAGGGGCTGGCCAATTCCCCCTGCACCCCATGCTTAAGATATTGATAAACACTGATTAGGTCCCCCCTCAGTCTTCTCTTCTCAAGGCTGAACAGCCCCAGCTCTCTCAGCCTTTCCTCACAGGGGAGATGCTCCAGGCCCTTCAGCATCTCCTCAGCCTCCTCTGGACTCTCTCCAGGAGATCCCTGTCCTTTTTATCCCAGGGAGCCCAGCACTGGACACAACACTCCAGGTGGGGCCTGAGCAGGGCAGAGCAGAGGGGGAGGATCCCCTCCTGTGACCTGCTGCCCACACTCCTCCTGATGCCCCCAGGATCCCATTGTCTCTCTCAGCCCCAGGGCACACTGCTGGCTCATGGCCACCCTGTCACCCACCAGCACCCCCAGGTCCTTCTCCACAGAGCTCCTCTCCAGCAGCTCCCCCCCAGCCTGTCCTGATTCCAGCAGTTGTTCCTCCCCAGGGGCCAGACTCTCCACTTGCTGTTGTTGAACCCCATCTGGTCTCTCCCTGCCCAGCTCTCCAGCCTGGCCAGGGCTCTGGATGGCAGCGCAGTGTCCTGCCTGTCAGCCACCCCTCCCAGCTCTGGATCATCAGCACTTGCTGAGGGTGGGTGCTGTTCCCTCAGCAAGGTGTCAATGAAGATATTGAACAGGACTGGACCCAACACCCAGCCCTGGGGAACATGCTTTGTACCAGCAGCAGAGCCTGATGAAGATACTAATGTTTTAGTGGTAGTTACCAGTCCTTGCTGGCAGAAGAAGGAAGTGTACATGGTTTGGTTGTGGGGAGGGTGGCTGTACCTTCCAACAGATCTGGAGTAGTAAACACCTCAGGGATGTAAGGGGATGGTACATCTCAAGTGGTCATGTCTGTATGTACAGGCTGTCTTGGCCTTGAGTGCAGAACTCGTGCTGACTGAATTGCATGAGCTGAAACTCATGGCAAATCTCATTTCCAGCTGGAGCCACACGAAGAAGTTGGGAGTTGCAACAAAACCCTTCACCAGCTTCAGGAGAAGTATCAGGAGGAGATGGTGGTTTGTGGCTCAGCTGTACTTTTAAAAGGCTAAACTCCCCACAAAGCTTGGGAGAAACCAAGCTCCTTGTGTACCTACTCCTGTGATACACACTGATTTGTCTGCACAGAGCTGAACTCGTGCAGAGGTCTAAAGACAAACAGGAGTTAGCAGGGGGCATGTACACAACAGAGCACAGCAGTTTACATTGACTGCTAATCCAATTTTACCAAGCTATTAAGTAACAAAGATAAAATGGTCTGAAAAAGTCCCAAGGGATTTGTTCATCAGCAAAAGGTATGAAACCATCTGTAGTCTCATCACTGGCACGCAATGAGACCGTGCCAGCACAGCAGAGGGGAAGGTAGAATCATAGAATCACAGGGGTTGGAAGGGACCTCCAGAGCCCATGGGGTGCAACCCCCTGCCAAAGCAGGGTCCCTAGGACAGGGCACACAGGTCGGTGGCCAGATGGGGCTGGAATCTCTCCAGAGAAGGAGACTCCACACCCCCTGGGCAGCCTGTCCCAGGGCTCCCTCACCCTCACTGTGAAAAAGTTCCTCCCGATGTTGGTGTGGAACTCCCTGTGCTCCAACTTGAGGCCATGGCCCCTTGTCCTGTCCCCACAGACACTGAGAAGGGGCTGCCCATGTCCCCCTGCATCCCATGCTGAAGATATTTATAAACATTGATTAGGTCCCCCCTGAGTCTTCTTCTCTCCGGGTAATGTGCAGTCCTCGTTTCTCTCCCTGAAGAATTAAAGTCCTACCACAGATTTACAGGTCAGCAGGTCCTGCCCTTGTAGGATTAATTAATTAATTCCCCAAGCAGGAGGGTGGCTCTACATAAACACTCCTGTGCATGCTAAGTGACGCACAACGCACGTCAACAAGTCCACGCTGTGATGTAAGTCAGGCCTAGAGAAAACCCCTGTGTACGCTGGGCTCTATGAAGAAGTAAGGCTGCTCCCAGGAAAAGCAGACTGGTGTTTCTTGGGCAGGATTTCCACAACATAGCGCCCAGGTCCCCACATCCCTGCAGAAGGCAGGGGCGGGAGCTGATGAGAAGGCTGCTGAGCACCAGGTATCCATCCGAGCACGCTGGTTGCTCAACCGAAGGGATGACATGCCAGGACAGGAGTGCCTTAAAGTGCTGCTGTGATCCACAACGTGAAACCAGGGCCTGGCTGATACCCCAGCAGCAAGGCTTTACCTCCTCCCTCTGTGCTTACCTCCTCCCTCTGCACACACACCCTAAATGAAGAAAAACACAGGCTCCTTTTTCACTTAATTCAACAGCAAACTCACCAGAACCCAGTGGTATTAAACCCAAGACACCACTGCTTTAATCACAAGGTAAACAGAGAGTAGACACTAACAAAGGGCGAGCAGTTTACTGGTACTCAGCCAAGGTAACATGCCCAGCATCTCAGGTTTTAGTTGTTTTAAGGCTGTGCTGAGAGTTCAGGCCTTTAAAGCTCCCTTCCTTTAAGCCAAGTGAGCGCTCTGGTTGCTGCTGTATCTTGCTTATATAGACATAACTTGTGAAGTCACATGCACAGGAAGCTGAAAGGGCTGTAAAATACACAGAACCTTCTCCTTTCTTTCCCTCCCCCCTTCTTCTCTTTTCTTTCCCCCGCCCTTCTCCTTTCTTCCCCCCCCTTCTTCTCCTTTTCTCCCCCCCCTTTTCCTTTCCTCCCCCCCCTCCTTTCCTTTCCTTCCCCCCCTTCTTTTCCTTTCCTTCTCCCCCCTTCTTTTCCTTTCCTTCCCCCCCTTCTTTTCCTTTCCTTCCCCCCCTTCTTTTCCTTTCCTTCCCCCCCCCTTCTTTTCCTTTCCTTCTCCCCCCTTCTTTTCCTTTCCTTCTCCCCCCTTCTTTTCCTTTCCTTCTCCCCCCTTCTTTTCCTTTCCTTCTCCCCCCTTCTTTTCCTTTCCTTCTCCCCCCTTCTTTTCCTTTCCTTCTCCCCCCTTCTTTTCCTTTCCTTCTCCCCCCTTCTTTTCCTTTCCTTCTCCCCCCTTCTTTTCCTTTCCTTCTCCCCCCTTCTTTTCCTTTCCTTCTCCCCCCTTCTTTTCCTTTCCTTCTCCCCCCTTCTTTTCCTTTCCTTCTCCCCCCTTCTTTTCCTTTCCTTCTCCCCCCTTCTTTTCCTTTCCTTCTCCCCCCTTCTTTTCCTTTCCTTCTCCCCCCTTCTTTTCCTTTCCTTCTCCCCCCTTCTTTTCCTTTCCTTCTCCCCCCTTCTTTTCCTTTCCTTCTCCCCCCTTCTTTTCCTTTCCTTCTCCCCCCTTCTTTTCCTTTCCTTCTCCCCCCTTCTTTTCCTTTCCTTCTCCCCCCTTCTTTTCCTTTCCTTCTCCCCCCTTCTTTTCCTTTCCTTCTCCCCCCTTCTTTTCCTTTCCTTCTCCCCCCTTCTTTTCCTTTCCTTCTCCCCCCTTCTTTTCCTTTCCTTCTCCCCCCTTCTTTTCCTTTCCTTCTCCCCCCTTCTTTTTCTTTTTTCTTTTCTTTCTTTCCTTTCTTTTTCTTTCTTTTGAAACTTGGCAGAAGATAGCTGTTCTTCTGTAAAAACAAAGCCCTAAGTCAGCTATCCCTGTATATCCTTTCACTTACCACCTGTGGATCTGACAGTGAAATCACACCCATTTTCTCCTGTATGAATCAATTCTACAATCATTTATGTATTTCATTTTTTCCCAGGATGCTGGTGGGTAAGACAAAGGCTTCCAGGTGGGAAGCTCAGTTAGCAAAGCTTGTGCTAGCAACTTGCAGCAACGTACAGCATGTTCCTCAGGCTACAGGGAATTCTTCCCTACCATCAATAAACACAAGCTCAAGGTTCCCTTCGTGAGGGCAAGGATACAGCAGCAGCAATGAATGTAGAAGCTTTCTTGGCAATAGACAACTTTGAACCTAAAAGAACCTGACAGGCTGCTCTCCTCTGACTGTACCAGCACTTTCCTCAATCTGGATGAACTCTTGGCTACTCCCTGACTTCAGGGGACAATGTTATTAAGAGACTTTCTAAAAATCAACACACAACAGTCAAATGAAACACACTGAAGCCATTCTCTGGCTGAGCCAGGCACTAATGTTTCTAATTAAATAAACCCAGAAAAAAATCCCAAGGTTATAACACTTTCCAGAAGAATGTTACAGCCTGTAGACCAGTCAAACAGACTTTGCTCTAATCATAGAATCACAGAATGGCATGGGTTGGAAGGGACCCCAAGGGTCACAGAGCTCCAACCCCCTGCCACAGGCAGGGACACCAACCTCAGGCCTGGAGCTACACAAGGTTGCCCAGGGCCCCATCCAACCTGGCCTCTAACAAACAGAAGAAGGCAGCAAGTGTTAAGTTTTGGGATTGCAGCTGTTATTTCAATCACACTCACAAAGCACTGGGAGTTGGAAAGGACCTTGAAGCATCTTCTAGTCCAACCCCCCTGACAGAGCAGCATCACCCAGACTAAATCACACAGGAACACATCCAGGAGGGGTTTGAATGTCTCCAGAAAAGGAGACTCCACAGCTTCTCTGGGCAGTCTGTCCCAGGGCTCTGTCACCCTCACAGTGACAAAGTTCCTCCTGACACTCCTATGGAACCTCCTCTGCTCCAGCTGCACCCGCTGCCCCTTGTCCTGTCGCTGCCATCCCTGAGCAGAGCCTGGCTCTGGCCTCCTGACTCTCACCCTTTACATATTGATAGACATTAATAAGGTCAACTCTCAGTCTCCTCTTCTCCAAGCTAAAGAGACCCAGCTCCCCCAGCCTGTCCTCTGAAGGAAGGTGTTCCACTCCGTCATCTTCAATAACCAAATGCATCTTTCTCTTCACAGACTCACAGAGCTGTAGGGGTTGGAAGGGACCTCCAGAGCCCATGGGGTCCAACCCCCCTGCCAAAGCAGCTCCCCAGCTCATACTGCACAGGTCGGTGTCCAGATGGGGCTGGAATCTCTCCAGAGAAGGAGACTCCACACCCCCTGGGCAGCCTGTCCCAGGGCTCCCTCACCTTCACTGGGGAAAAGTTCCTCCCCATGTTGGTGTGGAACTCCCTGTGCTCCAATTTGCAGCCATTGCCCCTTGTCCTGTCCCCACAGACACTGAAAAGGGGCTGGCCAATTCCCCCTGCACCCCATGCTTAAGATATTGATAAACATTGATTAGGTCCCCCCTCAGTCTTCTTCTCTCCAGGCTGAACAGCCCCAGCTCTCTCAGCCTTTCCTCACAGGGGAGATGCTCCAGGCCCTTCAGCATCTCCTCAGCCTCCTCTGGACTCTCTCCAGGAGATCCCTGGCTGTTTGATCCCAGGGAGCCCAGCACTGGACACAACACTCCAGCTGGGGCCTGAGCAGGGCAGAGCAGAGGGGGAGGATCCCCTCCTGTGACCTGCTGCCCACACTCCTCCTGATGCCCCCAGGATCCCATTGTCTCTCAGCCCCAGGGCACACTGCTGGCTCATGGCCACCCTGTCACCCACCAGCACCCCCAGGTCCTTCTCCACAGAGCTCCTCTCCAGCAGCTCACCCCCAGCCTGTCCTGATTCCAGCAGTTGTTCCTCCCCAGGTGCCAGACTCTCCACTTGCTGTTGTTGAACCTCATCTGGTCTCCCCCTGCTTTTCTTCCAGCTTAAATCTTAAAACCAAGTAAGAAAGGCAGAAGATTCAAATAAGGGGAGGAAAAAAATTCAGTGGAATGTGGCACAAACCAAGAGCAGGAAAAAGGCAAGTGGTGAATTTGTAACCTTTTCCTCTCAGAGAAGGTAACCCCTGGTGAACAGAGCACTCCAGCACAGCTTAGAGAGCTGTAAAGGGTGGTAACAGACTGAAGGATACAGGTCAGGCTCCCTGATTGAGATGTCTGGTTCCCTTTTGAACTTTTACACTCTCTAAATAGGTGGGCTGTGGCAATTTCAAAATCATTAGCATCTGTTTTGCCATACTTTGAGGAAAAGCAAACTGCAGAATGGGTTCAGGAAGTGAAAGGTTATTTTTTTGTGCATCTCCAGTAAACACGAAAGACACAGAGTATAGAAGGAAACCAAATGAACTGCAAATGCCAGCCTATGGGTGTTCTTCATCAAAAGACCTCAGAACTGAGGGTGGCCACACTTTCTTTCCATGCAGGCCACCAGCATCAGCTAAGAAGCAAAAGCTTGACATCCTAAGGACAAAACATATCCCCAACCCACTCAAGAGAGCAGATGTAAACATAAAACACTGAGCCTAATGCCACACTTCAGCTACACAGTACCTTTTCTTCTTCTTCCCTCCCCACCCCTTAAACATTTAAAGCACTATAAAACAATACAGCTTTATAAAAAGGAACAAAATGCACGAAAAACAACACAAAAACACCCCAACCCCCTCCAAAACACCCTAAAAAACCCCCCAGGAAACTTGCTTTGAATTTGTTGTTAAACCCTGAGGAGCACAGACAGGTATTTACAGATGGCAAGCAACAGGAAGTTATTTAGACAGTACAAGGCTTTTAAGGTTTGTTTTGTTTGACATTATCTCTTTGTGCTGCTAGAGTCTCAAAATGAGCACCAGAGTCAGTTCTGCCAAATTAATTTCCTGAAGAACCCAGTCCAGATACAAACCAGTTTCTCCCAAGAGTTCCCTCTCCTCCCTTCCCTCCCCCAGCCAAGCCACAGATGGAGCAGGAGCTGCTGTGTTTTCCTCCCCTGAAAGGACAGGAGTGCCCTTCCTTCCCTGACACAAAAGGGGTAAGGATTGTTCCCAGAACCCCTGTCTCCAGCTCAGCAGATCTAGGTACAGCTTCCTAGGTTGTACAAGAGCTTTTTTCCCCTGTTGGAAATAGCATGAGTCAACATTACCTCCAACTCAGCTTCCAGCCAGCAAAATTAAGTCATTAGAAAGATCTGAAGTGGAAAACTAATAAAGTTATTTTGACACAATATGCCCCAGATTGAAGGGTAATTATTGCAAGTGCTGTTAATAACACAAACTGTTTCAATACCCTGTGCTAAATTTCAGCTGGGCCACATGATGGGCAATCCAGACTCTGCTCCATCTTCAAACAGCTGGAAACAAAACTGTCAAGGAACAGTTTCAACAGCATCTGGTGTCCAAAATTGCTCAAAGCTTGTTCTATATTCACACATTGGTGCCTCTACAAGCCAGGGCACCTCTCAGATCCACTCTGCAAACAAGGGAGATGGTGTACTTAGGGAATGAGCACATTTGGGCTCCATCAGCAGAGGGGTGGCAGCAGGGACAGGGAGGGGATTGTCCCTCTCTGCTCTGCCCTGGGGAGGCCCCAGCTGGATCCTGTGTCCAGAGCTGGGGCCCAGGACAAGGAAGATGTGGGGCTGTTGGAGAGGGGTCAGAGGAGCCACGGAGATGCTCAGAGGGCTGGAACAGCTCCCTACAGAGAGAGGCTGAGGGAGCTGGGCTGGGTCAGCCTGGAGAAGAGAAGGCTGTGGGGGGACCTCATTGCAGCCTGCCAGTCCCTGAAGGGAGCAGAGGAACAGGAGGGGAATCAGCTTGTTCAAGGGCAGAGACTGGCAGGACAAGGGGAAGGAAGGTTTAGATTAGATATTAGAGGGAAGTTCTTTGCAGAGAGAGTGGTGAGGGGCTGGAAGGGGCTGCCCAGAGAGGGGGTGGGTGCCCCGTGTCTGGGGGTGTTGAAGGCCAGGTTGGCTGGGGCCCTGGGCAACCTTGTGTAGCTCCAGGCCTGAGGTTGGTGTCCCTGCCTGTGGCAGGGGGTTGGAGCTCTGTGACCCTTGGGGTCCCTTCCAACCCATGCCATGCTATGATTCCCTTAAGGAATTCTCCTGGAAGCACGAAGAGCAGCTGTCACTTCAATTCTGAGTTCAAAGGGAATGAAGCCTTTGGGGACCTGGAAGGGAAAGCAGCTCTTCCAGGAGAGAGAGTGGGGGACAGAGGTTTGGAAGGAAGAAGTGGGCTGTTCAGCCTTGGTCAGGCTCTGGGGCCAGTGACACAGCTGAGATGAAACCACCCAACGGATGCTGAGTTACAGGCTTATCCATCCGCAGAGGGACTCCTCCTCTTCATGAGCCTTCCTGTTCCCTCCTCCAGCACACTCACTGGTCACCAGTGCCTTGACTCACAGTAAACCCCACAGAAGTCAGAAAATACAGCATTGAATTCGGAACTTATTAAATTCATTAGCAGACCCTCCTCCAGGCCACAGACCAGCTTCAAAGAAGTCCAAAGCACTTCATAGAGCCAAGCTGCTGGATAGGTGCCCTTCTGATGGAGGAGTTTCTTGAAGCCAGCTGCCTTGCAAAAGCCTGTTCACAGAATCCCAGAGCTGTAGGGGTTGGAAGGGACCTCAAGAGCTCCTGGGGTCCAACCCCCCTGCCAAAGCAGCTCCCCAGCTCATACTGCACAGGTCGGTGTCCAGATGGGGCTGGAATCTCTCCAGAGAAGGAGACTCCACACCCCCTGGGCAGCCTGTCCCAGGGCTCCCTCACCCTCACTGGGGAAAAGTTCCTCCCCATGGTGCTGTGGAACTCCCTGTGCTCCAATTTGCAGCCATTGCCCCTTGTCCTGTCCCCACAGACACTGAAAAGGGGCTGGCCAATTCCCCCTGCACCCCATGCTTAAGATATTGATAAACATTGATCAGATCCCCCCTCAGTCGTCTTCTCTCCAGGCTGAACAGCCCCAGCTCTCTCAGCCTTTCCTCACAGGGGAGATGCTCCAGGCCCTTCAGCATCTCCTCAGCCTCCTCTGGACTCACTCCAGGAGATCCCTGTCCTTTTTATACCTACCAGCAAGCCCCTGTTGCTGCCTGGGAGCTCCATAGCTACAGCAGAACAGTGACTTGGTATTTTTGGAAGGGGGGTCTGTTTGCTATCAGAACTGCTGACAAAGCAGAACCAATAGCAACAGTGAGGCACTTACTCCAACACAACTTTCCTATGCTTTGGTAGCTCTGACTGCACTTGTTCCAAATTTTAACTCTTCAGGTAGGTTCCTCCTCAAACTAAACTTTCCCAATTTGCTTTTCCCCCAGCCCTGCACCTTGCTCCATAGTTTGGGATGATGTATGTACACCCTCCACTTTTCCATTGACTTTTCCATTGACTTCCTCATCTTCTCCCTTTATTCCCTGCCTTACCTGCCACACTCTGCAAGGGATAAGAGAAAAGGCTAACAGAACAATTTGATGGGCTGTTTTAAAAATGTAATCATAATCACAATCACAAATCATGCCAAGAACCATACTCACACCACAGTTATCAAACAGCTCCTAGGGTGTCAGGAGTGTGGCACAAGGTAATTACAAGCAATCCAAGTGGTACAGACTGTACTCTTCCAAGCAGAAGCTGCTCATCCATTTTCCCATCACTCAGTTTTTCTCATGGTTATGCAACTTATGCTACATTTATACAACCAGTTCCGGGGAAAAAGATAATTAATCTAGTCAGCAAAATGGTCTGAAGTTTTCTAAGCCCTTCAGCATGAAGAGAAATAAAAGTCAGGACCTGTTCCTTAAAAACCCACCTGTTCTCAACGGGCCAGGAAATTAAAACCACTAAATCACACTTCCTTACTTCCTCCCCCACTCCAATTTCTATCACGAGAAACTGCAACCGATTTGCCCAAGAGAACCATCCCCAACGGCTTTTGCCAGTAAACCTGAACTTTTTTTACCATTGTTTCAGGGTGGGTTTTTTTTGGAAGGTACAGGTAAATGGGGAAAACAGGTCCTGGATGGGGTAAACAGGTCCTGGATGGGGTAAACAGGTCCTGGATGGGGTACCTAAAATGCTGCTGAAGAGATGAAGTGACCGAGCAGAATCATCCCCCCCCCCTCATCTGTCACTTCTCATTTCTGTATGACACATGAATGATGGATGGAAGTAACAATTTTGCTGCCAGACACCCCAAAACACCATTCTTTTGAGAACCCACTCCCCTTCTTGATGAGGTTCAAGCACAATTCTGTGATTCTGAGATCTCTATCACCCCAGCAGCAAAGCTGAGCATGCCAGTCCACGGAAGAGCTCAGCAGGCTCTGAGTATTGACTGCCCAAATCCTGTGCTGAGCTGTAAAAGCCATTTTCCATCCATTCAACAAGTGTTTGCCATTACCAATACCTGAAATGTAATTGCATTTTAAGTGCTTGAGAGATCTAGAGCAACACTGGAGTGTGTTTACAGGAATAACACCCCATCTTTTAGACCAGAGCAATTTGAATATCACCAGTTTTATCATCCAGAGGAAAAGACTGTCATTTTTACAACTGGTGGACATGAAAGGCAGGAAGCAAGACACAGCTCAAACCTCCTCTCCACAACCCAGCTTCACAGCACACTTTCTGGGTCACAAGTTCTCCCAAGAATCTGTCTCACATCTAAACACAAGCCAGTCTCAAGGGTTTGTTTTTATGTGTAATAGCTTTAATCTCTCAAAACAATTCAAACACCTACCTCCTAATGTAAACACAGAGCAGCTCTTTCTTGTGCAATTCATGCCCAACATAGCCCTACAGATTTCTCCAGTGGGGTTTGGGCCATGTTTTGAACCTCTCTTCCCTCAACACCACATCAGGCAGCAGTGAGGTGCCAAGAAACTCAAGGATGGATCTGCCTCTCCAAATTGAGGGAGGCTGGAAAGGTACATGGTAGGAGAGAGGTGAAATCTCTCTGCCCATAACATGTGCATCACTGTCAGGATGCTGTGGCAAGATTTTTTTTCACCCTCTACACAAAAAAAAAACCAAAAGGAAGCTGGTTTCTGTGAATTCGCTCTTTTATTTGGAAGACTCTGCTCCTACAGAAGTATCTGCCCAAACTTACTGAATTAGTATCACTTATTCATCCAACCAAGAACCTTGGATTACTTCCAGCCCCCCCAAAAGATAAGGTAAAAGAATCAAAGTTTAAATTGCAGGCTCTGGTTGATTAAGAGAAAAAGGTGTTTGAAAAGGTATGGTGAGTTCACTCACTGAGTCTGGCCAGTGACTGCTCAGGTCCACTTGGGCTTTGTGTTCTGCAATTCAGACAGGTTTGTTTTCCAAAGCTTCTGTGCTAGACATTCTCTCCAGATCTTGCTTCCCAGTTGTTTTTTAAATAAACACACTGAACAGACAAGTCAACTGGACAGAGAGAAACAGCATATTCCTGAACAGTTTGAGACTTATAGAGAATCTGCCTCTCAAAAAAAGGCTGTGTGAAATCAATTCTGGAAGATTTCTGCAGTGCAGAGACTTCCAGGAGTTCACAAACAAAGTTCCTTCCAGTTCTGTGTTTATATTTTAGTGCAAATTTAAACCCACTCACCCTGGCTTTTTACAAGTTTTTCACCTAACCTTTCCCAAAGGCCAAACATTTGCAGTTCTGCTCAGGACAAGCACAGTAAAGTCTCTGTTCTTTGGGGCAAACGGCTTGAATATACTTCAACGAGTCAGATATTTAAGGATAAGTGAATTTTCAAGGCTGCTGCAGATGACAGTGAGAGGCTGATGCGATTTGCCATAGGACAGAGACTGGCAGGACAAGGGGGATGGAGTGAAGCTGGAGGAGGGAAGGGTGAGAGGAGAGATTTGGGGGAAGTTCTTTGCAGAGAGAGTGGTGAGGGGCTGGAAGGGGCTGCCCAGAGAGGGGGTAGGTGCCCCGTGTCTGGGGGTGTTCAAGGCCAGGCTGGATGGGGCCCTGGGCAACCTTGTGTAGCTCCAGGCCTGAGGTTGGTGTCCCTGCCTGTGGCAGGGGGTTGGAGCTCTGTGATCCTTGGGGTCCCTTCCAACCCAGACCAGGCTGGGATTCTGTGATCTGCTGTTTGCTGGGACACGAGCGGCTTGTCCTTAGCTGGCTGGGTATTTCAAAGCACCTGTCTCAGCGTCACCTAGCCCAGACCCAGATCAAGGTGCAACTTCCTGTGTGTTTTAAAAACAAGTGCCAGAAGGAAATGCCTACCGCTCCCCATGTATGGTCAAAACTGAACTTAACGCTGAGCTCCAGCAGCCACGAATGAAGAGGTACCAACGTGCAGATTCTGCTCCAGAATCAAACTGCAGAGAGCAAGAGCTCAGCTGGGCCAATTGACATTTAATCACTGGTGCAACGCTGAATTATTTCCACACACTCCCCAAAGACAACAACACCACAAGCGGCGCCTTTTTGGCATCCACAGATCTGCACCCCAGATCTCTCTGCCTCAAAAAATACACGCTCCTATCCCCAAACACCCCCCTCCCCATTAGCTACAGGCTCCCCCAGCACCTTCCTCCTTCCAAGCACAGGCTCAACGTCAGGCTTACCAGAGCCATGTCCAGCCTCTCCTGCCACGCCGAGCGACTGCCATGTTGTCTTTCTGCCCCCAACCCAGAGGGCTAGCAGCGGGGTTGAGATGCTTCAGACCTTCTGTGTCCCAGCTCTCCCCGTCTATTACCTCTCTGTAGGCGTTTTGAAAAATCCCACCTCAACAGGATTACCCCAACAACACCAGCGACTGCTTTGCCACACGCACACACAGAGCAGAACCAGGCTGCTGGGTGTAGAGAGGAGGCGGAGAGGAGGCGCAGTGTAACTGCCAGGTTAGCAGCTCGGCAGCCCTGCTCATCTCTTGGGGTGCTGGACCTCCAGCCCCCGTCCCCCCCCCTCAAGCTGACCTGCTGCACACCGGCTGTCACCAACCTCAGGGGAAGGAGCACCCACTGACAGGGGCTGGAAGGTGGCCTCCAACTGACTCTGCCCCAAGCAGAGCAACACCTGCCAGGCTGACAGCCCGCCTCAAGCCGCTTCTCCAAGCCCCCAGCTCTCCCAGGAGCCCAAGGCGGCGGCGGCTCTAAGCAGCCCCGCTTGTGAAGAGGGCCGAGGACTCCCGGGAGCCCACCGGGGCAGCCCCAGCCGGCTCACGGACACCACCGGGGTATTTTTTAACTTCACGGCTTCCCACCAGCGCGCAGAGCCCGGGTTATTTTCATTCCGGTTCCTCTTATCGCCGAGCCCCGGCCCGGCCTCCCCCGCCGCTGCCCCGACGGCTGAAACGTGGCTCTCAGCCCCGCTTCCCAACCCGGCCTCTCCGGGCCGAAGGGAACCCAAGCGGCTCCGGCACGGCCCAGCCCAGGCGGCAGCCCCGGGCCCGTCCGCCGCGCCGAGCCCGGGAAGCGGCTGGCAAGGCCGCCGGGGAAAGCCCCGCGTCGGCCCCGCGGCCATCTCGGCAGCCTCCCTCACGGGTAGCAGCAGCCCGCCCGCCCGCACCACCCTCCCCGGTTCCCCCTCGGCGCGGGGCCCGGCCGGAGGGTGCGGGAGTGCCCGTCCGGCCCCACTCACCGCTTCCGTCGCGCTTCGCCGGGCGGCGGGACGGGCGGCGGGGCGAGCACGGGGCGGCCGTGCCGCTCGGCCGCGGCCCCGCGGGGCTGGGGGGGGGGGGCGGCGGCTCGGCTCAGCCCGGCCCGACCGGGCCCGGTGCGTACGACAAGTTAGCCCACTGAGGTTCGGCGGAGACAGGGCGGCGGTCCCGGCGCGGCGGCGGCGGCGGCGGCGGCGTCCGCCCGTGGAGCATGCGCCGGGCCTGGCCCGCCCGGGGGCGGCGCCTCGCCTGACCGCGGCCACCTCCCGGGCTGAGGGGGGCGGCGGCCTCCCGGGCTGAGGGGGGCGGCGGCCTCCCGGGCTGAGGGGGGCGGCGGCCTCCCGGGCTGAGGGGGCGCCCGCCCGCCGGGCCTCGGGGCGTGTGGGCTGCGATTTGTGCCTGGGTGGGCTGCGGGAAGGGGGCCGGGCCCTCGGAGGCCGTCGAGCGGCGCGGCGGGGTGTCCGGAGCCCGCTCAGCGAGCAAGCGAGGGGGTTTCCGTGTGAGCCCTGCCCGGTGCGAAGGGACAGGAGGGACTGGAGCGGGAGGGCGCCCACGGAGGCAGCGTAGGGCGGTGTCAGGGCCCCTCAAGCACCACGCACCGGGGCTGGAGGCTCGGGGTTGGCTTCACCTCCGTGCCGAGGCTGTGGCCGGTGCATGCCGTGATGCTGGCTGGGCTCCCGAGTACTTGGGAGCCTCTTTAAGCACCCTGCAGCCCCGTGTGCCGCCTCACGCCGCCCAGCTGGTAAACAACGGGGGGGTTCAGAGCAAAAAAGGAGGAAACAGGCAGGATTCTTCCGCCTTGGGCCGCCACCGGCTTCTGCCTTGCGGTCTGAAACCCAAGGCCGGCAGGAAGCAGCACGAGGGGAAGTGGCGTCGCCAAGAAAATGATTCATTTCAATAAAGTGATTCCCCCCTTTTCCCACACGCACCCGCTCACGTATCAGGTGTGTTCGGCGGGACGCCAGGCCGCTGGGCCGCAGCCTTTTGGGGGAAGCGTCCTGCCAGCCACGTCCGTCAATAGAAAGGGCTGAAAAGGCGCCCTGGTAAACGGGCCTGCTCGCCATGTAGCTGTACTTGCACGGAATGCAGGCTAACCAGAGCAGGCCATAGAATCCCCAGGCTGGAAAAGCCCTTTGAGCCCCTGGAGTCCAACCATCCCTGTCCTGTGCTGAACCAGATCCCTGAGCACCTCATCTCCCCTCTGTTAAACACCCCCAGGGCTGGGGACTCAGCCCCCTCCCTGGGCAGCCTGTGCCACAGCCCCACAACTCTGCCAGGGAAGAACTTTGCCCTCCCAGCTGAGCTGCCCTTGCCCTGGGGCAGCTTGAGCCCATTGCCCCTTGTCCCATCTCCTGTCCCCTGGCTGCAGAGACCATGGCCCACCTCTCTGCACCCTCCTGGCAGGGCAGGGGAGGTGGGGAGAAGGTCTCCCCTCAGCCTCCTCTTCTCCAGGCTGAACACCTCCAGCTCCCTCAGCTGCTCCTCAGAGGATTTGCCCTCCAGCCGCTTCCCCAGCCTGGTTGCCCTTCTCTGGACTGGCTCCAGGACCTCCACATCCTTCTGATGGTGAGGAGCCCAGAACTGGACCCAGCACTGGAGGTGCAGCCTCCCCAGTGCCTGGTCCAGGGGCACAATCCCCTCCCCAGACCTACTGGCCACATACAAAAATTCCCTTGACTTCTCCCTTTCCCTTCTGCTCCCTCTCCCCAGTTCAGAGCAGAAGTGGCTTCCCTGACTTCTACAGGCCCCAACAACCAGAGCTGCTTGCCTCACCAGGGCTTTGGCAAATACTTTCTGCCTCCTCTTGAACTGGAAACCGAAGCAAAGAGTTCAGACAGCAGCAGAGCTCCAGACACTTGAGGTGCAGCCTCACCAATAACAAGTTTTTGTCAAGTTCTTCTCATGCATGGCAGCACAGGGGTGCACAAGTCCCCTTGCTGTTACAAAGTGTTTATAGGCTCTGTACGGATATGGGGTCCAGCTCATCTGCCTTCTGCCTCAGCCACAGAGACCTGAACCTGTTCTCCAGAAGAGTGCCCCGAAGCCTGCACAGGACCTGGGAGATGGGGGCTAGTCACTTGTGAACACACATGTGTGCATTTCCATGAGACTGTAGTTCATAAATGACAGATAAAGAATCGCTGGTTCTTTTTTTCCTCCTCTCCCAAGAGGAAACACATGGGCCCTTCCTCACCCATTTCCACAGCTGCAGAGGAACCAGCAGAGCATAACTGGGATGGTTCTGCACCCTGTTAAGCTTTTTTCCCCAGCCACGTGGCACAGCTGGGTCTGGACTGAGAGTGCTCCATGAGTGCGTGGGAAAGCACTGGAGTTTCACACTGTTTCCACTGCCCTGGCAATCTTCACTTGGGTTAGAAAAGAGCCTGAGGATGGAAGGACAGAGGTCAAACGCTGCAGATGTGCCTGGCTGTGCCATGGAGCTCAGGTCCAACCTTTTCCTGTCACCTTACTCCCTATCCCCCGTGATCTGCCTGCAGCAGCTGTGCTTCCACTGATAAACTTTCATTCTCACTCGCCCTTCCCACTGGTTTGCCTTTACAGTGGTAAAATCCGTTCTTCTCAGTGGGTTTTCATGCTCAATTACACACCAGATCTTTATTTATGCTTTACTGGCAGGGCTCATTTCCCAGCACAGCAACTGATGCTGCAAATGTCCATAAATCCTGAAGCTCAGAGCTGCAAATCAAAGCCAAGCCGAGGAGGCGGCTCTGACGGAAGGATTGCATAAGGGGCTTAGCCAGGTCCTGCATGTGCTTGCCACAGCTCAAGAGAAGAGCAGCTTTACTTCTACCCCCATCCAAATCAGTGCCCAGAGCCCAAGACCACATCCAGGAATGACCCAGGCTCCCAAAGGCTACGTCCTTCAGTGAGAATTAAACTCTCCCGTGCTCACATGCCTTGCTTTACAAAATCAGGGCTGGGCTCTGCGGCACTGACACTGTCCACCCTCCTAGTCCTGCCTGTGCTGGGAGCTTTGTGCTTCTTCTCCTTAATGTCAGGACACTGGTGTTGGCTGTTTCTTGCTAGTTGTTCTCTGACATGTAATTGGGATGAAATCGACGTGCTTCTAAAAATCGCTCCGTGAACTATGTTAATAGCAGGGGAGGATTCCCAACGTGTCCCCAGACCGGTCTGCTTGTACCACAACATACCATCCTATGGGAAGGATGGAATTTTCTATCAGAACCTCTAAAGTAGCTTTCTCTACGTAATTAATCACATGTATTTGTAGGTGTTTTCCTGTAGGGACCAGGCTTGCAAAGAGCTGCAGAATAAGCCTGTGATCCAACAGAAGGTTTTCTTTCCCCCCTTGCCCCCCAAAGTATTCTACTGGGGTGCCATGACAGGTCAGAAGAATTATTTTCTATCTAAAGTGCTTCCCTAGTTTGCAGCTCTCCGGGATGCACGGATATCCTCCCCCCAAAAAAAAGGCCAAATATTGATGACTGGACATGACCACCTTGGTATTTGTGAATTAAACTCCATCTAAACTCTTTAACAAAGTTAAAGAGTTGCCATCTTTAAATAAGGGGTAAAGATGGATGTGCAAATTACCCCTTGTTGTCTGCTCTGCAGTTTGGTTTCTAAGCTTCCAGAAGCCAAAGCTCACCCTTGCCTCTGAAAGGGTGATGTTTTCACACTACTTTAAGCAGTGGAAAGGTTTAGAAGTCTTTCTTTCTTTTTTCATGGTCCTTCAAGCTACAGCAAGGGGCCCTGTACACAGCAAAGGGCTTTAAATCACTGAGCCCATCACCTTGGGACTGATCAGGCCTTTACATAAAGGTGATTTAGAGCTTTATCAGAGGTTTCAGTTTGTCATTGAGCTGTTCCTGGCAGTGTTTCTGGAGCCTGGTTCTTCTCATATGTACTAGTGAGAATCAGGAGGAGGTCGTAGGCACAGCATACAACAGGCTGCTGACTTGTCAGTGTCAGCAATTCCTTAAACTGATGGTAGAAGGTCTTCTGAGATGAATTCTCTGGGTTCCTGGATGCTCCTGCAGAGTGTCAGGCTATGTTCAGTGCTCCTCAAATTAGACTTTCTTTTTTAAAACTATTTTTTTTCCCAAAAAAGAAAAACATTCTTCTGTTTTTATCTGCAGGGAGGGGGAAAAGGAGTTACAAAGCAAGTCGAGCATTTTTTTTTTCCTTCAAGAACAACAAAACCTGAATTTTTCACCATTTTTTAACACCAAGATCAGCAGCTGTTCCCAGATGGGTCTGGTTCACCCTGTGGCTGGAGCCAGGAGGAGAAGGAGGACGGGGCTGCAGGTCAGTGCAAAGCTGGACCATAGAATCATAGACTGGCATGGGTTGGAAGGGACCCCAAGGGTCACAGAGCTCCAACCCCCTGCCACAGGCAGGGACACCAACCTCAGGCCTGGAGCTACACAAGGTTGCCCAGGGCCCCAGCCAACCTGGCCTGGAACACCCCCAGACACAGGGCACCCACCCCCTCTCTGGACAGCCCCTTCCAGCCCCTCACCACTCTCTCTGCAAAGAACTTCCCCCCAGTCTCTCCTCTCACCCTTCCCTCCTCCAGCTTCACTCCAGCCCCCTTGTCCTGCCAGTCTCTGCCCTTGAACAAGCTGATTCCCCTCCTGTTCCTCTGCTCCCTTCAGGGACTGGCAGGCTGCAATGAGGTCCCCCCACAGCCTTCTCTTCTCCAGGCTGACCCAGCCCAGCTCCCTCAGCCTCTCTCCAGAGGGGAGCTGCTCCAGCCCTCTGAGCATCTCCGTGGCTCCTCTGACCCCTCTCCAACAGCCCCACATCTCTCTTGTCCTGGGCCCCAGCTCTGGACACAGGATCCAGCTGGGGCCTCCCCAGGGCAGAGCAGAGAGGGACAATCCCCTCCCTGTCCCTGCTGCCACCCCTCTGCTGATGGAGCCCAGGATCCCATTGGCCTTGGGAGCTGCCAGAGCCACTGCTGGCTCATGTTCAGTTTCTCATCCCCCAGAACCCCCAGGTCCTTCTCACAGGGCTGCTCCCCAGGAGCTCTTCTCCCAGTCTGGATCTCTGGCTGGGATTCTTCCAACCAGGAGAAAGGGCTCACACAGCAACAACCTTTGGTGCTCCAAACCATCTCTGGGGTGCCCTGAATTCACCTTGCACCCTTCTCCCTGCCTTGTCTCCCCATCAGCGATGCAGAGAGCTCAGTACACCATCACCCTCCACCTCCTGGAGCCTGTGAGGCCCCGGATGCTGCAGTGATGGGGTGGGACTTGCAGCAGGAGCTGTACAGATACGTGCACAAGTCCTTTCATCTGATGCTGAATTCATTTTAAACTTCCTGTGCTCACATAGCACAAGGGACCCCGTGGTTGTGACACTGTTTTCAGAGTGCTTGCTTGGAAAAGCAAGTGAGAGAACTTATTTTGAGACACTGGGAATGTGTGAATTGCTTCTTCATCATGAACCACTTCTAAATACAGTGCTCGACCCTTTTCTTAAGCTAAGTGGGGTTCCCAATAATGTCCTGGTGGGGAAGGAAGTGGGACCCCTTCCTGATAGTCCAAATTTAGTTAGCAAAAAAAAAAAAAAAGGATTAAATTTTGCCCATCCAAAGCAGTCCTTGTTCTGAAGGTGTCACAGCAGCTGCTGCCAAAAGCCAGGCTGTGGTGGGGGGGATTTCCTGCACAGGGCTGAAGCGAGCTGGCAGAGCAGCACGTAGGAGGTGTCACACAGAGCTCCATTTCCCAACTTCCCTGGGCAGGGGGCTGGAGCCTGCTCGATTTGCTCTGAGCTCTGGAGCATGATGAAGATACTGCTGGCACAGCTCAGTCCTGCATCAGGTATGTTCATAGAATCATAGCATGGCATGGGTTGGAAGGGACCCCAAGGATCACAGAGCTCCAACCCCCTGCCACAGGCAGGGACACCAACCTCAGGCCTGGAGCTACACAAGGTTGCCCAGGGCCCCATCCAACCTGGCCTTGAACACCCCCAGACACGAGGCACCCACCCCCTCTCTGGGCAGCCCCTTCCAGCCCCTCACCACTCTCTCTGCAAAGAACTTCCCCCCAATATCTCCTCTCACCCTTCCCTCCTCCAGCTTCACTCCATCCCCCTTGTCCTGCCAGTGTCTATCCTTTTAAAATGTTGATTCTCCTCCTGTTCATGTTGTTGCCTGCCTTTTTTTCCTGTTGCCAGCTTTCTGGATCTTCATGGAATCAACAGCATTATTTGCCTTCCTCCCCTTGGCCCCCTCCAGATTTCTCTGCTGAAAAATATACAGTAGGTTTTGTTGTTGGAAAGCAAAAACTGGGTTTAGTGTAAAGAGCTGTAGAGCAGCTGCAAAGGTGGAGTTACACCAGTGTCCAGGCAGCTGGCATGCTGCAACCAGTGCTGTCTGCTTGTCTCAGCCATTGCTGCTCTGAGCTGTGACAGAGCAGTGTGGTGGTGATGGTGGTGATGGTGGTCATGGTGGTGATGGTGGTGATGATGGTGATGGTGGTGATGGTGTCCAGCTCCACATCCCACTTCTGATTGCCCCTCCCCTGATTCAGACCCAGTCAGTGAGCACCTTTTTAACTGGGCTTCAAGCAGACAAATAAAATACACAAAGGCAAAGCTGTACTGCCCCAAACCTGGTGCATTTTCTGCAGCTCACCTGCTTTCCAGCATGGCCATCTCCAGAAGGATGACTTTGGGGGGTGGCACTGTTCACTGGTACCCACTTGCTGTCTGGTCAAGACATCACCAGAACCAGGCACGCTTGCTTAGAAACTATATAAACTAGCTCCATATATATATATATATATATATATATATATATATATATATATATGTGTATATAAAGCAGAAGCAGCTGCATGGGCAACAGTTGGCTTGTGTAAGGGCAAATCTAGCACTAACTGGACCCAGAGGGGGGTCTGCTGGTGGGAGGGATGAAGCAGAGCAGTGATTAAGTGCTTCAGGACTAAACCCACCACGTTTATCACCAAAGTGTCTGGCTTTCCAGAACGACACCCAACATTGCTTCACATCCCTCACAGTCCACAGGTCACAGAGGTTGTTGACATGGCTGGGGGCATTTCTCAGCTCAATGCCCACCCTCCAAGGCCAGGTGTGTGTTTCTGTCAGGAAAACACACGTCACCAGGAGCACACAGCCTTTCTCAAACCTTTAATGAATCCCTAGCAGCCAGGACACACAGCCCTGCTTAGACACCTTCCAAAGCACATTCTGCTTTTCTCATGTACACTTTTGGAAACTACATTTCCTTGGTCTATGGTTTAAAGCATCATTTGCTGTATCCCCCCTCCTGCTGTCATACAGGGATAAAGAGTTAGGGTCGTGTTTCCAGGCACAGCATTGCTCAGAAGAGCACAGAGGGTTCAGAAATAAAAGCAGGATGGCAAACAAACTCCAGATATGTGGACTTTTTCCCAAGCCCGTTGAAACCAAGCAAACTGGGCTGGGTCAGCCTAGAGAAGGCTGTGGGGGGACCTCATTGCAGCCTGCCAGTCCCTGAAGGGAGCAGAGGAACAGGAGGGGAATCAGCTTGTTCAAGGGCAGAGACTGGCAGGACAAGGGGGATGGAGTGAAGCTGGAGGAGGGAAGGGGGAGAGGAGAGATTGGGGGGAAGTTCTGTGCAGAGAGAGTGGTGAGGGGCTGGAAGGGGCTGCCCAGAGAGGGGGTGGGTGCCCCGTGTCTGGGGGTGTTCAAGGCCAGGTTGGCTGGGGCCCTGGGCAACCTTGTGTAGCTCCAGGCCTGAGGTTGGTGTCCCTGCCTGTGGCAGGGGGTTGGAGCTCTGTGACCCTTGGGGTCCCTTCCAGCCCATGCCATTCTATGACTCTGTGATCTCACCATCAGGAGCTTAGTTCCCCAGCATTTACCTTTGCCCTGCAGTGCCACTTAACCACACACATCATGGATTTGGCAGGACCACGTGGCTGCTGTGGAGGCGTAGGGGAAAACTGAAAGATGCCAGTGATCCCAGGGACAGGGAGAGGTGAGCTTCAGGCTGGTCTCTCTCACCCTGGGCTGTGTCTAAACAGCAGAGTCTGCAGAAGAGGATAATTACTGGCTGTGTCTAAACAGCACAGTCTGCAGAAGAGGATAATTATTACAGGGCACGTGGATGTAACAATGTTAGCTGTGGGTTTCCAGTGTACTGAGAGCATTCAGGCTGTGAAATACATCTGGTGAAAATAGCTGATGTTACCGCTGTGTCCCAAGAAACCTACAGAGGTGCAAAGGCAGTGTAAGGTTTTCCTCCTGTTTAATGTAACTCTGTTTGTCTTCATTTCCTCTGCATTTCACACAATCCTTCTAAAAGGGAGTGGTGTGTCTCCTTTAGCTGAGTTCAAGGGGGGAAAAAGTGACAAAATCCTCAGACTAAGAAGGAACAAACTAGGTACCGCGCTCCTCCAGCAACCCTCAGACAAAGCACCCACCACTGACTGGGATTCAAAAGAGATTTCCCTTAATGGGGATGAAATGCAACAGCAGCAGCATGCCACATTCACATCCCAAATTAATGAGGCTTCATTAGCAATAAACCTCTGGGAACTTTCATTCCCCCAGTCCCCTGGAGCACCGCAGAGCGCAGCAAGGCTTTGGAGGGGCAGCATCCCATGCTGGCTTGGGACATTGCTGGTCTGCACCAGGTGGAAATGTTTCCACTCCAAACATGTGACATTTTTATCACTCTGGGAACATGAAGCCAACATGTTTAAGGAAATGGCTTGTTAAGGAGCTACAGCAAATCAGCATGTAATCCTGGGCACGCAGCAGGAGCATTGGCACGGAGCCCCTCACGTTGTCTCTGCTGTCCTGTGCCCATCTGAAGCAGCACAGCCTGTATCAGCGTGCTTCCATGGGAGAGGTACCGACTCCTCCTCATCCTCATCCCTCTGGGAAGCTCCTGTGCCCTGAAGCACTGTCCCTAAAGGGCAGCTCTGTCTCTTCACATTTCTTCATGTCTGTGTGTTCTTGCTGAAGTTGTGCTCCTTCTCTTCAAGCAGCCAGACTCCTTGGCCATGGAAAAGTCACCTCTAACTTCAGAGTAACGATTACAACTGCTGATGTTCCTCTCTGCTCTGCCCTGGGGAGGCCCCAGCTGGATCCTGTGTCCAGAGCTGGGGCCCAGGACAAGAGAGATGTGGGGCTGTTGGAGAGGGGTCAGAGGAGCCACGGAGATGCTCAGAGGGCTGGAGCAGCTCCCCTCTGGAGAGAGGCTGAGGGAGCTGGGCTGGGTCAGCCTGGAGAAGAGAAGGCTGTGGGGGGACCTCATTGCAGCCTGCCAGTCCCTGAAGGGAGCAGAGACACAGGAGGGGAATCAGCTTTTTGAAAGGATAGACAATGGCAGGACAAGGGGGATGGAGTGAAGCTAAAGGAAGGAAGGGTTAGATTGGATATTAGGGGGAAGTTCTGTGCAGAGAGAGTGGTGAGGGGCTGGAAGGGGCTGCCCAGAGAGGGGGTGGGTGCCCCGTGTCTGGGGGTGTTCAAGGCCAGGTTGGATGGGGCCCTGGGCAACCTTGTGTAGCTCCAGGCCTGAGGTTGGTGTCCCTGCCTGTGGCAGGGGGGTTGGAGCTCTGTGACCCCTGGGGTCCCTTCCAACCCAGCCCAGTCTGGGATTCTATGTTCAGACCCGTTACTGACCTCTCCTGCTCCACCACCAGCCCCTTCTCCAGGGCTCTTCCCTATGAGCTCTTTGCTACCCCCAGACCAAACCCTTATGCACAGCTGCCCTCCACTCATTTCCTTGAGCTTTCCACCACTGTCAGCCCCAGGTTGGTCCCAGCAGTAAGGATGAGACCCATGGATGATGTCTTCTTGCGTGGAGCAGCACGATGGGCTTGGGATGGCATCCACAGCCCTGCTGTCCATCTGCCAACACCTCGACCAGGAATCATTTGCTCTCTCAGACTTATTTTTAGGCAGGAGGAATCTGAAGCTTGTGCAAATGTTTAAACACATGTCTCTCTTGAATTATTCAGTGTACTTTGCCTGCTTCTGGAGTTAATTAAAATTGAGGGCAGTCGATAGCAAGCTCTCACGTTCACCATGGGGAGGAGGCAGCAGACTGGCAGAGTGAGTGGTAATAAGCCCTCTGCACCCTGAACTGAGGCCATAACTGCTGTGGTCCCTCAGCAGTACCGACCAGCAGAGGAGCACCAAACCTTCACAAGGTGCAGTGGTTCTGAAGAGCACCAGAGACTGACATGCCCCAAGCTGTATTTGAGGCTGTGCTGCCTGATTGGAGAAGATTCAAGTAACCACCCCAACCAAGAGCTGTTTCCCTCCTGAGCAGCATCACACCTCTTTTTTTCCCTGTTCTCTGCTGTAGCTGAATTTCTTCCCAGTGTTAGATGCACATCCCTCTGTATCAAGAACCCCTGACTGTGCAGCCCCTTCCCCAGGTTGCCCTTCTCTGGACTCGCTCCAGGCCCTCCATGTCCTTCTGATGGTGAGGAGCCCAGAACTGGACCCAGCACTCGAGGTGCAGCCTCCCCAGTGCCCAGTCCAGGGGCACAATCCCCTCCCCAGACCTACTGGCCACACTATTTCAGACACAAGCCAGGATGCCATTGGCCTTCCTGGATGCCTGGGCACACTGCTGGCTCATGTTCAGCCTGCAGTCACCCAACCCCCCAGGTCCTTCTCTGCCTGACAGTTCTCCAGCCAGCCTCCCCCAAGCCTGTAGCACAGCATGGGGTTGTTATGTCCCAAGTGCAGGACTCTGCTCTTGGCTTTGCTGAAGCTCATCCTGTTGATCTCAGCCCATCGATCCAGCCTGTCCAGATCCCCCTGTGAGATCTGGAGTGTGGGACCAGAATGTCACCTATGGTTGGAATGACAGGTCTGAGGTAAGGCCCTCTGGGGGTCAGGAGGTGTCTTTCCCCCAGCACCAGTGGTGTTTGGTCACAGAAAGCTTGCAACACACAAACTAAAGGAGGGAAGGTTCAGATGAGATATTAGGGGGAAGTTCTGTGCAGAGAGAGTGGTGAGGTCCTGGAACAGGCTGCCCAGAGAGGGGGTGGGTGCCCCATCCCTGGGGGTGTTCAAGGCCAGGTTGGCTGGGGCCCTGGGCAACCTTGTGTAGCTCCAGGCCTGAGGTTGGTGTCCCTGCCTGTGGCAGGGGGTTGGAGCTCTGGGACCCTTGGGGTCCCTTCCAACCCATGCCATTCTATGATTCTACCTCATTTGGGAAGATGTTTAATCAAGAGGGCTTGGATTAAAGTTCCAAGTGCTCTGTGCTAGCCACAGATGCTTTGAAAGAACAGTCATTACAACACAGTCATATGGGGCACTGCTGGGCTTTGAAATGACGTCTGCATCCTTGAAACTCTTTTGGGAAGGATTCTTTTCATTTAGCACAACTGAAGTGAGGCTTTTTGGTACATGTTGAGCAGTAAGAGAAGTCACAGTGACAACAAAACAAAGGCATTTTGGGAAAAGGCAACATCTTCACCTGGTTTCAAGGCTGAGCACTAGCAGACAATGGAGGTCTTTTATCCCACTGCTGTCAGAAGCTGATAGTGGCTGGGCAGCTTGCTCAGAGCAGTAACTTCCACCCTTAAAAGGACAATTTGTGGACCAGAGCCAGGAAGAGAACAGCCCTTCTTGTCTGCAGCCCCGAGGAGCAGGAGAACTGCTGTTCTTCTCATGCGAAACATGGACAGGAAGGCAACAGCCTCCAGATGGGAAAAGGGACTTTCCTGGTGAAAGAGCCTGAGAACCACTGGGTTAGAACAAATCCAGCTGGAGTGACAGCTGAGACACATCACAAGACAATGGCTTTGCCTTGGGATCAAACCCATAAACTACAGAAAGTTTTATCAGAAGATGGATGGTCCTCAGAGACCTTATTTTTTGAGCAGAAAGTGGTGTGATGGTCACTGCATGCATGCTGCTCACATCTCACTCTAACAGGGTTCGTGGGAGGAAGTGCTCCTCTGCCAAAAGAGCCTTGATAGATGCATTGTTTGTGCACAGCAATATTTATCCTAGCAAACCCACCAGTATTTATAACTCTGTCCCACCACGGTATCAGTAGGAAGCTGCAGGAAAGAGAGACAGACTCTGAGTCTGCTGAGCTAGGGGGGAGATAAAAGCTCCCCGTAGATGGGATGGCAGAGGTGCTGTTTGCAGGCACAGGCAGGGTTTCAGTTCCTACCCCGTGCCAGGGCTCGAAGCAGCACTTGCTGTAACAGGAAATGAGAATCACAATCTGAAGCCAGAGGCACATGTCACCCAGAGAGGCTCTCTGCTCTCCCTTGGTACCCCACACGTCCTGCAGGACACAGCCAGCACGTCCCATGAAAGGCATTAACCCTCACCCCTGACCTGAGGCTTGGCAGGTCAGGAACCTTTTCCCTTGGACCTGGTCCATGACAAACCTTGTCTGTGCCTCTGGGCAGTTATCTTATTTCCCGTGGGAAGGACGAGAACTTTTTAGGTTTCTAGTAGAAGTCAGCACCTTCAGCTCTGTACTGATCAGCAAACACCCACAGCTGTCCCTGGGGCAGCACCAGGAGGACCTGCCCAAACACCCCACTGCTTCCAGCTCCACCGACACCTGCCTTCTCCCAGCAAAGGGGACACACATTTCCTGAGCACCTCCTGGCTCCTAAACCAACAGCAGAAATAAATCAGAAGATATGATCAGCCTGGAGAAGAGAAGGCTGTGGGGGGACCTCATTGCAGCCTGCCAGTGCCTGAAGGGAGCAGAGGAACAGGAGGGGAATCAGCTTGTTCAAGGGCAGAGACTGGCAGGACAAGGGGGCTGGGGTGAAGCTGGAGGAGGGAAGGGTGAGAGGAGAGATTGGGGGAAGTTCTTTGCAGAGAGAGTGGTGAGGGGCTGGAAGGGGCTGCCCAGAGAGGGGGTGGGTGCCCCGTGTCTGGGGGTGTTCAAGGCCAGGTTGGATGGGGCCCTGGGCAACCTTGTGTAGCTCCAGGCCTGAGGTTGGTGTCCCTGCCTGTGGCAGGGGGTTGGAGCTCTGTGATCCTTGGGGTCCTTTCCAACCCAGGCCAGTCTGTGATATGAAACCCAGCCTTGGTCAGCCCACAAACGCTCCCACCTACAAGATGCTACCCCCCCCCCCCCCCTTCATCCTGTGACCCAAACAGGAGCATGGCACAGCACACAAAGGAGAAGTTCCAGGCACAGTGCTGTCATACAGCTGTGGAACCTGCAGCTGCTGCACCATAGATGATCACCTCTCCTTGTTGGGATTCCTGCCCAGGTGAAGGGGTCCCTGCACGCTGCGGAGAGGCAGAGAGGAAGCTGGGGGTTGACTCTGCTCAGATTTTAATCTGTCTAGAACTTAAAACTCTCAGTAACAGGATGGCTTTTTTATCATTTGCAGAGTTTCTAGTACAACAGTCCTCCCCCAGACACAGCCCCGAGCCGTTATCGTAACCCCAGTAATCATTTCCCCTGTCGAAATGACGCACGCTGGCAAAATGTTCCATCACAGCTGTACAGCACCAGCCCTGGCTGGGCCCACAGACACAGCCAGCAGCACGCTCTGGCAGAGACACTTGCTGCTCAAGATGCTCAGAGAAACAACATAAACCATGTTAATTGCCACCTTGGAGCAGAACGCTGGTGTAGCTGATCCCTGGAGCAGCGAGCAGCAGCCAGGGCTGTGCAGGGAAGCACAGGGCAAGACCCTGGACAGTCATTAATCACCTGGTCCTGAAGGAAGAGTTTTCTAAACACTGCTGGGTTAATGACCACTTCATGGCAGCACCAAGAATAAACTGTGACCTCTGGAAGTTGCTGCATCAGCCTCCTGCCTCTGCTGCCCGAGGTCTGTACGCCCTCGGGGGGGAGATCTGGGGAATAGGCACATCTGGAAGTATCTGCTTATCTTATGCCAACCCCCCTCAGGTTTCATGCTCCCCAAAACAACCTGGCCCATGAGGCCCCTTCTGCCATCCCATCCCAGGACTGTATCCCAGCTCTACGTTCCCTCACCCAGCACCACCCCCCTGCTGGGAGCTGCCACACTGGGAACCCTCAGCATCACAACCCTCTGCTCTGCCTTGCTCAGGCCCCACCTGGAGTGTTGTGTCCAGTGCTGGGCTCCCTGGGATAAAAAAGGACAGGGATCTCCTGGAGAGAGTCCAGAGGAGGCTGAGGAGATGCTGAAGGGCCTGGAGCATCTCCCCTGTGAGGAGAGGCTGAGAGAGCTGGGGCTGTTCAGCCTGGAGAGAAGAAGACTGAGGGGGGACCTAATCAATGTTTATCAATATCTTAAGCATGGGGTGCAGGGGGAATTGGCCAGCCCCTTTTCAGTGTCTGTGGGGAAAGGACAAGGGGCAATGGCTGCAAATTGGAGCACAGGGAGTTCCACACCAACATGGGGAGGAACTTTTCCCCAGTGAGGGTGAGGGAGCCCTGGGACAGGCTGCCCAGGGGGTGTGGAGTCTCCTTCTCTGGAGAGATTCCAGCTCCATCTGGACACCGACCTGTGTGCCCTGTCCTAGGGACCCTGCTTTGGCAGGGGGGTTGCACCCCATGAGCTCTGGGGGTCCATTCCAACCCCTACAGCTCAGTGATTCTTTGATTTCAACTCCCATTGCACAAAAACCAGACAGCAGGTTCAGCCAGGAGCCAGTTCCCTGGAAAGCCTCAGGCTTTCTCTGCCTTTTGATGAAGCTGGTACAGAAATCACCAGGGAGATCTGCTGTCTCCCACTCACCAGGGTGGAGAAGCCCCAGGCAAACCCTGCGAGGGGCTGTTCCAGCTGCATCACTAACAACAGGCTGCCCTTGGTGCAGCTGGCTGCATCGCAGAGAGCTGCCCAGTGAAGTGACCTGTGTCCTGCCAGCTACTTCCAGGTATTGAGACACAGGGAAAATGACTTGGGAGACTAGTTTGCCAACACTGCTTTAACAGCAAGTATTAAAAAAGGCTTTGTTTTCCACACTGTGTGTTCTGGGATGCAGTATGACCCACTGTCCTGCTCCTCTGCTCTTTCATACCTCACCATAAACCATTTTTAAAGATCTCCAGAGCACTGGATTTATCCTCCCAGGGAGAGCAGTCAAGTAACAGGGCAAAAACAATAAAGTATAAGATTTTATTCATATAAAATGTAAGCTTTCTTACCCTTTCTTTTACCCCCCCCAGTGAAGGGGTACAATTGAGTACACTCCACTTCAGGATGCTGCAGCATCCATGCACCAGCCCATGGGTCCTCAGGAGGCAGTTGAAGAGGTGGTGTGGGGCCCCTTGAAGCTCAGATGGCTGCCATCCTTCAGTTATCACAGTACTGTACCTTTACAAGAGACAGCATCAGCACTGTGATAACTGAGCCAGGGCAGCCTGTCAGTCATTGCAGCCCATCCACAGCGTTGCTGAGCCCAGCAGGCACGTCCTCCAGTCTCCTTGTCCCATATGGGTGTCAAAAAGCCACCTCAACCCCCCCAGAGATGCTCAGCTGCTGGGTGAAAAGCTCAGGGACATTTCACAGACGTGGCTTTGCATCAGAGGTTTCAGTCCAGAAAGTTATCCAGGTAATTAGTGAAGTCTTAACGATCACAGTGGCTTCTGCAACCCAGCTCAAAGTGTTTTTTAAATAGCAGCTTCTTCTGGCCAAATCCACCAACGCTGGGGTTTCATGGAGAAAGGGTCACAGCTACCACTGGAGAAGAGGGGCACCTCTCCCTCCCCCCTAAATCCACTGGTGCTCGAAAGCAGCACTTGGTGTGTGCTACTCAAGCACTGGATGTCCCACACCAGCCAGTCCGTGGGTATAACAGCAGAGAGGCAGGTAAGTTACTGGAGCTGCACCACATGCAACAGCACGAGTAGGAGGGTAGCACCACACTGTGACCACGCTGCATACTGCACCCAGCCTGCCAGGCTTTCACCACCCCAGCAGAGTTTCACAGAGCTTCTGAACACCTTCAGCTGGGCTCAACCCCAATTAGGCACCTGTGATTCTGGAGACAGCATCACAGGCACCCCTGCTCCTGTGCTGTGACCCCTCAATGGCTTGGCAGCAGCACCCAGCACCCAGCTGCAGGCCCCAGGGAGGGGGAAGAGGGGCCTCAAGGCTTGAGGTGCTTCAAGTATACAGCTGCCAGTTCTCTGCCATCAGGTCCAAAATTTAAAGAGACCAGAAATAAACAATTCCACCACAAGCTCCTTAAATTCTAAGCTTACATCCACCTGTATTTTACACACACCCCCACCCCTTTTGTGTTTATTCTTACCCAAAAGCAGTCATTGCTGAGAAGATCCCAGAGCTATTTCCACACACCTCCTCCCCTCAGGGAATCACTCCAAGGTCTGAATGAGTTTAAGAGGCACAACAGTTCTACATCATTAAAGTTAACATCATTCTACATCATTAAAGTGTCACTAAGCTTTCCTAAAGAGCTTGTTTATACCGATGGGACTTCACCAAGTTGCTCTCACGCTTCTCCCAGGAGGGAGCAGAAGCTCCAGCAGCAGTGTAACACTCTAAGTAACTTACCCAGCAAGGAGCACGTCCCGAGAGGGAATGGGGACTGTTTGTAAAAGAGAAAGGCAAAGCACTCCGCCGGATCCAGCTACCAAAATGGGTGTCTTCCAAGCTTTTAACTCAAGAGGGCGATGGAGAGACAGGAATAGGAAACACCCGAGGAGAAGCACGCAGTGGGGAAAGAAAGATTTGGACGTTTTCAAGCAAACTCCAAACATACATCACCTAAAAAAGCCGGGGGGACAGTCAACAGATGATGCAATACTGACGTAAGACGACACAGATGAGTCCAGCTTACACCCTAAAGCTTGCAGGTTCACCCCCAGTTGTGGATTAGTCATTACAGACTCTGCTGTTGCTAGGGGGGGGAAAAAAAAAAGCAAACAAGCAAAAAAACTTAGTAAAAGAAATAATAATATTAGTAAATCCTGCGTGCACAACGGTGAGTTTTGAAAGGGAAGGAAGCTGTGTAAATCATCAACTGCTTGCTCTCACTCTGAGGTGTTTTTTACACCACTGTTTACTACTCCAGTAGAAAAATCCTCCTGGTTTTGGCATGGCATAAATGCAGGATGGGGAATCCTGTTTCTCACAGGCTGAGGTGATGAGAGAAGAATTGATACTTTACAGTTCCAGGATGCCTTGGCTGCTCTCTCCAGATTTTAATCCATCCTCCAGCAGTTACTACACTGCTGTTTAAAGGGAGAATCACAGAACCATAAAGGTTGGAAGGGACCTTGAGATCACTGAGTTCAAACCCCCTGCCAAAGCAGAAGCCACCTGACTGCAAAGGTGAACAATTTCCCCCAACACTCTCAAGCAACACTGGTGTTACACACCTATTCTAAAGGCTGATGCCATTTTCTCTAGCAAGGATCTAGCTCTCACCCCAGTATAAACACAGTTCATCTCCTCACACCTCACACACACCTGGTTATTCTGCTTTGCTTCAGACTACAGATACACACACCTGACACAAAAACTCTAAGCAGGCTCCCCATTACCTGAAAAAAAACCCATGTTTTTAAGCAAAACCCACATTAGTTTTGGAGCCTGGCACACATTTTTGGTTCTCCTTCTTGCTAAAACACCTGACATTTCCACATGCTCTTTAAAAAACCCCACCCAACCCTCTGGCTTCCAGCTCTGGCTGCTGAAAGGAAGCCTCACACTCCTGTCCAGCTGTTGGTTTAAACTCCAGTTCCACCACCTGCCCCGCTGGAGCTGCCATCCTGGGGGGCTGCTCACTCGCCTCACGGGAGCCAGAACAGTTCTCCTTGCATCACACCGGCGGGATTCCTCGTGGGGTTCCACAAGGCCCGTGGCTCCCCACCCCTTCGCAGGCACTTTCTGAGGGTGTGGAGCCGCTGGGGCATCACCTCTGCGGGGCGCACAGGCCGTGAGCCCCCTTTCCACCCCGATTCGGCTGTCGCTAACCAAAAACCGCTCCGCAGGAGCCTAGGGGAAGGAAGGAAACAAAGACAGCGGGTTACGGGGCGTACGAGGGCCCCAGGAGAGCTGACACGGCGCCGACGACGGGGCCAGCGGCTGCGAGAAGCGACGGCGCTCGGCGGGTCCCGCGGCCGCCACGGCCGCTCCCTCCCGAGCTCCCCACACGCGTTACCTGAGAGCGGGAGGGGGCGGGCGGCGGCCTTGGCAACCCAGCCGCGGGACGGGCGGCACGGCAAGGCACCGGGCCGACGGCAAAGCGGGCCCCGCCGCCAGGAGAGAGCGGGGGGGGGCGGCCCAGGCCCCCGCCTCGCCCTCCCCGCTCCCCTCGGGCCCGTTCGCCGTCCTCCCGCCGCTCAGGGAAAGGGGGAAGCTGGGGGAAAGCGGCGGCCCAGCTCCTCCCGCCGTCTGGACCGGGCCCGGCGGCGGCAGCACCGGCGGCGGCATCATCATCATCATCCTCATCACCAGGCCCCGCCCGCGTAAACATCGCCGCCCGGAAAATAATAGTGCGCAACGGGGGAGCGCCGCGCCCCGGCCCCGCCGCCCCCGCGCCGCAGCCCCCCCGGTTTCCCCCCCCCCCCGCCCCCCGCCGGCGGGCGGCGCCGGGCCGGGCCAAGCGGCGCCGGGCAGGACCCACCTGCGGGCGCGGCGCTCGGCGGGGCCGGGGGCGGCATGACGCAGCACGGGCTGGTGGCGTGAGGGCCGCCATCTTGGTGTGTTTATGGCAGCGCCGCGCGGCCATGTGACGGACGCTTCCGGGGGCGGGCGGGGAGGGAGGGAGGGGGGGAGGCGGGCACGTACGCGCGCGCGCGCGCAACTCCCTCCCCCCCCCCTTCCCCCGCGGGCGGGGGCGCGCTCGAGGATGATGGGGCGGGGGGAGGGAGCGCGCGTGCCGCGGGGGAGTCAAGCGGGGGCGCGTGGGCAGGCTGCGCGTGGGCAACCCGCCTTGCGCGCGCGAGTCCGCGGGGAGCGCGGTGTGCGGGATGCGCGTGCGGGATGGGGGTGTGCGGGATGGGTGTGCGGGATGGGGGTGTGTGGGATGGGTGTGCGGGATGGGTGTGTGCGGGATGGGGGGTGTGCGGGATGGGGGGTGTGCGGGATGGGGGTGTGCGGGATGGGGGTGTGTGGGATGGGTGTGCGGGATGGGTGTGTGCGGGATGGGGGTGCGGGATATGTGTGTGCGGGATGGGGGTGTGCGGGATGGGTGTGCGGGATGGGGGTGTGCGGGATGGGGGTGTGTGCGGGATGCGTGTGCGGGATGGGTGTGTGTGCGGGATGTGTGTGTGTGCGGGATGGGTGTGCGGGATGGGTGTGTGCGGGATGGGTGTGTGCGGGATACGCGTGCGGGATGGGGGTGTGCGGGATGGGGGTGTGCGGGATGGGGGTGTGCGGGATGCGTGTGCAGGATGGGTGTGTGTGGGATGAGTGTGCGGGATAGGGGTGTCGGGATGGGTGTGCGGGATGGGTGGTGTGCGGGATGTGTGTTCGGGATGGGGGGTGTGCGGGATGGGGGTGTGTGGGATGGGGCGTGTGCGGGATGGGGGTGTGCGGGATGGGGGGTGTGCGGGATGGGGGTGTGCGGGATGGGGGTGCGGGATGGGGGTGTGCGGGATGGGGGTGTGCAGCATGCGGCTGTGGGATGGGTGTGCGGGATGCGTGTATGGGCACACTGTGCGTGTGCAGACTGTGTGCGGGACGTGTGTGCGGGCTGGGGGGTGTGCGGGATGCGTGTGCAGGATGGGTGTGTGCGGGATGAGTGTGCGGGATGGGGGGTGTGCGGGATGCGTGTGCGGGATGCGTGTGCGGGCTGGGGGTGTGCGGGATGCATATGCGGGATGGGGGGGTGTGCGGGATGCGTGTGCAGGATTGGGGTGTGCGGGATGTGTGTGTGGGCTGGGGGGTGCGTGGGATGCGTGAGCAGGCTGGGGGTGCGGGATGCGTGTGCGGGATGGGGGGTGTGCGGGATGCGTGTGCGGCCACGCCGTGCGTGTGGGGGCCGCGTGCGGGATGCACGTGCAGGCTGTACGTGCGGGCCGCGTGTGCGGGCCGTGCGCGCGCGCGGTGCGGGATGCGTGCGCGGGCTGGCCCTGCAGGCTGCGTGTGCCTCGGCTGCCCGCGCCTTCGCAGCCGCGGGCGCAGCCATAGGCGCCTGGGCTCACCGCCCGTCCCCGCACGCACCGCGGGGCCGGCGCGCTGGCCGTGCCGTACGTGCCGCGGCCGCCTCAAGAGCCGCCCGGCCCGCCCGGTGCCTCCGTACAGCCTCCGGGGCGGGCTCCGGGCCCCCAGCGCCCGCCCCTCTCCTTGCCGAGGGTCCCCGGGGCCGTGGGGAGCCCGTGGTGCCGCGGGCCGGCCCGGCGCGGCTGCGGGACTACAAGTCCCAGGGTGCCGCGGCCCGAGGGGCGGGCGGTGCTCCCCGCCGGTGCTCCCCCCGCCCTGCTGATGTGTACGGGCCGCGGCGGCGGCTGGATGCGGGGGGAGCGGCGCGGCTCGGCACGGAGCGGCGGGCGGCGGGGCCGTCTGACGCTCTGTCCTGCCCCGCAGGCACCCGGGCCGGGGTCCGGCGGCCGGCCATGGCCTCCAAACTGCTGCGGGCGGTAGTGCTGGGACCCCCCGGCTCGGGGAAGGGGACGGTGTGCGAGAGGATCGCCCGCAGCTTCGGGCTCCAGCACCTCTCCAGCGGCCAATTCCTACGGGAGAGCCTGGGCGGCGGTGAGTGCCCGCCCCGTGGGAGCTGGGGACCGGGGAGAGGCGGGGGAGGAGGGCGGGGATGTCACCTCCATCCCCCGGGGCATCCCGAGCGGGGACGGGGAAGCTCATTCATCGCCCACTCCGTCCAGCGGGAGCTCACAGAGCTGCCCGGTGCAAGCGGGGTCGGCACCCGCCGTGGTGCTGCGGTCGCATCATCCCCATGCCGGGGGGTGCAGCTCTGCGGGAGCCCCGCTGAGTGACCCCCCCCCCCCCCCCTGCTCGCACACCGACGGCTACCGGCTCGCGTGGGGTTAATAACTGCATCCTACCGCGGGTCGCTGCACGGGAACGGGGTAGAAGCTGCCAGGGGGTGGACAGCACATGGACAAAACGCAGGTCAACCTCCCACGGGGGGAGGGATGGGCTGGGGACCTGCCTTGGCCCACGGAGGAATCCCTGCTGGGGAACGCCGCTGCGGGTGGCAGGGTGCTGTGACATGCCATGCATGGGGTGGTACAGGGCGCTGGCATATGTCTCCCACTCCTTCCAGACGGCAGGAGGCAGAGGAGCTGGGTGGCAGCACCCACCCCACACAGAGCATCCCCCCCTCCAGACCCAACTTTTTAGGGCTTGAGGCAGAGAGTGCAGCGGGCAGCCCACGGGGCAGGGTGATCCTGCCCGCAGGAACACGGCTGCATCTCTGCTGTGACATCCAGGCCCAAAGCCCCTGGGGAACTGACAGTATTCCCCATGTTGAGAAGGCTGTGGGGGGACCTCATTGCAGCCTGCCAGTCCCTGAAGGGAGCAGAGGAACAGGAGGGGAATCAGCTTGTTCAAGGGCAGAGCCTGGCAGGACAAGGGGGATGGAGTGAAGCTGGAGGAGGGAAGGGTGAGAGGAGAGATTGGGGGGAAGTTCTGTGCAGAGAGAGTGGTGAGGGGCTGGAAGGGGCTGCCCAGAGAGGAGGTGGGTGCCCCGTGTCTGGGGGTGTTCAAGGCCAGGTTGGATGGGACCCTGGGCAACCTTGTGTAGCTCCAGGCCTGAGGTTGGTGTCCCTGCCTGTGGCAGGGGGTTGGAGCTCTGTGACCCTTGGGGTCCCTCCCAACCCAGACCATTCTATGTTTGCCCTGTCTGGAGCAGTATTGGTGACTGCTGGGATGCTCCACAGCCCCGGTGAGGCTTGGGAGCAAGCGTGCTGCACCCCAGCTTGCGCTCAGGCTCTTAGGCAATCCCAGTGTAGTATTTTTTTGTCCCCAAACAGTTCCTTCTCTCTCCTGAAGTGTGAAAGCCTGGCCTGGAGGGGAAGCTGACTCACGGGGCAGAGGAACGGTAAAACAGCAAAACAACCCAAGAGAGAACCCAGAAGAGATTTTCCCTTTTCAGAAGAGTAACAGAAAAGTGGGAAGGGAAAATAAAGAGGGAGAGTAAAGTTTTGGGAGAGATGAGTCCTCCAGCAAGGGCGTTGGGTGCAGCTGTGCCGCTGGTCACTTGTTTAAAAATACCCAGATTTCCTTTTATAAATACAAAGGACAATAATATTTCCTTTGGAGAGAGGCTCCCGAATTAGGAAAATCCCCACGGCTGCTTTGGCTGAAGGACAAAGGGCCTGGGTGGAAAGCAAGCAGAGGCACTGCAAGGAGCGTGGCAGTGCCATGAGCCTGTGTGCCCACCCAGGGCCTTGTGCCATCGGGGTCCAAACAAGGGACTCCCCTGCCTTTCATATCCCAGCTCATGCTCTCGCTGTTGAGCTTCTCTGGGGACACAGGGGAAGGGAGAAGGGGCTGTGAATGGAGCCAGCTGAAGGCGTTTCCCAAAGCGTGTGGGGTGAGGGTGGTTTGGGTACGGCCCGTGTGACATCCAGGTCCCACCATGGGCTCGGCCTCGGGCTGCAGCGCTCGGTGAGCTGCACGCAGCTGGTTGCTGGTTTCTCTTGCTGTTTGCTTTGGACAAGCTGCTACACGCCAGCGCTGCGGTGTGCCAGCTCCGGGGGGAACTAGGTGGAAGTAGACTCTCTGGCTCAGTTTTATCATCTGCGCCACTGGCTTCGTGGTTTTGGGGAGCTGGGGTCCTTTGGTACAAGCAGACCCGTCACAGGACCGTCCCAAAGGCACCCTCTAGCCCTGGGGTTTGGGAGTCTTCCTAGGACAGTGTCGGGGCAGGCAGCAGGCCTGCCCGCGGCCTAGCTCTCTTCTCCCAAGACATAGGCCCTGACAAGATTCTTCTGTTCCCATGAGAAAGGAAAAGTTCCTCATGCTGAGAGGATCCTAATAATCCCATTCTCCAAACACAGCAACCTTGCTGAGAGGGATACAGGCTGCCCTAAACCAAGCAGCAGTTATGGGAAGGTATTTGGGAGTAACAGAACATGTCAGGAACCAACCATAACAAGAGGGTCAAACAGCAGGTGTGGGGGTGCTTTTAGGTATTAAAGGTAAACTAAGGATGTTTAGCTATAAGCTAGGTTTATCAGAACTCATAATCACTAACCAATCAATATGGTGTGAACAGTGTGTATAAGCAATTAGCAGGTTTTTAGCTTGCCACGTTTGCAGTAAGAAAGGTCTAGAATCTGGGTGATTTCACCTAATAAAATGGCTGGATGGCTTCATGGCTTCACCTAGAATTCATATATTGAATTACGTGTTGCTCCCTGCTGGAGCCACAGGACAGCAGGCAGGCAGGGATGCACAGGGGATTTTCCTACTCAGAAAGGGCCATTTGGAGAGCTTGGAAGACTCAGGGAGTGTGTTTTTGGCACTGGGCAGGGGTGCTGGAGGGTGGCGAGCGATTTCCTTGGGCAGTGCTTGCCCCGGTACCCAGGGGGTTGTCTCTGGTGTTGGCAGCATCCCGAGGTCTTAGCAGGGCACAGCAGTTAATTTGCAACAGGGCTTAATTTCCTTCCCAAGTGACTTTGGCCAAGGGTCCGCGTCCCCCCAGAGACATGTGGGTCGCCTGTCCCCTCCACTGTGCTTCCTGACATCCTGCCAGCAGGGATGGGCTGAGATTCCTGGGTGAAGTGGGAAGGAGGTCCTGGGCTCCCAAAACTGGGGTGACTTCTCCTGGGGTGTTGCAGCCTAACGGCGATGCGGTCAGCATCCCGCTAACCACCCGGTGTTTCCCCTGTCCCTTAACTCCAGCTCGTGCCTCTGGAGCCTAAATAAAAAAGCTGGCATTGTTCCAGGGGACAGAAAGTCCAGAGTTGCTGTGTGGGGTCTGGAGGCAGCCAAGCACAGTGTTTGGGAACAGCCTCTCCCCCTGCCTGGTCCTGGGGGGCTGTTTTGCCCTTGGTGGAGGGGGATGTCCCTTGGAGCACTGTCTCGGCGTTGCTTTGATGAGGAGGGATGGCTGCAGACTCGGGGGCTCCTTGGGAGCCCACCCAGAGCCTCAAGTCCTGCATGTTCAAGGGTGGATTAAACTCAAGGTCGTTAGATTAATGGGATTGAGCCCATTCTGCATGGAGCTGAGCACTACAGGAGCACCCACTGCCCATCCTGCTCAAGCACCACCTAAGCAGCCCCTTGGTACCTGTAGTAATCGCAGAGGAACCCCTCTCTGCACCCAGCCATAGCAAGGGGGGGGTATTTTGGTGCTCACATAGGTGCTGTGCAGTACAAGAGGGGTGAGCCCCAGCTCCTCTCTGGGGACAACCAGCATCATCCACCCTGCTTGGGGAAGGGCTGCCCAAATCCTGCTCCCCTCCAGCTGGAGAGCGCTGCACGGAGCAGGTTGAGCTTCAGGGCTGGGAAAAGGACAGTGAATGTTGAAGTTTGGAGGTGAAGACCAACTTGAGGAAACCCCACAGGAGCAGGGCTGTGCTGCAGGGAGGATGCTCTCCGGCGTATCCTGGGTGTTGGGGGTCCAGGGACCAGGCAGCTCTGCAGGTCCTCCATGAAAAACATGTGCCTGTTCCTCCTTGGTGAGAGGAGGGGTGGTGGTGCCAGGATGAGCAGGGAGGGAGAGGCCAGAGGGGCTGTGGTACCTGTCAGGAGGCCGTCAGCACCCTGTGCTGGTGTGTGGATCCCCATGGCAGTGCATTCCCCTGTGCTGGTGCACGCTTCCCTGTGCTAGGACACATCCCCCATGCCAGGGGGACACAGGGGAGCATCATCATCCCTGGCAGCAGGACTTATCCATCCTCTGCCCGTACTGGGGCCGTGGAAGAACCGCATCCTCCACGGTGCAGACCTGTGGGCTGCCACTTGCATTTCCTGATTTCACAGCAGTGCCTTGGTGAATTTGGGTTTTGCAGTGCCAGGCCCAGCTCCAGCAGCCCTGCCGAGCAGCAGCTGGTCCCTTGGATGTCCTCAGAGCAGCCACAGGACCTTCTGGTGCAGCTCCAGCCTCGTCACCCGCCGGGCTCTGCCCCAGGGGGTGAGGGGGAGCAGCCTCCTGTTCCCCTCAAAGCCTCTGGCAACGTGCAGACCATCTGAATGAATATTAAAAGCTGTAGTCAGATGGGATAATATTTATGCAGGTCTCCACACTGGTTGCATAAGACACCAGGCGTTATTTCCATCCCTGTGTCCTTTGCTTTCCCAGGCAGGAGGAGCTGCCAGCGGCGCTGTCGACTTGTGGGCAGCAAGGAAAACACTTGGCACTGGGGGAGAAGAGAGGTGTTTGCTGCTCCTGCTGCCTGGCAGCCACCCTGCTCCGAGCAAAGGGCTGCTCAGCGGGGCGAGCCCAAACGCCTTCAGGGAGCAGAGGGAGGGGGACGCAGGTCACGGTCCCTGTGATGACTCAGCCCTGCAGGACGGTGACTCAGCGCCTGCTGCCTGCCCGTTTGGGGTGGCAGGTTTCCAACTGGGGAGCAGCGTGGCTCTGCTGGCAGCCCCCACCTGCCCTGCTGTCCTGCCAGGCATCCTCTGCGGATGGTTTCCGGAGGTTCCCTGTGCTCACCCTGACCCTGTGCTCACAGGGGGGGCCATGCAGGCTGCATCAGGGTCCCCCTCTTAGCTCAGATGAGGCTTCTCCATGAAGTAATCTTGCCAAAAAACAACCCCTCCTGCTGCTCAGGAATGGAGCCCATGGCCAGGTGCAGAAATCCAGAGCCTGCCTCCAACTGCAGGGTCCCAGGGGGTGTTTTTTAGAGAGGACTCCTACTTTTGGAAGGGCTAAAACGTGCTGTCCTCACCAGAATCCTTGCAAAAACTGATGGGAGGGTCGTTCATTCCTGGTGACAAACGCTATTGCAGCTGCGGTGGGACGGGAGCAGAGGAGGTGTTGGTCGGGTCAGGGTCCAAGAGGGAAAGGCTGGAGCAGGATGGGGACTGGGCACATGCCCCATGGGCACGTGGGGCTGGAGCAGGATGGGGACTGAGCACATGCCATGGGGTTGGAGCAGGATAGGGACTAAGCACATGCCCCATGGGGCTGGAGCAGGATGGGGACTGGGCACATGCCCCATGGGCAGGTGGGGCTGGAGCAGGATGGGGACTGGGCACATGCCCCATGGGGCTGGAGCAGGATGGGGACTGGGCACATGCCCCATGGGCATGTGGGGCTGGAGCAGGATGGGGACTGGGCACATGCCATGGGGCTGGAGCAGGATGGGGACTGGGCACGTGCCATGGTGCTGGAGCAGGATGGGGACTGGGCACACACTGCATGGGCACGTGGGGCTGGAGCAGGATGGGGACTGGGCACATGCCATGGGGCTGGAGCAGGATGGGGACTGGGCACATGCCATGGGGCTGGAGCAGGATGGGGACTGGGCACACACCACAGCAGAAGATATCTGTGCTGCCCAAACCATTTCTTTGTGCCTCTGAGCAGCTAGAAGAAAACTGCAGGCAAGAAGCAGCTCAATTTATTGCATCTCTCCATGAAGTCACATCTGCTTCACTCCAGCTGCAGTAAAATTAGAAGTGGGGTAACCCCCCCATGACAGGGGCTGCTGGCACTGGCTGCTGGGGCGATGCCAGGCTGGAGGTGGATCCAGACATGGTGTGACCTGCTTGGAACACCTCTGGCTTCTCCGCCAGCACAGTTATGTTCTCAGGGATGTGACCCTGGGAATCATTTCCTTACCTGGGCATATCTGAAGCCTTAAAAGCTCCTTGGGTGCTTTGAAGCTGTCTGCTGCTTCCAGAAGCTTTGAGGTTGGCTGGTGGAGCTGGTTTAGTGCCGTGCTTTTCTTGCATGACAGTGAGTTTGCATGGCCACAGATGGTTTGTGAGCGATGATGCTGGCTTTTCCCCATGGTGCCTGTGTGTGGGAACCTTGTGCCCATGACCCAAATGCCACCAGATCTGCAGGCATTGCTCAAATGCCTCGTTTGTCCCCCAGGATTTTACTGGAAACCCCTGAGGAGCAAGAGGAGACCCTGGGGTGGTGCCTCGGGTGTGCATAGGAATAGGCATTGTTAGCATCCTGTGTTTGGCACTGATGAGCCAGGCACAAGATGGGGTGAGGGGCTGGAAGGGGCTGCCCAGAGAGGGGGTGGGTGCCCCGTCCCTGGGGGTGTTCAAGGCCAGGTTGGATGGGGCCCTGGGCAACCTTGTGTAGCTCCAGGCCTGAGGTTGGTGTCCCTGCCTGTGGCAGGGGTGTTGGAGCTCTGTGACCCTTGGGGTCTCTTTCAACCCAGACCAGTCTGGGATTCTATGGGGGGCAGATCTGCTCTCTGGGATGATGGAGCGACCATCCCATCATCAGAAGTACGCAGAGGTTGGCCACATCCCTTGGAGCTGCTCTAGATCTCCATGACATGGACTATCCACAAAGGCATCCCAGAGTCACAAGGTTGGAAAAGACCTTTCAGATCATCGAGTCCAACCATTCCCATCCTATGACCACACCTGTGACCATACTGGTGCCTTTCTCCAGAACCAAAGGAGCTCCCCAGGTCACCCATGGTGCCCACGCCTGCCCCTTGCTGCCATCATCCAGCTGCCAGGGCTGGGAGGGCTCAGCTGGTGCTCACCCTCTTCCCACCCTCCAAAAGGACAGCTGGCCCCTGGCTGCCAGGAGCAGCAGCTTGGAGCAGAGCGATGCTCCGGAAGGCTCCTGGATGAGGAGTTTGGGAGGACAGGCAGAATTTGAGGGGGAGTGATCATTTTTGAAGTGGAAATGTCATGGGATGTGGGGGTTTTTTTTTGTTTTTTGAAGGTTTTGTGGTTATTTTTTTCTTCTTCTTGAACAGAAGTCGGTGTCTTGGCAAAGCAGTACCTTGAGAGAGGCCTTCTGGTGCCTGACCACGTCATCACACGCGTGATGATGACGGAGCTGGAGAAGCGGCGTGAGCAGCCCTGGCTGCTTGATGGTGAGTGCACTGCCAGTGTTCCCTCTGGATGGGAAAATCCCACCTTCCCCCCCCCTTTAGAGAGAAGAGCTCTGTGGAGAAGGACCTGGGGGTGCTGGTGGGTGACAGGGTGGCCATGAGCCAGCAGTGTGCCCTGGGGCTGAGAGAGACAATGGGATCCTGGGGGCATCAGGAGGAGTGTGGGCAGCAGGTCACAGGAGGGGATCCTCCCCCTCTGCTCTGCCCTGCTCAGGCCCCACCTGGAGTGTTGTGTCCAGTGCTGGGCTCCCTGGGATCAAAAGGACAGGGATCTCCTGGAGAGAGTCCAGAGGAGGCTGGGGAGATGATGAAGGGCCTGGAGCATCTCCCCTGTGAGGAAAGGCTGAGAGAGCTGGGGCTGTTCAGCCTGGAGAGAAGCAGCCTGAGAGGGGATCTGATCAGTGGTTATCAATAGCTGAAGGGTGGGACACAGGGGGCCATGGGCAGCCTCTTTTCAGTGTCTGTGGGGACAGGACAAGGGGCAATGGCTGCAAATTGGAGCCCAGGAAGTTCCACACCAACATGGGGAGGAACTTTTCCCCAGTGAGGGTGAGGGAGCCCTGGGACAGGCTGCCCAGGGGGTGTGGAGTCTCCTTCTCTGGAGAGATTCCAGCCCCGTCTGGACACCGACCTGTGTGCCCTGTCCTAGGGACCCTGCTTTGGCAGGGGGTTGGACCCCATGGGCTGTGGAGGGCCCTTCCAACCCCTACAACTCCGTGATTCTGTGATTTAAAACATCCCTTTGCTACCCATGGTTTGGCAGCACCAAGAGAGAGAAAAGCCCCAAGGTGCCTTCAGTGGTGTTGGGAGGAGAGGCAGGAGCCGACGTGCTGCTGGCAGAGGCGTCTGCCCCAGGGTCTGTCTCACTCTGCCCCAAGCAGCCCCACATGCTGTGCAGCTCAGCCCTTGGCATGCCTCTGGCAAATGTGCCCCTGGTCCTTCCCTTCCAGGCAGGGAAGGAGATGGGTGTTTTCTAAAGCAGAGCCCAGGAACAGAGTGGGGCTGGCAGCAAGCTGGGAGAAACCTCTCGCCACCTCCATAGGTGTGCGATGGAGCTGCTCATCCCAAGCCCAAAAGCCACCTGAGGTGTGGGTGAAGAAGAGGCCTGGAGCAAACAGGGCAGGCAGTGGGTGAGAGGAGCAGCAGAGGGTCCCCAGGAGCTCCCACAGCCCTCGGTGGTGACCCCCATGCTGGCAGCCCTGGTGCATCGCTGCTGGTGGCCTGGGGGGTGCTGAGGACCAACAGCAGCTCTAAAGAGTCGCTTTGGGGTTGGTCAGGGGATGGGATGGGGCTCAGCAGGTCGTGCTTACCTGCAGTGTTGGACAGGTCTGATGGGTGGGGATGAGTGGCCATGGCTGGTGTGGGGGGAGAAACCCTCCCTCACCCCTCTGCTGAAGCTCTGGGAGGGGTGTAGAGAAGCCTGAGGGAGTTGAGTGCCAGCAGGCTTTCAGAGAGCTCTCAGGTTCACAGCGAGCACAAGTCTGTGGTTTAGTGTCACAGGCTGGAGGGTGGCTGGGGCTGGACTTGGTCCCCCATCCTCCTGAGCCCACCCCTCAGGGATTTATAAGTAATCCCCCCTCCTGTGGCCTGCTGTCTTCCCCAACACCCTCCATCTTCTCTGTACAAACCATTTTACTGCAGCATCCACGCTGTCCTCCGTGTTAACCACCAGTGTGTTCCTCACCCCTTGCACAGCATTCCATCCCCTCCAGGTTTTTTCCTCCATCATTGCAGCATTTACCCCTGTTTGGCTGCTGCCTGTGCCCTCTTCCCTGCCTCCAGCCCCACCCTGGGGACACCAGCCCTGCTCCAGCCTCAGCTTTGCAGGGAATAATGAGCCCACAGCGACCCATGTGCTGTATTTCAGGAGCCAGCCCTGTAGGAGCTATTTTTTCTTGCAGCCATATGGTGGGTGCCCATCTTCCACACCACGTGTGTGACAGCCAGGAGCTGCTTCCCTAGCTCTAGGGATGGGTGGGTTTGAATCCCTGGGTGCTGCTTTCCCCCCCCCCCTTCCCTCCTTCCTCTCCTGACAGCCCCTCTCCGCTGTGGTACCTATGCAGGTTTCCCTCGGACGCTGGGGCAAGCTGAGGCACTGGACAGGATCTGTGAGCTGGATGTGGTGATCAGCTTGAACATCCCCTTCGAGACGCTGAAGGATCGCCTGAGCGCCCGCTGGGTCCACCCTGCCAGTGGGAGGGTGTACAACATGGACTTCAACCCCCCCCACGTCCACGTAAGAGCCCCTGGACAGCACGACAGCGCCAGCCAGGGGCAGCTCATGGGGGGAAAGGATGGGAGAAAGCTTTCTCTGCCCAAGCTGAGGGTGGAGAAAAGCATTGGGGAAGAAAGGTTTAGATGAGACATTGGGGGGAAGTTCTTTGCAGAGAGAGTGGTGAGGGGCTGGAAGGGGCTGCCCAGAGAGGGGGTGGGTGCCCCGTGTCTGGGGGTGTTCAAGGCCAGGTTGGATGGGGCCCTGGGCAACCTTGTGTAGCTCCAGGCCTGAGGTTGGTGTCCCTGCCTGTGGCAGGGGGTTGGAGCTCTGTGACCCTTGGGGTCCCTTCCAACCCAGGCCATTCTGTGATTCTATGAAATCCTGGGTGGTGAGACCCCTGGAGGGCTTTGCCTGAAGGAGCTGGGATAAATGTTAATGAGGAGAACGGGATTTATCCTGAATGCTGTCCAAGGATGTGGGGCAGGATGAGGTGTTTGGAGGCAGTTGTGTGGCAGGGAGCTGCAGTGGGGGCTGGGGGCTGTATCCCTTTGATGGTGTTTGCCCTCCCACAGGGTGTGGATGACCTGACGGGTGAGCCGCTGGTCCAGCGTGAGGATGACAAACCCGAGGCTGTTGCTGCCAGGCTGAGAAAATACAAAGATGCTGCAAAGCCAGTGATGGAGCTGTACAAGTGAGTTGGGCTGTACAAAGTAACCCCAGCATGCCCTTCAAAGCAGGCATGGGGACTGTTCCCACTAGCTGCTCCCATGCCCACATCCCCCCAGCATCCCCCCAGCATCCCCCCAGCATCCCCCCAGCATCCCCCCGCACCCCCCCGCATCTCCCCAGCATCCCCCAGCATCCCCCCGCATCCCCCCGCATCCCCCCGCATCCCCCAGCATCCCCCAGCATCCCCCCGCATCCCCGCAGCATCCCCCCAGCATCCCCGCAGCATCCCCCCAGCATCCCCCCAGCATCCCCCAGCATCCCCCCAGCATTCCCCCAGCATCCCCCCAGCATCCCCCCAGCATCCCCCAGCATCCCCCAGCATCCGCCAGCATCCCCCAGCATCCCACAACATCCCCCAGCATCCACCCAGCATCCCCCAGCATCCCCCAGCATCCCCCAGCATCCCCCAGCATCCCCCAGCATCCCCCCAGCATCCCCCAGCATCCCCCCAGCATCCCCCCAGCATCCCCGCAGCATCCCTACAGCATCCCCCAGCATCCCTACAGCATCCCTACAGCATCCCCCAGCACCCGCTCAGTATCCCCCCAGCATCCCCCCAGCATCCCCCCAGCATCCCCCCGCATCCCCCCGCATCCCCCCCGCATCCCCCAGCATCCCCCAGCATCCCCCCGCATCCCCGCAGCATCCCCCCAGCATCCCCGCAGCATCCCCCCAGCATCCCCCCAGCATCCCCCAGCATCCCCCCAGCATCCCCCCAGCATCCCCCCAGCATCCCCCCAGCATCCCCCAGCATCCCCCAGCATCCCACAACATCCCCCAGCATCCACCCAGCATCCACCCAGCATCCCCTAGCATCCCCCAGCATCCCCCAGCATCCCCCAGCATCCCCCCAGCATCCCCCAGCATCCCCCCAGCATCCCCCCAGCATCCCCCCAGCATCCCCGCAGCATCCCTACAGCATCCCCCAGCATCCCTACAGCATCCCTACAGCATCCCCCAGCACCCGCTCAGTATCCCCCCAGCATCCCCCCAGCATCCCCCCAGCATCCCCCAGCATCCCCCCAGCATCCCCGCAGCATCCCCGCAGCATCCCCCAGCATCCCCCCGCATCCCCCCGCATCCCCCAGCATCCCCCAGCATCCCCCCGCATCCCCGCAGCATCCCCCCAGCATCCCCGCAGCATCCCCCCCAGCATCCCCCCAGCATCCCCCAGCATCCCCCCAGCATCCCCCCAGCATCCCCCAGCATCCCACAACATCCCCCAGCATCCACCCAGCATCCACCCAGCATCCCCTAGCATCCCCCAGCATCCCCCAGCATCCCCCCAGCATCCCCCAGCATCCCCCAGCATCCCCCAGCATCCCTACAGCCCACAGAGCCCCAGCACAAACCAACTCACCTGCCCCATGCTCTGCTGATCTGGAGCAGTACATGCTGTGCTGTCACCCTGCCAAAGCTCAGGGGATTGTTGGGTCCCAGGGGTTTAGGTGAAGCACAGGGTGACTGTCAGGAGGGCAGGAGGAGGGTGAGCACCCCGGGCTGACTGGGATGGGTGTGCTATGAGTGCAGGCATGGTACTGGGCTCGTCCCTCTGTGCTGATGGCAGTTTGGGGCAGTTGTCCCCTGGCCCACTGGGGAACAGATGGATCACTGTAGTGGGTGAAATCCACTGCTGGAGGAGGGGGAGTGCCTGGGAGCATTTTTAAGAGCTGAGGTGGTGTGTGGTGGGGGGCAGAAGCAGTCTCCTATGGTGGGGGAAGAATTGGGGCCCTGATTTTCCTGCTGGCTTAAGCACAGGACTGATTTCTGTCTCTGAAGTGCTTTAGAGGGTGAGTGGTCTTCAGGGGTACGAGTGTGAGCCCTTCTGGGTGGTGGGATCATCTGTAGTGTATGGCTTTGGCCTCTCCATGTGCTGGGCTCCTCCCAGCAAACACCCTTCATCCCCTTTAACCCCCTCCTCTTGCCCAAAGCCCTGTCAGTGAGCTTCCAGCCTGGCCAGGCTGTCCTGAGCACCACGAATTCTCCAGTACTGACTTCTCCTTGCACTTGGGCCAGAGGAATCCCAGCCAGAGATCCAGACTGGGAGAAGAGCTCCTGGGGAGCAGCCCTGTGAGAAGGACCTGGGGGTTCTGGGGGATGAGAAACTGAACATGAGCCAGCAGTGGCTCTGGCAGCTCCCAAGGCCAATGGGATCCTGGGCTCCATCAGCAGAGGGGTGGCAGCAGGGACAGGGAGGGGATTGTCCCTCTCTGCTCTGCCCTGGGGAGGCCCCAGCTGGATCCTGTGTCCAGAGCTGGGGCCCAGGACAAGAGAGATGTGGGGCTGTTGGAGAGGGGTCAGAGGAGCCACGGAGATGCTCAGAGGGCTGGAGCAGCTCCCCTCTGGAGAGAGGCTGAGGGAGCTGGGCTGGGTCAGCCTGGAGAAGAGAAGGCTGTGGGGGGACCTCACTGCAGCCTGCCAGTCCCTGAAGGGAGCAGAGGAACAGGAGGGGAATCAGCTTGTTCAAGGGCAGAGACTGGCAGGACAAGGGGGCTGGAGTGAAGCTGGAGGAGGGAAGGGTGAGAGGAGAGATTGGGGGGAAGTTCTTTGCAGAGAGAGTGGTGAGGGGCTGGAAGGGGCTGCCCAGAGAGGGGGTGGGTGCCCCGTGTCTGGGGGTGTTCAAGGCCAGGTTGGATGGGGCCCTGGGCAACCTTGTGTAGCTCCAGGCCTGAGGTTGGTGTCCCTGCCTGTGGCAGGGGGTTGGAGCTCTGTGACCCTTGGGGTCCCTTCCAACCCAGGCCATTCTGTGATTCTATGATTCTCCTTCCATCTCTGGCAGGAGCAGGGGCATCCTTCACTCCTTCTCGGGGACAGAGACCAACAAGATCTGGCCGTACGTGTACACCCTGCTTTCCAGCAAGATCCCACCCGTTCTCTCAGATGAGGAGAACTGAGCAGCTTGTGCCAAGGACCAGGAGTCAACATGATGGATTTGGCTTCTCTGCGTGGTGCTGGGTGCTCTGATCAGCTGATCATGTGGTACCTCAAGCCCCTTCCCTGGGTGACATGGGTGGGTACCCGGTTCCAGCCGGCGTCAGGGTGGAAAGATATTTGCTTATGAGGTCAAGTCTGCTAGGATAAGGGTTTTTCTTTTCTCTTCTGAGGCTACAAAGCATTCCTGCCCATGGTCCAAGGACACACAGGGTAATGATCATACCAGGTTTACACAGCTTGCATTGACATCCTCTCCACCCCCATCTCCGTTCTGAACTGCAACGCGCCATCCCCTTGCCCTGCAGCACCATGACCCATGGGTTGCTCTCTAGGTTAGGGTTGTTTGCTGATTTCTAGAAGTTATTTTCTATTCAATTTCTCTCTCAGAGAAATAAAGCTGGCAAGAGCAAGGCTGTAAGAGCAAGGCTTAGCCCAGAGGGGCACGGAAAACGTGTATGTATGCTATGGAGCTTGGAAACGTGAGGGTGATGTTTCCAGCATTAATACACCCATGCTTCTTGGGTGGAGGGGGATGAAACCCCTGTTAGGACAAGCTGCTGTACAGCAGGATTCCAGGAGGTGCTGTGACACTGCTGTGCTGGCGCTGAGTTGCACTCCCTTTGTGCTTACCTTGTCTATAGCTGTTATTACAAGACAGAGTCATGTTCCAAGAGCTTCTCCCAAAGATTTCTTTTAATGTGTGCTTTTCTTGGGGGGAAAATCGAGTCATTCCATCTTCTGTGCTGCCTTTGTCCCTGAGGTCCCCCCTGGAGATGGGGGTGTTCCCTAAGCAGGTCCTACTACAGCATCCCTGGCAGAAGCAGCTCCTTCCCTGCGAACCCCCAGAGGGATGAGAGCCTTCCCTTAATTGGGATGCACACAGGGGCTGCTGAGGGCTGTGCCCAGGCATTTCCCCAACATTTACAGTGTCACCCAAGTGTGTCACCCCTCTTCTCATGTGCAGGAGCTTTGGGGTTGAACAGAGGGGCTATGCTCAAACTGGAAGTGCTGTAACCCGCTTTGGTGGTGGGGTGTGGTACCTGAGCACTTGGGGATGTTCCCTTTGTCTCCTTGAGTTGCCTTATTTTATAGACTACATATTTAAGAAAAAAAAATAAAGGAAGGTGTGTATTTTTAAAGATTTTAACAAAAACCCCCCATAAAAGCCCCCAACCCCCAAAATCCCACTGAATTTTAGGAACTTTTAGGAGCACTGCAGGAAGCTCCGTGTGTTCACAGAGCGTGCTGCTACCTGCCACGATGGGCTCAGCAGGGGGGCAGAAAAGCTGCCCCTGCCCCAGCACCTCTTAGATTAATAAGAGCAGCCAGGGCAAAGGTTCTGTGCTGAAACACTGCTGGGTTTAGTTTTTGCCCTGGCCCCACGGCAGGGGAGGGGGTGCCTGCGAAACTTTGGGGCTTCCCTAGGGGTCTCTCATCCCTTCTGAGCCCCCTGCATCCTCCAGAGGAGCCCCTGATGTTCTCCCTATCAGAGGCAGCTTGGCCCTATCCTCTCCTGGTAATGAATCCAGAAGCCATTGGGCATTGGCTGAGCGAGGTCCCTGCCCTTGTGCTGCCTGCTCTGCATCCCGCTCCCCATGGGAATTTCCTGGGTGGGAGCAGAGGGACCCCCCCCTAGGTTTCACTGCTGTCCCTGGGGCCGTTTCCATCTCCCCCCAGAGCTCCCAGGCTGGGAGGACAGAGATCTCCCACCCTGCCATGAAATGCTATTGAAGACAGATCTTGGGCTTTCCCACGCCCCCCTGCTGAAGGTCAGGGCTGGTTTTCAACACAAACCTACAAACAGCCAAAATCTCTGAGCTGATTTCTGCCTAAACACTGTTGGGCAGGAGGGGAGGGGGTGTTGGGGGAGGGATTATGTGGTTTTTTTAGGCTCTAAAACCAGCCTGGTCTTGGCAGGTGGCTGTGCCAGGGCTGAGTGCTGGGCAGGAGGGGCTGCTCCCCACTTTCCCTTGCCTAACTCCTGCGTCTCCTCCTCTGCTGCTGTAAAACACCCCCCAGCAGAGCCTTCTCCCTGCGTCCCCCAGCAACCACACAGGGCTTGCAGATGCCTTTGCCCCAGGAGAGCTTCCTGAGTGCTTGTTTTAATGTCTCCAAGCCCTATAGTAGATGTAGAGACCCCCCCAACTCCAGAGGCATCGAGCCCTTGGGGGCAGATTTTTCTACAGTTGTTGTCATATGGTGCATTTTCATAGACCAAATACCAGCAGGGGTGAGGTCCCAGAGTGAGCTGTGTCCATCACCCTCTCCCTGCCACACTCCCCTTTGGTACTTTACTGTGAAGCTCAACATCTTTTCTAATGTGACAGCAATTTTGTACCGACCCAAGATACTGTGTGGTGGGAGGAGGGGGGGGGGGGTGTCCCCCCAACCCCCTCCCCCCCCGTGCGCCGCTGGCATGTCATGCTGAGTCCTGTTTCCCTGGAGTTTCCTCCCAGTGAATCCCTGCAGCTGTGTTACTGCTCTAAAGATGTAAATAAATTCCTTTTTTTCTCCTGCTTATCCCTGTGCTGGAGGTGTCTGTGTCTGTGTGTGTGTGTGCTGGACTTGAGCCTGCTGACAGCTCAGCCCCACGCTGAGGAGAAAGGGGAAGGGGAAAGAAGAGGAGTCAGAGCATCCCCACTTCAACACAGGAGGAAATCCCTCAGTGAAGGGGGTTGCCCAGGTTTTGGGCTGGGGAACAATCCTGCTGTTTGGGTCCTGTCTTAGTGCCAACTCCATCTCATGAGGCCCCAGCTGGATCCTGTGTCCAGAGCTGGGGCCCAGGACAAGAAAGATGTGGGGCTGTTGGAGAGGGGTCAGAGGAGCCACGGAGATGCTCAGAGGGCTGGAGCAGCTCCCCTCTGGGGAGAGGCTGAGGGAGCTGGGCTGGGTCAGCCTGGAGAAGAGAAGGCTGTGGGGGGACCTCATTGCAGCCTGCCAGTGCCTGAAGGGAGCAGAGGAACAGGAGGGGAATCAGCTTGTTCAAGGGCAGAGACTGGCAGGACAAGGGGGCTGGAGTGAAGCTGGAGGAGGGAAGGGTGAGAGGAGAGATTGGGGGGAAGTTCTGTGCAGAGAGAGTGGTGAGGGGCTGGAAGGGGCTGCCCAGAGAGGGGGTGGGTGCCCCGTGTCTGGGGGTGTTCAAGGCCAGGTTGGCTGGGGCCCTGGGCAACCTTGTGTAGCTCCAGGCCTGAGGTTGGTGTCCCTGCCTGTGGCAGGGGGTTGGAGCTCTGTGACCCTTGGGGTCCCTTCCAACCCAGGCCAGTCTATGATTCTATGACTTGATGTAATCTAAAATACCAGTGAAGCAGCTGGTTGCTCCTGGCCCCATCCCTGTTACACCTGAACTGGGTTTTATCTTCAATATAACTTCCCCCATCAGAAGCCTCTGGGCACACAAGGCTCTGACTATTATTGCCTGTGCCCCAGGTAATCCGTCCCATTTTTTGGCTGAGGGAATTCCCAGCAGGAAGCTGAAATGGCTCCTCCATCACCACCAGCTTGCAGATCCAACTGCTCCTATTCCCAAATAGCAGCTTGGGGCCCTTGGTTCCCTGTTGGGAGTAAGCAGGGACTCAGAAATTACTAGGAGAAATGGGAAAAAAGGGGTGATAAGCAGTGAAACTACTGCCTGGGGGGTGAGGAAGCAGAGGAGGGGCTGAGGGTCAGCCTGGGCACCCATGGGTGAAGGGGCCAAACCCAGCAGGAGGGGTGTGGGTGATGCCAGAGGTGATCTGGAGGTGGGAAAGGGATGTGTTCCCACCTGGCTCTGTTCCAGGGTGCAGGGGCAGGGAAAGGCCAGGAGGAAAAGCTGCATAAGCTGGAAAATGAACTCAGTCTACCAGCCAACATTTGGAGGTCAGAAAGTGGAGAGGTGTGTGAGGAGTGCCAAAATCAAGGTGAGACCCAAGCCTTGGCTGTCCCTGAGGCCCATCAGGGGACCTGGGGTGGCACAAGGGTCACTGTCCCTGTCCCTGCAGCCAGCAAGTGATGGGGTGTCTCTGGATGCCCCAAACTGGGGCTGGGGGGTTCTCCCCAGCCACGGGGGAATCACAGAACATCCTGGGTTGGAAGAGACCCTTGAGATCATTGAGTCCAACCACAGCCTCACCCTGCCCAGCCCACCCCTAGACCATGTCCCCAACCACAATATCTACACACCTTTTAAACACCCCCAGGGCTGGGGACTCAGCCCCTCCCTGGGCAGCCTGTGCCACAGCCCCACAACTCTGCCAGGGAAGAACTTTGCCCTCCCAGCTGAGCTGCCCCTGCCCTGGGGCAGCTTGAGCCCATTGCCCCTTGTCCCATCTCCTGTCCCCTGGCTGCAGAGACCCTCACCCACCTCTCTGCACCCTCCTGGCAGGGCAGGGGAGGTGGGGAGAAGGTCTCCCCTCAGCCTCCTCTTCTCCAGGCTGAGCATCCCCAGCTCCCTTGACACTCCACATCCCCTGCTGCGTCCCAGCAAAAGGATTGAACCTGCTCCAAAAAAGCACCAAAAAAAAAAAAAAAACAATTAAAAAAAAATTTTAAAAAATGTTAAAAAATCAGGAGAGAGGGGGGAAAAATTATAAAAATTAAAAATAAAAAAATGAAAATAAGAAGAAAAGAGGTGGGAGGCTGCTCAGGCTTGCAGCTGCCAGCTCAGCCCTGCAGACTCCAGATCCCACTCCACGCCACATTTTAGAAGATGTGAGATGTCTGCCTCCATCCTCATCCTTTCCTGAGCCTCCGTAATCCCAAATATAACCCGGCCGGGCCCGGAGCGGCACGCAGCTCCCAGGCAGCCCATGGGCAGCATCGCCCCCTGAGCCGGCGCTGCCGGCCCGTGCCGAGGGGAGGGCGGGGTGCGGGGACCACGGCCGCAGCCCCCGCTGCCCTCCCGCAGGAGCCGGCAGAGGAGGATGCGAGCGTCTGAAAGGCAAGGTAAGGGAAGCGGGGCCAGGGGCTGGGGGGCTGGATCCGCGGTGGGAAGGTTGTTTACGGGGGGGGGGTTGTGCTGAGTAAGCACACGCTGGGATCCTGCGGCTTCCAAACCGCGGCGAGGGATGGAAAGCGGCTTCTCTGGGCAGCGTTTTGATGTCTGATGGGCAAGTTGAGGGGGATGAAACCCGGCTGGGTACCCCTGGGCACGCAGTGAGCTGCCTCCCACCTCGGGAACTCCAGCCAGAACACCAGCAGCACTTCTCCCACCCCAAAACCACCCCTTGCTTGTGGATTTTTAGGGCTGGGAAAGCTATGGAGGCATCCCAAGAGCTCTTATGGATGCCTCTAGTGAGGCATCTCAAGAGCCTTATGGATGCCTCTAGTGAGGCATCTCTTCGGGGAAGAGAACCCGAGTGATTTTCCAGGCTTTAAATGCTAACTGCAGCTCACATCTGAACGCAGCCGTGCTGGCTGCATGCGTGGGGATGTAGCTGCTGCCAGGAGACACCAGCATCCAGCCTCTTGCAGCGCATCCTCTGCGAAGCTGACCTTCAGACCCCCCCATCCCATCACACCGAGACACCCTCACAGCTGCATTCCCTTCAAAAACCCACTTCAGGCTAGGAAAGAGAAAGGAGAACCCTCCCCCAAATAAAATCAAAATGCAGCTCAATGCATGCACCAGCAGGCCGGCTCCAGCCCTAACTGGGTGCTGTGGAGTAAGGGGGGGATAATGAGGGGGCTGCGTGCTCCCCATGGTGCTGCAGGTAGGTGGTTACCCCCCCCCCTCAGCATCACCTTGGGACAGCTGTGTGACTTTAAAGCAGGAAATATTTACCATCTTGCTAATGGATTTGCCACTGTCACCATCAGCTTATTTTGGACACTGCCAAGCAGAGGAGGAGGAGAGGGGGGAGGAGGAGGAGAGGGGGGAGGAGGAGGGGGAGGAATATTTTGGACAGGTCCTCAAGGTCTGCAAACTACAGGCTCCATTCACCTTCTGCATTTAGCACCAGAGCCTCCATCTTCCAATATCCCTTTGACCATGGATTCCTCTTAGTCATAGCCTTCCCAGAGAGGAAGGGGGGTTGGTGGTGGTGGGGGAGAGGAACCCCCCCCCCCTAAAATGAAATAAATAAACCCAAACCAGCGTACCAAGGAATTCAGATGGCACAGGCAGCACGAAGCCAACCCAGGCTGCACTATATTTAGCCAGCCCTCAACACAGCCAGCTTGTTTATGGTCCCAGCAACGCTCCCAGCTGATAGATGCAGCATTTCGGAGAGGCCGCGGCCTTTAAGGAGGCCCCACGCTCACGTCCTTGAGCGCCAACGTTTCATTGCTGACCCGACTAATCCTCCTCATGGCCAGCTTTGCCCTGCTCTGGATTAATCCCAGGGCCTCCAGCTGCACCCACTGCCTTGCTGGGGGGTGGTTTTTTGGTTTTTGGGGGGTGGGATTGGCTAAAATCCAGCCTGCTGCTAGAATATGGTGGCAGAGCCGCAGGGGGCTGCGTGGGGAAGGGAATCTCTGGGTGGGAGTGGTGGAGGGTTTGGCACCCAGATGTGCCAGCTGGGTTTTGGGATGAGGCTGTTAGGGTTGGTAGGCTTGGTGCTGGATGCCATGGGGTGTTTTGCTGCGCCCCCCCCTCCCCGTAGGGTTGGTGCTGGATGTCATGGGGTGTGTTACTGCACCCCCATAGGGTTGGTGCTGGATGCCATGGGGTGTTACTGCCCCCCCCATAGGGTTGGTAGGCTTGGTGCTGGATGCCATGGGGTGCTGTTTTCTGCACCCCCATAGGGTTGGTGCTGGATGCCATGGGGTGTTTTACTGACCCCCCCATAGGGTTGGTAGGCTTGGTGTTGGATGCCATGGGGTGTTGTTTTACTGCCCCCCCCCCCCCCCCCCCGCCCATAGGGTTGGTGCTGGGTGCCATGGGGTGTGTTACTGCACCCCCATAGGGTTGGTAGACTTGGTGCTGGATGCCATGGGGTGCTGTTTTGCTGCACCCCAATAGGGTTGATGCTGGATGCCATGGGGTGTTTTGCTGCACCCCCATAGAGTTGGTGCTGGATGCCATGGAGTGCTGTTTTGCTGCACCCCCACAGGGTCAGTGCTGGATGCCATGGGGTGTTTTACTGCACCCCCATAGGCTTGGTGCTGGATGCCATGGGTGTTTTACTGCACCCCCACAGGGTTGGTAGGCTTGGTGCTGGATGCCATGGGATGTTGTTTTACTGCCCCCCCATAGGGTTGGTGCTGGATGCCATGGGGTGTGTTACTGCACCCCCATAGGGTTGGTGCTGGATGCCATGGGGTGTGTTACTGCACCCCCATAGGGTTGGTGCTGGATGCCATGGGGTGTGTTACTGCACCCCCATAGGGTTGGTGCTGGATGCCATGGGGTGTGTTACTGCACCCCCATAGAGTTGGTGTTGGATGCCATGGGGTGCTGTTTTGCTGCACCCCCATAGGGTTGGTGCTGGATGCCATAGGGTGCTGTTTTCTGGACCCCCATAGGGTTGGTGCTGGGTGCCATGGGGTGCTGTTTTACTGCACCCCCAGCTGAAATTGGCCTTGTAAAGGCAATTAGCATCATCAGCACATGAGGGATGTAGCAGAGGATATAACCCCAGTGTCCCTAAGGAAGAGCTGGGCCCAAAGGGTTGGCTGCTCCTCTCCTGGGAGGCTCTGGAGATGGGGAGATGTCTGAAACCACCACAGAGCTGCTCCCAGGGGGGATGGTTTTTGCTGAGCATGTGGCATCCTGTGGTGGGTAGATCTGGAGCAGAAAAATCTCTGGCTGTGGAGAACATGGGTCTGGGAATCCCAGCTGTGACCGTGCTGGGCTGAGACTCCCATCCACTGTGAAAATCAGATTATAGATGCTTTTACAGGGGTGGATAAAGCAGCAGTGGAACCTCTCAACATTCAAGCACTCCAAATAGAATTTTTATATTACTTAGACTAAATTATAGCTACTATTTTGAGTTCTTACAGCTCTTTAGATGAGAGGAGTGTACGAGGCCCTGTTTTGACAGGCCCTGTAAGCAATACATAGGCTGCTGGCTCCTGAATTCTTGTTTTCAGCAACCAGAAGCAATGAGGATGAGAATTGGTACCTTTTGCATCCCTGAATCATGGCTGGGAGGCAGAGTGATGGAGAAGCTGGGTGTGCACTACCAAGCCAAGCAAGGACACTGAGGCAGGAGCCAGGATTTTCTCCAAATCCTCCACAATGGGGGGGTTTTTCCCACCTGGGAAACTTGGGGAGTTTATTCCCTTCCCCAGACCACGTTCAGAAGCAGAAGAAAAAACTGAAAAAAGACCCAAACCCTCAAATTCCTTTTCCAAGGGACAACTTTCATGGAAAACTTTAGAGAAAAGAGCAGTTTGCTCTCTGGCTAGCAAAGGTTCCTCTGCAGCACGATGCCTGTGTGCACAGGTCTGTGCCCTGGGCATGTTGCTGAGGCACCATGGGGTAGGATGGGGGATGCAGGCAGGCTCTCCCACTCTGCACCAGTTTACTCCTGGGGTTAATTTGCCACCCTGACAGGTATTTTTTCTTTTAAAGGTATTTAAGGTGAAACACATCCACACAAAGCTCCCAGCCTGGGAGCCACATGGTGTAATTATTTTCAAGGCACGTGGTACAGACTGAACCTCCCCTACAGAGAGGTCCCCCCACAGCCTTCTCTTCTCCAGGCTGACCCAGCCCAGCTCCCTCAGCCTCTCTCCAGAGGGGAGCTGCTCCAGCCCTCTGAGCATCTCCGTGGCTCCTCTGACCCCTCTCCAACAGCCCCACATCTTTCTTGTGTTGGGGGCCCCAGATCTGGACACAGGATCCAGCTGGGGCCTCCCCAGGGCAGAGCAGAGAGGGACAATCCCCTCCCTGTCCCTGCTGCCACCCCTCTGCTGATGGAGCAGCCAGAACACCCAGGCTCTAATAACAGCATTTTCCCTGTTAGTATACGATAAGAAGTAGGCTACCAAAAATCTGTAAGAGGGTTGAATCACTTCAGTGGGGATGTGCTGGGCTCCTGGTTAATGACTACAGAGTATCTCTTGTTGCTATTGGAAACGTGTGGTTCTGAACTCGTGCCCCTCATTTTGGGTGAGGGAGCCCTGGGACAGGCTGCCCAGGGGGTGTGGAGTCTCCTTCTCTGGAGAGATTCCAGCCCCATCTGGACACCGACCTGTGTGCCCTGTCCTAGGGACCCTGCTTTGGCAGGGGGTTGCACCCCATGGGCTCTGGGGGGCCCTTCCAACCCCTGTGACTCTGATTCTTCAGCTCTGTCCTTACAAGTCTTTCTGGGGCTGAAGGTTTAGAGGCATTTTAAGCCCTTCTCCTACCTGTACCTTGCTGGAGTTTGATCAGAGGCCCTTAGGAGTGAGTGATTCCCTGGTCCTGCATGTCATTTCAGAGGCTGTTGGGAGCTTGTATGGCTTCACAAACACTCTTTAACAACTGCTATTTTGCTTTCTTTGTCCCTCTCTCCCCTACTAACAGGTGATAAATAATTCCATCCAGTACATGGGTTGGACCCCATGAGCTCTGGAGGCCCCTTCCAACCCCTGTGAGTCTGTGTGACTGTGTGATTGGGGTGGGGATGACATGTACATGGATTTCACAGGCTTTAGGAGGGCCCTGCCTGGATTTCTCTTGGCATTCAGCCACTGACTGTGAATGGGGGAGTAAAGAATTCTTTCCTAAAAACACCTCTCCAGCTGCCCTCCTGCAGCTGAAGGCCATTTCCCTCAGCCTGTCCCCCCTCTCTGCCCTCATCACCAGCCCCTCTCCAGCTTTCTGGTTTTCTGATTTTTCCCTAAACATCTGATTTTGGGCTGAGGGATTGTACAAACAGCCACACAGCCTCCAACTCCCCAACAGCCTGCAGGCTGGGGACTTCCTGAGTGGGCAGCGATGCCCCCCCTATTTAACAGCCCCTTATAGATGTGTTTTTCCCATACATTTCCCCACTCTCTCTGTGAATCCTGTACATTTTTAGCATCCTGCAGCAGGCTTTGGCAAGCAGCCCCACGGCTCAGCCTTGCTGAGGAGCCAGTCGAAGCCATGGATGCCATGCTTGGGCTGAACTACATCGTGTATCATCATATGCAGAGGCTTAATGGGGTGTGCAATCACAGGGAGGAAAGGATGGGATGGAAGATAGTGATGGAGGCAAATGTGAGCCACATAGTTACTGGAAAACCAAATGGTGATAAGGTTCAGGAGTGAGTCCCCACTGATTGGGTGGATAAGCAGAGCTGAGTGTTACCATTAGGTTTTGCCACAGAAAATCATAGAATCACAGAATGGCAAGGGTTGGGAGGGACCCCAAGGGTCACAGAGCTCCAACCCCCTGCCACAGGCAGGGACACCAACCTCAGGCCTGGAGCTACACAAGGTTGCCCAGGGCCCCATCCCACCTGGCCTTGGACACCCCCAGACACGGGGCACCCACCCCCTCTCTGGGCAGCCCCTTCCAGCCTCTCACCACTCTCTCTGCAAAGAACTTCCCCCAATCTCTCCTCTAACCCTTCCCTCCTCCAGCTTCACTCCAGCCCCCTTGTCCTGCCAGTCTCTGCCCTTGAACAAGCTGATTCCCCTCCTGTTCCTCTGCTCCCTTCAGGGACTGGCAGGCTGCAATGAGGTCCCCCCACAGCCTTCTCTTCTCCAGGCTGACCCAGCCCAGCTCCCTCAGCCTCTCCTTGTAGGGCAGGTGCTCCAGCCCTCTAATCATCCTTGTGGCTCCTCTGACCCCTCTCCAACAGCCCCACATCTTTCTTGTGTTGGGGCCCCCAGATCTGGACACAGAAAAGGCTCCAGGCTTCCTCTGGTGAAGGCAGGCAAAGGTTTGATTGATCACAGAGTCACAGAGCGTTTGGAGTTGGAAGGGACCTCGGAAGATCAACCCCCTTACCAGAGCAGGATCATCCAGACTAAGGAGCACATCCAGGAGGAGTTTGGATGTCTCCAGAGAAGGAGACTCCCCAGCCTTCCAGGCTGCCCAGGGGGTGTGGAGTCTCCTTCTCTGGAGAGATTCCAGCCCCGTCTGGACACCGACCTGTGTGCCCTGTCCTAGGGACCCTGCTTTGGCAGGGGGTTGCACCCCATGGGCTCTGGGGCGCCCTTCCAACCCCTGTGATTTTGTGAATGCCACAGCTGCTCCTTGTGAGGTCTCTGGAAAGGTGAGGAAAGTTAAAGAGCTTTTCTTGGTTTGTTGGGGTTTTATTGTTCCTTTAAAGTCTATTTTATAAAGCCCTGGTTACAGGGATGTTGCAGGTAGCCTCAACTGAGGAGCTGGCAGTATTGATCAGACAGCCCATGAAAGGGTATTGGATTAGGGTTTGAGTGCTCTGAAAAGGTAAAATGCAAGAACATTAATCCTCTAGAGGGTGTTTTGGTGCCTCCTGCAAGGAGTGAGGAGTGTGTAAGCGTGAGGAGATGGGCAAGAGGACAGGAATCACTGTCACTTGGGCTGTGGAGAAGGAGCTGCCCCTTGGAGCAGTATGGAGATACAGAATCTGCTTGAGCAACATGGAAGCTGATTGATTAAGTCTGATTTTTCTTAACAGCATGTGCATCTCTTTCAGGCAGCAGTAGCAGGCCATACCACACAGTGTAGCTACTACCTCCCACTTACTCCCTACCTACATCCGAAAAGCAAGTGGAGAGTCTGGCATCTGGGGAGGAACAACTGCTGGAATCAGGACAGGCTGGGGTGAGCTGCTGGAGAGGAGCTCTGTGGAGAAGGACCTGGGGGTGCTGGTGGGTGACAGGGTGGCCATGAGCCAGCAGTGTGCCCTGGGGCTGAGAGAGACAATGGGATCCTGGGGGCATCAGGAGGAGTGTGGGCAGCAGGTGACAGGAGGGGATCCTCCCCCTCTGCTCTGCCCTGCTCAGGCGCCACCTGGAGTGTTGTGTCCAGTGCTGGGCTCCCTGGGATAAAAAGGACAGGGATCTCCTGGAGAGAGTCCAGAGAAGGGCTATGGAGATGATGAAGGGCCTGGAGCATCTGCCCTGTGAGGAAAGGCTGAGAGAGCTGGGGCTGTTCAGCCTGGAGAAGAGAAGACTGAGGGGGGACCTAATCAATGTTTATCAATATCTTAAGCATGGGGTGCAGGGGGAATTGGCCAGCCCCTTTTCAGTGTCTGTGGGGACAGGACAAGGGGCAATGGCTGCAAATTGGAGCACAGGGAGTTCCACACCAACATGGGGAGGAACTTTTCCCCAGTGAGGGTGAGGGAGCCCTGGGACAGGCTGCCCAGGGGGTGTGGAGTCTCCTTCTCTGGAGAGATTCCAGCCCCATCTGTACACTGACCTGTGCAGTATGAGCTGGGGAGCTGCTTTGGCAGGGGGGTTGCACCCCAGGAGCTCTGGAGGTCCCTTCCAACCCCTACAGCTCTGTGATGCTGTGATACACCCAGGCTTGCACTCCTGGCAGAAACCCTTTGTGCAGGGGGAGCTCACTCTTCACAGTGGAGTAACTTTGGGAAGACATGCTCAGTATATTGAGTTTTGAAGGCATTGCTCCAGACAGTACATGAACTCTCAAGCTCTGGTTGTACTTCTCACAACTCTCCACAGGCTGAGTTAGTCTCTGAAGAATTAGGAGTAGAATATTCCCTCCTCAGCTGCTCCTCTTGTTGGGGGAGAGGTGGAAAGAATGAGATTGTACCTTGGTATAGCTGGTGCTCAGTTACAGCTATGAAAAGAGACTTTACCCAGGAGAGGCTGCAACCCAGACAGAGGAAAGCCCCCAGAGAGAGAAGCTGGCAGATCAATTGACTTTTCCAAGGTCAGTAACAAGGAGAGAGTTTGTATCTCACATCTTGAGCAACACACCATGCTTAGTATGTCATTAACATCTCCCACAGCCCCAATGGCACCTGCCAGCCTGATCATTCATGAGGAATACAGACACCTACGTTATTCCTTGGTACCATTAGCCACCCCTCAATAAATACTCAAGGAGCCTTTCTAAGCAGCTCCTTCTTTACTCTCATTTTTGAAAGTCATGTGCAACTTAACATGTTACTTGATTTTTAGGGGGGGGGTATCTATACACAGAGCAATTATGTGGCCCTTCATCAGCCCAATTTAGAGGGTGAGCTGAGGGAGAATTGCTTTGCATGTTCCCTTGAGCTGAACTTCCCATAGGGCTGGAAAATACTCGGATAAACTCAGCTTCAACCAAACCCCACACAACATCCTTCCCTAATCCCATTTGTGTGTGTGTAATGATGGTAATTACAAGCAAGGATGGGACTTTGAAGTCTGTTTCCTCCTCCCTCCTGTGTCCTGAGATCCCCTGGGGAGGCTGTGCTGGGCCTGCTCCCTGCCTTGATGCTTTGCAGAATCCTCTCTGTCCAGGCTGGAGCTTCAGGCTGTGGTGGTGGTGGTGGTTCCCCTTTGAGACTCCTCAGAGGGACAGCAAGCTATGATCCCCTAAACTCTGTGAAAAATGTGGAAAGAAATGAATGAATAGTGGATTCAATAAAGAAGGTTTGTGGGTTTTTACTTTCTAAGTGTGACTTTGCCCACCACAGACACAACAAGTGGCATCACCGCTGGGTAGGAGCTCTACAGCTCCCTGAAAGGAGGTTGTAGCCAGGTGGGTGTTGCTCTCTTATTCCCAAGTAACAAGGGATAGGATGAGAGGAAACAACCTCAAGTTGTGCCAGGGGAGGTTTAGATTGGATATTAGAAAAAATATCTTCACTGCAAGGGTCGTCAAGCATTGGAACAGGCTGCCCAGGGAAGTGGTGGAGCCCCCATCCCTGGGGGGGATTTAAAAGATGCATGGATGTGGTGTGTAGGGATGTGGTTTAGTGGTGGGCTTGGCAGTGCTGGGTTTATGGTTGGACTCTGAACTTAGAAGGTCTCTTCCAACCTCAGTGATTCCCTCAAACATTGAGCCAAAGATGTGCTGGGAGGCTCCAGTGAGCAGCAGCAATGAGACTGTGCCTTGGAAGGGAAAATCCTGCCCCTGCTCTGGTACTTGGAGCAGGAGGAGCTGTAATTACTGCCAGAGTGAACCTCTCCTCTCATGTCTGCCCTCCTCCCACCAGCACACTTTCAGTAGGGCTTTCCTTTTGCTGCCTAAGGCAGGCAGACCATCACTGCTCACCACTGAGAGACAACTTCTGGCTTTAGGATATGCAGCTTTGTCCAAGCTGAGCTACTTGAGTTGCTGGATAAAGGCAGCAGAGCAGGTGAGAGGCCACGGGTGATGGTTTAAGATGGAGAGAGGTTGAGTAGGGTGTTGTGTGGTGCCAGGTTCTCCAAGCCTTCACCCAGCAGCCTGATTTTAGGGGTGCTGGTGGGTGACAGGGTGGCCATGAGCCAGCAGTGTGCCCTGGGGCTGAGAGAGACAATGGGCTCCTGGGGGCATCAGGAGGAGTGTGGGCAGCAGGTCACAGGAGGGGATCCTCCCCCTCTGCTCTGCCCTGCTCAGGCCCCACCTGGAGTGTTGTGTCCAGTGCTGGGCTCCCTGGGATCAAAAGGACAGGGATCTCCTGGAGAGAGTCCAGAGGAGGCTGAGGAGATGCTGAAGGGCCTGGAGCATCTCCCCTGTGAGGAAAGGCTGAGAGAGCTGGGGCTGTTCAGCCTGGAGAGAAGGAGACTGAGGGGGGACCTAATCAATGTTTATCAATATCTTAAGCTTGGGATGCAGGGGAATTGGCCAGCCCCTTTTCAGTGTCTGTGGGGACAGGACAAGGGGCAATGGCTGCAAATTGGAGCACAGGAAGTTCCACACCAACATGGGGAGGAACTTTTCCCCAGTGAGGGTGAGGGAGCCCTGGGACAGGCTGCCCAGGGGGTGTGGAGTCTCCTTCTCTGGAGAGATTCCAGCCCCATCTGGACACCGACCTGTGCAGTATGAGCTGGGGAGCTGCTTTGGCAGGGGGGTTGGACCCCATGAGCTCTTGAGGTCCCTTCCAATCCCTACAACTCTGTGATTCTGTGATTTCTTGTGTTTGGGTGGAATAGGAGAGGCTAACAGATGTGATCCCTAGTAGAAACACCTCCACTTCTCTTTTCTGTCTTTATCAAGTTGCCTCATATGGATGCTGAGAGGGAGTGGGACCCATTCCTACTGGCACCACTGCAATCCACATACTGCATATCTGTGTCCATACAGACTGATGTATTAACAGCTGAGTAAGGATGGGGTAGAAAACACAACTCTAACCTCGTGTTGGAGCTGTTGCTGCTGCCCACTGCAAGCTGTTCACGTTGGGTCAGTCCATTTTAGTTTGCTGCCTGTAAATCTGCCTGGATTTTCCTGAGGAAATCCTGGGTCACAGATGTACCTTGTCTGCACTGTAATATAAAGGCAGGGGCATTATATAAACCATGGCACGTGGCAAGGTGGTCTGGCTCTGCCAGATGCCTGCTGCCCCACAGCACTCAGCAGGAGAGTTTAAGCCAAGTGTGTTTCCAGTTATGGTTACTGGTACAGAAGTGCTGATTGGTGGTGTTCCAGAAGCAAACCCACACTGGGTTTTATTTTCCTAGCTGAGTACTATGCATCCTTTCTGTAGGAGATGGAAGGTGCACTTCTGTCTGGGTGCTATGGCTTCTTTTTGCTTTGTTCTTCCTTAAATTAAAAATAAATCCATTCAGAGGAGTTTAACAGTGGTCATTTCCTTTGGAGCATCCCTCAGGTGCCCTGCTCCACCTAAAATAAAATCATAACTTGCCAGCCATGTGGGGTGAGGTATGGTGTTACTGGTTGTCCAAAGACACTGCTTTGTCTTGGTCTAAAGGTTGTTTATGTGTGAACAGCTGTAAACATTGGCAAAAATGGCTTATTGATCCGTGGTGGTGGTGGTTCTTCAGCTGGGTACCACAACTTTTAAGCCAGCAGTTGTAGGGGCAGAGGGTTGGGATGCTGATGCATCCCTCTGTGACACAGAGGGGTGGTCCAGGGCCCCTCTGTTTGCCGACAGACAGAGCATTAGGCTGAGCTGGAGATGCTGCTGAGGTTCTGGAGGCTCAGTGCTGAGGTTCTGGAGGCTCAGTGCTGAGGTTCTGGAGGCTCAGTGCCGAGGTCCTGCGGGCTCAGTGCTGAGGTTCTGGGGGCTCAGTGCTGAGGTTCTGGGGGCTCAGTGCTGAGGTTCTGCGGGCTCAGTGCTGAGGTTCTGGAGGCTCAGAGCCGAGGTCCTGGAGGCTCAGTGCTGAGGTTCTGGGGGCTCGGTGCTGAGGTCCTGAAGGCTCAGTGCCGAGGTTCTGCGGGCTCAGTGCCGAGGTCCTGGGGGCTCAGTGCTGATTTCCTGGGGACTCAGAGCCGAGGTTCTGCGGGCTCAGTGCTGAGGTTCTGGAGGCTCAGTGCTGAGGTCCTGTGGGCTCGGTGCTGAGGTTCTGGGGGCTCGGTGCTGAGGTCCTGGGGGCTCGGTGCTGAGGTTCTGGAGGCTCGGTGCTGAGGTTCTGGGGGCTCAGTGCTGATGTCCTGGGGGCTCAGTGCTGAGGTCCTGGGGGCTCAGTGCTGAGGTTCTGGAGGCTCAGAGCCGAGGTCCTGGGGGCTCAGTGCTGAGGTTCTGGAGGCTCAGAGCTGAGGTCCTGGGGGCTCAGTGCTGAGGTTCTGAGGGCTCAGTGCTGAGGTCCTTGGGGCTCAGTGCCGAGGTTCTGGGGGCTCGGTGCTGAGGTCCTGAGGGCTAGGTGTCAAGGTCCTGGGGGTTCAGAGCCAAGGTTCTGGGGGCTCAGTGCCGAGGTTCTGCGGGCTCGGTGCTGAGGTTCTGCGGGCTCAGTGCTGATGTCCTGGAGGCTCGGTGCTGAGGTTCTGGGGGCTCAGTGCTGAGGTCCTGCGGGCTCAGTGCTGAGGTCCTGCGGGCTCAGTGCTGAGGTTCTGGGGGCTCGGTGCAGAGGTCCTGGGGGCTCAGAGCCGAGGTTCTGTAGGCTCAGTGCTGAGGTTCTGGGGGCTCAGTGCCGAGGTCCTGGGGGCTCAGTGCTGATTTCCTGGGGACTCAGAGCCGAGGTTCTGCGGGCTCAGTGCTGAGGTCCTGGGGGCTCAGTGCCGAGGTTCTGGGGGCTCAGAGCCGAGCTGCTGTGCCACCCCCTCCTCTCCAGGCTGCGGAAGGGGCTGTGCCAGCCCTTCACTAGGTGACCTTGGCCCGTTCCCAAGGAACACACCTTCCCCCGGCCTGACAGGGAGGTTTCAATGCCGGTGACTGTTTCAGGAGCCTCTCCGTGCCCGCGGTACCGCCCAGCCCCCGAGCTAAGGGCCTCTTTTGGGACAGGGCTGTGTCCCCCAGCCCACTCCGTGGATAACCCCAGGGAGGAAACGCTGCACCCCCGGCGCCTCTTGCTAACTAATCGCTGGTGGGGACACCCCCCCCCACCCTTAGGACCCTCCCCTCCTCCTCCTCCCCCTCCCCAACCCCTCCGGGGCCCCTTGCAGCCCCCCATCACCCCCCCCAGGCGCGGAGCTTCCCCCAGCGGCCTGAGCCCCGCCAGCCCGGCCGTTTGGGCTGCGGCCTCCACGACTGCTTCCGGGCCTCGGAGGGGCGGGAGGGGGCGGCACCGGGTGCGGGGAAGGGAAGGGAAAGGGGGAGGGAGGGAGGGTGTGTGTGTGTGTGTGTAGGGAGCGGGGAGAAAGCGGCCGCCCCGTCCCGCCCTTCCCCTCCCCTCGGGGCGGCCGGAGCGCTCGTCTTCCCCCCCCCCCCCCCACCTCTCCCCTCCCTCCCCCACCTCTCCCCTCCCTCCCCTCCTGCCCGCGGCGTCAGCCCAGCTTCTCCGCCCGGTTCGCCCATGAGCCTGCTCGGGAGCTACCGGAAAAAGCCGGGCAGTGATGGCTATGAATCTTTACAGCTGGTGGACAGCGGCGCTGACGGCGGCGGAGGCGGAGGAGGGGGCAAGCCCGGGCCCAGCGCGGCGGGGGCGGCCGGACGGAGCCCGGCGCGGCACCAGCAGCAGCAGCAGCAGCCGCAGCAGCACCGCGCCGAGGCCGCCAGCACCATGGACAGCTCAGGTAGGGCCGGGCCTCCGCGGGGAGGGGCGGGGGGGGAGCAGGGGGGTCTGGGGTCTGTTAGCCTTGAGGGGAGGGGGTCTGTTAACCTTGAGGGGGGGGATGGGGGTGGGGGCAGCAGGGGGGTCTGGGGTCTGTTAGCCTTGAGGGGGGGGGAGGGTCTGTCAGCCTTGAGGGGAGGGGGTCTGTCAGCCCCGGGGTGGGGTGGGGGGGCAGCAGGGGGGTCTGGGGTCTGTCAGCCTTGGAGGGGGGGGTCTGTCAGCCCCGGGGTGGGGTGGGGTGGGGTGGGGCAGCAGAGGGGTCTGGGGTCTGTTAGCCTTGAGGGGAGGGGGCCTGTTAGCCTTGAGGGGAGGGGGTCTGTTAACCTTGAGGGGGGGGATGGGGGTGGGGGCAGCAGGGGGGTATGGGGTCTGTCAGCCTTGAGGGGGGGGGGCCTGTTAGCCTTGAGGGGAGGGGGTCTGTCAGCCCCGGGGTGGGGTGGGGGGGCAGCAGGGGGGTCTGGGGTCTGTCAGCCTTGAGGGGGGGGGGGCCTGTTAGCCTTGAGGGGAGGGGGTCTGTCAGCCCCGGGGTGGGGTGGGGTGGGGTGGGGTGGGCAGCAGGGGGGTCTGGGGTCTGTTAGCCTTGAGGGGAGGGGGTTTGTCAGCCCCGGGGTGTGGTGGGGTGGGGGGGGGAGCAGGGGGGTCTGGGGTCTGTCAGCCTTGAGGGGAGGGGGTCTGTCAGCCCCGGGGTGTGGTGGGGTGGGGGGGGGCAGCTGGGGGGTCTGGGGTCTGTTAGCCTTGAGGGGAGGGGGTCTGTCAACCCCGGGGTGGGGTGCAGGGAGCGCTTGTGGCCGGGGACAATAGCGGCTCTTTGTCCGGGCGCTGGGGGGGGGGGGATGGAGGAAATCCGGAGAGGAGGGGAAGGGGGGGGGAGGGCGGGGGGTAGTGCCGCAGGAGCCAGCGGCCGGTGTGTCCTCGGCTGCTTTCAGCCCCGGCTGTCCCGGAGCTATCATGGACAATGGGGTGCTTTGGGACCTTTCCCCAACTGACTCCTCTCCTGGAATCATGGGTGCTTTTTATTTCCCCTTCTTCCCTCCCCCCACCCCCCTAAGCAGCACCCATCAAACTCAACTGGATTGATTCGGAGAGATGATGTGCTGCCTGCACCATTTATTGCCCTTCTCCTGTTTAAATCAGGGGACCAGATGGCCTTTGGGACTGGTACTGGGCTAGAGAGAGCTCTTTGCCTCTAAATGGCAGGCAGAGATTCACCTGGATCACCAGGAACCATGAGTACCCATCTGATGGCTTTAAAGTCCTCCCTCAGAAGGAGCTGGCTCTGGTTCTGCTTGGTTTGGTGTACCCATCACAAACGAGCATCTCCAGCCTTTGCAGGGAACTTCTCCAGCTCAAACTTGTGCAGGGAAATACCCTGTGTGTTAGTTGTGGGGGCTGCAGCTCATATCTGCCTGTTATAGAGGGGGGGGTCTTGCAGCAATACCTCTACTACGCTCTGAAAGGAAGGGCTGGGCCCACAGCACTCACAGCTACTTAAAACCCCATCACCTTTGTTGAGATGTAGGAACCTCTTCTCAAAGGGAGAAACCCCTAAGGACTGATGGGACAGGGCAGGGACAGTCTTACCTGGGCTCTTATTTTTCCTTCACATTTCTTCTGATGTAATGACTCATGGTTTCCTTCCCTCCCTTCCTTCCTTGGCCATTTCCATTTGCTTTCAAGAATTCTTTTGGAGGTTGGTTTTGGGGTGTTTTTTTTTAAAGCTCCTGGGCTTTACAATCCTACTTGAATTTGCTGCTGTGACATCTCTGCCACAGTTGCTGGCAGTTGTACTGTGTGTCTGTAGGTTCTTACCACAGGCTGACAGTTCTTTGGGTTCTCACATCAGAACCGGCCAGAGGAATCCCAGCCAGAGATCCAGACTGGGAGAAGAGCTCCTGGGGAGCAGCCCTGTGAGAAGGACCTGGGGGTTCTGGGGGGTGAGAAACTGAACATGAGCCAGCAGTGGCTCTGGCAGCTCCCAAGGCCAATGGGATCCTGGGCTCCATCAGCAGAGGGGTGGCAGCAGGGACAGGGAGGGGATTGTCCCTCTCTGCTCTGCCCTGGGGAGGCCCCAGCTGGATCCTGTGTCCAGAGCTGGGGCCCAGGACAAGAGAGATGTGGGGCTGTTGGAGAGGGGTCAGAGGAGCCAGGGAGATGCTCAGAGGGCTGGAGCAGCTCCCCTCTGGAGAGAGGCTGAGGGAGCTGGGCTGGGTCAGCCTGGAGAAGAGAAGGCTGTGGGGGGACCTCACTGCAGCCTGCCAGTGCCTGAAGGGAGCAGAGGAACAGGAGGGGAATCAGCTTGTTCAAGGGCAGAGACTGGCAGGACAAGGGGGCTGGAGTGAAGCTGGAGGAGGGAAGGGGGAGAGGAGAGACTGTGGGGAAGTTCTGTGCAGAGAGAGTGGTGAGGGGCTGGAAGGGGCTGCCCAGAGAGGGGGTGGGTGCCCCGTCCCTGGGGGTGTTCAAGGCCAGGTTGGATGGGGCCCTGGGCAACCTTGTGTAGCTCCAGGCCTGAGGTTGGTGTCCCTGCCTGTGGCAGGGGGTTGGAGCTCTGGGATCCTTGGGGTCCCTTCCATCCCATGCCATCCTATGATTCTATGATCGGCATCCACTGCTGTAGTCAGACACTGTGGTCAGTTTAATTGCCTGTCATTAAAGCAATTACCCAAATGACTTCCCTAGAACTCGAGGAACTGAAGGCACTGGTGCTGTGGAAGGTGGTGTTTGCATCCAGCCAGGCGTGGGAGCGTGCCGCAGCTCGTGTCAAGTCATGGCTTTTGTCTAGCCTCAGCTCAGCGTGTTGTTTGAGTGCTGCTGGTACAGTCCTCCTGTTCTGCTGCTTCAAGCCAGCCTGCTCCCTGCTGTGTGAGAAAACTGCTCACAGGCAGCTGGACAATACCTTATTTATGGCTTTTGTGGAAAATCCAGCCCTGAGGCTTGATGAAGACATCCCCGAGCGCTAATCGTATTAAAGCCCTCCATCAGTTTCTAGGGTGTTCTCCCCTTAAACACGTGGGCTCGACCCTGGGCCAGCTCTGGGATTTGGAAGTGAATGGTTAAGAGATGTGCATTAATCAGAGTTTACTCTCCTCAGCTCATTGTGGTGCTCTTGCTGCCTGTGCTTTACAGGCACGATGAATGACACAACTGGCTCTGAAGCAGCAACGAGCCCCAGACCTTCATATGGCCCTTGAATTGAGTTTATAGGATCTGTTTTTTTAGCACTTTATCTTTTTATTAAGGGCTTTTTGGTGGGTGCATCTGAATCTTCACCCCAAATTAAAAGAAAAATCTGTACTGAGTGTGCTGCTCTGTTCTAAACCCCAAGGTCCATATTGTACCTGCCCTGCTCCTTGAGCACTTCATGCCCAGAAATGCCTTATTCCCCCCTGTCTGTCACAAAGCCATTTTTCTTTGCCAGGTATGAAATTACAGAAGCTTAAAGAATCAAACCCACCCCTTGGGTGTGCCCATGATTTCTAGTGATGTGATAGCTGAAGCTGCTTGTGAGTTGTGGGACGTGATTTATCTGTTATCTGTAGTGCAGGGTGAAGATGGATAGCTGTTTGGGGGCAGGGAATGAGGGAGCAGCGTAAGAGAAACATGGGAAATCAGGTACCAGGGGGTTTGGCTTAATGGGAGCAAGGGAAAAACCCATACACCACCTTCTGTGGTTTGTTTTTTAAATTAGAGAGCATGTTCATGTTGGAAATGTTTGAGACTCCTCCCACTAATGATGCCAAAGTTTAAATCCCTGAGATGGGCAGTGGTGGAGCAAATTTCACTTGGTGGGGTGGGAAAGACCTGAATTCCTCAGGAAGGAGGAAGGTGAGATTAATAGGTGAGGTGCTGCAGTGCAAGTTCTGTCAGCAGAGGGGTGGCAGCAGGGACAGGGAGGGGATTATCCCTCTCTGCTCTGCCCTGGGGAGGCCCCAGCTGGATCCTGTGTCCAGACCTGGGCCCCAGGACAAGGAAGATGTGGGGCTGTTGGAGAGGGGTCAGAGGAGCCACGGAGATGCTCAGAGGGCTGGAGCAGCTCCCCTCTGGAGAGAGGCTGAGGGAGCAGGGCTGGGTCAGCCTGGAGAAGAGAAGGCTGTGGGGGGACCTCATTGCAGCCTGCCAGTGCCTGAAGGGAGCAGAGGAACAGGAGGGGAATCAGCTTGTTCAAGGGCAGAGACTGGCAGGACAAGGGGGATGGAGTGAAGCTGGAGGAGGGAAGGGTTAGAGGAGAGATTGGGGGGGAAGCTCTTTGCAGAGAGAGTGGTGAGGGGCTGGAAGGGGCTGCCCAGAGAGGGGGTGGGTGCCCCGTGTCTGGGGGTGTTCAAGGCCAGGTTGGATGTGGCCCTGGGCAACCTTGTGTAGCTCCAGGCCTGAGGTTGGTGTCCCTGCCTGTGGCAGGGGGTTGGAGCTCTGTGACCCCTGGGGTCCCTTCCAACCCAGCCATTCTGGGATTCTATGAAGAGGCTGGGTTGTGCTGCTGGGTTTTGGTGGGGCCTGGGAGCCTCTCCTCTGCATAATTAGGTGGCAGACCCCGAAGGTGAAAGCCTTTGGTGCCCTGGCCAAATCAGGGCTTGTTATCTGCCTCCAGACCTGCCTTAGAGCTCTGTTTGTCTTTTCCTGAGGTCCAACCCCACGTGTCACCTGGCAGTTGGGGACACAGGGTGTGGTGGGGGGGTTCATCTGTCTGGCGGGGTTCCTGCTGCCCCTGAGCTGAACATCCCTGGGGTGGTTAAATGGCATCTGGGGTGAAGTTAAATAGTTGGAGAACCAAACCCCCCTCTCTCCCTGCATGTGAAGTTTCACCCACAGCAGGGCAGCACGCTCTGGGCAGAGCAAACAGCCCAGATGTGTGTGTAGGTTGGTAGGAAGGAATGATGCAAGGTAGAGGGGTGAGGATGAGTGCTGAGAGCTGTGGTGGTTAGTAATTGGGTATCCCAGCCCCATGTGCTGAGAGCACAAATTCTGGGGCAAATCACCACTGTGTTTGCTCTTGCTGCAATGATGCTAACTTACATGAGCTGGGGAAGTGGGGCCCTGTTGGGTTCTTCTCTTAATTTAGGGGGGAAATGAATTCCAAGCATTAGATCTGAAAGTGCTGTCTCTTAGTGTGTGCTTGCAGTCTCACAAACAGCTTCTTGCAGTGAGAACGACCAGTGGGTTCAGCTTTGCTGTGACTTCTGAGCCCTTAGGGTTATTGGTTTGAATTTTCTGGGGGCTGGTATTGCTTAGTGCCAAAGTAAAACCAAAGACAGAACCTGTGATGTCGAGTGCCTCCCTCCTGGGCTTGGGTTTAGCTCAAAGGAGGCAAGAGGAGAAGCTTCTTTTCAGGTAGGGTGGCTGTACCAGTCACTGCTGGTACCTGGCGATGCTCCTCTGATGACCTTGTCTTTGGTTGCTTTAAGCTTTGCCAGGCTTCAACCAGTGAGGATGGAGCATGGCTCAGTGTGTGGTTTAGACCTCAGGTTTACACCTCACAGTGTGGTTTGCACAGGGTTAGGCTTAAGTTCTGTGCTGCTGTGGGTGGCATCGAGTTGGGTGTGTGACTTGAGCTGCTGAGCGCTCAGCTCCTGATGTAATGTCTTAAACACCTCAGACAGAATGTGCTAGGTGCTGTATAGTAACAGTACTTCATCTGGAATATCGTGTGCAGGGCTGGGCTCCCCAGGTCAGGAAGGACAGGGGGCTACTGGAGGGGGGACAGCAAAGGGCTGTGGGGATGCTGAGGGCACCAGGACATCTCTCTGGCCCAGAGAGGCTGAGGGACTCGGGGCTGCTCAGCCTGGAGAAGAGAAGCCTGAGGGGGATCTGCTCAGTGCTGAGACACCCCTGAGGGGTGGGCTCAGGAGGAGGGGTCAGGCTGTGCTCAGGGGGGCCCAGGGACAGTTCAAGTTTGTGCCCATCACCTCTTGTCTATAGGAAGTTCCACCTAAACATGAGGAGGAACTGCTTTGCTGGGAGGGTGGCAGAGCCCTGGGCCAAGCTGCCCAGTGAGGCTGGGGAGTCTCCATCTCTGGAGACTCCATCAAAACCCTCCTGGATGCTGTCCTGTGCAACCTGCAGTAGGTAGGTGGTTGTGTTCTGGTGGTGGTGGGGTTGGACTGGGTGACCTCCAGAGGTCCATTCCAACCCTTATCCTTCTGTGATACGATGTCTAATGGGAGCAATACATTGCTGCCAGCTCCTCCAGGAAATCTGCTGGGCTTGGGTCATAAGCTTGGGGATGGAGGGAAGGGGAGACATGAGCTGAGTCTGGCAGGACAGGAAACACTGGGAATTCAAAAACAAATTCTGAGAAGAGCATCTATGCAATGCTCCTGTCACCTCTTTGTTTTTAAGCTGCTGAAGGTGCTCACAAGATGAGAAGCAGGCAGTGAAGAAGGAATTTATTCAGGTCTTTGCTGTGGCATTCAGTAAGGATTTCCTGGAAGAGAAGGCTCTAGGAAGTAAGATATAAGAGTAACAGCAAGGATAAATGGGAAGGGAGGGAGGGAGGAAGGGAAGGAAGGGAGGAAGGAAAGGGAGGAAAGGAAGAAAGGAAAGGAAGGGGAGGAAGGGAGGAAAGGAAGGGAGGAAGGAAAGGAAGGAAGGAAAGGAAGGAAAGGAAGGAAGGGAAGGGAGGGAGGGAGGGAGGAAGGAAGGAAGGAAGGAAGGAAGGAAGGAAGGAAGGAAGGAAGGAAGGAAGGAAGGAAGGAAGGAAGGAAGGAAGGAAGGAAGGAAGGAAGGAAGGAAGGAAGGAAGGAAGGAAGGAAGGAAGGAAGGGAGGAAGGGAGGAAGGGAGGAAGGGAGGAAGGGAGGAAGGGAGGAAGGGAGGAAGGGAGGAAGGGAGGAAGGGAGGAAGGGAGGAAGGGAGGAAGGGAGGAAGGGAGGAAGGGAGGAAGGGAGGAGGGAGGGAGGGAGGGAGGGAGGGAGGGAGGGAGGGAGGGAGGGAGGGAGGAAGGAAGGGAGGGAGGAAGGGAGGGAGGAAGGGAGGGAGGAAGGAAGGGAGGAAGGAAGGGAGGAAGGAAGGGAGGGAGGAGGATGATGGAAGGACCCTCTTTGCTCTTCTGTGATGGTTATAAACTTAGTGAATCCACTCTGCAGGGGTAGACCTGTGCTACGTGAGGCCTCTGGTGGAGCAAGAGTGCAAGAAAAGCCTATTAAATGGATTGTGGGGGTCAGAGTTGGGATTTCTTGAGCTGTTTCACTCTCACAAACATAATCCCTTGTACCCTGGTGATTCCTTTTCACTGAGTCAGAAGAGAGACATCTCCATGTCGCTGGCACAGGGACAAAGGCCGGCGCTGACAATGTTGTCTTGTATTCTCTCCTAGCTGTGTTTCCAAAGGGGGGAGGTTGGGTTTAATAACCCTTTTGTTTGGTGTTTTTTGGGGCACTTGAATGGTTTGGTGTTGGCAGTTGTGCTTTTCTCTCTTTCTTCCTTCTTTTTTTGGTGGTGGCTGTTGTTGTTTTGACAGGGAGGAGAAGAGGAGGGGGTGTCCATCAGCTTTTCAAGCCCAATTTCACAGCCTGTGTTAGCAATTGGGTATTCCAGCCCCATGTGTGGTTTGTAGTACGAGCGTCAGGAGGGGGAATGTGGCACAGGGATCATCCTCACATCACTACCCTTCTAAAAAGGGAAGCAAACCCCCCTTTTTGTGGAAATCCTCAGTATTGCTCAGTCAGTGGAGCAAGCAGCATCCTTTAGTTACTGTTTCTCAAGCAAAAGCAGCAATATTAATGCTCCAAATCTCCATGAAGTTACATTTAGGCAGCCTCAAATGAGCCTTCAGATAAAAAGCCTTGGGCTCATAGGTATTATTTCTAGTGCTTTATCCTAGGAAAGCCCACAAGGAAGTCACAGACTCCCCAGGCTGGAAAAGCCCTTTAAGCCCCTGGAGTCCAACCATCCCTGTCCTGTGCTGAACCAGATCCCTGAGCACCTCATCTCCCCTCTGTTAAACACCCCCAGGGCTGGGGACTCAGCCCCCTCCCTGGGCAGCCTCTGCCACAGCCCCACAACTCTGCCAGGGAAGAACTTTGCCCTCCCAGCTGAGCTGCCCCTGCCCTGGGGCAGCTTGAGCCCATTGCCCCTTGTCCCATCTCCTGTCCCCTGGCTGCAGAGACCATCCCCCACCTCTCTGCACCCTCCTGGCAGGGCAGGGGAGGTGGGGAGAAGGTCTCCCCTCAGCCTCCTCTTCTCCAGGCGGATCTCAAAAGTCCCCTTTGGCCATGCTGAGGTCATTCCCAGGGGCTTTAACCTCTTTTCTTGTGGATTACACTCACTAAAGCTCAACACCTCCTCTGTGTGCTTCAAAGCATCAGGGCAAGTGAAACCTGGGGCCGGGGGTCTCAGTGATGGCGTTCCCAAATGGTAGGAGCCTGTCCTGCTGCTCTCTGTCCCACAGCTCTGCTCTGCACGTGTTCTGCTGTTTATTTTTACAGAATATCTGTGCTCAGCCTTGTAGGGAGCTGAACTCCACCAGGAATCTGGGACAGCAGTGGAGGAGGGGACGGATGAGGCTGGTGGCACGAAAACATAAAGGCAAAACTAAACCAGTCTGCAGGGGCTGGGTGAATCTGGGGAACTTCCTGAGTAGTTTCCACAGGTAGAAGCACTCTCCTTCCCTGCAAGTGCCCCCTTCTCTGCCAATTTTGCTCCCCAGCCCCTTTGCAAACCAGCGCTCGTTGCCTGTTCAACAGCTGATGTAACTATGACCCATGGGCTACGTCTGATCTAAGGGAGGATCATAGAATCATAGACTGGCATGGGTTGGAAGGGACCCCAAGGATCACAGAGCTCCAACCCCCTGCCACAGGCAGGGACACCAACCTCAGGCCTGGAGCTACACAAGGTTGCCCAGGGCCCCATCCAACCTGGCCTTGAACACCCCCAGACACGGGGCACCCACCCCCTCTCTGGGCAGCCCCTTCCAGCCCCTCACCACTCTCTCTGCAAAGAACTTCCCCCCAATCTCTCCTCTCACCCTTCCCTCCTCCAGCTTCACTCCAGCCCCCTTGTCCTGCCAGTCTCTGCCCTTGAACAAGCTGATTCCCCTCCTGTTCCTCTGCTCCCTTCAGGCACTGGCAGGCTGCAATGAGGTCCCCCCACAGCCTTCTCTTCTCCAGGCTGACCCAGCCCAGCTCCCTCAAATGTAATAGCATCAATGTTTTCGAGTCTTTGCTTAAGTGTGATGGAGCTCAGCTGTCCAGGAGAGTGCTAGGTGCTAGAAGGAATGGTTGGGGAGGGTTGGGCTTCAGGGCGCTGAGGCTGCTTCATGTGCCAGCTACGTTTTAAGAGCCCATTCAGATGTAAACGCTATCGATTGCAGGAGGAGCCACCTGCCCAGAGACGCTCACTTGGCAATACCTGCCATCCCTCCCCCTTGAAATGGGAGTTCAAACTCTTCCAGTAGTGTCTGCAAATTGATTTGCAATCCCCTGGCAGGCAAAGTGCTGGAAATGGAAGGTAGACATGGTGTGGGGAATGGCAGGAGCTGCAGATGCTGAAGGGGGCCCGTGGATGCTGAGGGTACCCAGGGATGCTGATGGGGACCTGTGGATGCTGAGGGTACCCAGGGATGCTGAAAGGGACCTGCAGATGCTGAGGGTACCTAGGGATGCTGAAAGGGACCTGCAGATGCTGAATGATCCCCAGGGATGCTGAAGGGGACCTGCAGATGCTGAGGGTACCCAGGGATGCTGAAGGGGACCTGTGGATGCTGAAGGGGACCCAGGGATGCTGAAGGGGACCCGCGGATACTGAATGATCCCCAGGGATGCTGAAGGGGACTGCAGATGCTGAGGGTACCCAGGGATGCTGAAGGGGACCCGCGGATGCTGAGGGTACCCAGGGATGCTGAAGGGGACCCGCGGATGCTGAGGGTACCCAGAGATGCTGAAGGAGACCTGTGGATGCTGAGGGTACCCAGGGCTGCTGAAGGGGGCCCGTGGATGCTGAGGGTACCCAGGGCTGCTGAAGGGGGCCCGTGGATGCTGAGGGTACCCAGGGATGCTGAAGGGGGCCCGTGGATGCTGAGGGTACCCAGGGCTGCTCTGCTTGGCCTGGGTCAGTTTGGCTGGCTGTTTTTCCCACACATATACCCCTCCATATGTGATGTACCTATATAAGGATGCTCTATAGTAGCAGGGATGCCTGCAGCGGGGCTGCTTCCCCTCTTTGCCGTGTGGGCTCTCATGCAGTGCCAAGGTGAAGCCTGTAAACACCACGATGGCCAGAGCACCTTGGCTTTATATCCCTTTACACTGGTGTGGAATCCATCGTGTGTTACACAGGCTTTGCTGGGAGAGCTGCGTGCGGGAGGAATGTGAGCTGGCGGGGCTGCTGGGGGGAGGAGGGGGGAGGCAGAAGCACAAATAGCATCATTTTTTGCTGAGTGTTCCTTAAAAACAATCCAGGCTTTGTTGCTGAAGCCACAACAACAGCAGCTCAACTTCTCTCAGTTCGGGGACCTTGAAAAGGGCCCTTTCTGCCAGGGCACAGGCAGCCTCTGCCACATCCCTTGCTCCCCTTTCATGCCATGCCCTGCTGATAACTGGGGGGGGAACAACAACAAGCAAACAACCCCCCTTCTCCCCCAAAGCGCTTTGGGGAGGGAGAAGGCTGTGGTGAGCAGCTGAAAAACTTCCAGAAATGTGGAATTTGGGGTATTTATGCTGCAGCTTAACAATTCCTTTCTCGTGATAATGTCAGGCTCTCCTGGCAGGGTAGAGAGAGAATCCAGAGTATTTAATACTCCCAAATTAACCCCTTGGTTTGGGAGAGCAGGAGATGAAAGCTTTAATCCTTTTCTAAAGAATAGTGGGGAGGAGAGGGAATGGTTTTGCTCTTGCCTTACTCCATCTCTAGAGGAAACACAGGCAGCAGCTCCCCAAGCATTAAAAAAACCCCAATTATAAATACTAGTTTGACATTGAAGATACCATTACGTATGGTCTGGGCAGGCTGAGGTAAACCTGCTTCCTTTCCTAGGGTTTCATGTCTGCTTTTGGTCTGCCCTTTGCAGGCAAAGAGGCTCTGCTGAATCTTGTGCAGTAACCTATGGAACGTGGCTCTTTGCTGCCCCAGCTTCAATTTCTGGAGGTCTTGCTTTGACCTCCCTGCTCTCAAGCTAAGGATTGCTTGATCAGCATAAATATTCAGACTGAGGCTGGCTTAAATGCCTTTTAAATGCCAGCTCATTTCCCTCTTCATTCTCTGGAGAGGTGGAACTCGTGCCCTGTGGTTTGTAGGGTTTGTGGGTTGCTGGAGGGGGGGGCTGGTGCTTAGAAACCTCTCCCCAACCCCAACCCCCCAGGTAGATGAAGCCCTTGATGTGTGGATCTGGCAGGGAAAGCTTCCAAACTGGGTGTTTCTGGCTTGTCCCACCAGTGAGCATCTCCATTGGGGGTGGTGGTGGTGTGGTACCCTCTGCTGCTGGCTCCTCCGTGGCTGCTGGTGGGGGTGGCTGGTGCCCCATCACGTAGGGTCACACTTCATTCACCCATTGCCACCCCAAATCCCAGCCTTTAAACAGCCCTGGCTGGGGTGTCCTTGCTTTTGGCCCCAGGCACCAAGGCAGCTTGTGGGACTGCAGCAAGAGGCGTTGAGGCAAGTGAGTGATCCTTCCTGGGGGTGTGGGAGGAGGGTGGGATTTACCTCCTTGAGACAGCACAGTCTGTCTCTGCCCCTGTGCAGATGACTTCCCTAGCTCAGATAATACTCACACCTTGGTGGTTTTGCTCTACTAAGGGAAGACAGATGATGGTGGGTCTCTCTTGACTGATGAACATCAGTCTCCCCCAAGCTCCCAGCACCCCAAAGCCACCCTGCTGAAGCATTTCCCATCACTCTGGTGTAACACCCATGCCTTTGGTGGGCAGGTGATGGGTGTGGGGGCAGTGGGCAGAGGAGCCATCCCTGCACAAGAGCACGTCCTTCTGTGCTTCCCATCTGCAGCTGTGTGCCTGCTGTGGTGGGACGTGTCTGCAGGCATGCAGCACTTGTTACACTGTCCTGGGAGAAGTTCTCCTCCTGCACAGCAAGTTCTTTTCCTGACACTCTGGAAGATTACAGAGCAAAGGGAGAGCCCAAGTGTTTTAACTGAGATTTCTGTGTGCTGTGTGGCACAGTGCTGTGGGCAGAGGCTCCTTCAGCTGGAAGCTCTCTGGAGAAATCCCACTCTGGCTGCTGCTGAGAAAGGACTGTGAGAGGAACGCTACTGTATCCCATGTTTTAGTTTGGGGAGGAGATGGTGCAGGTTGTCACTGTATTTGGTGACTGCTGGAGGTTTATTGCTGGAGGTTTATGCTCAATAGTCTTGGAGCAGGCATTAAGTCAGAGCAAATGCCTTCAGCCAGAGCAAAAGCAGACATCACCTTGTGAACTGAATGGGTAAGTCGTCTCTTTGGCTTGCTGCTCTGTTGACTTGAAGGACTTCAGTGAGGAGATCATCATCCCCACCACCTGATGGAGTGATTCAAGGGGAGCCACCCCACACGGCTTGGGCACGTGTTGCAGGGCACACACCTCTCGGGCTGTGCAGGGCACACACCTCTCAGGCTGTGCAGGACAGGCACCTCTCAGGCTGTGCAGGACAGGCACCTCTCAGGCTGTGCAGGGCACACACCTCTCAGGCTGTGCAGGGCACACACCTCTCAGGCTGTGCAGGGCACACACCTCTCAGGCTGTGCAGGGCACGCACCTCTCAGGCTGTGCAGGACAGGCACCTCTCAGGCTGTGCAGGGCACACACCTCTCAGGCTGTGCAGGGCACACACCTCTCAGGCTGTGCAGGACAGGCACCTCTCAGGCTGTGCAGGGCACACACCTCTCAGGCTGTGCAGGGCACACACCTCTCAGGCTGTGCAGGGCACGTGCAGCAGTGAAACCACTATGTGAAAAGTGCCTTTCTTAGGAAGTGGAGAGGCTGCAGTGAGCAAGCAGTCCCTCTGAAACCTGTGCTACAGATACAGGTCAGCAGCACCTCTCTGAACCGCACGAAGCCTTTCAGGGAATATCCAGGAACTGGGTTAATAAAGAGTTCTTGTGTGTAAGGAGCAGGATGCAGCTCGTGTTCATAGAGACTAATTTGGAGGGCAAATCCTCTGAGGAGCAGCTGAGGGAGCTGGGGGTGTTGAGCCTGGAGAAGAGGAGGCTGAGGGGAGACCTTCTCCCCACCTCCCCTGCCCTGCCAGGAGGGTGCAGAGAGGTGGGGGATGGTCTCTGCAGCCAGGGGACAGGAGATGGGACAAGGGGCAATGGGCTCAAGCTGCCCCAGGGCAGGGGCAGCTCAGCTGGGAGGGCAAAGTTCTTCCCTGGCAGAGTTGTGGGGCTGTGGCACAGGCTGCCCAGGGAGGGGCTGAGTCCCCAGCCCTGGGGGTGTTTAACAGAGGGGAGATGAGGTGCTCAGGGCTCTGGTTCAGCACAGGACAGGGATGGTTGGACTCCAGGGGCTCAAAGGGCTTTTCCAGCCTGGGGATTCTGGGATTCTGCATAATGAGACTCAGACAGCAGCTCCAAGCCATGGTCAATGGTACCTGGACTGCTCCAAGCCACACCACAGGCTACTGGGCTGGTTCTGGCTGGGATAGAGTTAATTTGATTTGCAGTAGCTCACCCAGGGCTGAGTCCTGGACTTGTGCTGGAGACAGGGTTGATAACCCAGGGATGTGAAACCAGGGCAGTCGCTCACTTGCAGCACTCTCTGTACACAGACAGGCTTGCGACCTCCTGTTCCTGCTGGAGCAGAAGATGCTCTTGGAGTGTGGGGCCTGTGAGTGTTAATTTTGGCTGTGGCAGGAGCGGATGTGTGGTGGGGTGGACGGGCTGCCATGTGCCCTGGGCACTTTGTTGCCTGTTGCCTTTGTGTTAAAGGGGGGAACTGTTTCTCTCTCCCAGTGGTGCTAAGGAAGATCTTCCTGAGCAGGGAAATGCCATTGCACCACAACCTCAATATCCTGACCAAGCTCCTGATGATCACCTTATGCATGCTGCATGCTGACACCTGAACCTCCTTCTTGAGAGCTCTGAGAGGGATCAACGATGGGATCATCCCTCCAGGCTCAGCAGGAGTCCTCCATCCTTCTACCTTCCTCTGCTTGAGGGGAAAACTCAACTGCTCTTTTCTCATGAGGTGTATATATTAAAGCAAAGCAAACCCATGGAGAGAGTTGTCTCTGAGCATGGGTCAGGACAGCAGTAGGTGATGCCTGGCCAGATGGCTGATTTCCATGGGAGATGTGTGGAATTTGGGCCTTAGCCCTCCCCATCCTGGTTCCCCTGTTCTGATGGATGCTGTGCATAGCCCAGGGATCCACAGCCATCCTTTGGGAAGGTCTGCACTAGCTCTGAAGGTCTCTGTTTAGGAAAAGGACTCAGCCCAGAACTGGTTTAGTCAGCAAAAGAAGCAGGGACAGGCTGCCTTTTTTAATCAGAAATGTTTTGGCTCTTCCTGTGAGCATCTCCATCTATTGTCAGGTTCTTCCATTAATGCATCCCCCCTTTCTGCTCCTGTATACATCTTCATGCTCTGGAGGAGATGCTGCCCTGCAGAGGAGCTTTTGAAAGTATTTATTGTGTTCTATGATGAAGAGTCTGTGGAGCCTGTATTGTCCCTGGTAACTGCAAAAGACTCTGTGTCAGCACTGAGGATGCTGCTCTGACCCTGAGCAGCCGAGTGATGCTGCGTCGTGGGCTTCCTCAGCCACTTCTCAACAGCCCAGGACTGCTGGCTGCACCTTGAGTCTTAAATTCCAGCTTTGTGCTCTGGGTTAAGTAGCACCAGCTTGTATTTCTTCTTTAGGGTGGCAGCAGGGCCAGGGAGGGGATTGTCCCTCTCTGCTCTGCCCTGTGAGGCCCCAGCTGGATCCTGTGTCCAGAGCTGGGCCCAGGACAAGAAAGATGTGGGGCTGTTGGAGAGGGGTCAGAGGAGCCACGGAGATGCTCAGAGGGCTGGAGCAGCTCCCCTCTGGAGAGAGGCTGAGGGAGCTGGGCTGGCTCAGCCTGGAGAAGAGAAGGCTGTGGGGGGACCTCATTGCAGCCTGCCAGTGCCTGAAGGGAGCAGAGGAACAGGAGGGGAATCAGCTTGTTCAAGGGCAGAGACTGGCAGGACAAGGGGGCTGGAGTGAAGCTGGAGGAGGGAAGGGTGAGAGGAGAGATTGGGGGGAAGTTCTTTACAGAGAGAGTGGTGAGGGGCTGGAAGGGGCTGCCCAGAGAGGGGGTGGGTGCCCCGTGTCTGGGGGTGTTCAAGGCCAGGTTGGCTGGGGCCCTGGGCAACCTTGTGTAGCTCCAGGCCTGAGGTTGGTGTCCCTGCCTGTGGCAGGGGGTTGGAGCTCTGTGACCTTTGGGGTCCCTTCCAACCCAGCCCAGTCTATGACTTCTCCTAGATCCATAGAAGTTGATACTCCTAAGACAAGCTCACCGAGCTGCAGTCAGGCTGGCAGCCTTGTGCCACTTTGGCTGTAGAGCTGTTGTTTATACGACTGCCTTTGCCTCACCCCCTGTGTAGGTGGTTGTTGATTTGGGCTTGGTTCTGATCAGGAAATTACCTGCATGCTGAAGAGCTGGTCTTGCTTTGGGTTAGGAGGTGGGGGAGGCTTTTATGTTGGTTGTCCAACATACTAAAGTCAACATGTGTACAACACTGAGAGTCAATGACTGTTTCTGAGCCCAGCCAGCAAGAACCTGTCACCCATTACTCATCTCTGGGAGATGATGACTTTGAAACTACTTTCCCCCCACACTTGGCATGCAGCAGTGCAGGTGGATGTGTTTGGTCTGAGCAGAACAGAGGGTTTGTTGGCTCTGTGGGTTTGTTCCAGGTGGGTGACGTTGGCTTTGGTTTTGTCCTGCTCAAAGGTGCCTCATCACCAGACATGGAGTCCAGCTATGGAGGAGGCTTGCTAGATATGGTGAAAGGAGGAGCAGGGAGACTCTTCAGCAATTTGAAGGACAACCTGAAGGATACCCTGAAAGATACATCTTCAAAGGTCATGCAGTCTGTTGCCAGGTATGGTACAGCTGAATCTCCCCAACGTGGGTAAAATCACTAACTGCAAAGTGTCAGTGTGAGCTGCACTCTTGGCTAGGGCAGCACAGCTTCCAGCCAGCCTGGGTGACAAGCTCAAGGGACTCTTTTTGATTGCCTCATGACTGGTATTTGGCCTTGAGGAAGGAAAAAAAACCCAAAGTAAAAAGTCTGAGCTTCATAGTAAGTGAGCATCAGCATCTTGAAATCTGGAAAAGCCCCCCCCCCCCCAGTGAAAGAGGGGACAGGAATGGTTGGACTTGATGATCTTAAAGGTCTTTTCCAACCTAGTCATTCTGTCAAGTGGAGCATCTGGTCTCCAATTCCTTCTTCTCAGCCACCACTGAAGTATTTTGTCACTGAAAACTGGCTTGTGTGACAAACCTTCCCTGTGCTGTGTGAGGAGGCTCTGCTTGCCCATACAGCCGTTGGCTTTGCTATAGCCACCTTCTGAGCAGAAGAGCTGGGCTGAGTTTGCTTTGGCTACATCTGCTGGGCTCATTCCCTGTGCTCAGCACTCTCCCCACCTCTGAGTGATATAGGGCTATGATAAATCAAGGGAACTTAATGCAGGCAAGGCCTCAGAGGCTTTGAGGGATCTGCAATGTGGCAAGCTACTAGAGGTTTCTCTTGAAAACTGGCACTGAAAATTAATGACAGGAGGGAAAAGGGACCTCTCTCCTGCAAGCTTCTGCATCCAGTTAATTGCTTGTGTAGAAGGCAAGGCTGGGTCACTGCAGGAAGCTATTTGCACCCTCCTCTTAAGGCATAATGACAAAGTACAAAGAATGGGTGTTAAGCTCCTCCTGTCCTTGTGTCCTAAGCAGGTTTTTGTGGGCAAACATTCTCCTCCTGATTCCTCTAACTTGCTGCCATAAACGTGTTCATAATGCCTGTCTCCTCCTTTGTCTCCTTTCAGTTACACCAAGGGAGAGCTAGATATTTCGTACATTACCTCAAGAATCATAGGTAAGTGCTGCTTGTTGGAGAAATTAAACCTGTGGTACCCACCCCAGGGCTCAGAACTCCACAAACCCATCCTGGTGTGTGCTCAGCCTGGCTCCTTCTTCCCATCCCTAGTGATGTCTTTCCCGGCGGAAGGCGTTGAGCTGGGCTTCAGGAACCACATTGAAGATGTAAGGACATTTTTGGATTCCAGACACCCTGACCACTACACCGTCTTCAACTTGTCACCCAAGTACTATCGCAGTGCCAAGTTTCACAACAGGGTGAGTGTCTTCTCAGAGGGCATCGAGACCAGGGGGGGGGAAACTCCTTGGGGAAAGGGGCAGCAGGTCCTGTTTCTGGCTATCCTGAGCAGGATGTAAGGAGATGAAAAAGGAATTATAGGTGTTTCTAAGCTGCTGGGGTTGTTGCTGGGTTTTAGCTGATGCCTGGGACCATGGGGATTAAAGAGCTGAAAGATCAGTGTGTAATCACAGAATCACAGAGCTGTAGGGGTTGGAAGGGATCTCAAGAGCTCCTGGGGTCCAACCCCCCTGCCAAAGCAGCTCCCCAGCTCATACTGCACAGGTCGGTGTCCAGACAGGGCTGGAATCTCTCCAGAGAAGGAGACTCCACACCCCCTGGGCAGCCTGTCCCAGGGCTCTGGCACCCTCACTGGGGAATAGTTCCTCCCCATGTTGGTGTGGAACTCCCTGTGCTCCAATTTGCAGCCATTGCCCCTTGTCCTGTCTCCACAGACACTGAAAAGGGGCTGGCCAATTCCCCCTGCACCCCATGCTTAAGATATTGATAAACATTGATTAGGTCCCCCCTCAGTCTTCTTCTCTCCAGGCTGAACAGCCCCAGCTCTCTCAGCCTTTCCTCACAGGCAAGATGCTCCAGGCCCTTCATCATCTCCTCAGCCTCCTCTGGACACTCTCCAGGAGATCCCTGTCCTTTTGATCCCAGGGAGCCCAGCACTGGACACAACACTCCAGCTGGGGCCTGAGCAGGACAGAGCAGAGGGGGAGGATCCCCTCCTGTCACCTGCTGCCCACACTCCTCCTGATGCCCCCAGGATCCCATTGTCTCTCTCAGCCCCAGGGCACACTGCTGGCTCATGGCCACCCTGTCACCCACCAGCACCCCCAGGTCCTTCTCCACAGAATACTTGTGTTAGGAGCCTATGAGAGCATGTAGCATCACCCTGAGTTGTGCCAGCACTGCTCTTGGCTCCTTCCTAGCTGTTAGAAGCTGCTGCATTGAAATGAGGAGTAAAATGAGAGCGTTTTGAGAGAAATTACCAATAAAGGAAGGTAGATTATTTCCATGTTGAACAGTCATGCTTTAATCAAGCAGGAGCCCTTAGCAGTGAAGAACAGGGCTGGAAACCAGAGCTGAGGGGTGTTCTGGCTCTTCCATTGGTGTGTGGCTTTAAAAAGCCAGCTGCTGCTCTCTGCCCCAGTTTCCTATACTAAAACCAGAACAGCATATGGGAGCCTTGCAAGTCTCTGCCTCACTAATGGCTTTTAGAGGAAATCTCCATGAAATACCACCTTGAAATGCAAGATTGGATCTAATCTTTCAGAAAACTTCCTGTTCTCTCCTTCTCCCACCAGTGAGTGATGATTTTTTTCCCTTTAATTTCTTATTTTTCATTGCTTTCAACAAAAAGGCACCAGCAGTTGCCAAGCTCAGCCCTCCACTGGGGTAAATGAATCTCATGCTGCACAGACAAGCCTTGTTTCACTTTAATTTGAGATGTAGCTGGATCTGTCTTCAGCGATTGCTCTGCTCACCAGAAGTCACTCACACTTGAAGTGAACTTCTCAGTGGCAATCAGTGACCAGCCATGGCTTCAAATAGGAGTAAATGAATGAGAAAGGCTAATTAAAAGATATCAAGGGCTCTGCATCGCCTGTCTCCTGTGATTCTGGCTGCATCACTGTTGCTGTTGGTGGGAGGAGAAAGGCAGATGTACTTTTGGAAGCCCAGGGCTAAACTTCTGTTGGTGTATTGCTTGACCTGGCCATAACTCCTCCTGTCTCCTGCCCTACCCAGTGGGCAGGCAGATGACTTTGTGTGGGGCACTTGAAGCATGACTGGGTGCTCTATAAGCTATCACCTTGACACACCCAGGAAGAAAATGATGCATCTCTTATTAAAATGTTGTGCTTTCAGGTCCTGGGCCAGGTAATACCCACTCCAGGTATGTTTCAGGAAAATGAGATGTGCAGAATAGTGTGTGAGATCAGGTGAAACATGAAGCAATCATAAATATGAGGTTGAACTTCATATGTTTTGGGAAAAAAGCTTTAACAGGCTATCAAGGAGGTGAAACCACATTAAAGGTATTTTCTGGATGAAGATGCCAGATGAGCTGAAGTTTTAAGATGCAGGCTTGTTCCTAGGAATTGGAAAGCCTTTCACTTCAATCTCATTTACAATGTGGGCCTGATGTAGCTGTCTGGGGCATGAAGCCCCAAGTGCCCAGCCTACTGAGGAGCAGAGGGGAGCTATGAACACCAAAACCTGCTACTCACATCTGCCTGTGCTCTGTTTTTCCTCCCTGCTTTGCCAGACCAGAGAGGAAACCTCTTGGTTGCTTAAGGAAGTGAGGGCAGTTTGGAAACATAGATCTAGTGTCAACCCCCCACTTCAAAGTCCCTGATGGGTCATGCTCTTGGCTGTTCCTGCTCTACTGCTCAATAAAACAAGCACTGGCTGCTTGTTTCCAAAGCTCTAGGAGAATTCCTGTCACTTTTCTGTAAGGTTGTCTTTCATGAGAGGTGGTGAGGTTATGTTTGAAATAAGTGAAATGCTACCTAGAGTGTATTTAACTTCCTAATTGCAAACCAGCAGGCAGAGGTGTAATTACAGGCAAAGCAAATATATAATTATGGATGGGTGGGAAATGTATGTTATTTAATTGAGAAGTGATAATGGCTTTCCCACATGCTGGACAGTGTGTTGTCATCAGGTCTGTTCAGAAGATCATCAGTGGAAAAGTCACTGGTTGTGTTCATTTTAGCAGCTACTTGGAATCTGAGTTGTGTTTTAGGGATCTAATGGTGAATGGGGCTTGTGCCCCCCAAAACCTGCTGCAAAAGTGTCTGGGGGTTGGAAGGAGAGGACTTTTGCTCAATGTGGAAAATATAAAATGATTGGCATGATAATACAGTATTTTACATTATAAATGATTTGATCTGTTGCTCGTGGTGTTGGTACTCTGGGTTTAGAAAAGAATGGAATTCATGTTTATAATGGCTCTGTAATGCAGATCTGATGATGGTCTGGTAAGTGTGGTGGCATGCACCCTGTCAGGTCCTTAGAGCAGAAAGCTGACACTGGTCATCCCCACACCAGGGGTACCCCACAGCGAACCTTTGGGTGGTTTGTGCCCCTCAGCCCTTCCTGAAAATGCCCTGGAAAGGTGGAGGGAAAATCATGTACAACAGGAGCAATGAGAGAAACTGCAGGTTTCAAGACAGGAGAAGATGGGAGGTGAGGGTAATCTGTAGAGAGGGGAAACAGGGAGAGGTTGTTCACTGCCTTCCAAAGCCCTGAGCATGGATTGACTTGTTGGGTAGCTTCTGCTGTGCAAGCCTGCACTCGCTCACCAAGTGCACAGCTGAATTCCAGGCAGTTGTGGAGATCAAATCTCTCATGACTCTCAAAAGCAATTAGACAAATGCTAGATGCTAGATTCGACAGAAATCCTGCAGCAGCAGAGGGCTGCCAGCTGAGAGAGGCTGGCAGGAGGATGGGTGAGCTATGGTTGGGCAGTGCTTGCTCAGTCCCAGTGTCCCCTGGTGTTGTTGATGATGCTGGAGACAGAACATGGCTTGGGAGTTCCCTGGTTTGAGTTGGGGTTCCTGTTCTGCTGTCAGGTGTTGTGCAGGTGTGTGCAAGAGGGAACCTTACAGACAAGTTTTATGCAACCTGGAGCTCTTCCTTCCTCTGAGCAATGAAGCAGTCACAGATGGAAATGGTGTGGCTGTGTAAGAGCAGCTGGGCAAGCCATCTCCTTCATGCCCCTGGATCTCATTAAGCAGGATCCCATCCTTTGCTGGAGGACAGGCCTCGTGGTTCCCCTTTAAACTTCTCCTAACCAGAAATGCCTTTAGGAAAGGGGAAAAAAAAAAAAGAGAGATTTCAATTAAACCCAGATGAAACAGGGGTGTCTGCAGAAGGCTATTTGATGTGCTGTGTGAGACTGCAAGGGCTGTTCCTGAGGGGAGTGTTGTGACTCAGAACTCATATGTGGTGAATAGTAAAGACCTGCTCTGGGATGTGTGTGTTTTCAGTTCCAAGAAGCCATTCACTCTTCTGGCTCACACAAACCCCACTTCCTCAGATATGATTGATTTATCCTTTCTTTCCTTTAGCACAAGTTTCCCTTTCATCAGCCTGATATCTGTCAACTAGGGCTTGCCAGTCCTGTGACACAACATGACACAACAACAGGCGCACGGTAGCCTTTGAACATCAGAGCTGTGGATTTTAGGGACAAGCTGTACACAGGCTTTAGGCACAGCAGAAGTCCATGTGCTGCTGCAAGACTGGGGTGTTCTGAAAGGCTCAAGATAATCTGACTTGGAACATCAAGGTTTTTAACTGCACAGGCAGTGGCAATGCATCAACGTGATGTTCTTCAGCTGAGGATTCTGTTGGGTTTGTCTCCTCCTAATTCATGACAGCTGCAGAGCAGAATTATGCATGAGAAGAGATGGAGTAGGTTTCAAGCACCTAACTCTAGGTTGTAAGAGAGTAGAGGAGTATGCTCCTTGGGAGAAAGTGTTTGTAAAAGCATGTGTTGCTTGATGCTGTGATGAAGCTGCCTGTTGTTCACCTGTAGGTCTCCGAATGTAGCTGGCCAGTGCGACAGGCGCCCAGTCTGCACAACCTCTACGCTGTCTGCAAGAACATGCACAACTGGCTGCAGCAGAACCCCAAAAACGTGTGTGTCATCCACTGCATGGTGAGTACACCCAAAAGGAGCCCTGGTTTTAGACCTACAAGTCTTAAGTCATACTGTGCGTTGCATGGCTGGAGCCTATGTACAAGGATGGTGACCGTTTCTACTCCAAAAAGAAATGTAATAATAACCAAACCCCTTCAAAACAGGTTTGAAGTTCACCCAAGCTTGTCAGCCTGCTACAGATTTCCACATTATTCTAAGTAGTTGCAGGACAAAACACAGCCTCTGGACTGGAGGTTGCTGATGGTAGCTGGGGACAAAGACACAGTTGGCTGTTGAGCCATGAAACAGAGATTGTTAAAGCCTCCCACAGTCACTGCTTGTCAGGTCTGGCTGAAGAAGTAGGGTTGTGTTCTGCTCCTCTTTGTGCATGTGCACACTGGCTGAAATGGTCACTAAATCCCCCCTAAGGGTTATTTGATGCTGAGCAATTTGTAGATAGGATGGATGTGTGAGTGGTGTGACTCCATGTGACTAATCATAGAAAATCATGGAAGCACTTAGGTTGGAAGAGACTTTTAAAATCATCGAGTCCAACCACAGCCTAACCCTGCCTGGCCCACTTCTAGACCATGTCCTCAAACCAACTAAATCACCAAGTCATGATTTACCCCATAAAACCTTTAACATTGACAGCCATGCCCAAAAGGAGAGTTCTGGTTTGAGCCTAAATTAAATTCAGGAGGCTGTCAGCCCTGATCAGCATAAACTGGAAGGAAACTGGGAAAGGACTGATCCCAAACTGCAGAGACCTTATGTACAAGTCAGGCACTTCTGCCTTGCACAGCAGAGGATATAAACAGTCTATTCAAACAGAGATGAAGACATGCTTGATGCCTCCAGTCCTGGAAATGTAGCTAAAGAATCAAATTCCTTTCCTGTCCTCTGAGCCATGAATGTCTGAGTAATGCTGTGAAGGGCAGGGAGTCCTTTGTAATGCTTTCCAAGGAGTCTGCAGAACCCCACTTGGTTTGTATGAACCTGAGAGATCTTTTCAGAGCAATTGGTGTGGGCTAAACCTTAAAAATAAAGCAAATAGCCTGTTAAGCTTGAGCATCTGCTTGGGCTCAGCAAGTTTCTGGGGTGGCAAATCCTACAGTATGGCTGGAGTGTCTAAAAGGTACCTGAAATAAGTGACTGCAAGGGGCCTGTATCACTTCTGACCTGTGTTTCAGGCTTCCAGGGTGGCTGCCTGCCTGGGGCATAGCAGGTTTCTCACTCCTCCCTTGTAAATGAGCCCTGGCTGCTGGGATCTTCTGTCACCTGCTGACAAGTGGTTGGTGAGCTGGGTGGCAGGGCACTCTGACAGCACTGAGCAGGCTCTGGTACCCCATGCCATGAATGTGCATCCAAAATTAAACAGGCATCTGACCCAGGCTGTGGTGGAAGCTGGTGGAAGGGCTTTTTTTTCTTTTCCTTTGGCTCAGCAGAGTCAGGGTCCACATGGCTGATCACCTCATGTGTTCCTGGGCAGAGCACTGGGGTCACTTTGGGTTTTTTCTATTGCTTTTTCTGTATTTTTTCATCTTTTTCTATCAGTCTGACTCTGCAAACACCCTTCCCTTTGTTATCACCTTCAGTAAAATGCAGATTAGCTGGGGAGCAATCCGTAGGCTGAAGGCTGTAGAGCTGTTTGGGTGAGGAAGCCTTGGGCTGGAATTTTTCTGTTTGCTTGTGAACCCTCCTAGGTTGAATTTCTGTGAGATGACTGCCTGCAGCTGCAGGATGGGTATACTCTGACCCCTGTGGCCACTTCCAGGCTGATGTTTGTATGAGTGATAATGTTACAGCTCGGTGAAGCACCAACATTTATAGACAAAACATACTTCTGGGCTTTCAAAACAAGTCTAAGCTGTCTTCAGCTTTGGCTGCTTACTGGATCTTAGCTTTGATCCAGGCCAGTGCCACTCACTGATGTCCTAGGTATTAAACAAAAGACACAGGGCTGGAAACTGCTTGCTCACATGCAGTCTCATTCAACCTGGCCAGGGTTGGCCAGGCAGGGAAGGGGGTCCTGGAAGGACCTGGGGGTGCTGGTGGGTGACAGGGTAGCCATGAGCCAGCAGTGTGCCCTGGGGCTGAGAGAGACAATGGGATCCTGGGGGCATCAGGAGGAGTGTGGGCAGCAGGTCACAGGAGGGGATCCTCCCCCTCTGCTCTGCCCTGGTCAGGCCCCACCTGGAGTGTTGTGTCCAGTGCTGGGCTCCCTGGGATCAAAAGGCCAGGGATCTCCTGGAGAGAGTCCAGAGGAGGCTGAGGAGATGATGAAGGGCCTGGAGCATCTCCCCTGGGAGGAAAGGCTGAGAGAGCTGGGGCTGTTCAGCCTGGAGAGAAGACTGAGGTGGGACCTAATCAATGTTTATCAATATCTTAAGTATGGGGTGCAGGGGGAATTGGCCAGCCCCTTCTCAGTGTCTGTGGGGACAGGACAAGGGGCAATGGCTGCAAATTGGAGCACAGGGAGTTCCACACCAACATGGGGAGGAACTTTTCCCCAGTGAGGGTGAGGGAGCCCTGGGACAGGCTGCCCAGGGGGTGTGGAGTCTCCTTCTCTGGAGAGATTCCAGCCCCATCTGGACACCGACCTGTGTGCCCTGTCCTAGAGACCCTGCTTTGGCAGGGGGTGGGACCCCATGGGCTCTGGAGTGCCCTCCCAGCCCCTGTGATCCTGTGATTCCTAATCACATTATTTTATGTGGTTTAAGGGAGAGTGGTGAAATTGAAAGGCTGTCTCTGATGCTTACACATTACTTCTTTCTCTCCCCCATCTCTCCCTGTGACAGGATGGCCGCGCGGCCTCAGCCGTCCTGGTCAGCGCGATGTTCTGTTTCTGTCACCTCTTCTCTAACCCAGGCCCTGCTATGCAGCTGCTGAACACAAAGAGACCTGGAATCGTACTGTGGCCATCTCACAGGAGGTAGAGTATCCCAGCTCACCATGATGCAAGCGAGCTACACGCCTCACACTGCAAACTGCCTGAGCAGTACTCACACATAAGCCATCATACTGTGCTTTGACAGGTCTTAGCTGATGCTTCTGGCCACTTCCATTTTACCCACACTGATTTTCTAAATTTCTTCTAGAGAAAAGAAGATTAAGGGGAGACCTAATTGGTCTTTACAATTATCTTAAGCATGGGGTGCAGGGGGAATTGGCCAGCCCCTTTTCAGTGTCTGTGGGGACAGGACAAGGGGCAATGGCTGCAAATTGGAGCACAGGGAGTTCCACACCAACATGGGGAGGAACTTTTCCCCTGTGAGGGTGAGGAAGCCCTGGGACAGGCTGCCCAGGGGGTGTGGAGTCTCCTTCTCTGGAGAGATTCCAGCCCCATCTGGACACCGACCTGTGTGCCCTGTCCTAGGGACCCTGCTTTGGCAGGGGGGTTGGACCCCATGAGCTCTCGAGGTCCCTTCCAACCCCTACAGCTCTGTGATTTAACAGCCACAGGGGGAGCAAAAACAAATGTTACAACAGCTTTGCTCACTAGTTTGGGGGAGCTGTAGTTGCTGGGTGAATCCTTCTCCCTGCATCAACTTCATCCTTGCAGGAGTTTACACTGTAAAAATGTCTTTTATACAGTTTCCATTAAGCAGAGGAAAAATCAGAGCAAACCAAAGATAGTGTTATGTGTGTGATAGTAATAATGATTCTTTGGTACATGACAAACGAAGTAGCTCATCTGCTTTGTGCATGTAAAATGGGAGGCAAACTTCTACTGGTAAACCTGAAAACACATTGCTTGGCACCTAAAAGGTGAGGAGAAATGATGCTCAGCTCAGAGGCCAGTGCCAATTCCCTTCCTCTTGAGCTCCAGTTCTTGTAATTAAACAGAAATGGGAGCATAGTGGCTGCAAGGAAGCTGGAGTACCTGCAAACTCCAGACCTGGAGTGTGAAGGGGTTGTATCTTCTCTGGATTTTGCAGTAGACTTTGAGTGCAGAATGAATATTGGTCACCTGGGATGGAGAGTTTAATAATGGCTTTTCTCTGTCTGCAGGTACATAGGGTACATCTGTGACCTAATAGCAGACAAACCTGTCATTCCTCACTGCAAACCACTCACTATCAAGTCAGTCACCCTCAGTCCAGTCCCCTGTTTCAACAAGCAGCGCAACGGCTGCCGGCCCTTCTGCGACATCCTCAGTGGAGAAACCAGGATCCTTACCACTTCCCAGGAGTATGAAAGGATGAAGTGAGTTTCTGTCCTCTCCTCCCATCCTCAGGAGTGTAACCCAAAGAGGCTTTTGTTTTGCTGGGCTGTGTTTGATGTCTGTGGTCCCTGCCAGGCTGCCTGATAAATGAAGGCATTAATTGAAAGTTTGAAATGTATTAATGGAAAGTTGGTGCCTAGTGTTGAAATAAACTGCCAAGAATGAGCCTGAAGTGGTCATGAGGAGGGATGCCTTCATAGAGGGGGTTCAGTGGTGGGTTTCCCCTGTGAAATATGCCTGTTTCAACTGACCATAGAGGCTGAGGGAGCTGGGCTGGGTCAGCCTGGAGAAGAGAAGGCTGTGGGGGGACCTCATTGCAGCCTGCCAGTGCCTGAAGGGAGCAGAGGAACAGGAGGGGAATCAGCTTGTTCAAGGGCAGAGACTGGCAGGACAAGGGGGCTGGAGTGAAGCTGGAGGAGGGAAGGGGGAGAGGAGAGATTGGGGGGAAGTTCTGTGCAGAGAGAGTGGTGAGGGGCTGGAAGGGGCTGCCCAGAGAGGGGGTGGGTGCCCCGTGTCTGGGGGTGTTGAAGGCCAGGTTGGATGGGGCCCTGGGCAACCTTGTGTAGCTCCAGGCCTGAGGTTGGTGTCCCTGCCTGTGGCAGGGGGTTGGAGCTCTGTGACCCCTGGGGTCCCTCACAACCCAGACCATTCCACGACTCTATGATAGCTCTGAATGCATCTTCTGTTTGTTCAGCCTGGGCGAGACGACAGCTGTCACGCTGCTGTTGCTGGGTGGTAGTGGTGTTGGTAGTGGTGTTGTGGCAGGGAGCTTACCTGGCTTTCCTTCTCTTCCCCTCACAGAGAATATCGTGTGCAAGAAGGGAAAGTCCTGATTCCCCTGGGAGCCACTGTCCATGGGGATGTCGTTGTTTCTGTCTACCACATGAGGTCGACCATCGGTGGACGCCTTCAAGCAAAAGTAGGAGCTTGTGTAACCTCTCTTGTACTGTAGAGACAGCACAGCTAAGAGCTGGCCAAATATGGGGTCTAAGAATACTCATGGCATGTGTGATGAAAGCTTCCTTACTTGACAGTAGACATAACACAAATCTGAGCAGTGCCAAGTGACAAAAAAGAACTCTATTTGGAGAAGTCCATGGTGATGCTGGTATCTCTTTGTGGAGATGGTGTCTACTGAGAGGGTGTAGGATCCTTCCAGCTGATGTAGAAGACAGAAGCCATTGCTCAGTAACCAGCTCAGGGCAAACCCCACCACTGAAGCCTCTCCCTGTGCACTCTAGGAAGATGAAAGATGACTTTCTTCTGCTCAAATCAGAATGACTTGCTTAGCCATTGCTTCTGCATGGTGTCTCTCTTGCCTGCTCTAGAGCAGCCTTCACCTTTAGGGCATGAGGGCAAAAGGTACTTTGTGTGATTTGGTTGGTCAGGGGGATAGGAAAGGCCACTTAAGCTGCAGTCTGGTCAGACAGCCACCCTCTTCATAGCCAAAAAAGCCTCTTAACACAAGCAGACCAAAGAAATAGGGAGAGGGCAGAGGAGCACTGGGGTGAACACTCCCTGGTGTCCCACTTGCATCACACAGTAGCAGTGCTGAGAGGGGGAGTATGTATGAGTCCAGGCTGTTCCAGGCTCTGAGACTGACTTGGAAGCACTGTTCCCTGGCTCCTGTGGCAGCAGCAGAGGAGTTTGGAGATGCAGTCTGTTCAGATGAGGGAACTTGGCTCTGCAGAAACTCAATCTGTGGCTGCCATACACCAAGTTGCTCTATCAACCTTCGTAGTGATGAGGGTTAATTGTCTGACTCAGAGAAACCCCCTGTTCAAATTGTAGGGACTTCAAGCACAAAAAGTGAGAGAAGAACCAAGTTTTGTCCCACCTGCTTTGAGCAGCACCTCATTTTCACCCTGCAGATTGATCTGCAGGGCTGGTCAGGCACAGCAGTTTCGAGACTCTCACCACCAGCTGGGTCTGGTGCCTACGTTCTCCTACTACTCTACTTTATCCAGTGATGCTTTAATCCAAAATCTCAATAATTTTCCCAATAACATGTTTGAAACTTGAATATTCAAGTTGCAGAGTGTCTAATTTATGTTTTTCACCTCTTAGCTTGTTACTGGTGCTGTTGGCTGTATAGATGCCATGTAACTGACACCTCCACTGCAAGTGAAATGCTCTTAGATTTTCCTGGTGGCTCCAATCCTGTTGCTCCAATGTATCCAGTGGAAACAGATACCAGTTTCATTGAAGTGCTAAAGTGTTGAGTAGATCCCAGAAGTACAGACAAGCAAGAAAAGAAAGGATATTCCTGAAGGCTGAGAAAAGGGGCTCTGCTGTATGGAGGCAGCAGGGTTTAGGGCAGGTGGAAGTGTCTGGATTTGGGAAGGAGAAGCTCTGCTTTCTGTGGAACAAGCAGAATGAATCAGCTCATACAGCAGATGTGGTTAGTCTATCCAGTAACTGGTAGTAAGGTAGACTTGACTGTGTGCACTGTAACTGAATATTTTAACATTTCATGAACTGAAGCACTTGTTCAGCCTGGTGCTCTGTGTTTGATTGTTTGGGGGTTTGTTTGGTTTTGTTTTTTTTCAGATGACCAACACACAAATATTCCAAATTCAATTCCACACTGGATTCATAGCCCTGGGGACAACCACCCTAAAATTCACCAAGTGAGTATTTTACACTGAACGTTAATAAACCTGAAGCATCAAAGCCTTCTGAAGGCTTCCAGGCCTGAGGTTGGTGGCCCTGCCTGTGGCAGGGGAGTTGGAGCACTATGAACCTTTGTACTTCACCTCTGCAGGATTTCAAATGACAAACCTACTTTCTAATAAATTCTCTAATGATTTAACCCATCTGATGATCAATTAAACTAGGTTTTGATCTCATTTTCTTTCAAATGACTCAGGCCCATGTGTGGGAACATGAAACCTGGTCCTAGGGAGAATGTATTTGGAAAGGAAACTGCTGTATGGGGGAAGTAAAACAAACCTTGTGTTTCTGGTCCTTCTGTAACTTTGTTTCCTCTGCAGGATTCCTGGTGAAATGACAGATAATTATTTCTTTTAGTGGGTGCCCTGTGTCTGGGGGTGTTCAAGGCCAGGTTGGATGGGGCCCTGGGCAACCTTGTGTAGCTCCAGGCCTGAGGTTGGTGTCCCTGCCTGTGGCAGGGGGTTGGAGCTCTGTGATCCTTGGGGTCCCTTCCAACCCATGCCATTCTATGATTCTATGAAGGGAATACTCTCAGGTGACATGTGGAAAGTCTGTGTGCATGCCTATATTGAAAGACTTTACAGAGCTTGAAACATCCCTTCCTTTTTAACCAAACAACTATTGTCCCCATTTAGGCCTGAACTGGATGCCTGTGACTCTCCAGACAAATATCCCCAGCTCTTTCATGTTATCCTGGAGATAGAAATACAGTCTGCTGACAGGCAAACAGAATTAACTCCCCCCTGGGAGAACTTCACAACAAAAGACATCAACCCAACCATTCTCTTCTCCTCTCACCAGGAGCACCAGGACACTCTTGCTTTGGCAGGTGAGAGCTGCATAGATCTATTCAATTAGCATGTTCACCTGGGTGCTGAACTTTGTTTTGCTTCATTTTATTTATGTGGTGCTCTGTACCTCAGGTAGAGGTCCCACTGATTCACCCCAGGACAACATAAGGAACGTTGGGCAGAGCGCGTTCTTCTCATCCCTCAGCTGGCAAGGTAAGGGGGCTTGGTCTTCCCAGCACCATCTGCTTCAAACAAGACAAACAACTGGGTTTTTCCCCCCTCCTTGAGCAGTGAGTAGTGCTGAAGGAGCTGATTGTCACGTGCCTTGCCCATCAGATCACAGTGTATTGCTGGGAACACCTTGACACTGCAGTCAAGAAGGAATTCATTTCCTACAGCGTCCTCTTCAAACGTTGCCATAGATGCCAATCACAGCATCGTTCTACTGTAAAGCTTTGCCCTAGGCCTACTTGGTGCTAAAACCAATTTTAAACTGCCTTTTCCTAAAGTTGCACTTTATATAAAGTGCCATGAGAGCATAGCACTGGGAGTGTTTGTCAGAGAGGCAATTTTATCCTGCCGAACCCTTCAACATCTCATGGCGCTGCCGAGTGCAGCATCCAAGAGAGACAATGGGATCCTGGGGGCATCAGGAGGAGTGTGGGCAGCAGGTCACAGGAGGGGATCCTCCCCCTCTGCTCTGCCCTGCTCAGGCGCCACCTGGAGTGTTGTGTCCAGTGCTGGGCTCCCTGGGATAAAAAGGACAGGGATCTCCTGGAGAGAGTCCAGAGGAGGCTGAGGAGATGCTGAAGGGCCTGGAGCATCTCCCCTGTGAGGAAAGGCTGAGAGAGCTGGGGCTGTTCAGCCTGGAGAGAAGAAGACTGAGGGGGGATCTGATCAGTGTTTATCAATATCTGAAGTATGGGGTGCAGGGGGAATTGGCCAGCCCCTTTTCAGTGTCTGTGGGGACAGGACAAGGGGCAATGGCTGCAAGTTGGAGCACAGGGAGTTCCACACCAACCTGGGGAGGAACTTTTCCCCAGTGAGGGTGAGGGAGCCCTGGGACAGGCTGCCCAGGGGGTGTGGAGTCTCCTTCCCTGGAGAGATTCCAGCCCCATCTGGACACCGACCTGTGCAGTATGAGCTGGGGAGCTGCTTTGGCAGGGGGGTTGGACCCCAGGAGCTCTTGAGGTCCCTTCCAACCCCTACAGCTCTGTGATTCTGTGATCAGCACCACGTTAGACAGGAGCCTGGTGCAAGGGATCCTTGTGTAAGCAGCTGGGGCGGGTGTTTTATGCCCCTGCTCCTTTACAATGAGCCTTGCTTGGCCTGGATTCTGAGGTATGGCTGGGGATCATCCTGGATGCTTGATTCTAACCCAGAAACTTCTTCTATTTGTATCTGCTGGTGTTTTGCTTATCAGGCAATTAACCCCTGATCAATCAAACCAGCCTCTCAGGATACAGGCCAGCAAAGACTTTATTAATCTTTGCAAAGGACTCTTACTTTAAGATTTAAAATCCAGCAAAACACTGCTGTGGTTTCCTCAGTAGCTTTTTGTTCTGCATGTGAGGTGATGTTTGGTTGGTTGGTTTTTTTTTGTGATGACAAAACTAACAGTTGCCTAATTTTATTTTTAATCATCATTTAGATCAGAAATCTGACAAAAGTAGCTCTCACCCCACCTCAGAGGATCGAGCAGCGCTGGTGCATGAGGAAAGCGAACAGTCAGATGATGAACTCTTGTCCCTTTCCAGTCAGCACAGTAATGCCAGTGGTGACAAGCCTCATGGGACACCAAAACACAGCAAAAAGCAGCAAGAACCTCCAGCACCACCTCCACCTGAAGATGTGGACCTGCTGGGCCTGGATGGTAGCCCCATGAGCAAGAGTTTTCCCTCGCAGCCCACTGCTGCCCCCTCTAACTCAGACTTGCTGAATGATTTGTTTGGGGTCGGTGGGCCGAGCTCCCAGGCTCAGAGTGGCCAGCCTGCTGCTGAGGAGGTCTTCCACGTGGGGGGACCTGGATCTGTGCAGTCAACGCCTCGGCGTTCCGCAGCTTCGGCATCCCCATCCCCGTCCCCAAGGGTAGGAGAAGGTAATAGTGGCCATGCCTACTGTGCTTTGAGAATCCCACCTGGGTGAGCTGCTCTGGGCTGTTGGATTCCTCTTGGGTACACTCATGTCGTGAAAACGAGGAGCTGCAAGGGATCCCAAGAGGCCAGCTGGCTCCTCTACCATGAGACAGGAGTTGGTGCATCTTCACAGTCAAGAACACAAATCAGATCATCTAATTTGCTCACTAAAATCTCTCCTGGGGCTCACCCCAGTGTTTGGCTGGCTCTTTTAAGTTGAGCACCACTGGAGACCATCAGCTTTGCTCTTACTATGTGGTCAATAACACACAGAGGAGAATATGTCTTAATTTTTGGTTTTTATTTTAACAAAAAGAAGGTTTTGGGTAGACTGATAGCAGTTTGAGTTTAATTCCTCTCTTAACTTCAGAGCTAGGGTACTGATCAGGTTTTGGGTAGACTGACAGGACTTTGAATTTAATTCCTCTCTTAACTTCAGAGCTAGGGTACTGATCCTGGCCTATGAAATGTGGCTGCACAGTTCTGTTTCTGATCTCTCTGAAGACAAGACAAGCCATACAAGTTCCTCCTTTATTTCTTCAAAGGCAGGCTGAGATGAGGCTGGCACAAAGAGTGGCCCCATAGATACCAGGAAGAGGGATCTTTTAGAGGCTTTAGCGACTCAAGGAGAGCAAGTGAAGGAGGTGAAGAGCCCAATGCAAGTTGCTTGGGCTCGCTGAGGGCCCCTGGAATAGACAGTCAGTGTTGCCCAAGGTGAGATGTGAACAAGTGGCTGGCTCTGACAGCAGGGCTCTGTGCACCGCCCGGCGCTGCACAGCCTCCCCGTGTTTGGTTTGGCCTCATCCCGCAGGCTGCAGTTAGAGAGCTGGCATTGTCAACCTGTACCTGATTCTGAGAGCACAGTATGCTTGCTTAACTCCTTCTCAGCAACTAATAGCTCCAGGCATTTGCAGTGCCTGCCAACTTTCTTGGACAAGAAACAGTGTTTTTGTTAAGGAGGCTCAGGCCTGGGCGATGTGGGGCTGATGCTGGTGGCACCTACCACAAGATGGCCACACAGCCAGCTTCTGCAGGTTCTTCTTGAGTCCTCCTTTCTTGGATGGAATAAAAAAACCCTGTGGGTTTGGAGAGGTTTGTCTGCTAGGACAGTCAAAGGTGTTTCTCAAAGTGAAAGGGACAAGAGCAGTTATCATCTCCTTGTAGCAAGACTTGGAAGGGAAGGAGGAGGAGGCTCGAGGGCTGGACACAGGAGAGGGGAGAAGAATGTGAGTTTCAGTGGAAGAAATTGGGTCTCTTCTATGCAGAGAAGGTTCATCTTGGGAAGGTTGTGCAGCCATGCTCCTCACCAGGCAGAAGTGCAGCAACAGCAGCAGGAACAGAGTTCTGGATGTTGCTGGTGAGCAGCGTAACCACAGGAGTTGAGTTGTATGATGCTGCTTTGCAGAGGCCACGTTGGTGCTTGAAAGGGAGAAGAAAGGTCCTGCACAGCTAAATTGTCCCAAGCCAGGAAAGCAAGAAAAAGACCTTGCAAGACAAGTGAAGACTAGTTAATTTATTGAGTATCCTAAACAATTAGTAGCATCCCTAACAAAGCATAGTGGTGTGTTGCCATGACCAAGGTGCATGGCTCTCTGCCCCCTGGCATCTAAGGCACTGGCACTTTCCAGATGCCATCTCCTGATTTGGTATCTGCAGATATGAGGTTTTCTCTGCACACCAGTGCCTTTTCCCTGAAGCACATTCATTGTACAAGTTAATGATTTAGTTTTCTCAAACATGTTTTTACAGCAGCTGCCTTTGATCCATTTGGAAGTAGCCCTAAGCAAACTGGTCCAGACCTCCTGGGTTCCTTTCTTGGTTCATCAGCTGTCCCTGGTGATCCTTTCCTTCAAGCAACAAGAAGTCCTTCACCAACTGTGCACAGCGATCCCTTTCACATGGGTAAGAAAGTGAAGCTCTTCTGGTGTATTTAAGCAAGCATGGAACGTTGCTTTTCAATAGCAGGAGAGCTGCAAAGCACAAAGTGATGCTTAGCATAAAATGACTCCAAACCACAGAAACCCCACTGAACAGGAAGGGGTGTTTTGTGTCTAGACTGAAAGCATAGTCCATCATTTGCAGTGTGGTAGGATGAGACTTGTTTTGCTCATGCCTTATACTTAATTAATAAGCTATTTGTATACAAGAGGAAAAAAAGAGACTGTGGAGAATGTCTCCCTGTGTATTCCTGTGGTTATGAGGGCTTGTTTGAACCAAACTACCATTAATTGAGATAAATAGAGCATGGCACATTAAGCCTGCTAGAGAAAACACGTCCTTTGGTGATTTTTAGTTACAGACATCTGTTTTCTTTAGATCTGAAGGTAATCCTGGCCAAAATCACAGCTGAATTTGACTCTTATTTGAAGAGAAGGATTATTTTTGTTTTCTTAATTGGGCTTTTTTCTTCTCTTGCTTTGTTGGAAACGTCCTTTAGTTGTCCCCTTCTCCCCCTGTGCCAAAATGCAGTGTTATAACCTTCTCTGAAATGCATTCAGATATGAATTTGTTTGTGTGATCATCTAATGCTTGTTCCCTGGCTAAAACAGCCTCACTGGAAAACCAAACTGGCAAAGGAGGGAACTGGTGTGCTGCTGGCATCGCTCCTGTCCTTGCTTTGCCCAGCTTGGGTGTTGGCTATTAAGTCTGCAAATAAGATGGTTGGGTCACACTTGGAGGTGGCTGCACTAATGAGAGAATTTAAATTGTATCCTGGCATGATGAGGTATTAAATTACAGCACTAGTGTCTCTGGATAATGAACTGCTGGCAGGGTGAGCTGCATAGATGCACGGGCTTTATTTGATACAGGGGTAAAGGAAGGACTGTGTGTTTTCCTTCTGGTTTACTTCTGTGTGGGCTGTTTGGCTGTCTTTTGGTGTCTTTTTTCCTCTGTCCTTGCCCTCTGCATGTAGAATATCTCCTTGGGTTGAGATGTGTTCAGAAGCACTAACCCACCTGCATTATTCTGGTGGTAAGGCTTTTATAAACAAGCATATAAAAGCCTCTGACCAAAGCTGCCATCAAATGAACGCTGTAAATCCCCATCCTTCCCAGCATACTGTACCTCTGTCCAGTGTGAGGTGAGAAAGAAAGGTTAAGTTTGTAATGGGGAGGAGTTCACTGCTAATGAGCAAATGGTAGGTGAACACAATCCTCTCACTCCTGCTGCTTTGCTCTTCCTAGGCACTGCGTTATGGTATGTTTGTGCTCTGTGTGTTTGAGATATTTATGTGTCATCATTCTGCTCAGCTTCTAGCACACCAACCGTTTCCATACAACCAGATGTTTCCAGTGGTTGGGATTGGCCCAACAAACCAGGTATGTATCCTAAAAACCCAGGACACTTAACTAGAGCCCCTTAAGGAGCCCTGAGCGAGGAGATGCAGCTGGAAGATGCTACCAGGGACTGGAGAGAACGGGTTCTCTCTTTCTGCTGCTTGGGACATTGGCTAATCCAACAAAACTTCAATCCAGTTGTTAGCCTGTCTCATCTCAGTGGCAGCAGGGAGGCTGCCTGTTGTCCTGGTCTCCCAGTCATCCAAGCGAGGATCTGCCTAGAGACTACCAAACTCTTTCTATTCAAACATCTGGGTGTCCTTCCTCAAGAAACCAGGGCCTGCAGTGGGACAGGAGCTCAGTGAGGATGTAAATACTTGTGTTTCATGCTGGTGTAGAGCCAAGAGAAGGGCCTGGGAAGTGTTACATGTTCCTGGGATGCCGCTGAACAACAGCGTGCTTCTTTCTGATCTTGAGGAGTGTGTATGTCCTACCACAAGTTGCTTCCTGAAGCCTTCTAGCTCTTAAAATAAAGGCTTCTAGTTCTTAATTTACCCATTTGTCACAATTACTCTGTCACTGCAGACAGTCTGGGGAACAGTTCTGTTGCTGAGTCTAATTGTGAGTGGGTGTGCGACTCGTCTGGGCCAACGCGGAGTTGGAGCCGCTTAGGAACCTGACAATAGTGCACTTAATTTTAACAGCAGCCTTCTGACATCATGAGCACTGGGTAAGAGCTGCACTTACATGAAACAGGGATAAAAAACAAGTTATTTTTTTCTCTTCTCTCTCTTTTTTTTTTTTATTTTATTCTTTCTTCCCCCCCTCCCCCACTTAAGGTGGCCTAGGTATGGGAAGTAAGTCAGCTGCCACCAGTCCTACTGGATCCCTCCACAGCACTCCCACTCATCAGCCTAAACCCCAAACACTGGATCCCTTTGCTGATCTGGGGACTCTTGGAGCAAGTTTAGCAGGTTTGTATCCCATATTAAAAAATAAAAATAAGCTGAACTAGCTCTGTTTTAGAGGAATAGGACGAAGAGCCTTGTGTGTGGCAGAGTTCTGAGGGCCCTCTCAGCCCTACCTGCATGCCAGTGCTGCTTCCTAGCTTTCCTTTCTGCCTGATTCTCTGTAAACCCACACAAATCTGTGCTCTTACTGCTCCTCAATCAAAAGAGCTGCCAGCAGTTTGTTGGCTCCTCAGTGGGCTACATGGATTGCAGAGCATGTCTCCCTAAAGAGTCTCTGGCTAAGGATGCTCTGTGTTTACCTCTGACTAGAGAACCACTGCTACAGACCTTGGAGCAGTGCCTGGGAACTGCCTTTGGTTCTTCAAAACCACTGGGGTCCCTGAGCAATTGTTTTCTTCTAGACCTGACTCATTTTTGTCCTTTGTGAGGAAACCTGTGGAACCTCCCTAATCCGGCCCTAATTTGCAGTACTATCCAAAGGTGGAGTCTGAGCCCATTTTGGAGCTCATTTTTGGAGTCTGAGCCAATGGTACAAAGTTGGGAGGGGTGGCTGACAGGCAGGACACTGCGCTGCCATCCAGAGACCTGGACAGGCTGGAGAGCTGGGCAGGGAGAGACCAGATGGGGTTCAACAACAGCAAGTGGAGAGTCTGGCACCTGGGGAGGAACAACCACATGGATCAGGACAGGCTGGGGGTGAGCTGCTGGAGAGGAGCTCTGTGGAGAAGGACCTGGGGGTGCTGGTGGGTGACAGGGTGGCCATGAGCCAGCAGTGTGCCCTGGGACTGAGAGAGACAATGGGATCCTGGGGGCATCAGGAGGAGTGTGGGCAGCAGGTCACAGGAGGGGATCCTCCCCCTCTGCTCTGCCCTGCTCAGGCCCCACCTGGAGTGTTGTGTCCAGTGCTGGGCTCCCTGGGATAAAAGAGAGCTGGGGCTGTTCAGCCTGGAAAAAAGAAGACTGAGGGGGGATCTGATCAATGTTTATCAATATCTTAAGCATGGGGTGCAGGGGGAATTGGCCAGCCCCTTTTCAGTGTCTGTGGGGACAGGACAAGGGGCAATGGCTGCAAATTGGAGCACAGGGAGTTCCACACCAACATGGGGAGGAACTTTTCCCCAGTGAGGGTGAGGGAGCCCTGGGACAGGCTGCCCAGGGGGTGTGGAGTCTCCTTCTCTGGAGAGATTCCAGCCCCATCTGGACACCGACCTGTGCAGTATGAGCTGGGGAGCTGCTTTGGCAGGGGGGTTGGACCCCAGGAGCTCTGGAGGTCCCTTCCAACCCCTACAACTCTGTGATTCTGTGATTTCCACTTGGCTACAAAGGGCTGCTCACTTGACTGCTTAAACAAGCATTTCCTCCTTGTTTTACCCCAGAAAATGATCAGCAGACTCTCAACCCCTGTGTTAAAAAAGGTGGTTCTGACAAATTACTGAAGTTTTCCTTAAAACCCAGCATTTCAGCTTCTCTGTCCCTCGCAAAGAGATTTTTGTCTTCCCTTTGCCACTGCCCCCAGCTCTTTGCAGGCTCTGTGGTTTTAGCTGATGTTTGTTTTCTCCTTTGCGTCAGTACCAGCATGGTTCTGGAATTAGGTTTCCCAGTTCCCTCTGCTGGATCACTGGCTGCTCTGCAGGAGCAAAATAAAAAGCGTGCCAAGACCATGTCGGAGCAGCAGAGGTGCTTTTAAAACACACGTTCTGAAGCACAGACACAGAGTTTAAAAACAAATGATTTAGTGTCCACAGGATATTTAACCACATTTTTGTTGTTCGTGGCCAAGTCAAAAGCACATCACCCTCTTTCCATGACGTGTTTCAGAGCCCAAAGTTGAGTGGAGCCCCTCTGCTCTGGAGCCAGGCTGGGAGAGCTGGGCTGGCTCAGCCTGGAGAGAAGGCGGCTGCTCCTGGGGGGAGTTCAGAGCACCTTCCTGTCCCTCCAGAAGCCCTGTGACAAAGTCCTGGGGATTCTGGGAGATGAGAAACTGAACATGAGCCAGCAGTGGCTCTGGCAGCTCCCAAGGCCAATGGGATCCTGGGCTCCATCAGCAGAGGGGTGGCAGCAGGGCCAGGGAGGGGATTGTCCCTCTCTGCTCTGCCCTGGGGAGGCCCCAGCTGGATCCTGTGTCCAGAGCTGGGCCCCCAACACAAGAAAGATGTGGGGCTGTTGGAGAGAGGTCAGAGGAGCCACAGAGATGCTCAGAGGGCTGGAGCACCTGCCCTACAAAGAGAAGCTGGGGGAGCTGGGCTGGTTCAGCCTGGAGAAGAGAAGGCTGTGGGGGGACCTCATTGCAGCCTGCCAGTCCCTGAAGGGAGATTATAAGCAGGAGGGGAATCAACTTTTTAAAAGGGTAGACAATGGCAGGACAAGGGGGATGGATTAAAGCCAAAGGAAGGAAGGGTTAGATTAGATATTAGGGGGAAGTTTTTTACAGAAAGAGTGGTGAGGGGCTGGAAGGGGCTGCCCAGAGAGGGGGTGGGTGCCCCGTGTCTGGGGGTGTTCAAGGCCAGGTTGGATGGGGCCCTGGGCAACCTTGTGTAGCTCCAGGCCTGAGGTTGGTGTCCCTGCCCGTGGCAGGGGGTTGGAGCTCTGTGACCCTTGGGGTCCCTTCCAACCCAGGCCATTCTATGATTCTATGATTCAGAAGGCAAGTCCTGTTTGTTGATGCTTGTTGTCACCCCTCTACCATGCAGGTGGCCCTTCCTTTGCCAGTAAACCAACCACGCCAACCGGCATGGGCGGAGGATTCCCCCCCTCCCCACAGAAACCCTCTCCCCAGCCCATGGGCGGCAGCGGTTGGCAGCAAGGAGCAGGCTATGGCTGGCAGCAGGCCCAGGCCAAGGCCCAGCCAAGCATGCCTCACGCCTCGCCCCAGAACAAACCCAATTACAACGTGAGCTTCTCAGCAATGCCGGGAGCACAGAACGAGCGTGGAAAAGGACCTGCCAACGTTGGTAAGCATCCAAAGGGATGGCTCCTTCTTGTCATGCTTTAATGCTCAGACACACTAAGAGTTTGTGGTCTAAGCAAGAAAGTCCTGATGATCATTTGATATCAACACTAGTTGTCCTGTCCTAGACTCTAATATTTCGGAAATCTGGTATTCCAAATAGTCTTTAATAGAATTATTATGTTATTATATAGTAGTAGTAGCAGCATTATAGAAAGTAACATTAGCCCATAGCTCTCTTGTGAGAATCTGCACACCCAACAGCACTGGGAAATTCTTATAGTGATTTGTGTCCAGTGCTGGGCTCCCTGGGATCAAACAGCCAGGGATCTCCTGGAGAGAGTCCAGAGGAGGCTGAGGAGATGCTGAAGGGCCTGGAGCATCTCCCCTGTGAGGAAAGGCTGAGAGAGCTGGGGCTGTTCAGCCTGGAGAGAAGCAGCCTGAGAGGGGATCTGATCAGTGGGTATCAATAGCTGAAGGGTGGGACACAGGGGGCCATGGGCAGCCTCTTCTCAGTGTCTGTGGGGACAGGACAAGGGGCCATGACCTCAAGTTGGAGCCCAGGGAGTTCCCCCCCAATATGTGGAAGAACTTCTTCCCAGTGAGGGTGAGGGAGCCCTGGGACAGGCTGCCCAGGGGGTGTGGAGTCTCCTTCTCTGGAGAGATTCCAGCCCCATCTGGACACAGACCTGTGTGCCCTATCCTAAGGACCCTGCTTTGGCAGGGGGTTGGACCCCATGGGCTCTGGAGGTCCTTCTCACCCCTATGATTCTGTGGTTCTGTGAAGTGTGGGGGAGTGGCTTGGGTGGAAAAACAGCATTAAATAAACCTGTATTTCAGGAATGCCTTTGAATCTTTTTGTTTTTCAAGATTCAAAACCCAAAGTGTCTGCAGATTTTGAAGATCTATTATCTGGTCAAGGCTTTAATGCTCACAAGGACAAGAAGGGCCCCAAAACAATAGCTGAGATGAGAAAAGAAGAAATGGCTAAAGAGATGGACCCCGAAAAACTAAAAGTAAGCAATATTTTTATTTGTGCTTTTATAATAATTCATTGTCTTTCACTCTAATCATGCTGGAGGCTGCTTGAAATATTGCCCCTGGAAGGTGGAGGGTGCAGTAAGCCACCATCTGTCCTGCATGTGAGGTGGCTGAGCAAGCCTTTCTGATCATGTAGTGCCAGAATGGAGCCTCCATGGTGTTGTTGGGTCCTAAGGATCATGTGCTACCTCTCATGCTTGCTCTCCATAAAGTAGGTGTCTAAACTTGATAGCATCATCTATTGCTGTGCTCCCCCAGTCATGTTCAATGAGCTACTGTGAGCAGAAAGACAAAGTCATAAACTGCAGGTGATGGGCTGTGGCGTCCAGCAGGGAGCAATACACAGTTCAATATATGAATTCTAGGTGAAGCCATGAAGCCATTTATTCGGTGAAATCACCCAGATTCTAGACCTTTTTTACTACCAACATGGCAAGCTAAAAAACTGCTAGTTGGTTACACACACTGTTCACACCATATTGATTGGTTAGTGATTATAATGAGTTCTGATAAACCTAGCTTATAGCTAAACATCCTTAGTTTACCTTTAATACCTAAAAGCATCCGCACACCTGCTGTTTGACCCTCTGGTTATGGTTGGTTCCTGACATGTTCTGTTACTCCCAAATCCCTTCCCATAACTGCTGCTTGGTTTAGGGCAGCCTGTACCCCTATCAGCAAGGCCGCTGTGTTTGGAGAATGGGATTATTAGGATCCTCTCAGTGTGAGTAACTTTCCCTTTCTCATGGGAACAGAAGAATCTTGTCAGGGCCTATGTCTTGGGAGAAGAGAGCTAGGCCGCTAGCAGGCCTGCTGTCTTCCCTGACAATGGGGAATAGCTGGAAGAATTTCCACTATCTCATCAGAAGGAGAGATGCTACTTAGGAAAGGAGGTGAGTCTGTGAAAACTCTGGTCTGAAATAGCTTCTCACAAACAGACCAGAGAAAAGAGCAGTGGCCAGCCAGCTCTGCCAGTCCTTCTGCCAAACACAGGTTTGGGTGAAATGAGGGATGTTCTCCCCATGATGAGATTGCTTCAGGGCTGACAGAAAGAACTTCCCACTCTTTAAAATACAGATTATCCTGCCTCCCTTGGAGATGTGAACTTCCTTTGGAATAAGGTTCAAAACTCCAAGGTTATGTTACTGTCCTAAACCAGACTGTGGCAGACAGTGGCTTGTTCAGCCTTACTATGAGGTCTGATGGTCTTCCACATCACTCCAGCTTGATTAGCAGGCATGGCTATCTGAACTAATCCTCTGCCTCGTTAATCTTGCCTTCTTTAGAATTTTCTCATCTCACCTCAATAAATTCCTGAACTACAGATTTATCATGAAGGGAAGGGAATTCAGTCTGTCCTGCTCTACATTTGAAATATAGACCTACAAATTATAATTGCAGAGGGACACAAAGAGGAGAGGAAAAGTCCAAGCAAAAATCAAGAAAATGTCTAAAAACCTAATGTTTGGGAGTTTTAAAAATTATTATTATTTTTCTAATCTTGTGGAAAGGCTTTAACTTTTGGAAAGTGTGTGCCAGCAACCACGCTGGCCATGGATGTTAGCCACTTGTAACCAAGCTGGACAGCTTTCCAGCCACCAAGCAGCCAATATTTTTCCCAATCCATAAGCTATACAACTTCAGCAATTCCTGTGGTATTGCTTCATGTGTGCAACATCCTGCCCCAGCACCCAGCAAACCAAAGCACCCAGCTGATTCTCCCTTCCCAACATGATTCCCTTCTCTGATGTGTTTTATTTCATCGAGTCACTTCTTCAGCCTGGAACTGTTAAATCTATTTACACTTGGGTTTTCATGTTTCCTTCCCTTTCCTTAGCCCTTTCCCCAGCTGTAGGCTGACAACCACTAAGGAGGACTAGATCATCTAGGAAAGTGCTCTACCTGTTGGTTTATTTGACTGCTGGGTTGCAGGTAGCAGAGAGGCACATGCAGAGAATTGAGGCTTCTGACTTAGAGCTTAAAAAAGATTTGCATTGAAACCAACTGTCCATGTGAGTCTAGAAGACTTAACTCCAGAGATGCACAAAGAAGTGTTAACTCTAGAGGTGCACAAAGGACACACATCCACAGCAGAGCTTACTTCAGGTGTGCAGTTAAGCTTGCTGAAGAGCCTCACAGTTAAACACTTAATTTATCTTTCAACTGTTCCATCTAATGATTGTTCATAAGTGGTGCCACCTCTGGATTTTTAGCAGGGGTCTTGCTTGATCTTAGGTGTGTCTTAAATTTCAAGCAGTGTTATAAAAATTAATGACAAAGTAGAGACTGACAAAGAATCTTCCAGAGTTTTTCTAAAGCTTGGGGAGAAATGTAAGACACTCACTGAAGAGTCATTTGCTATTCAAATGAAGCAGCTTTTTCCTACTGGAATACCTAATGTAAGGCATAAATTGAGACTCATGTTTTCTCCTCCAGGTCCTGGAGTGGATTGAAGGGAAGGAGAGAAATATAAGAGCCCTGCTGTCCACAATGCATACAGTCTTATGGGCAGGGGAGACCAAGTGGAAACCTGTTAGTATGGCAGATCTTGTCACTCCAGAGCAAGTGAAGAAGGTCTACAGGCGGGCAGTGCTTGTCGTGCATCCTGACAAGGTAAGGCTTTCCCTAGTTTTGCATTGTTCAGGAACTGGGTTTAGTGCTTTACAATTAAGAGAGCACTTAATTATAAAGCACTAAATGTGATTGCTTGCTTTATGGGTGCAAACAGCTTTGTGGAAAGCAGTAGTAGTTCAATGTTTTTGCCAGTTTCTGAATGGTGAGGACTCGAACCACTTCTAGCTCTGAGACTTTGGGTGGTCCATGCTGCTCCAAGCAACACAGATGTAGATCTTCAGCCTTTGCCACTCTCACTTTGACTCTAAGCCATCCTGGTAGGGAGTAACAGTCTGGGATACTGTGCCTGCTGAAGGAGATGAAGGCGTGAGAAAGGCCTATGAAAGGACAAGGGTCTTCAAATCAAACCTCTAACATGGAAGAATCAGGTTACTTGGTTATCCAGCCTGTGGTGTCCCTGCTTACACCTGCCAACCAGAAAGCAATGATGCTATCTGGGATGGCATCAAGGCTGCCACTCCTGTGGCGATGGTGAGGCTTCTGCTTTTAAGGAAATAGGGGCCCTGGAAGTTTCAGGGCAGTGGGAAAAGCTTGGGAAGATGATGTGGGCTGCCCAGAGGCTTGCAGGAATACTGCTTTTATCAAGGAATCGTGCCAGGCAGCAGTGCTTTCCCTTCACTGCTGGTAAAATGCCTCTTGCAAAGCTAAGGTTGATTTGTTTTGCTCTTGGGACTGCAGTGCTTTATCACACTTGGGGGGTTATCAGCTCTGAGGAGCTGAAACACCAAGAAATTCTTAAGCTGTAAACAAGGTAAGAAGCCCTCAACAGTGGCTTGTTCCTGTCTGGGGATAAGTGCAAATCATTCTTGGAAAGAGAACAATAAATGCTTGAGAACTTGTCAGCTTCTGGTAGTCTGATTTGGTAGATCTGATATCCTTCTTTCTCTTTTTATTCCAGGCTACTGGGCAGCCATATGAACAATATGCAAAGATGATATTTATGGAGCTAAACGATGCCTGGTCAGAATTTGAAAACCAAGGACAAAAACCCTTGTATTAGGTACTTCCTCAGTCTCCACTACAGACCTGTGCTAGTGCTTATATAGTTTCTTGTCAGAAATGTCACAGATGAACCAAACTCTGGCTGGAAATTCAGAAGTTTTGTAAAACTCAGAGCCTAATACTTATCATGAAGAACAAGAGAAAGGTTTCCTTATACTTGTAGCATGAATCCTGAGCTCAGAGGAACTCTAGCCACCTGGCTTGCCATGCCAGAGCCATGGGGTTACAGTTTCTTGCACCTTTTGTATTTTTCTTTGGATTCAAGAGGGGTGAGAGAAGAGGCATTTGGGGGAAAGCTGGAATCATTCTGTCTCTGACACAGTGTAGCTGGTGAATTTCCTACTCTTTTTTTTTGTTGGTGTGTGTGTGATACGGCAACACTTCAGCTGAGTTCACTAACTGGTGGTGAAGCCCAAACTTTGATGTACTTTCTTCTAGGTTTGGATCAAACTTCATCAAATTTAAGTGCTCCCATGTGGTTTAGGCACACTTCTAACAGTCACCATTTGCTGCTTAATTGTTCCTGCAGTGTAGTGACACCTGAGTAGAGACAAAGCTGAATCCTGGGTTTAGGTCAGCGTGGCAGCTGACTGCTGCTTTGTGCATTAATACTGTACTTCACCTCACAGTCCAGCAGTGAAATGTGCAGAAGGAATTCCTCAGCATTAAGAGCAAGAGTCTGTCTTTTAAAGCAAACAGAAAGGAGATGATGTTAAAGAGCACCTTGTTGGTTCTTTAAACAGCAGTTCTGGGGGAATAGGGGATTGTGGGGAGAGCGGGGGGGAAGGGTGAGCCCACATTTGTCAAAGTGAAGAATGAGCATGTACAGCATTTCCCATGAAGTTCTCATCAGTGTGGCTTGAAACCATCAAACAAAAGAAATATTGACAAGCTATAACTCTGCTGCAAAGTTCTAGAAACTTCCCAGTCTATAGGTAATGCTTTCCTTCCTGAGGATTCAGGAGACTTTTCCCAGCCCACTTGTATCACCTCTATGCCTTTTATTCAGCTCCAGAGCACTTGGCAAAGGCTCTTGGCAGGATGCAACCTGTTGCAACTTCACTTTTCAGACTGTGGAATGCAAGCTGTCATGTAGGCATCTGCAGACCAGGTCTGATTTTTGAGGTAAATACAGTGCAAATTGATTATCTTAAAAGTATATATTGGACCAAAGCAATAATATCACAAGGAAATATCTCTGATGCTAAAGCTGAAGCATCTTTCCTAGGTAAACAAGTTACGTTCTTCACCCCAAATTCTGGCATTCTCCTTTTGTAGAATAACTAAAGCTAGCAGTTTCTTTACCAACATGTTGTATCTCTATTTGAGCTTTGAAGGGGCAGGTGTATTCAGAAGATGGGCAGGAAATCATTCGTATTTGCTGCTGGAGGAACAGGTTGCCATCCAATGTGAGTCTTTAAAGCTGGTGGTTTTTAAAGACAATCCACTTATTGTTGCACTTACATTTTCAAATGGCAAACCTTTTACTGCAAAGACAGCGTGTCAAAGTACACTGCTTTCTGTATAAAAGTCATGTTTTTGTTGTATTGGTCCATTATTTACTACCATTAATTGAAAATGTGAAGCCAACACATAGGTCTCCTTTTATATAAAAGACCTTAAGATAATAGTAACAAACTGGATGTTATTTATTAATGTTTTGATCCAGTATGTGCTTGTCTTATTTAAAGAGATAACTGGAATGTGAATCATGTTCCTGTGATTTGTTGGTTTATTGTTTCTCATTCACATTTGTAGATATTGTGACCTATGCCTATATAATAAAAAGGATCTCATTACTATAATGTACTTTTTTTAATGATGAAAACTACATTAGCTTTGTATCAAGTTTGTCATGGCACACAACTCTGGATATTCATACATTCACAAAATACAACTCCATCCTTAAACTTTATCTACCAAAAGAAACCCTACCCCACTTAAGCTTTGGTTACTTCCATCCCTAATGTTTTTATGGATGCATGAAAGTATTAGGACATATGTATACCAAAATAGTTAACTACAAAAGAAATAATTCTTGTCATATCTGGTAGTGACGGAGGTTATCAATGTTCAGGTTTACTGTTTGACTAAATTATTGTAATTTTTGTAAATACAGTATATACTCAACGGAATTGTGACTGGTCTAAAACATTTGTATATACATTAAAAAGCTCAAATTAACGTATTCAGGTATGTTTTGTGCTTGTGGGGAAAAAAAAAACAACACAGTACCTTCTTCCTTTAAACACAGTTCCGAGTAATTTCTCTGCAAATGCTGGGTAAAGAACATGTTAAATGGAACCTTCTTTTGATCTATGTGTGTTAAACGGAACCTTCTTTTGATCTATGCCATCTTCTGTGAGTCATGAACACCTCTGTCGTTGCTCTAGCACAGGGTTAGGTGAGGCCTGTGTGGTATACATAAAGGTAACCAGAAATTACTTGCTTGAGACACAAAACCATTTTTTTTTTGTCCCCTAGAACTTTATTTCCTCAGGAGCAAACACAACCCTTGTGAAGAAGCCTGTTCCCATCACTGCAAGCAGATTATAAGAACAGTAAAGGCTTAATTTAAACAACTGGGTTTTTGCTATGGGAAAAGACACAGCCTTTTACGTGTAAGAGGAAAACGCTTCACCCCAGCTGAAACAGAAAGTGGGAACTTATTTCTACCTCCTGTTTGCTTAGATAAGTCAAAGGCATTCACAGGTTGGCATTCCAGGTGGGGTTTCTTCCCCCAGTTTTGGAAGACATTTTGGAAGCAGCTTGTTGCTTCCTATTTTAGTGCTTCAGAGACCCACAGCTACACAAATCGCCACCTAATAAAGGGGTCACCTGGGGCATTTATCTGTTTAAGCCTTCTGAATTAATTAGGTGGCTGTCTTGGTTCTAAATAATTTAAAATTAATGATGAAATCTGGGGAAAATTCTGTTATCAGGGAGGACATGGAAAGAGAAGGGCGATAGGCAGAGACATCTGAAGAAAGCCTCTCCTTCACCGGGCACGTGTATATAAAGGGTGAATTTCTCCTCAGAAAGGTGGGTTTTAGGTCAAAAATGGGGTCCTAGAAATCGAAGCCTTGAAAAATACTGCCCTTGGACAGAAAAGCTGTGGCCTCCTGGGTGTGAATCAGCAGGAGCTGATCCTGGGAAGGCACCCAGGCCCCTTTTTGGGGTGAAAACAGGGCTTTTATGGAACAGTCTGTACAATGGCAGCAACTGGTGGGTGGGGGCACATTAAATCGGCGTTTGTGTGTTTGAATAACGCCCCCGTGCAAATATATATACACCTACACGCTCGTGTAGGCTCCTGCGCCCATACGTTGGGCCCGACTGGAGGCAGCGACCCTCCGCCCCGCTCCCGCCTTTCCCCACAGAGAGGCCCCGCCCCGGGGCGGTGCAGCCCGGTGCTCGTTTCAGTAGTGACGCTGGCCCTTTAAGGCGCCCGCTCACGTGGTGCAGGAGCCGGGGGGGGGGGGTCGGTAGGCGGAAGTGTCCCGCCGCCAGCTCAGCTGGGCGTCGTTCGGAGCCGCGGCCATGGCGGGTGTGAAAGGTACCGGGGTCCTGCCCGCCCGCGGGCGGGGCGGCTCCCCCGCATCCCTCACCCTTCGAAAGGAGCGGCCGCGAACGGGTGGTGCTTCCACTTCCCGGGCGCCGCCTCAGCGGCGGGGGGTGGGGGAGGGGAGTGGGCTTCGCGGGAAGGGGCAGCCGGTGAGGTACCTCCCGCCTCACCGCCTGCCTCCCGCCTCCTGCCTCCCCCCAGCTCTCGTGGCGCTGTCCTTCAGCGGAGCCATCGGGCTGACGTTCCTCATGCTGGGCTGTGCCCTGGAATACTACGGGTGAGCGGGCCGGCTTGGCTTCCAGGCTTCCCCCTCCTTACACGGGTCTCGGCGCGGCTCTGCTGGTCTTTAACGGCGGCCGCCGGTGGTGGTTGCGGTGGCTAACTGCCCCCTCCTTAGCCAGCACCTGTGTTCCTCGTTGAGACGTGACTGGAAACAGCTCTCTGCTCTCCCAGGAGGAGCAGTGCCATGGCTGGAGAGCCGTTTCTAGCCTCGCCCAGTTCTCCTCCTGACTTCCCAGGGCATTTCAACACCCCCCCCCCCCCCCCCCCCCCCCCACGAGCACTCCCCCAAAGCTGTAAAACAATTCTGTATTTTACGTTTTCTTTGGCTTTTTGGCCAAAACCTCCGAAGATGCTGTGAATATCATTTTGAGCTAGTGTAAGTACCAGGAAAAAATGGGTACGTTTGTCCGGACTTTGGGGTTTGTGTAAAAGGCAGGTGGGTAACTGGTGCCTGTCCAGCTTATAATAAAGGAGGCATTAAAAACTTGCCCTTAAAAACCCCAGGTGAAGCTGGGTTTCACCTGGGGAGTGCCCCCAGAGCGATGAGCCTTACAGGGGTGTGCCTGCGCAGTCAGCTTGTTTACGCTCCGGAGTCACTCTGGTTTGGGAAAGCTCTTGGTTCCTGTCCCGCTCATGAGTGTTTCCTGTTCCCTGGGTGGTGACTGGTGTTTCCCTGAGGCAGTGCTGTGTGTCGCGTGGGCAAGTGTGAAATAAATTCGTGCTTGGCCAGGTGAGAAGAGCGGGTCCTGCTTTCTCTTGGGAAGACCCCCTCGGAGGGCCACAGAGGTGATTGAGGGCCTGGAGCATCTCCCCTGGGAGGAAAGGCTGAGAGAGCTGGGGCTGTTCAGCCTGGAGAGAAGAAGACTGAGGGGGGATCTGATCAGTGGTTATCAATAGCTGAAGGGTGGGACACAGGGGGCTGTGGGCAGCCTCTTCTCACTGTCTGTGGGGACAGGACAAGGGGCCATGGCCTCAAGTTGGAGCACAGGGAGTTCCTCACCAATGTGGGGAAGAACTTCTTCCCAGTGAGGGTGAGGGAGCCCTGGGACAGGCTGCCCAGGGGGTGTGGAGTCTCCTTCTCTGGAGAGATTCCAGCCCCGTCTGGACACCGTCCTGTGTGCCCTGTCCTAGGGACCCTGCTTTGGCAGGGGTTGGACCCCATGGGCTCTGGGGGTCCCTTCCAACCCCTAAAATTCTCTGTATCTGTGCTCTACATGGGGCTGTGCAATTGCTTGTGCCTGCATGCAGGGAAAATGAGGTAGGATTGCCCCTTTAGGTGGGCATAACCACCCAATCCTCTCTTCAAACCTACCTCTCTGAGGTAGGATTACAGCTGTGGTAACTACTTCTAATCAGAAGATACTTTTTATTCAAGCATCCATCAAACCTAATTACATATTTCTCTTTTCTTCCCTCCCCAGTGTATACTGGCCTCTGTTTGTCTTAATATTTTACTTCATCTGCCCCATTCCCCACTTCATTGCCAAAAGAGTAAGTGATGACAGTGATGCAGCCAGCAGTGCCTGCAGGGAATTGGCTTATTTCTTCACAACTGGAATTGTTGTCTCTGCCTTTGGGTTTCCTATAATCCTTGCACGGGTTGAAGCGGTAAGTTCTGCTTGCTGATTTTTTTTTATTCTAAGACACCAGTTACTGGGTATCATCTTTTAAGTGCACTGTTGCTGTTTGTAAATCCTGCTTTAATTTCATTCTTGTGCTGTTTCTAGATTCTGATGAAAAATAACTGCTTTGCTATAATGTTGTCAGTGCTGCTTTTTGACCTGACCAAAGGATTTGCATGACTGAAAAGGTTTTTTTAGCTATTTTTGTGTTAGATCCAGCTTTGTTTTGGTCCTTTACAGGATTTTACCTCCACCTACATCTCATGCCTCTCTATCTCACCAACTTTGGCACTGCTTCTTGCACCACCTTCCTTATTTTTATCTCAGAATGTCTGCTTTCTCCATTTAGGATGCTGAAAACTCGGTGACTGGAGTGCATTAAAAGATAAAAAGCCAAACTTCCAGAGCTGTACCTTCTGGTTTTCAAAGCATTTCCCAAGCTCATGCTTTGTCCCCTCAAAGTCTGAGGATATCCTGCTAGCTAGCTTCTTTTCTCTTTGCTTTCTGAGCTGCTCTTCAGTGGTGAGATTGTCACGTTTGTCTGCAAGGCAAAGAAACTCTTTCACCCCACCTCCTGAAATGCCCGACGACCTTTTTTTTTTTTCCCCCTGTGTTGCATTATTTTTCCCCTTCATTCTTTCAGTTTTGCTTTAAAAACTTTAGCTTTAATTTATTTGTAATGCACAATTTCCCTGACGCTGCATTTTTTTGGTTTCATGGGCTGAAGGCAGAACCAGGAGCGACCACACGGGGGAACTCTTAATTCTTGGCTCAGTCTTTTAAGGCACCTTCTTCCTTATTTGAGTAAACTTTGTCAGGCAGATGGTTAAAGCAAGCTGTTTAATTGTAAGAGCACGGGCTGTTTTCCACGCTCGTTCCTGGTGTTTATTTGAAAAGTCATCTTTTATTTTGTTGTGTAGCAATTAAAGGGCAGTGCTGGTTTCACCAGGGTTTTTTTTTCTATGACATGGCAGGGTAATTATTTTGTTCTAAAACACAGCATTATTAGTCTGTCTGTTGAAGCCTTGTAATAATAATAATAGGAGTTGTTGCTAATTGAATAATTAGTCGCATCAATCAAGCTGTTTATTGTTTATCTTTTTTTCTTGATGCTTTTAGCAACTCTCTGTAGCATTTAGTTTAGTTTATCTAATGCATATAAATGTCTGGCCTGAACCTGTCTTGTAAGAACTGCTTTGATTGTTTCATTTCCTTGCATTTCAGATCAAATGGGGAGCCTGTGGTCTGGTGCTGGCTGGCAATGCAGTCATTTTCCTTACTATTTTAGGCTTTTTTCTTGTGTTTGGTAGAGGAGATGACTTTAGCTGGGAGCAGTGGTAGGACATCGCTCTGGTGCTGGTAATCCTTCACAGCATGTATCACCTTACCTATACTCTGTGTGTATATGTGTGTGTATTATAACATGTGTGTGTGTGTGCACTCTGAGATGTGTGTATGTGCATGTAGTTTTACAACATGCTTGTTTTTTTAAATGCCAAAGGGAAAAGGCCCTTGTGACAGCTGTCCTCATGTGCTGAGTAAAAGCTGGACTCACCATTGCAAAGTTGTCCCTGAATCAGTTTACAAAACAAGCTTTTTTTTTACCCTTTTTTTTAGATATGCATTAACTTTTGGGGTTAATCACAGTGTTAACATTGCTACATGTGATGTCAGTCAGCATGCCTGTTGGGGTGTTTAACCCTGTAATCAAAATAGGCCAATGCAAAGATGATCCTGCTTGGTGGTGTTCAACTTCATTGATCTTTCTCCTTTGGTTAGGGATGAATGAGTATTTGCTTTTTGTCTGAGTAATTGTAACTTGAATGGTGGTTGTTTTTTTTCTTGATAACATAAAACCAAACATACATTATCCCAACTCTTTTACTGTCTAATGAAAGAAAAAGAAAATAACCCAGTTACAAATCTTTCCTTCTACTTACTGTGTTCATTTAAAACAAAATTCCACGCCCCAAGGTACTCAGGCTTTGTCCTTCTTCAACTTACTAACTGGGGATGTATTTTCAGAAGAATATGCTTTAAATGCCTCTTTAATGCTTAGAGCTGACACTACTTCTCTCACAAAGCTCCACAAAAGAAGGAACTATCTGAGGACACCCACAGTCACAATGCAGCATACAACTCCCATGTTCTTACACATGAAATCCCTGAATGGTGAAGAAGTGAGTGTTCTGCTGGTAGGATTTACCTCCTCAGTTCTCATTGCTCCTTAAACACCCTCACTCCACTGCTATTTTTCTGTCTGTAGGAAGAGATTGTTACAGTAAAACACTATATTTTTAAATAGCATTATCCTACTAACTGTTCATGTAATCATGCTTATAAAAGTAACTGTTATTCTGACTTGTTGAATCCTGCAAACCGTGGAGGTGTGTAGTTTTGGGTTGTAGCAGGAGGCATTTTTACAAGCTCTAGAAGATGTTTCAGTAACCTGCAAAGGGGTGAAGGAAGAGACACCTCAGTTTACTCTTTCCCAAAGAAAAGGACATAAAAAGAGGTTTCTGCTCTGTGAAGCAAGAAGCTGAATTCCTGCATAGGATTTGTTTTACTAATTGCAAGTTCTTTAGACTAGTAAGTGTTTCATGGTTCTGTGAGTTTGCAGCTGACTACTGTCACCCTGTGCTGCTTTGAGGGACATTGTGTAAGGAGGTAATAGAATCCACTCTACATGGTATGGCAGCTTCACCCACACAATGCTTTTTGCCCCCCCAAGCTGAATGGAACTACTTACACTGCTCTCCAAACTCTCTCCATACTCATGAGCTGCAGAAGGGTGTCCTGTGGATTGCTGTGCAGAGCAGAGGTTCAGAGAGGAAGGAATGTTACATGAGCACTCTTGATTTGATACTGGGCACAGAAATCATTCTGTGGTCCAGGCAATGTAATACCACTTAGGTAAGAATGGAGTATCAGGTTTCAGGAAGGTTAATTATGTGGTTTAAATTTAAAATTCAGATGTGCCTGAGGTGAACAGTTCAGTGCTGGGGAATGCTGAGTAGCTGTTTTTTAGACTGAAGTGTGCCTAGGCTGTTCTTCTTGTCAAAGAAGAATTAACATTAAAAGAGAGGGGTTTTCTTTTCCCCTGGATGTCAGTCAGTGCTTCATCAGAGATGTAGCAGGAATATACTTGTAAAGATGCTGAGCATAAACAAGTTCTCACAGTGTTGCCTTCTTGACTTTAGGTGAGTTCTATTGGACCCTTTGGATTTGTGAAGTACCCCTGTGGAAATGATTTGCTCTATTTATGAGCCAAGTTGCTTAGAGTAAACACAGCTCCCACATATAAATCCTGCCTTGATTTTTGATGAAGTTCCTTTTCTTCCCTATGCAGTGGTGTTTTTCATTCCAATTAGTGATGTAAAACAGCAACAATAATACTCAGTTTAAGTGCCCAGTCCTGTAAATGCCTGAAGCAATTGCTGATGATTCTGTTTAACCCCTGTTAAAATACTCATGGGTTGGCTTCTTGAGTATTTTTACTCCTTTGAATTTATATCATGAGGGCTGCAGTGGAAGTCCACAAAACTACTCAAATACTGATGGCATTTTGCTTTCAAGACATTGGTGTGAAAAGTAGCTGAGATTTATTTTTCTTGAAATCATTTTTTTTGTAGAGTCTGTTCTGGATCTGGTGTTGTGCTTGTGGCAGGCAGGGGGACAGGCAGGGAACATGACAATCTCAACTGAAAAAGGACTGGAGAGTGCAGTCTTGAGGAGAGGTTGCTTTGCCAAATTATTCCCTTGGTATTGCATTTCCTTTGGTCTTACTGGAGTTGATGGGTACCTCATGAAAGGGCTGAATGGAGGAAGGCAGTGCTTTTCTCTTCTTCTTTTGAAGCAGCTACATGCACTAATCCTTAATGTGAACCTCACAGAGTTTTCACCTTTTCAATGTCTAACAGTGTTCCAATGATGGAAATCTTCCTTTACCTCTTTAAATTTGCTTGAATAAATCTTTTGATATCAAATAGGGTAAAAAAAAAAGAGAAAGAAATGAGTGCTTTCTTTGGTTATTTAATCAAGAGCTTTGCTCATTCACACAAACCTGGTGCTTTGATGGTCAGTCCTGGGCATACCCTCACTGTCTCCCAGTAGCAATTTACTGTGGTTTCTCTGGAATTGTTTTCCTCTATGGAAGTGAATCCTATGTATCCAAAGTGCCTTAATTTCAATACTATGGCTGATTTTCTGAATGCATATCCATGGCAATATCAGTGTGTTTCATAATCAGCTGGGAATCTGTTACTGAGGTTTTTTTTATAAAGCTTCCTTGTCAACTAATCATGTTTTCTGTAATTCAGGATGCAGTGCAGCTTTTGTAAACTTTTGTAAACACTATTTTTATTTCCTGTGATTGCTGGTTAAAACATGGAAACTAAAACATATTCTACTTTTCTTTTGGAATTGTCTAATAAAACTGACTTTTTGGAATTGTCTAATAAACATACCTGATGCTTAAATATTTGTCTGTCTTAAATTTCAAGAGGTGACAACAGACTCTTGTGCAAGAGGAAAGGTAAGAGAAACCATGGATTCAGGAGTGCTCTGCTGATGGGAGTGAAGCTGTCAGGCATGGCCAGAGTAGGAGGCTAAAGATGCTCAGAGGGCTGGAGCAGCTCCCTACAGAGAGAGGCTGAGGGAGCTGGGCTGGGTCAGGAAGGGACCCCAAGGGTCACAGAGCTCCAACCCCCCTGCCACAGGCAGGGACACCAACCTCAGGCCTGGAGCTACACAAGGTTGCCCAGGGCCCCATCCAACCTGGCCTTGAACACCCCCAGGGATGGGACACCCACCCCCTCTCTGGGCAGCCCCTTCCAGCCCCTCACCACTCTCTCTGCACAGAACTTCCCCCCAATCTCTCCTCTAACCCTTCCCTCCTCCAGCTTTACTCCATCCCCCTTGTCCTGCCATTGTCTATCCTTTTAAAAAGTTGAATCCCCTCCTGTTCCTCTGCTCCCTTCAGGGACTGGCAGGCTGCAATGAGGTCCCCCCACAGCCTTCTCTTCTCCAGGCTGACCCAGCCCAGCTCCCTCAGCCTCTCTCCAGAGGGGAGCTGCTCCAGCCCTCTGAGCATCTCCGTGGCTCCTCTGACCCCTCTCCAACAGCCCCACATCTTTCTTGTCCTGGGCCCCAGCTCTGGACACAGGATCCAGCTGGGGCCTCCCCAGGGCAGAGCAGAGAGGGACAATCCCCTCCCTGTCCCTGCTGGCCACCCTGCTCCATGCCTGCAGTTTGGTTCTATCACCTATTTTGGGTTTAGTTTTCCAGTCTGCTGGCTAAGTTGTTTTTCATTTTCTTGATCCATGAATGTCAGATGCTGCTTGGATGTTTCTGTATACTTGAGGACTTGGGGAGAAGTTGAATGGTATTTATCATGCTTTATAAAGCACGTGCTTGGAACAAGGAGACTGATCATGACATTGACATGTCTTGCTTACCCTTTGTGGTGACTGTTTGATCTGGGCTTGTGATTTGGTTACTCATTTAATGCCTGCCCTAAGACTAGTATTTCTCAATATAATAGCAGCCTTTGTTACCACTCTTCCATCTTGAGGAGGGAAAGAAGAATCCTCTACACAACACAGAGACAAAGCTGCAACAGTTGGAAGTTCCTGGCTCCTGATCAAGCTCTCCCTTCTTGAGCCTGGTGGGAATTTGCTGTTGGGGTCAAAGGGGTGGGAAGGAAAGATGAGAGAGGCTGTTAGATGCTGCATCCTGCCCTGTCTGAGGGCGATGTGTGAGCGTGCTCCTGACTCACTGCTAGGGAGCTGTCTGTCTGTCTGTCTTGTCTGAGCATCTGTTCCTCCTGGCTGCACTACACAGGATACGGGGGTGATGCTGGCTGCAAGAATCCATATGCCTGTGTCTCAACAGAGGCCACTTTGCTCTGGGAGAGGGTTTAACAGCTTGTCCTTGTTTCTAGTGCCGTGGCTCAGTGTCACCCTGCATGGCCAATCTGTTTGGTGTTCTGTTTGGTTTCTCCTAACGACAGCAGTGCTGATGACTGCAATGACACACTGGGATGCTTTAAACAACTCCATGATGATACAACAGTTTCCCATACAGTGAGTCTTGAAGGAGAGCTCTGCTCTTAGTTTAATTTTAAAATATAAATATATATTCATATAGTTATAAATTTAAAAATATAACTATATATTCATATAGTTATACATTCTATATATTTTATATAAATATAATTTAATATATCTACATATAATATCTATTTTTATATAAATAGTATATGTTTTATATGTATAAATAATATATTTTAGATAATGTTTATATAAACATTTTAAATATCTATTTACATAAAATATATTTATATAACTATATATTATAGATACTATGTATTATATAAAAATATATTGCATACATAAAATACCATATTTTATGGTAAAAAATAAGACATGTAGAATATTTCTCAAGTGCATACCTAAGGTAAATTTAACCTTTTCAATCATATAATACAAAATTCAGGGTCAGATTAGGTGTTAGGAAAAATGCTTTCCCTGGCAGAGTTGTGGGGCTGTGGCACAGGCTGCCCAGGGAGGGGGCTGAGTCCCCAGCCCTGGGGGTGTTTAACAGAGGGGAGATGAGGTGCTCAGGGATCTGGTTTAGCACAGGATGGGAATGGTTGGACTTGATGATCTCAAAGGTCTTTTCCAAACTTGTGATTCTCTGAAAATAAAACACCTTAGGCAGTCCAGAGGCTGCTCTCTCTTCTATTCCCTGCCTCAAAGGAGATTGTATTCTTAACCAATATTTTGCTGTTTAATTCTATTAGTTTACAGGGGTCTTGTAAGAACAGGACAGATCCTTGTTAGAAACAAGTTTAAATGCACAGTCTTTACCTGCTAGTCCTGTAAGTGAGCAATGGGTGAAGGTAATGAGGATGCACCAAATATCCTCAGTTAGGATTCAGATGATTCAACCCCCTTTAGAGACCTGAAGATCAGTGCAGGTGTCTCTGCACCTCTCTGTGGCAGTGGCTGCACCCCATCATTTCTGTTCTCTGCATTTTTCCTTAGTCCTTTTTCCCAGCTCCAAGCAGATGTTGAACCACAGGTCTGTCCTGACTCCAGCCCTCAGATCCCTTACCTTTGGCTGCCCAGAGAGGGGGTGGGTGCCCCATCCCTGGGGGTGTTCAAGGCCAGGTTGGATGGGGCCCTGGGCAACCTTGTGTAGCTCCAGGCCTGAGGTTGGTGTCCCTGCCTGTGGCAGGGGGTTGGAGCTCTGGGACCCTTGGGGTCCCTTCCAACCCAGACCAGTCTATGATTCTAACCCTAGCCTAACATAGAGCCTAGGGCATCCCCTCCCTGACCCACACATCCCTTCAGCAACAGTTCCATTAAACCCCAACCAAACCAACCCAACCCAAAGCACACCCCACGCCCCCAGTTGCTGTCATTTCCAGGCACTCTGGAATAAGAGAGTGAATTTGGAATTCCCTCCCAGTCCATAATTGCAACCAGTTCTTGCTTCCCTGCCCTGATGGGGCTGAGCTATTGTTGACTCTGGGTGTCCTAGGAAGCTGAGCCAAAAGCAAGTGGTATATTCAGAACAACACACACTGATTTATGGATAATATTAACAGGATGGAGAGAGGAGCAGGCAAGTGAACTGTGTCATAAAATGCTAATTGGTTCTGGATGTGAATTGAGGGCTCTGACTTCCAATTTCTAATTATATAAAACTTATGTTTAACAGAAAGAGGCTAAAAATACTCAGTGCTCTTCTGAAAGGACCAACTGTCTCAGATATACCAAGAAACCATTGAGAAGACAGTTTCTTTAGCCAGAGAGAAACAGCTTGGGCAATTACACTTCTTCCTTTGGAGTGCTATTGTCTCCATGGTCCTTGACCCATTTTTCCTCATTGGCCTTTTGGTGTCTATGCTGTTAAAGCCAGGATTTGTTGTATAACTCCCTGCATATAAAAAAGGTGAGTTTTTTTTCTAGTACAACCCCACTGAAGGAAAAAATGGAGAGTGTGTTTTGTGACCACAACTCTGGCTAACTTTTAAAACCTCTTGTCTAGGGAAGGTGGGTGCTTGGCCTTGAGTTTGAGAGCTGTAGAACAGTTTGCTGAGCCTTCACTTCTGTTGTTGTAGTCACTGTTGTGTCAAATGCCTTCATGAACCAGAGGGCTTGGGCAGGAGGATGAAGTTCTTTCTCCAGATGGTCTCCAGGGTGAAATGAGGGTTGTGCAGGGCCTCTTTGTAGGTGTGGTAAGACCAAGCAGAAGAGATGGGGAGGTGGCTTTAAGGCCTTTATTTTCAGAGAAAGGAGATCATGCTCTTAAGGAATGTGCCTTTTAAACATCACTCATTAATCAGTGATACCAGGCCAGCTTTGCTAGACAAGGCCAGTAATTGCTATGCCAGGATGTTTCATTTACTGTCCTCCAGTACAGCAGAAGTGTCCAGATGAAGTGTCTTGGTGAATTCTCTGCAAGATCCCAACAGGAATGGTTTTACACACACATTTCCAACAGCACTTCCACCTCCTGGGTTCCTGTACTGGGTTTGCCAAGGAATATCTGATAAAAATCCTCTGGAAGGTCAGGACTTGTGCTTTCCCAGCAGCACGTAGAGGTGTGTTTGCACAGCCAGGGTCATGTTGTGGTAATGGGGGGAAATGGCAGCACTCTGGGATGATCCCTGTTATTTGGGTAAGTACATACATATATATATATATATATATAAAAATATATATTCATGCACTCCAAGCAGACTTTTGTAGGTACAATTTCTTTCTGAAGCACAGAATATTATGCATAATCACTCCAGGATGGGGAATAGAGTCCACTCACTCACTATGACAGATGTCAGATTTGAACTGGGAATAAAATATGTGACTGAAAATAAAAGCATTATGGGTACATTAATGAGAAAAATCTGTTTTCCTGCAGTAAGACACCCAAAAGACAAAAAGAACCCCCAAAAAAATCTTATGGAAGAACATTTCTTTTATAAGTCAGCGAGTTGTCTGGGGGTTGAGTTGGATGAAATGATGCTGGTAGACTGATCATTAACTAGTGAGAGATTCCAGCATGGATAAAGGAGTCAATCCTTTTCTGTTCCTTCTGAGTAGGAAATTTGGCTTGGTAGCTCCATAGTCCAATCTAATTTCAGGGGAAATCTTGTAATTCAAATGTAAGAGAAAAAGAGTGAATAATGTCAGGTGTGGTGCCTTTGGAGAAGGCCAGATGCAGCAGAGCACAGTGCAAATGAAAAGGGGCAGCTCCTTGTGAGACCACAAGTAGCTGTGATGCTGCACTGATACCTACAGACAGCTCATAACTTTCTGAGGAAAAATCTCTTACACATGTCCTAAGCTGCCTACAGAATGGGAGATGTCTTTATTAAATATAAAATCACAGAATCACAGGGGTTGGAAGGGCCCTCCAGAGCTCATGGGGCCCAACCCCCTGCCAAAGCAGGGTCCCTAGGACAGGGCACACAGGTCGGTGTCCAGATGGGGCTGGAATCTCTCCAGAGAAGGAGACTCCACACCCCTTGGGCAGCCTGTCCCAGGGCTCCCTCACTGGGAAGAAGTTCTTTCCCAGATTGGGGGGGAACTCCCTGTGCTCCAACTTGAGGCCATGGCCCCTTGTCCTGTCCCCACAGACACTGAGAAGAGGCTGCCCATGTACCCATGCATCCCATGCTTAAGATATTTATAAACATTGATTAGGTCCCCCCTCAGTCTTCTTCTCTCCAGGCTGAACAGCCCCAGCTCTCTCAGCCTTTCCTCACAGGGGAGATGCTCCAGGCCCTTCATCATCTCCTCAGCCTCCTCTGGACTCTCTCCAGGAGATCCCTGGCTTTTTGATCCCAGGGAGCCCAGCACTGGACACAACACTCCAGGTTGGGCCTGAGCAGGGCAGAGCAGAGGGGGAGGATCCCCTCCTGTGACCTGCTGCCCACACTCCTGATGCCCCCAGGATCCCATAAAATCTTCCTGGCTGCTTTATAATTCCTGGCAGTAGATGCTCTGACAGTGTTTGTAACTTACTGTGCTTCACTGTGTGGAGTCTGATCAAAAAAGGGCTCCTTAAACTTTGTGGGCTGGAAGGTATTTTCCAAATCAATACCTTTTTAAGGTATTTTTTAAAGGAAAAATGGCCTGATTTAACTTAATCTTAGCTTCATCTTCTGTTGATGAAGTGAATGCTTCTGACAGGTGATGGAAGCTGTAGTTAATGGCAGTGTGCATGCTCCTTGCTCTGCAGTGACAAGAATAATTGCACTGATAGAAAGAAACATAAAGTCAATTTTTGTGGATCATTTACAAGTAGATCCTGAACTCTGTGGTTCTTCATAGAAGCCTTTGTGTAAGTAAATCAAAGGGTAAAACCATCATTCTTCCATCTGTTTGACATTTAAGTGCCTGTTTTTATTGTCCCCAGCCCTCCTCAGTTATGGTGTGAGGAATTACAAGTTACTGAAGCTAATTGTATTCTCAGAACTAAATCTCTTCTGTAATGTGCAGGTAACGAGGGAGACTGTAGGTAAACTCATTATAAGGATCAATCAATACCTGTTTTCCTGTAGTGCTTTTAGTAATCACATTAACTTGATAGCATCTCCCTGGCCTCCTGCAAACTTTGAAATGGCAGTAACAGGCCATTCGTTATCACTGGTATTTGGAGCCTGAGTGTGGGAGCAGGATTTAGGCCCTGCTGTTCCCATTTCAACATCAAAACTCCCCAGCCAAAAATGAAACCTTTTCAAGTTAGTTTTATTAATAGTGTTCAATAGCCAATTTTATCTCTTTCTAGCCCTCATGCAAAGAAACTGGAGTGCTGGAGATGAGAAGTGGCAAGGTGGAGGGACAGGGAGGGGATTGTCCCTCTCTGCTCTGCCCTGGGGAGGCCCCAGCTGGATCCTGTGTCCAGAGCTGGGGCCCAGGACAAGAAAGATGTGGGGCTGTTGGAGAGGGGTCAGAGGAGCCAGGGAGATGCTCAGAGGGCTGGAGCAGCTCCCCTCTGGAGAGAGGCTGAGGGAGCTGGGCTGGGTCAGCCTGGAGAAGAGAAGGCTGTGGGGGGACCTCATTGCAGCCTGCCAGTCCCTGAAGGGAGCAGAGACACAGGAGGGGAATCAGCTTGTTCAAGGGCAGAGACTGGCAGGACAAGGGGGCTGGAGTGAAGCTGGAGGAGGGAAGGGTGAGAGGAGAGATTGGGGGGGAAGTTTTTACAGAAAGAGTGGTGAGGGGCTGGAAGGGGCTGCCCAGAGAGGGGGTGGGTGCCCCGTGTCTGGGGGTGTTCAAGGCCAGGTTGGATGGGGCTCTGGGCAACCTTGTGTAGCTCCAGGCCTGAGGTTGGTGTCCCTGCCTGTGGCAGGGGGTTGGAGCTCTGTGACCCTTGGGGTCCTTCCAACCCAGACCAATCTGGGTTTCTATGAAAGGTGGGTGCCACGGTAGGAGCAGCCATCCCATGGCCTGCAGTCAGAGGCATGAGGGAATAATGCTGCATGAAATATGACCTTTCTGAAGGGAAAACCTGTCTGAGCTGAATAATCAAATTAGATTTCTGTTTGACAGACTTCAGGTGGAGGCCTTTTGGCTAAAATACCTGATCAATAAGGGAGGATCTTGATGTTTCGAGATGCAGGGTACCTCTAAATGTGCCCCTGATGGGCTGTGACATTTTAAAGAGGAGGGAAGGGATGGGATACAGGTAAAAGTCCACAGTATGTCCTGTACCTGAATCTTCTCTAATCTAGTCTTGCATGAACTGCTCTGGTTTGGACACAGCACAGCATTTCTGTCTGTGCATGGAAGGGCTGAAATCCATGTCTGGTCTCCTTGTAATCCAGATTTCAGGGCTCACTGGTGTTTGTGTGGGTCATCAGTGACAGAAATCTATGAGAAGGCTGGCTCCTTCCCTGCCCATTCTTCTCTCCTCCAGCATCCACAGTGTGCCTCAGCTTTTACCTCCTCATGCAGAACCAAGAGCACTTGGCAAAGGGAGGTGATACTGTCTGACAGAATGTTTCCCATGTGGGTAAGTAAATAAACAAATAAGTAAATCAAAGAGTAAAACTATCTTAATATAGGAAGGAAACACACTGTACAGATTGCCTCTGTCCTCACAAGCCTCCCTCCAGTGTTGGCATGCTCTAAGCCAAGACCACAGGCACCCAAAGCTGGGGTGGTTATACTAGGAAACAGCTGTGCAAGTCAGTGCTTGCTGGCTTGGTGCCTGTGCCTTACTGCTCTGAGTTTTGCTGCCAAGTAGAGGGCAAAAACTTCAAAACCCTGTGTCACAAACCTACTCCCACCAGCCCCAAAGTACAAGGGCATCACACCCTTCCTGCTGGCCACGGGCAGATCCTTGCTGCTGGTAGCACGAGCTCCTTCACAGGGCCTTCACCCCCTGATTTTGTTTGATCCCTTCCCTCATATCAGAATCCCATGGTCTTCTCTTTGGTCACACCTTCTCTGTGCCAAGGTTATGTGTGCTTTTTTTATGTGTTTTTTATGTTTGCTTTTTTCCAAAATCAATTTCAACCTCTTGTAACAGCAGAGTAGGAGGGAAGAGCACCTCTCCCTAGATTGAGGGAGGAAGAGCACCTCTCCCTAGACTGAGGGAGGAAGAGCACCTCTCCCTAGATTGAGGGAGGAAGAGCACCTCTCCCTAAACTGAGGGAGGAAGAGCACCTCTCCCTAGATTGAGGGAGGAAGAGCACCTCTCCCTAGATTGAGGGAGGAAGAGCACCTCTCCCTAAACTGATATTTAGGCAGAAGTGTTTTAGAACAAAGAAGGAGGAAGAAGTTAAGTAGAACATTGAGTGTTCAGATGGACTGTCGCACTGTGGAGTTTCTGACTGTAAATTCCTCCAGGTGGAATCCACCTGCTTTACTTGTACAACACTGAGTGAACACTGTGTAAATGCAGTGATTAAAGCCAGTACACCTAAAATATCCCACACCTGGAAAAGATTTCACTGCCCCACCTTTGGAATGGGTGCACTGCCTGAGCATCAGGCTCAAAAGTAAATGGAGATCGTGGCAATGTATGCAGCACTGGTACAAAGGCTGCATGTGCTCAGGGAGTATCAGTAATCATAGAATCCCAGCCTGGTCTGGGTTGGAAGGGACCCCAAGGGTCCCAGAGCTCCAACCCCCTGCCACAGGCAGGGACACCAACCTCAGGCCTGGAGCTACACAAGGTTGCCCAGGGCCCCATCCAACCTGGCCTTGAACACCCCCAGACACGGGGCACCCACTAAAAGAAATAATTATCTGTCATTTCATCAGGAATCCTGCAGAGAAACAAAGTTACAGAAGGACCAGAAACACAAGGTTTGTTTTACTTCCCCCATACAGCAGTTTCCTTTCCAAATACGTTCTCCCTAGGACCAGGTTTCATGTTCCCACACATGGGCCTGAGTCATTTGAAAGAAAATGAGATCAAAACCTAGTTTAATTGATCATCAGATGAGTTAAATCATTAGAGAATTTATTAGAAAGTAGGTTTGTCATTTGAAATCCTGCAGAGGTGAAGTACAAAGGTTAAAGTAGCAGGCTGGTTTTCTCTATCTCAGAGGCAGCAGGAGTACAACCTATGATGTAAATGTTACTATAGTAACTAGTGTTTTTATTTAAAAGCCCAGTAAATAGACATATCAAACCCATATAGCTTGTCAAAATGTAAGTTAAACTGCAGAGCCTGCTAGGGGAAGGAACACTTTTTTTTTGCCAAACTTCTATCTTTGCTGCAGTTCCCTCTTCCTCACCCTCCCTACCCCCCAAAATGTGTTCAGTATTTTCTCCTTGCCAAGCTACATTTTGGCACTCAGGAAATCAGCTTCGTTAATGGGGACAGTGCTAATTACTTGAGACCTCTCACACAGCCATGTGAAGGCTTAAAAAGGGGTGAAGACTCCTTCTAGTGAATTTTCTGTAGAGCATTCCCTTGAAGAGCCTCCTCTGGAACCTTATTCCCAACAGGTAGAGCTGCCTAACTATAAACAGAATTGAGAATATCTTCTGAAATATTATATATTCCTCCTTCCTATTCCACTGGTTCAACCAAATGGGAGAGATGCATCCCTTGAGAAGCCCAACTTGTTTAGTGCCTCTCTCTTTTCCTCTCTCTCAGACTTCCTCTGCATGCTTAGATTATAAAGTAATTAAAGATTTGCATAACTGAAGAGTCATACCTTAGGAATATTGAGGATCTGTGCTGGTTGTGCTCTTTTCCACTTTGAAACACATGTTAGTCATTTGCCCAAAGGATGGTAGGAGTGGGTCCTTGCTGCTTAACCCCTTGGTATTAGGTATTTTGTGTTGGATGCTGAGGCTTTGGTGATTAGACTATTGGTTGATGTGTTAGACTGAGAGGCTGAGGGAGCTGGGCTGGGTCAGCCTGGAGAAGAGAAGGCTGTGGGGGGACCTCATTGCAGCCTGCCAGTCCCTGAAGGGAGCAGAGGAACAGGAGGGGAATCAGCTTGTTCAAGGGCAGAGACTGGCAGGACAAGGGGGATGGAGTGAAGCTGGAGGAGGGAAGGGGGAGAGGAGAGATTGGGGGGAAGTTCTGTGCAGAGAGAGTGGTGAGGGGCTGGAAGGGGCTGCCCAGAGAGGGGGTGGGTGCCCCGTCCCTGGGGGTGTTCAAGGCCAGGTTGGATGGGGCCCTGGGCAACCTTGTGTAGCTCCAGGCCTGAGGTTGGTGTCCCTGCCTGCGGCAGGGGGTTGGAGCTCTGTGACCCTTGGGGTCCCTTCCAACCCATGCCATTCTGTGATTCTATGACTGCCAGGAGGAAACCCATGTTGTGCTGTATATGATGTAGTTTAATTCCTAAAAGATCATTCCAGGAAGCAGTTTGGAACGTCACAAGCTCAACAGGGGCTTGCAGAGAAGTCAGGGTACAACCTTTGAATCTTCCAGCTCCGAGTTCTCAGAGGGGTTTTGGCACCCACCTATTTCCTAGTTATTTTTTAAAAGCATATATTAGCTATCACTAATTTCTCTTGACGATGAGCTAGAAGTCCCATGGGATGATGGGATCACTGAGAATTTAAGGTTAGAAGGGTCCTCTGGAAGTCTCTAAAACAACCATCTGCTCAAACAGAGCCAGCTGTGAGATGAGGCCAGGTGGCTCACACATTTATCCATCCTGGTCTTTAAAACCTCCAGGGATGGAGGCTGCTCTTCCTCTCTCTCTGCTTGGCTGTCCTCATAGGGAAGGAGGTTTAATTTCTATCATTTCTGAACCCTCTCACTTCAATGTCTGTTGTCTCTTGTCTTCTGTCTGTGCACTGGGTTGAAGAGCCTGGTTCTGTGGTCAGAACCTCCCCAAAGGAATTAGTGAACAAGTTTGGCACTGATGCATCAGGAAGATGATGTGTTGTTCCCACAAAAACACCTGCTGTCCATAAGTAGTTTTGGGATTCTTTTTATAGAGGCTTCAGATGGGCTTATCCACCTCTGAGGTGGTTAATAGAAGTTACACAGCAGCTTAAAAACACAAGAGGAGGAACCTGATGTGTCTATCAACATGAATTATTAATGGGTGGAAAAAAAGCCTGATGCAGAAGTGGGCAATTTGTTGCATATGAATCAAACTTTTTACATTCCTCTCATGAATAATTTCCAGTCTCTGTTATCCTCAGAGACTTCCCAGCTTTGTGTAATTTCTGACTCACTGAATTACTTCACCCTCTGCAACTATTTTCTTGCCACAAAACCTGCCATTTAAGATGGCAATAGTAGTTTACATCACAATCTGCATATATTTGCATCTCTTGACATTTTTTTTCTCTATATATTAGGAATTAAGTATTTAAATGTACACGTTTCTGGGCATCTGTGTCCATCTATACCAGAATATGCAGCTGAGCATAAATATCCTGAGGACAAGACTTCATACATTAGCCCAGCCATGATTTCTTCTCTTCTGTGTGTTTCTATCAGAGGTGTTGCTACAGGTTCCTGGAGTCCATACAGATTGCTCCATCCACCTTGGGATACTGATCTTCTTCAGCCAAGGTAAGAGTTCCCATACTAGAGGGAAGCCCCATAGCTCTAAATCAAAGCTTTGTTGAATATTCACCTATTATTTCTTAAGGTTTTCACCTCTCTCTTTGTATCCTTTTATTCTTTCCTCTATATTTTTGGGGACAGTGAGCATCTTCTCATGGTGCATTAATAAAGTATCTAAGACATGAAATTTTAGGTACCTTCACCCCTTGGAGAAAGGGTTGAAGGTTAATCCAGCCCTGCAGCACAAGGCAGATTTTTCAGTAGTACTAACTGTAGCCACAAAGACAGAATTTAACTCATTGTCAACAATTTCACTTGGATTTGTTTCTTACAGGAGAAGAATCTACTGTGAGGTGCTTGTCCAGTGTGTGTGTGAGAGAGATGAACTTTATTCTTTCTATGAAAGACATGGGTTTGGAAAGCCACTTCTCTTTTCCCCAGAGAGTATGCTAACAGCATGTTCCCAGGGCACCCTCAGCTGAGCCACAAACCACTCTTATCCTGCCACTGGGTGAGAAAAAGCACAACTTTTCCAGATCTTTTAAAAAGAGAAGATCTAGTTGTACTCCACTGCTGTTCAAAAGTTTCTCTCCACACTGGCATAAACATCTGAGAGTGAGTCAATGTTTTAAGCTCCTTATTTTGCTGCTGGTATCTCTGTTGTTAACAGATGTGATTCATTCCTGTGTGCCCCCAAGGAGAACCACTGTCAATGAGGTTTAGACACCTAACATTGAATGATTCTGTCTTGGAAAGTGATGTGTGGGCTCCCAGGGTGGCAATTGCATCTCCAGTCCAAAGCAACACCTTTTTCTGTCCTGTAACCAAATGAATCAACAGGGGATGTGTGAATGATTGGGAGAAATTATCCTGCTCTGAATTAGGAAGGTGTGTGGCTTGGCTTATCTGTATTAAATTATTAGTAATGCTTGCATCAGTCTGGAGAGGAAATTTGAGCATGGAGTTACTAAGGGTTTCCAGCTGTCATGGTTTAACCCACTGGCAGGTAAAACAACCCCATGGCTGTTCACTCACTGTCCCCTCAGTGGGATGAGGATAGAAATGAGGGGGGGAAAGGGAAGTAAAACTTGTGGGTTGAGATAAAGGCAGTTTAATAGGACAGAAAAGGGAGAGAAGAAGAATGATGATGATAAAATAATGTACAGAAGTGATGCACGGCACTGCTGCTCACCCCCAGCAGACCACCAGTGCCCAACTGGTTCCCAAGCTGTGGTCCCAGCCCCAGCCAGCTTCCCCCAGTTCTGCAGGGAGCACGATGCCATGGCATGTCCCTTTGGCTGGTCAGTGTCCCAGCTGTGTCCCCTCCCAGCTCCTTGTGCATCCCCAGGCTCCTGGCAGGTGGGGCAGGGTGAGAAGCCAAAAAGCCCTTGACTGGGTGTCCTCATCACCCAGCACCACCCGAAACAGGATAACACAGGGCTCTCATCCCATGTCCAAAACACAGCCCTGTACCTGCTGCAAGGAAGGAATTTAACTCTATTCCAGCCCAAACTAGGACATCAGCAAAGGAGGAACATCATTTAATTACCTGGATGTATTTGATAATGGTATCACCAATAAGTTTTAATGTTTACTAAATGATTCTTTTTCCTGGATATAAGATGACTCAATGTGTTTTGATCATGCAGCCTGAAGCTTAGTTTTTAGTGTATTTGATGCCAGTGTATTGTATCAGTCAAAGCACAGGGCTGTGAAGGACCTGGGTGTCACAGTGGATGAGAAACTGAACATGAGCCAGCAGTGGCTCTGGCAGCTCCCAAGGCCAATGGGATCCTGGGCTCCATCAGCAGAGGGGTGGCAGCAGGGCCAGGGAGGGGATTGTCCCTCTCTGCTCTGCCCTGGGGAGGCCCCAGCTGGATCCTGTGTCCAGAGCTGGGCCCCCAGGACAAGAAAGATGTGGGGCTGTTGGAGAGGGGTCAGAGGAGCCACGGAGATGCTCAGAGGGCTGGAGCAGCTCCCCTCTGGAGAGAGGCTGAGGGAGCTGGGCTGGCTCAGCCTGGAGAAGGCTGTGGGGGGACCTCATTGCAGCCTGCCAGTCCCTGAAGGGAGCAGAGGAACAGGAGGGGAATCAGCTTGTTCAAGGGCAGAGACTGGCAGGACAAGGGGGATGGATTAAAGCTAAAGGAGGGAAGGGTTAGATTAGACATTGGAGGAAGTTTTTTACAGAGAGAGTGGTGAGGGGCTGGAAGGGGCTGCCCAGAGAGGGGGCCCTGGAGGATGTCCAGAGGAGGGCAAGGCGGCTGGGGAAGGGGCTGAGACACAACTGTTAGGAGGAGCAGCTGAGGGAGCTGGAACTGTTCAGCCTGGGAGCTCAGGAGACCTTATTGAGAGACCTCATTGCTCTCTCCAGCTCCCAGAAAGGAGGCTGTGGTGAGCTGGGGGTCAGCCTCTTCTTGCAGATAAGTAGCAACAGGATGAGAGGGAATGGCTGCACGTTGCACCAGGGGAGGGTCAGGTTAGAGATGAGGAGACATTTCTTCTCCAAAAGAGTGTTTGGGCATCAGAACAGGCTGCCCAGGGAGGTGGGGGAGTCACCATCCCTTGGGGTGCTCAAGGGGAAGTTGGATGAGGCACTCAGGGAGGTGGGTTAGTGAGTGATGGAGGTGATAGGGACATGGTTGGGTGAGATGATCTTGGAGGTCTTTGCCAACCTTAATGATCCAGTGATTCTGTTTTCTGTGCAGTGGTTATAGCACAGAGGGGAACGTGCTGTTTACATACAAAACTAGAACATGTTTTGTATGCAGCAGCAGCAAAGTTGGCAGTCTCAGAGTGCAGCATCTTAAGACAGAAGCATTAACATGGTCCCTGATTCCTTACATTTGGATGGATTCTTCCCCAGCCAGGCACAAACCCCCTTGTCCTTGCTGCACTGACTTTGTCTGGGCTAGAGCTACAGTTACAAGTTTTAACAATTCTCCATTATTTAACCTCCCTTTCCCTATAACTGGGCTTGTAAAACTTGTGCTCTTCCTTCCAGTGAAGTCAGGAATTCTGATAAGTTCAATATTCTCCTTAGGAAATATGCTGGAGGGAGGGGGGGTCATGTTTTCATTAAACCATATGTTTAACAGTACGAATAACACCAGCTTGTGTAAGTTAAATTGTTTTAAAAGGTGTTTTATTTTTTCTTTCAGTCAGAAACTTGGGGAGAAAAAACCTGGAGAACTTTGATCATAGGCTTGTGGAGATAAACTTTGTGAAATGATAGATCTAATAGAAGGTGGTAGCTAGATAATTCTTCTGGCCTTCAGGGCTCATCTATTAGGAAGCAGACTAATGGGAGAGGTACAGCTAAGGTTGGCCTCCTAACAGCAGTGCTGAGAGGCAGGTTTTCCTCTGAAGTAGTTGTGAAGCACTGCCTGCAAAATGTTGAGCTTTCCTCTTTAATTGCTTGAAATGTAGCACCTAATGTACTCTGATTGAAACCTGGGTGAATGGGGAGGAAATGGATGGGACTGACTCATCTTGCACACCAAAATGAAGATGGTCTGAGCTGAAGAAATGGCTTGGCTCTAGCCCCAGCCAAATTTGCAGTTGTCCACTGCCCAGCCATGCCTATGGAATCAGCTTTGCTTTAAGCCATGGTCGAGGTTTAAAGCTGTGTCAGGGTTAATGGATGATTGAATCCAAGACTCTGGTGAGGACAAAAATGACAGGGATAAAAAAAGCCAGGGATCTCCTGGAGAGAGTCCAGAGGAGGCTGAGGAGATGATGAAGGGCCTGGAGCATCTCCCCTGTGAGGAAAGGCTGAGAGAGCTGGGGCTATTCAGCCTGGAGAGAAGCAGCCTGAGAGGGGATCTGATCAGTGGTTATCAATAGCTGAAGGGTGGGACACAGGAGGCCATGGGCAGCCCCTTTTCATTGTCTGTGGGGACAGGACAAGGGGCCACGGGCTCAAGTTGGAGCACAGGGAGTTCCACCCCAATGTGGGGGAGGAACTTTTCCCCAGTGAGGGTGAGGGAGACCTGGGACAGGCTGCCCAGGGGGTGTGGAGTCTCCTTCTCTGGAGAGATTCCAGCCCCATCTGGACACCAACCTGTGTGCCCTGTCCTAGGGACCCTGCTTTGTCAGGGGGTTGCACCCCATGGGCTCTGGGGGTCCCTTCCAACCCCTGTGATTCTGTGATTCTGTGACAAGTATTCTTAGAAGTATAGAAGGAAGGAGAATGCTTTGGAGGGACTCTCCAAATCTTACAGCTTGCCCCAGCATTTTCTGTCTGACTTTATATGTACATTTTACTAATCATCTAGTTGTGGTTAATTACAAAGGCAACAAACTCCGTATGCTTTCCTCTGATATTCTCCACTGAGCTTTTTTTAACACCTAAAAATGCTTCTATTTAGGTTTGAACAGAACTTGCATGACCACAGGATAAAAAAATCAAGCAGAACAAAGAATTCAAATGGAAGAATCATAGAATCTCAGACTGGTCTGGGTTGGAAGGGACCCCAAGGATCACAGAGCTCCAACCCCCTGCCACAGGCAGGGACACCAACCTCAGGCCTGGAGCTACACAAGGTTGCCCAGGGCCCCAGCCAACCTGGCCTTGAACACCCCCAGACATGGGGCACCCACCCCCTCTCTGGGCAGAAAAATAAGAATTAAAGAACAGTACTGAAATATTGCTTTGAAGTGCAGGGAAGTCTCCACTGTTAGAATGGGTGCCCAAGGGCATCTGTCTGTGCTGCCTTTGGAAAACTGAGTATCCCTGGGGCACTTTGTTTGGGTTTGTGGTGCCTTTCAGGTGGGCAAACCCAGAAGATGGGCTATGATCAGTGAAAACTTGGAGATATGAGCTACTATATAGCTCTAACGAGGAAAGAAGTGCTCTAATTATGAAAGAACAGCTTTACTGATACTTAATTACTATTCCAAGCAATGATTTATTTTTTTTCTGAAATCAATTTTTGATTTTCTTCTTCCTTTCTGCTTCCAAAGGTGTGAGTATTGAATTCACTCAAGTGCACTCAAGTGAAACCTGAATGAAAGAATAGCCCAATAATTATCAGTTAATTTTCTATCTGTTTTTCAGGGCAGCTCTACAGAAGATGATGTATTGGCAAATTGTTCTGACTGTGTCTGTGCTGTTGGGTAAGTTAGTTCAAAAATAGGTCTGTTGGGAATTGTGTAGAATGAAGAGCAATCAGCATTTCTGGTTTTCAGTGGTGTTTCAAGTCATGCTGCTGGATTTTGCAGACTATGCCAAATTGTTTGGGAGTGTTGGTCTGTGGAAGGCAGAAAGGCTCTGCCAGAGGGACCTGGACAGGCTGGGTTCATGGGCAGAGGCCAACTTTATGGGGTTCAACAAGGCCAAGTGCTGGGTGCTGCAGTTTGGTTATGATAATAACCCCAGGCAGCACTACAGGCTTGGGGCAGAGTGGCTGGGGAGCTGCCTGGAGGAGAAGGACCTGTGGGTGTTGGGTGACATGAGCCAGCAGTGTGCCTGGGTGGCCAACAGCATCCTGGCCTGTATCAGGAGTGGTGTAACCAGCAGGAGGAGGGGAGTGATTGTTCTGTTGAACTCAGCTCTGGTGAGGCTGCACCCTGAGTGCTGAGTCCAGTTCTGGGCCCCTCACTGCAGGAAGGGGTGAGATGCTGGAGCATGGCCGGAGAAGGATGGTGAAGCTGAGGAAGGGGCTGGAGCACAAGTCCTGTCAGGAGTGGCTGAGGGAGCTGGGGCTTTCTAGTCTTGAGGAAAGGAGGCTGAGGGGTGACCTCATCGTGCTCTGCAGCTTCCTGCAAGGCAGGTACCTGGCTGCTTTTGTACCTTTTTAGTTAGAAAACTACCTGGGGAGTTTTCCCTCAGCTTCTAAGCAATTTATCATTGTCTGTCATGTCTGAAAGGCTGTGTAACTATGGAGTAGCCACCTCACTCTGTTCCCAAATAAACAAAGAGCCAGTTTCTGGCATCTTTGTAGCTCCATTAACCCTGATGTGAAGTAAGTGGCTGTTTGAGGGACAGAACTGTAAGTGATGGCCTCCTGCATGGCCATGTCCTGGGCAAACTGTTGCATCCATATCAGGAAAGAACCCTTAAAGCATGCTGCAGTTTCTTAATGAGCATTAATGAGTGATAGCAGTCCCATGCTGAACATCCTCTGTCGTAGTGCTGTGTCTTCTAACACTCTGTGGAACATGAGTAGCTGCACACATCATAGTCACTTCACAGGATTCCAGTGATCCCATGAGATCATCTGGTGTGCTATGTGAGGGGGGAGCCTGGGTGACTGGTGGAGTCTCTGCCCCCCCTGCAACTGTCTCTGTGAGCTGGGTGGCCTGCTGGTTATCTGTCCCATATAGACAGGGACCTCACTTACTCATTTGTCCCTTTTTAATCATGTGTTATGGACTCATAGTCTGTTTGGCCAGCTGAATCCCCCACACAGAGCCAGGCAGCCTAATGAGCCTGGTATTTACAGAGGCACAAACTCAGTTAAATGAGAGAGGGGGAAGGAGCAGAACCCCTCAGGAGTCTGGTGCTACAAAATCTATGTAAAGAGAAAACAAAACACTTTAACACACTGCACAGTGTCTGCTTCTAAGGTAGCATCTGCCTCCTTTGTGAAAAAAAAACAGGTTTCATTTTGTGTTTTGATATTGCTTAGCTTGTGTGTGGTGAATCAAATGATGCTAGAGGGATTCTGGTTTTCTTATTGTGGCCATTGCAAGGCACAGAGCATGAATTAATTTCTACCTAACAAACTGCTTAAAATATTTATGGTCTCACTGAGTGAGAAGTGTAAGGAGAAGAAGTGCATGAGTGGCCCACATGCCTTTCTGTATCTACAGCTTCAATCTTTGAAATCAGTGCAGTTTCACAGCAAGAAATCAGTGCAGTTTCACAGTAAGAAATCAGTGCAGTTTTACAGTAAGCTATTCCCAAACCCAACATCCTTATCATTCTCAAAATCAACGTAATGCAAGCTATGACTTACCAGCAGGAGCTACGAATGTGGTCAGAGTGATTTTAGTGATTTTATTTTGAGGGATCTGAGTCTGATGGAAAAGACTTTTCCTACCTCTCACTTCCCAGAGCTGGGGCCCCAATACAAGAAAGATGTGGGGCTGTTGGAGAGGGGTCAGAGGAGCCACGGAGATGCTCAGAGGGCTGGAGCAGCTGCCCTCTGGAGAGAGGCTGAGGGAGCTGGGCTGGGTCAGCCTGGAGAAGAGAAGGCTGTGGGGGGACCTCATTGCAGCCTGCCAGTCCCTGAAGGGAGCAGAGGAACAGGAGGGGAATCAGCTTGTTCAAGGGCAGAGACTGGCAGGACAAGGGGGCTGGAGTGAAGCTGGAGGAGGGAAGGGTGAGAGAAGAGATTGGGGGGAAGTTCTTTGCAGAGAGAGTGGTGAGGGGCTGGAAGGGGCTGCCCAGAGAGGGGGTGGGTGCCCCGTGTCTGGGGGTGTTCAAGGCCAGGTTGGCTGGGGCCCTGGGCAACCTTGTGTAGCTCCAGGCCTGAGGTTGGTGTCCCTGCCTGTGGCAGGGGGTTGGAGCTCTGTGACCCTTGGGGTCCCTTCCAACCCAGACCAGTCTATGATAATGCCCTGGGGTTGCATAGTTGCATCTGGTCCCATATTCTGGTAGTGCTGTTCTTTGGTATTTAACAGTTCCAAGGTCAGTACATGTTGTATTTACAATGGGATTATTTTTCTGTACAGTACAAGAGCTGGGTTGCAAGTTCCCCAGTGCTGCAGGGGGAGCTGAGACATGTACCTATATAGTCTGTGGACACAGATTTAGGGTTCACTGCAGTTTGAATGAAGACAAGCCAGTTTACCCCACAGAGGTGCTTCCCTACGGTGTCGGTCTTGACCTGTTTCAAGAGGCTGAGAAAGCAGATCGTTAGGTCTGGTGACTTTGAGGGAGGAGGCTGGCATCTCTCAGGTGCCATCAGCACAGAGGGGATGTTCTTAGTGATTTTTATCTCCAGCCCAGAGGAGAACAGCCCCTGGAAGCAGCCTGGTTTTTAAGTAATTAGTATGTTCTGTGTAACACTGGCCACACTGTTCTCATCATCAATATGAACCTTTTCTCTCTGCTATCTTTGTTTGCAGACCTTCTCCACATGGCAGCTGCCCACTGTATGGTCCATCAGATTCCTCCCAGGAACTTTACATTACCCTGCCTGCTGCTGAATGAGACGTTTCTGAGTCCTTTCTCTGCTGGGGTCCTAGAGAGCTGGTCTGGTTTGAGGAGAGCACCTGACCCCAAGGCTTCCTTGCTGCTGAATGAAGAAAGTTTTCTGTGTTGCCTTTGGAATGACAGCAACATTGATTGCTCTTTGTACAGAGCAAGCATGCAAGCAAGGAGGTTCATCCCTTCAGAAATAAGTGTGCCTGCTTCTCAGGAAGTAGGTAAGTTTTCCATTCAAGGGTATAAAAAGTTACTACTTTAAAAATGGAGGGGGGGGGTGTTTACTGGGGGGTGGTGATGGCAGGTGGACAGGTTGTATTAATAGGTATTTGTTTTCATGCAGAGCAGACAACATAATATGGTAAAATCCTTCTCCACAGAAGCCTGTAGCAGAGGACAAGAGGAACTGTATAGCCCAGATTCAGAGGGGTGAAAAAAAAAGGATTCAAAGGAGGAGGGGGGGGGGGGGGGGGAAGGAAATAGTTGGCTGTGTCTCTAGGTGCATGCTGAATAAAATATGTAGCACTGCACCTAAGCCCAAATCTTCAAAAGGGTTTAGATGCTATGAGAAATACTTTAAATATTTTTGTGGATATGGGCTTCAGACTCCCCCAGGAGGCAGAGGAGATGGAGAGCAAGTGCAGTCTTTCCTGCCTGGCATGTGGTAGGATATATTCTCTAATATATGTATGTGGATTAGATTGAGTTCTTCTTTTCCTAAGCTGTTTTCTCCTCCAGTAAACCACAGTCTTTGGGCAGTGTACTGGTCTGCTGACTTGCTGCTATCAAAGGCAGGAATCTCGTTGGCCTCAGTAGGGTAGAATTTCAATTGACAGGAACCATCCCATTGAACAAATAAATCTCTGTTCAAGACTGCCACACTGCATTTGCTGCTGATGTGTGTGCAGGGCAGCTGTGTGTGTGCACACAAAGAGGATGTGGTGCAGCCCCATGAGAGGCTGTCCTGGTTAATGGTACCAAAAGACAGGTAAAAATAGATTCCTTCCTTTAATAATTAGCATGCAGCAGTATCACATAAGCTGTTAGCCTTTTAAGTGTTTAAAGGCATAGATTAGTGCCCAATTCAGCAAGAATTATTCATAAGCATTTGCACACTTGGGGTCCAGCTTCACCTTCATGAGTATCTGTACCTTGTCCTCTCTTGGTGAGTGATTTATATCCTGGCTCTTCACGTGGGCTTTTGTGTTGGGTTATTTTCTTTTGGTTTTGGTGGGGTTTTTTGGTTTGGTTTGGTTTAAAATAATATATTTAATCCATTTCTTTTGTTTAGATTCAAATTGGAACATTGAATGCTGGGTTAAAGGCAAGCTGGACCTGTTGGTTTGTAGCCTGAGGTTTGTGATGTTGCACTGGAGAGCCAACTTGAAGGTTAATCTTTTGTATGCTGTGTAAGTACAGAGTGATGAATTTCTCACCCTTAGCATAAGGAATCTGAAAGCAGTTGCTAAAGCACAGACATTGCCCTCTCAAGCTTGCAGCACCGTGGTAGCAACTTTATGTACCACTTTCTGTACTGCTTTGTGCAGCTCTGTCTCATCTAGGAGTAATCTCAGACAATGTGGAAAGTTTGAGGACAGAAGTGGTTGGAAGGGAGAGTCCCCATCCTCTGTCCTTTCCATAGTTCTTAAAGTGCTTTAACAAAATCAGCATTGACTTGCCAGAAGACCTTTGCTGTGACGGTACTTGGTGCCTTTTTAATGCTCTTTGACCATCGTGCTCTCTCTCTCTCTTGAAGTAATTACCTTACTTAACAATTAATTGAATGCCAAATGCTACTCTGATCCCCTTGTTGCCTCTGAGAGGCACCCCCCTGTGCGGTTGATGTTACAGTGAATAATCTCTGGAGTGGTAATACATGGTAATCATCCTGCCTGTGGGCTGGGCAGGTCTTGTGTGCATGACCTGCCTGATGTGATCCTGAATAGATCGGTTTGGTCCCACTTCCGAAAGCACACTGGTGGGGTTTCTTATGTATTCCTGACAACCATGAGCACAAAGACTTAATTTCCATAGGAAACAGGCTAAACCTGAGCAGTTGAATTAGCTGAATTTACAGGGGATGATTTCTACTGAAAAAAAAAAAGCCAGAACTGGATGACAGATAATCCCTTGCCACAAATTATCCCTGTAGTCAGGTCCGAAAACCAGTGTATTAACTGGTGGTAAATACAGTGGTGTAGTTGAGTTAATCCTTTAAAAGCTGAAATCAGATTGTGTGGGTTCCCATTTGCAGTGTTCCCCAGGACTTTGTCTTCTGAAATACCATTTGCTTGTGTGTTTGTGGGAGAAGTAGATCTGCCTTTGCCTCTGTTCCATCCAGTCTCAAGTGCAATATAACAATCCTTGCCAGGATTCCTAGTGTAGTAACCTTTACATTGATTTTTTTTTGGGGGTTATGCCTAACATCCATGGAACAACAGATCCAAGTCCCAGCTGGAATGAAGAAATTCTTTGTATAACAAAGGGAATTCAGTAAGTGTCATGCAGTTTTATGAGAACAGACCCTGTAGACTCACTAGAGTCCTTGTGGCATTTGTGTATTTGATTACTTTTTGCTGCAAAGATGAGCTGCAGCACAGTCCCTGACACTGGAGAACTCTTTTCACTCCCCACATTTCATATTCATGTTTTCCTTGTGGGTCCCAGCACTCTGGGGGAACAGCTAGCAAAGCAGTTCAGATCTTGGTAAGGTGACAGCTTTCCCTGTTGGCTTGCTGGTACCTTAAAATTGTATTCACATGAGCCAAAATACCTTGAAAACATTCCCAGTTTTAAAAATATGCATTCCTGGCATGTGTTCCTCCCTGGGAGTCTGGAGATCAAGCCAGAATTCTCACATATAGGACAAGTGATGTACAAAAAGAATGACCTAGAAGAATCCACAGCAGAAAAGCTTGGGTCCCCCACAGCTTTTAACATTTCCAGCATTAAAGGAGTATCCTCTTATTTTACACCTGCTTGTAAATGATCTCAAGTTACCTTGGGCAGAAAATGTTCCATCCTGTCCAAACCAGTGCTATGGTGGTGCACTGTAGAGACTCCAGTGAGGGTGATGACAGAGCTTGTACCTTCCCTAGTGTCTTTGGGAGGAGAAAGATTATTCTGAAACTTAATTAGACAAATCAGGTTAATTATCTACCAAGAGTGAATGATCTCTCCAGCTGTATGTATTCTAGGAATGCTGTATACCCTGATGGTTAATTACATTAACTGAAATCATTTAGCTTTAGGGATCCTTTTGTGGTGACACAGATGGATGCCCCCTGTTTAATTCTGAGCACTGATTATAACTCACATGTTCAGCAGATGGGGATGTGTAGGGTGTACTTGTATTTCAGGCTTGTTGGAAGTACCTGTGAGGCTGTGCTTTCACTCTGGGCTCGGGCTGCCACGTTTTTAAGGCTAAATCATGCAGTTTGCCTCAAGACTGGTGGCTTAGCTGAGTGAATCAGTTAGACACTGAGCCTTCTTCAGTTGGAGAACATTAACCATTCATCAGAGTGTGTGTGTTGATCAGTGGGTATCAATAGCTGAAGGGTGGGACACAGGGGGCCATGGGCAGCCTCTTCTCAGTGTCTGTGGGGACAGGACAAGGGGCCATGGCCTCAAGTTGGAGCACAGGGAGTTCCCCCCAATGTGGGGAAGAACTTCTTCCCAGTGAGGGTGAGGGAGCCCTGGGACAGGCTGCCCAGGGAGTGTGGAGTCTCCTTCTCTGGAGAGATTCCAGCCCCGTCTGGACACCGACCTGTGTGCCCTGTCCTAGGGACCCTGCTTTGGCAGGGGATTGCACCCCATGGGCTCTGGAGGGCTCTTCCAAGCCCTATAACTCTGATTAGCAAACTGATGCTTTTGCAGGTGTTTTACAGGTGGTCTAGAGCAGTTCTCACGTGGGTCCTTACCCTTTCACACACGTTTTCAATCTCTATTGACTTTAGTTCAGACTGTTGTTGATGTATTAATTAAACACCAGAGGAGGGCACAAAGGGGCTTCTATTCAGAGAGCAGCCAGCACTTCCCAATGTATTCCTCCTCCTCATTTCCATCCCAGACATATTCTTCAAGCACAGATGTACATTTATGGTGTTCTGCAGGTATTCAGTGACATGGGCCCCCTTAAGGGAATGAATTTAATACCCTGACTACTTTTGTGGCCAAACCTCTCAGGGCAGCAAAGCCAAGACAAACCCAGACAGTTTGATCGTCCTGGATTCTTTCCTGCTCTTGACATTTCATCCTTACATCAAAAGCCCACGTTATGAACTGTTCTGAATTAACTTTGGAATGATTTCTGTATAGTAAGGGCTTTGTTTTACTAATTCAGAGAAAGAAATTGAAGTTAATAGGAAAAGAACCTTTCTGTAGAAGTTTGGTAGTTGGTATGACTCATTGTAACCCTGAGTTCAGGGAGGGGAGAGAACTCTGCATTGGAGGAGGAGAAAGGACAAGGTTTTCTGCTTTGTTTGGTTTAGGCAGTTTGGGATCTAGTGCATTTAATTGACTGTAGGGGACAGGGGAAATGGGCATGATTCACTGAGCCTCTTACCATCACCTGCTCTACTCAGGACAGGTCAAAAACTGAGGAGAAGTGGAAGGGAACAAGTGGTTGATGAGTTACAGGGAAGAGTGTGTGCAAATCTCTGACTGGGACTGCCAGGGAGCCCACAGTCCTAGATAGCCCAGATTGGTTTGGGTGGGAAGGAACCTCAGACCCCCCCCAGTCCCACCCCCTGCCAGGGGCAGGGACACCCCCCCAGCCCAGGGTGCCCCAAGCCCCATCCAACCCGGCCTTGAGCCCTGCCAGGGATCCAGGGGCAGCCCCAGCTTCTCTGGGCACCCTGTGCCAGGGCCTCCCCCCTCCCCAGGAAGGATTTCTGCCTCCCAGCCCCTCCCCATCCCCCTCCTGCAGCTGAAGGCCGTTCCCCTGGGCCTGGCCCTCCCTGCCCTGGGCACCAGCCCCTCTCCAGCTCTCCTGGAGCCCCTCGAGGGACAGGAAGGGGCTCAGAGCTCTCTCCAGGAGCAGCCTTCTCCTCTCCAGGCTGAGCCAGCCCAGCTCTCCCAGCCTGGCTCCAGAGCAGAGCTTTACTCTGAGAAGCACCAAACCTTCTGAGTTACTTAATCCACTTTCCCTGAGCCTGTCCAAAGACAATGATAGCAATGCTTGTGAGTAAACGTGCTGTCCTAGGAAGCATCAGCCTACCTAATGGCCAAACACACTGTACATAACCACAATGAAAGGCTTCTTGTGAATTAACTGCTCAAAGGTAAGACTTTTGAAGGACACAGATGCCTTTTATTTCCTCCCCAAATATCTAAGTTGATGAGAATGAGTACTGAAATGTGTTCTGATGGTGGCATTCTTTATCCTTTTGTTCCTCCAAAACTTGTTTTTTCACTTGAATAATTGGTTTTGATTATTCCATGACTTGTAATACTTAATTGTAGCAGGAGCTGGAAAGAATGATAATGATAATTTTATTTCAGTGTGGCATGAATAGGAATTAGAGCATGATCTCCATGGGGGTGGCAGAGAGCTGCCAATTAGTCCACTGTAAAGTAAACTAACTTTGTGTGCCTCAGAAGGATCTAGTAATAGCTGCTGTCAGGATGTGGGTGCTGCCCTGGGTAGAATCAAAGTCTCATCTTGTACTGTAACAGGTTTGTTTGAAAGTCAAACCCTGGGAATACTTTGCATTAAATTGTTGTGACTATGTGGAAACTGTTTAAAAAGGGAGAAGCAGTGAGGTAAAAGCAATTGGTTACAATGCCTGGGGTTTGGCTTTTTGCATTAGTTGGTTTTGGTTTTTTTTTTAAATAAACCTTGTCTGGGTGGAGAAACCTCCTCTGTTGAGAGAGAGTATGGAAAGAAATCATAGAATCAGAATGGCATGGGTTGGGAGGGACCCCAAGGGTCACAGAGCTCCAACCCCCCCTGCCACAGGCAGGGACACCAACCTCAGGCCTGGAGCTACACAAGGTTGCCCAGGGCCCCATCCAACCTGGCCTTGAACACCCCCAGGGACGGGGCACCCACCCCCTCTCTGGGCAGCCCCTTCCAGCCCCTCACCACTCTCTCTGCACAGAACTTCCCCCCAATCTCTCCTCTCCCCCTTCCCTCCTCCAGCTTCACTCCATCCCCCTTGTCCTGCCAGTCTCTGCCCTTGAACAAGCTGATTCCCCTCCTGTTCCTCTGCTCCCTTCAGGGACTGGCAGGCTGCAATGAGGTCCCCCCACAGCCTTCTCTTCTCCAGGCTGACCCAGCCCAGCTCCCTCAGCCTCTCTCCATAGGGGAGCTGCTCCAGCCCTCTGAGCATCTTTGTGGCCCTTTGTTTCAGTTGAAGGTTTCTTTTTTCCCTTGCAGGACAGAGCTGGCACTGGGAGATGTACCTCCAAGCTCTCTCAAGAGGACTGTCATGGTTGCTGGGTGTGACTGCAGTGAGTATGACCAGTGTGAGTGCCACGTGCCTTCCCCCAGGCTCAACCACACCTACATCATGTGGCTGAAGATGATGATGGGTGCAGTACCTCTGTGGTCACCTTTGATGTCAGTCAGGCCCATAGACATAGGTAAGTACCTCCTGTGTTTTAAACCTTTTCTCATGGGGAGCAGCAGCAGGATGTCTCTTGAGGAGAAGGTGGGTGCAGGCAGAGCAGGAGGAGGCTCCCTGGTGCTGTCCAACTTGCTCAGGGTGGTGCTGAATGCTTTGCTCAGCCACCTGATGCCTGTCTGGGCTGTAGTGCAAAACCAGACCCAGCAGAGACCAGGCTGACAACACACTTGAGCTGTGGGCTGCTCTGTGCTCAATCTGGAGCACTGGTGGAGCTTCTCTGTCTGTGTTGCTGAGGACTTGAATTAAAAAGGGGGGGGAAGCTGTTCTGACAGTTACTTAGCAAATAAAACCACCTCTTTTCTCAAGCAGCTCTGTTGTGCTGATGCTTTATTCCTGACACATAGAACTCCAGCATTTTCTGAGTTGGAAAACATTCCTCTGTATTTAGTTTAATCAAATTAAAACTGTACTGGCATTATGAATTTGATGGGTGTTGCTATTCAGTCTGCTCAGTTGCTGTGGGTCTTGGCAAATTTCAAAGAGCCAGGAACTCTGGCAGCTGTGGGGGACCAGGACAGGAGTTTTCTAGCCTCTTCTCACAGATACCCAGTGACAGGATGAGAGGGAATGGCTGTGAGCTGTGCCAGGGGAGGCTCAGGTTAGAGATGAGGAGACATTTCTTCTCCAAAACAGTGGTTGGGCATCAGAACAGGCTGCCCAGGGAGGTGGGGGAGTCACCATCCCTTGGGGTGCTCAAGGAAAGGCTGGATGAGGCACTCAGGGAGGTGGGTTAGTGAGTGATGGAGGTGACAGGGACATGGTTGGGTGAGATGATCTTGGAGGTCTTTGCCAACCTTAACAATTCCATGTGATTCTTCCAAACTGATGTGCTTTGCAGACAGAATATGTTAAGAGGCTCTGGGCAGGCTGGATCTGAAGATGAGAGGTTGCTTCTATCATCATGCTGCTTTTGGTAGCACCCACCCTCAGCGAGTGCTGCTGATCCAGAGCTGGGAGGGGTGGCTGACAGGCAGGACACTGCGCTGCCACCCAGAGACCTGGCCAGGCTGGAGAGCTGGGCAGGGAGAGACCAGATGGGGTTCAACAACAGCAAGTGGAGAGTCTGGCACCTGGGGAGGGATAACTGCTGGAATCAGGACAGGCTGGGGGGGAGCTGCTGGAGAGGAGCTCTGTGGAGAAGGACCTGGGGGTGCTGGTGGGTGACAGGGTGGCCATGAGCCAGCAGTGTGCCCTGGGGCTGAGAGAGCCAATGGGATCCTGGGGGCATCAGGAGGAGTGTGGGCAGCAGGTGACAGGAGGGGATCCTCCCCCTCTGCTCTGCCCTGCTCAGGCCTCACCTGGGGTGTTGTGTCCAGTGCTGGGCTCCCTGGGATCAAAAGGACAGGGATCTCCTGGAGAGAGTCCAGAGGAGGCTGAGGAGATGATGAAGGGCCTGGAGCATCTCCCCTGTGAGGAAAGGCTGAGAGAGCTGGGGCTGTTCAGCCTGGAGAGAAGAAGACTGAGGGGGGACCTGATCAATGTTTATAAATATCTGAAGCATGGGGTGCAGGGGGAATTGGCCAGCCCCTTCTCAGTGTCTGTGGGGACAGGACAAGGGGCAATGGCTGCAAATTAGAGCACAGGGAGTTCCACACCAACATGGGGAGGAACTTTTCCCCAGTGAGGGTGAGGGAGCCCTGGGACAGGCTGCCCAGGGGGTGTGGAGTCTCCTTCTCTGGAGAGATTCCAGCCCCATCTGGACACCGACCTGTGCAGTATGAGCTGGGGAGCTGCTTTGGCAGGGGGGTTGGACCCCAGGAGCTCTTGAGGTCCCTTCCAACCCCTACAGCTCTGTGATTCTGTACAGGAAAAGATTAAAAATTCAGAGCTGCATCTGCCAATGTTTAAAATGACATAATTAGTTTGTTCTGCTTACTGATGTATATTTTTAAAATGCATAATATTAGTATACATTCTGCCAAGATTTAGCTCAATTAAAAGCTATTTTGAAAGAAAAACTATGAATGCTTGTGGAATGCAGAGTTGTGCTTGCTTACAGATGATAGGAGTAGGACAGGTGGCATTGGCAGGACAGACTTCCCTTATGTGTGCTGCAAAATGTAGATGTAGAAGTTAGGGACTTCTGCTCTAAAAGCTGTGCCTCCTCCCAAATCACTTCTTAATTCCTTTGAGGGGGTGTGTAAGTAATAGTAAAAATAAGGTCTGACTTAGTGTGGTGAATTTAGGCTGAAAATAACGACAGGTTTTTGGTAAACTGAGTGAGATTCCAGTAATGCAGCTTAAATGAGACACCCAGAAGGGCTGAGAGATCAATGAGGGGGCACTTTGTGTTTAATCTGGTATGGAGAGAGGCAGAGTCTCTGTGAGTGGACTCAGGGGTTGCTGCAGGGGGTTCCAGGGTTGCTGCAGGGGGTTCCAGGGTTGCTGCAGGGGGTTCCAGGGTTGCTGCAGGGGGTTCCAGGGGAAGACATACCATGTGGGTCAAGTGACAGGACACAATTCTTCTGGCTCTCTGTGGCACTAGCTGAGGGCCACTGGGAAAGGAGGGGAGCACCCAGTGCAGATGGAACTCCAAGTGACCATGTGCCTGCTGCCTAAGGCCCTTGGAAATGCCTCTCTTTGGCTTTGGCATGTGCTGTTTGCTCTGCAGTGGTTTTTAACAGGGTGCTACTCTTGTACAAGAGAACCTCAGAGCTGTGAGTGAGGACAGGGCCAACCAAGAGACACTGTGCTTTGAAAAGGACTAAGTAACTGGTAAAAGTAGGATCTAGGAGCTTTGCCTTTGGGGGAGAGCAGATGTAATCCTAATCATCATTCTAAATTGCCCATCCATTTTCCTCTTCAGAGTTCTCTTCATCCTTGTGGGAATGCTTTGAAACCCTCCATTTTCACTGTGCCCTAATGTAGCCCTCATGGAGCCCTTCTTTCACAGCCATAATCACTGTGGGAGGGGTGGGAATACTTAGAAAATCTTTGTGTGCAATGTGAGGACGTTATCTCCCACCTCTTAAGGAGCTGAGCAAATTGTTTTGCTCAGCACTCTCATCCCTCTCAACCCTCATTTCATCAAAACAGCTCAGTTAGTGCTTGGTTACTGGGAAGAATCATGGCCCAGGGTAAGAAATCCATGTAGTTCTGAGGCAAGCATTAGGTCAAACAGCATGTCCTGATAACTGCATAACAGGGTGCACTTCTCCAGGGATATCACACATTACTCTGTCACACATGAGCTGCAGAGCAGCTCTTGAACCCTGAGTTGAGACATAAAGGTGTGAAGGAGACTTCTGAATCAGTGCAGACCTGTTGCTGCCAGCAGTTGCAGGAGTTACAGTTAGAGGTAAACTTGTTGACTACTTTGTTTGCAGTAAAGCCTCAACCTCCTTTGAACCTGCACCTAGAAATGACAGAGGAAGGTGAAGTGGAGATCTGCTGGTCTGTGCCTGTGCTGGTGCCATTCCCACTGCAGTTTGAAGTGAAGCTCTCTGCCAAGTCAGGCCAAGGAGCGTGGCAGGTGAGTGGGCTCCGCTCGCTCGCACCGCTCCCTCACAACAGCAGGTCGGTGGGGCTCTCCCAGAGCTTCTCACCACCCTCCTCATCCTTGGGCTCTGCTGGGCTGAGCCACATGGCTGGTGTGGTGGAGCTGGGCACAGCACACTGGTTTCCCCTGAGCTGGTGTGTCCAGAAGACTGTGGTAAAGGTGAGCGGAGCGCGTGGTAAAGCTGGGCTTCACACTGGGAGAGCCACTACACAGTGATGGAAGACCTGTCTCCTCTTGGGCCTTGCAAACAAGCTCCTATCTTTCTTTTTGGATGAAATGCTAGGTTCTGGGAAGTCTAAAGGCAAACTCTCTCCTTTCAGCAGGTTCCATGATACATGTGTGTGTGTTTAATATTTACAGCTTTTTCTTAGTGAATTGCTTTGTTCTGTTGCTACCATATAACTGGTTCTGGAATAAAAGGCAGCTGGTAATTAGCAGTCCAGAATGAAATACCTCTGTGGAAAACATGTTATGTAGCCTCTTGAAATTCCCCCTAAGTTGGAATATGCTAGAAGAAAGTTGAAGGGTTATTTTTTTTTGGGTTGGTTGGGTTTTTTTCCACCAATTTGCTATCTAAAACCTGCTCTCCAGACCACTTCTTTTGGTTCCCTTTGTCTCTTTGATATGTTATACAACAGTAATGGCTTCTGATAACCCAACAGATGGTTCAAGTGGCTCTAGAAACCTCTCTGGCCATAGACAATACACAGCTTGATTCTTCCTACTTAGTTCAAGTGCGGTGCCGGAATCGTCATGGTCCCGGGTTCTGGAGTGACTGGAGCACAACCTATGATCTCAACTTGGGAGGTAGGTCTTGTGCAGCCACTTATGGGCACTACAAGGTCTTTTGGACTTGACCAGATTCCCCAGTTTGCTTTGGGCAATGTGTTTGAGAGCCTGTGTTATCCAGGGAGGTACAGGGTGCATGAGCTGGGCTGCAAATGCCTGTGGGAGTTCTCTCCCCTTCTGCTTCTCTTTCTGCATGGCTTTGCTGGGGATCCAGCTCTTCCCTTTGGACAGGACCTGCAGTGAAAGAGTCCTGGACTAATGCATGGAGACTGCACAGGCAGCTCCTTGCTGGGACGTGTTGCTTGCTCTCCAAGCACCTGTTCAGACCCAGGAAAAGTTCTTTTTCTCAGTTTTTTTCAATTTCAAAAGACAGTTGGCAGTGTTCAACCTCCACTCAGTGCCAGATTTCTCTCATAACATGTTCTCTAACTTTTACTGGAGCACAAGGCTTTATAGCTGAACTGAAAGTGCAGAACAGTTTGGGGTTGTTGGATTTAACATGATCCTTCTTGGTTTGTAGAGCTGAGCCCCATTCCTAAACTGCACAATGGAGTCAGTCCGTTTCAGTGCATGTGGCTTTAGTGTTAAGTGTAGATGTATGTGTGTGTGTGTCTCTATACTGTCATCACTTTGGTACCCAAATAGGGCATGCTCCTGACCTGTCACTCTCTTGGGTCAAGGGCTCTGATGATTTAATGACACCCCTTGTATGAGAGCAGCCCTGTGAGAAGGACCTGGGGATTCTGGGGGATGAGAAACTGAACATGAGCCAGCAGTGGCTCTGGCAGCTCCCAAGGCCAATGGGATCCTGGGCTCCATCAGCAGAGGGGTGGCAGCAGGGACAGGGAGGGGATTGTCCCTCTCTGCTCTGCCCTGGGGAGGCCCCAGCTGGATCCTGTGTCCAGAGCTGGGCCCCAGGACAAGGAAGATGTGGGGCTGTTGGAGAGGGGTCAGAGGAGCCAGGGAGATGCTCAGAGGGCTGGAGCAGCTCCCCTCTGGAGAGAGGCTGAGGGAGCTGGGCTGGGTCAGCCTGGAGAAGAGAAGGCTGTGGGGGGACCTCACTGCAGCCTGCCAGTGCATGAAGGGAGCAGAGACACAGGAGGGGAATCAACTTTTTAAAAGGACAGACAATGGCAGGACAAGGGGGATGGATTAAAGCTAAAGGAAGGAAGGGTTAGATTAGATATTAGGGGGAAGCTTTTTGCAGAGAGAGTGGTGAGGGGCTGGAAGGGGCTGCCCAGAGAGGGGGTGGGTGCCCCATCCCTGGAGGTGTTCAAGACCAGGCTGGATGGGGCCCTGGGCAACCTTGTGTAGCTCCAGGCCTGAGGTTGGTGTCCCTGCCTGTGGCAGGGGGTTGGAGCTCTGTGACCCTTGGGGTCCCTCCCAACCCATGCCATTCTGTGATTCTATGAACACAGCTCCTGCTAAAGCAATAGGACACAACAGCTCTTCTTTTCCATGGTCAGAGTATATAGGACTGACAGACTCATAGGGGTTGGAGGGGACCTCAAGAGATCACGAGGTCCAACCACCCTGCCAAAGCAGGAAGGGAGAGACCTTTTCTTTGGCATATCCTTGGTGATTTCTCAGGATTGCTGGTTTGCTTGGCAGGTTGGGTGGGTTTGGGTCAGCCAGAAGAATTCAGGATTATTGGCATTGTGTTTTTCCATGCTCTGCTTATGGTTAACTGTCACAGGTATCCCCTGAGCTGGTGTGTGTCAGTACTAGGGCTTTACTTAGGCATGTGTGCCTGCTTACTGTACACACACAGAAAGAAGAGTGATAGGCACTGTCAGATTATTTCTTATCAGTCCTGTTATGGGATATGTGACTGTATTATCCATCACATCAGCAGAAAGACCCCCCTGTGACAAACCTGCTGGCAGTGATGAACTTCTCCTCCTAATGGCTGATGTTGGTTTGAGCTGCGGGTGAAGTGAGCAGCAGAGCAGCCAGCACAGATCACTGCCTTGCTTTCAGGGAGGCATGCTGACACTGGAAGAGGAAATGTTGAAATCAAGTGGTTGTGTCCTTGTGCTTCCTGAGGCTGAGATTGTGCATGCTGATGTGCTCTGCAAAGTCAGTGTCTTTCTGCCTGGGACAGTTGCTGTGCTACCTCTTGGCAGTGGCTACACTGCTGGGATTGTAAAACAAGGTTTTGAGACATTGATCTCCTGCTGACTTCACCAGGAGCAGGATTAGTAACTACTGGAAGGCTTGATTTTTATTTTTAAAAACATTTTCCATTTTTTCAATTTATTTCTGTCCCTCCCCTCTCCCTCAGTGCTGAGGAGGGATTCTCTCAGGATCTGTGTTCCAGTATTACACCAGTGCTTCAGCTAAGACAGATTTCAACATCCTTGCAGGGTTCAAAGGGTCAGATTTTCTTTTTCCAAACTCAAGCATCACTCTTACCTCATTTGGATCTTCTCTCCCTTTTACCTGGGGGCAATTGTATGATTTTAAAATGTGTGGTGGATGTGGTTGTGAGAAGTGTTACAGGAGCCAAGCCTCTCTGGGTTGCACATAGTTGCTGCAGTACTTCAATGAGCTGCCCTGATGCCTCAAAAAAGTGGGCTGAGTAAAAAGCAACTGTGTTCATCTCACTTCCCAAGACTTAATTTGGAGGAGCCTGCATGATTCCCCATTTGTATTGCTTTCCCTACACCTCCTGGTGACTTTCTGCTCCTGTAATTCCTGTTTGCCTGGGGATATGAAGTCACAGAATCCCAGAGTCACCAGGTTAGAAAAGACCTTTAAGATCATCAAGTCCAACCATCCCTGTCCTGTGCTGAACCAGATCCCTGAGCACCTCATCTCCCCTCTGTTAAACACCCCCAGGGCTGGGGACTCAGCCCCCTCCCTGGGCAGCCTGTGCCACAGCCCCACAACTCTGCCAGGGAAGAACTTTGCCCTCCCAGCTGAGCTGCCCCTGCCCTGGGGCAGCTTGAGCCCATTGCCCCTTGTCCCATCTCCTGTCCCCTGGCTGCAGAGACCACCCCCCACCTCTCTGCACCCTCCTGGCAGGGCAGGGGAGGTGGGGAGAAGGTCTCCCCTCAGCCTCCTCTTCTCCAGGCTGAACACCCCCAGCTCCCTCAGCTGCTCCTCAGAGGATTCACCAGCCTGTGCCACAGCCCCACAACTCTGCCAGGGAAGAACTTTGCCCTCCCAGCTGAGCTGCCCCTGAAAGATGGTTTGTATCACAATTTCCAGCCATCAGTTACAGAAGGGGACAGTTGAAGGCCTGTTTCTGCCCCTCTCCCCTCCAGTTGCTAATGCCAAATAAGAAATAGGAAATTTAGAACCCCAGCTGGATGATAATAATGTTGTATTGCCATATGCTCTTATGATTTTCTGCTCAGATACTAATCTCAGTGGGCATTTTCTTTCCTTCTCCCCCTCTTCCATGCAGCTCAGGTCCTGTACTTCCCTCCTAAGATCCTGACCAGCGTTGGTTCTAACGTTTCCTTTCATTGCATCTATAAGAACCAAACCAAGACTGTAGTGTCCAAGGAGATTGTTTGGTGGCTGAATTTAGCAGAAGAAATCCCAGAAAGTCAGTACACACTTGTGAACGAGCGTGTAAGCAGAGTTACTCTTTTCAACTTGAAAGCAACAAAGCCTAGAGGAGGCTTCTTCTATAACGCGTTGTACTGCTGCCATCAAAATAGGGAGTGTCATCATAGATATGCTGAATTATATGTAGTAGGTAAGAGTCCAGGTGATTTTAAATCATAATAATAATAATTATGGTGCATTTTAAGAGTGAGGCCCCACCTGGAGTCCTGTGTCCAGAGCTGGGCCCCAGGAGAAGAAAGATGTGGGGCTGTTGGAGAGGGCTCAGAGGAGCCACGGAGATGCTCAGAGGGCTGGAGCAGCTCCCCTCTGGAGAGAGGCTGAGGGAGCTGGGCTGGGTCAGCCTGGAGAAGAGAAGGCTGTGGGGGGACCTCACTGCAGCCTGCCAGTGCCTGAAGGGAGCAGAGGAACAGGAGGGGAATCAGCTTGTTCAAGGGCAGAGACTGGCAGGACAAGGGGGCTGGAGTGAAGCTGGAGGAGGGAAGGGTGAGAGGAGAGATTGGGGGGGAAGTTCTTTGCAGAGAGAGTGGTGAGGGGCTGGAAGGGGCTGCCCAGAGAGGGGGTGGGTGCCCCGTGTCTGGGGGTGTTCAAGGCCAGGTTGGATGGGGCCCTGGGCAACCTTGTGTAGCTCCAGGCCTGAGGTTGGTGTCCCTGCCTGTGGCAGGGGGTTGGAGCTCTGCGATCCTTGGGGTCCCTCCCAACCCATTCCAGGCTGGGATTCTGTGAGTGCTCAGGGCTGATACCTCATGAGAGGCAGAGCAGTGTCCTCTGGGCTCTGTGTCCTCACAGGGAGCGGTGATCAGCCCTCTTGGTTCCATCCCTGCAGTGCTCTGTGCTGCTGTGAGGTGAGTTGCAGGCAGGGTAATGAGCACCATGTGCTCTGAAGCCATCACTCACCCAGGGTTGTTACAAACTAAGGTCTGAAGTAAAAGCCAGTTCAAGGAGACCCCCCAACACGTTTCCTGCTAGATGGGTTGGGGTGATCCTCAGCAAAGACTGCTCAGACCTTTTTGTTTTGCCAGGTCTGCCACCTGGGATGGTGGCATTTCTGCCTTCTGTTCTGTTCATCTTTGGCCACCTAGAATATCCAAGGTGATTGATTCCTTGTTGTAGCCTTCTGGGAAAACAAACATCCCCCAGGTTCCTTGTCCCTTGGGGTCCCTTCCAACCCATGCCATATTATGATTCTATGAATATCTCCTTATTTTAAACTCCAGTTATCTTTTATTGAGTAGCTGGGACTTGTAATGCCTGTTTATAAGAATTATACCCTTATTAATAAGCTTTCAATGTGTTTTTATTAGATGTGAATGTTAATATCACCTGTGAAACGGATGGGTACTTAACTAAAATGACTTGCAGATGGTCTGCAAACCCAAACACGTTGCTCCTGGGGAGTTCCTTGCAGTTTAGATACTCCAGGTATGTATAGGTATACTATAGGTATGTATAGCTTTTAACATGCTCCATATGTTTGCCAAGAGTCACTCTGGCAATATGATTCCAGCACAGGATTCTGAATAGATGGGATTGTAAAAAAGGCTTGGTTTCTATAAGCTGGACTTCACCACCACCTGGAACTCCAGAGGAATTACCTGCAGACCCAAAAAAGGACCACAGATACCTGAGTATGCAACACAGATTCCATCCACAGTGGTTTTCAGCATTTATAAAACCTGTAGGTGCAGTTTGGAAGCCACATCTCTAGAGGTACATGTGTTGGGTTCTGTGAGCCATAACAGTGATTCCTCTAGTTGCTCCTGTCTACAAATTGTGAGGAAATAATGAAAAAAGCTCCACAAGCATTCACAGTGAGTGTGACCAAGCACTGGAGTGGTGGCCCAGAGAGGCTGTAGAATCTCTGTCCTTGGAGCCTTTCAGATCTTGACTGGACTGGAGCCTGGGCAGCTTCATCTTTCTTGAAGCTTCATCTGCTTTGAGTTGGAGGTAGGGCTGGAGGCCTCTTGAAGTCTCCAGTCTTCAATTTTTCTATAATTCTGTATCCTTTTTCCTATATACAACAGTAGGTAAGAATATAGGGATGGAATTTAATTCATTGCAGAGGAAAAAGTCTTGCTTATGAAGAGAGAATCAAATCTCAGTTCCTAAAAGGAACCTTTGTAGAGGTGGTAGAATTGTTGGTGGCTAGAGCAGCTCTTAGTTTTCCTGGGTTTGGCCAGGTATTTTGGCCTAGCTTGTTCTCAGCTAATTTAGTCTGTCTTTTGATCAGCAGAACTGGGTGGTAGTGTGGAGCAGACACATTATTGTTGGCAAAAATAGAAAACTGATGGATAACTCAGTGATGTGATCTGCCTTATCTTCCTTCATGTGCACAAATACTGCCTGCCATAGTCTTATCATGGTATGAAACTAAAATAACCCCTGGGAGTTGTTAATACTTGAGAGCTTCATAGAACTGTGCTAGCCTTTATATAAACAAACAAGACAGACAGATGCAAAACCCTTCCTGAGGAAATAAAACCCCTTCTTGTTACTGCTGGACTGGATACACAGAGGTTCTGGCAAAGAAGCCTAAATCAACCCTAAGGGCTGGATCCTTTGGAAAGCTGAGCTGTCTGCTGGAGGAAGGTTGAAGTTTGAACCATCATGGTACAAAGAAGAATAATTCCCAGGATTTTGCAGGCTAAAGTAATAACTGGAATGTTTGAGACTTCAAGTGGAGGCTTTCAGGGCAGGATTAGTGACTCTCTGACTGCTACAGTAGGTTGTTTTGACTGTCTTCACAAACCTGAATACAAGAAGTGTCCTGCTGAGCAAAGAGCTTGAAATAAAACCCATGCAGCTCTTGGCATGTTTTCTCTTCCCACTTTTTCACTGCTCAGGCTCAGCTAGAAATGTTGTTTTTCTAATTCCAAGTGATAATCTGTCTGTTTGTCACCGTGCTCCTGCTAGGTCAGACAGTGGGGGTTGGTACAGACTGAAAGTGCTTCCCAGGTGATAGCTTTTATTGTGATCTCTCTTGGGTTTTAGGTTTGCTAATAGCAGGGCTTGAAAGGGGGAGGGAAGGAAAATCATGGAGGACCACATGGATGGACCAAAAAATGGAAGTAAAAAACATTTAAAAACTTCTGGGGGGAAAAAAAACCCCCATATTTGGAATTAAAATACAAAATGAACTTGAATGTTTACAGGGTTGAACTCCAATGAAATGGTCAAGTGTGGTTGTACAAGGCATTTACTTACACACAGACAAGCCCACAGGGTGGAAAGGTGGAAGTCAGATGTGTTGTGCTGGCTCCAAGCGTGTCAGGTCTTCCAGGAGCACGTGGATCTTGTTCTCTCTCCATTGCTGATGCAGTCACATGTTACAGATGAAACCCAACACTCTGCTGCAAGGTGGTGTGATAGCATCGCTCCTGGTGTTGTGTTTTGGTTGGGCTGTTACTACATCTTCCTCCACAGTCGGTGCTGCCAAGAGAAACAGCACAGGATGATTGTCCTGGGAAACCAGAGAAGGTGAAGCTGAACCTTCAAAGCACAAGGCAGGAGTTGAGCCAATGCTAGTTCTGTTGACAGGGAGAGAGTCAGCTAAGTGTAACTTTTGTGGGTCAGTTGAGTAACCAGCATCCTATCTGGCCACTTTTCCCACATGTCTGGGCTGAGCAGAAGCTCAAAAGAAGTTTGAAGACTTCCCATCACCCATCATAGAATCCCAGACTGGTCTTGGTTGGAAGGGACCCCAAGGGTCACAGAGCTCCAACCCCCTGCCACAGGCAGGGACACCAACCTCAGGCCTGGAGCTACACAAGGTTGCCCAGGGCCCCATCCAACCTGGCCTTCAACACCCCCAGACACGGGGCACCCACCCCCTCTCTGGGCAGCCCCTTCCAGCCCCTCACCACTCTCTCTGCAAAGAGCTTCCCCCCCAATATCTCCTTAAGGGCTTCATCCTTAAGCCTTAAGGGCTTCATCCACACGCCTTTTACATCCCCCCCAGGGATGGTCACCCCACCACGTCCCTGCGCAGCCTGTTCCAGCCCTTCATCACTCTCTCTTCAAAGAACTTCCCCCCAGTCTCTCCTCTCACCCTTCCCTCCTCCAGCTTCACTCCAGCCCCCTTGTCCTGCCAGTCTCTGCCCTTGAACAAGCTGATTCCCCTCCTGTTCCTCTGCTCCCTTCAGGGACTGGCAGGCTGCAATGAGGTCCCCCCACAGCCTTCTCTTCTCCAGGCTGACCCAGCCCAGCTCCCTCAGCCTCTCTCCAGAGGGGAGCTGCTCCAGCCCTCTGAGCATCTCCGTGGCTCCTCTGACCCCTCTCCAACAGCCCCACATCTTCCTTGTCCTGGGCCCCAGCTCTGGACACAGGATCCAGCTGGGGCCTCACTCATCAGGTGGCCTGGGCCATTTTACCCAGGGCACAGGTCTCCTCACTCTTGCCTATGTGGGGGTTTAACACCACCCTCCAGAAACGATATTTTCATGGGATTTCCATCTTCTGGAGCCTTCACTGTCTGTGTCTGATTGGTCCCCATGGCAGCTTTCCCCTGGATACCAGTTGGTATTTTGAAAGTCCTGTTCCCATCTGGAGTAACACCTTGGCTGGAGATCTGCCTTGCTCAGGCTGTTGCCAATACGTACTGTGCTCCAGCGACCTGATTTATGACTGTCTGGATGTGCCTGCTCTCGTTGTACCTGTTTCTTCCTGTTGCTAGTCACTTATCAGGAGATGTGGCAGTGGGGAGAGGCATCATGTCCTGCTTATTTCTGGCAAAGAGCCGAAGCTTTGAGGAGCAGGGCTGGGGTGCTGTTTATCCCCTTAGCACAGGGTTGGGATCTATCCAACCCATCCAAACCCCCAAGGTGGTTCCAGTGGCAGTGTTTGCTCTAATTGCCTCCTGAGGTTATTTTCCTGATGCCACAAGCAGCTTGTGGTTCCAATGTATTAACTGAATGTTTGTTTTTCTCTTTGAAGGAGCAGAATTTATTGTTCTGACTTTCCAAGTACTTCTCCAAAATCTGAGGTGAAGGAATGCCTCTTGCAGAAGAATCATTCTTATGAGTGCACATTTCAGCCCATTTTCCTTTTATCTGGATATACCATGTGGATAGAGTTTCAGCACTTACTAGGAACGCTTGAATCCTCCCCAACTTGTGTTGTTCCAGCAGATGTGGGTAGGTCAAGAGCTGTGCACGTCTTTCTTCACTTGTGACCTTGGATTTCATTCCTTATCCAGTGTAGGTAAAGTACTTCTTAGCATTGAAAATAAACTAGATCATGGAAAGAACATAAAAACATAAGAGCTTTGATATTCTCCTCTAAAAGACATTGGATTAAATGTTATTTCCATACGTTTTGCTTGGCACAGGAGCAGACTGTAGCTGCAGCTAATACCTATAAAACAAACCACCCCATTTTGTGTGTTTAACCTCTTGGGTGCTCTGCAGAGATGTCTTCAGCAAACACAAGCATTCTGTTTTAAAAGGCAGTCTTGTTTTTAAGGGTCTTGGTTATCTAATTCTTCTGAAGTCTTTCATTAGTTGTTAAGTTTGTACTTGGCTACAGGGTAAGCACTTAGTGACACAGTCCTACATGTGTTTGAAATCCCAGCATCCCCAGGTTGGAAAAGCCCTTCAAGCTCATTGAGTCCAACTGTCCCTGTCCTGTGCTGACCCAGATCCCTGAGCACCTCATCTCCCCTCTGTTAAACACCCCCAGGGCTGGGGACTCAGCCCCCTCCCTGGGCAGCCTGTGCCACAGCCCCACAACTCTGCCAGAGAAGAACTTTGCCCTCCCAGCTGAGCTGCCCCTGCCCTGGGGCAGCTTGAGCCCATTGCCCCTTGTCCCATCTCCTGTCCCCTGGCTGCAGAGACCATCCCCCACCTCTCTGCACCCTCCGGGCAGGGCAGGGGAGGTGGGGAGAAGGTCTCCCCTCAGCCTCCTCTTCTCCAGGCTCAACACCCCCAGCTCCCTCAGCTGCTCCTCAGAGGATTTGCCCTCCAGCCCCTTCCCCAGCCTGGTTGCCCTTCTCTGGACTGGCTCCAGCACCTCCATGTCCTTCTGATGGTGAGGAGCCCAGAACTGGACCCAGCACTGGAGGTGCAGCCTCCCCAGTGCCCAGCACAGGGGCACAATCCCCTCCCCAGACCTACTGGCCACACTATTTCTGATACAAGCCAGGATGCCCTTGGCCTTCCTGGCCTCTGGGGCACACTGCTGGCTCATGTTCAGTCAGGGTTCTTTGTGCTCTTACAAACTTTTGCAAAGTTTCTTTTGTGATGTTACAGGGCACTTAAATTTCTCTGTAAGCAGGAGGCAGGACTGGTGTTTGAGTGTTTTCAAACACTGCAAAACATGCAAAGCCTGTCTTACCTGGGCTGTGACTTGGGGTGTTCAGTGGACAGTGTATTTTTTTGGACACAAAAATGAACATAGGTGGAGAGAAAACATGGCAGCTAAACCAGAGCTACATGAAATGAAGCAGAGTGATAAACCACATCTGTGCTGTGTGTTGGGAAACTGAATTAGTGTTTGCACTTCAAAGGTTATAAATTAAGAAAAATCATTGAATATACTGAGTTGGAGGGGACCCAGAAGGATTAAAAATGAACATCCCAGGGAGGCAAGGCAAATCTCAGTGTGTTATAACAAAGTTGGTTATGGGAATTACCATTCCTGATAGTGTTACTATTAATTTGGTGGCCTTGTGGTTTCATGGTCACTCCTGTCATGTTCAGAGAGGGCTCTCTGTGCTGGACAGGCAAGTCCATTGAATGCTGGAGAACTCCTGGGAGCTCTGGGCATCAGACAGGAGGGTGCTGGGGGGGGTGGAGGTCCTGTGCTTTCACTGCTTGCATGGTTTGCCAGGAGAACCTGGCAGTGTGTGGGCACAGCAGCCATAGCCTTTGACATCAACCCTTGGCAGGGCTCTTCTGGGGAAAGGTGGGGAAGCTTTATGCAGTGCTGCCCAGTGAGGAATCATCCCAGCAGAACTTTCCAAGTCTGCTCTGTTCAAGGCATTGCTTTCAATATAAAGCAGTGAATAGAATTGATCTACACTGGATGCAAGCGCCCTGTGTCATAATAAAGCAAAGTGTACTCATTCTGGATGGACAGAAACTTTTCCAAGGATTTGTAGGTTTTTAAATAAAATATTTATGGTTAGAAACTCTAAGGTTGATATTTCAACTTGAGATTTTTATTTTTTTGGGGGGAGGGGGTGTTGATTTTTAGTTTGGGTCTAAATTGGGATGGATTTCACATTAGGCAAGTGATGCTTTTGTCTGTGTTGAGTTGGCCAGCCAGCCTGTAGCAGTGATTTGTGTTTGTGTTACTGTCCAGCTTGACTCAGGGCAGCAGAGGCCTCAGTGTGTCGTTACCTGCAGTCTCAGGACAGAAGTAAGAAAACCATGAGGACTGGATCCAATGAGACATCACAGCATCATTTTCTTCTTTCCTTTTCCTAGTGAAGCCACTTCCTCCCTCTGATGTTAATGCAGAAATCACCAGGGAGGTGGGGCTGCTGAACGTGAGCTGGACAAACCCTGTGTTTGCCAACGATGAGCTGAAATTCCAGATTCGCTATGCTGTGAACAGGAGAGAAACTACATGGGAGGTACTGTCCTTTTCAGGCTGGGTTGAAGCACAAGCTGTTGTGGTGACATCATTTAGTGTGTGAGCTGGGTTTTGGGAGATTTGGGGCATGTAAGGAATCATGGCTAGGAGCATTGGCATTATCTAGGAAAAAGAATATGAGTGATGAGGCTGCTCTCTCATTGGATTCCTTGTCAGGAGTTTTGTCTGTAAACAGATGCCTCAACAGCTTTTTGGTCCTACTGTAGATCACAGATTGTAGGGGTTGGAAGGGACCTCCAGAGCTCATCATGTCCAACCCCCTGCCAAAGCAGGGTCCCTAGGACAGGGCACACAGGTCGGTGTCCAGACGGGGCTGGAATCTCTCCAGAGAAGGAGACTCCACACCCCCTGGGCAGCCTGTCCCAGTGAATGATACTTTGACTTCTGTCACAGCTCTATGAAGTTTCAACTGCACCAACAAGATCAGCTGTGATTGAAGTTGAGAAGCTCTGTGTGGAGTACGTTGTTCAGGTCCGGTGCAGAGAACTGGATGGATCAGGCTACTGGAGCAACTGGAGCAGATCAGCCTATACTCTCATAACAGATATCAGAGGTACATGGACTTTCTGAGTGTGCTCTCATGGTCAGGCTAGTTTCAGGCTACAGTGTGACACTCTGCTTTCCAAACTGTCTTGTCTCACAGCTCCCCTGCAAGGCCCTGAGTTCTGGAGAGTTATTACTGAAGATCCAGCAAGGAGGCAGAAGAACGTTACCCTCCTGTGGAAGGTGAGAGTGAGGACATTTTGCTCTGTCACTTTGATCTGAAAACCACCAGTAGAACTTCCCAGAAGGGACTGTGATAAGGGGGCAAACTGGGGGTGTCGCTGTTTATGGGACTTGACACACAAGGCACTTGGGCTGTGACTTCTTTGGTGTCCTGCCTCTGGCGTGGCTGTTGGTGGGAATACAGTGACACAGCAGGAGGTGGTTCTGCTGCCTTTGCTCAGTCAGACTGTGTGCTTTACCCCCTCCTGTCACAGCTGTTTCCTCCCTCTGGTTTTATTCTCTTTATCAATCTTCCCTGCAGCTAGCTGGCACGTGTCAAGCTGATTTTGTGCCCTACTCATGACTGAGTTTATAGTAGCATGGTAGGACAAGACCTGTCCTGCTGCCCTGTGGTTGCTGTGGGTAGTTAAGCATCTGGAGAGCCTCAGTCCAGACATGTTGGCAGCAGGGATATTGGCAGGCTCAGGATGCTTCCCCTTCAGAAGTGAGCTGACTTTTGTTGTGGACCTGAGGCCAACCTGTTCTTGCACAGGTCCAGTTGCACACTCACAGTCGTGTTGAGCTAGGGAGAACAAGCTCTTGTGTTTGCTTATCCTGCTGTTCCCAAAGCCTTACAGTCCTCAGTGCTTTCAGAGAGCCCTCAGATCCCCAGGCAGGCTGCAGGCTTCCTGGCTTACGTGCAGGGACCAGACCTGCATGAACACAGCTGCAGTGTCAGTGCTGCATGACATGTTCCTGTCAGCCTACGCTTTCGGGGTGAGTTACACAACCCCTAGGAAACAAGAGACTCAAAACGTGGTCTGTTCCAAAACTCTGACCAAAAAAGGTAATGAGGAATCAAAAGCTGTGAGTTCTAAGGAGCTGCCAAAGTTCTGCTGACCAAGGTCTGTGAGCAGAACGTGCTGCTGACTCCTGGCAGCCTGAACACCATCATGACTGCCTTGGGCTGGGCAAAGCTGTGCTGCAAGGTTAATGTGGGACAGGGAGGAAAACTGCACCCCAGAACCACAGAATCGTTAAGGTTGGCAAAGACCTCCAAGGACATCTCACCCAACCATCTCCCCACAGAATCATAGAATCACAGAATGGCAAGGGTTGGAAGGGATCCCAAGGATCATAAAGCTCCAACCCCCCTGCCACAGGCAGGGACACCAACCTCAGGCCTGGAGCTACACAAGGTTGCCCAGGGCCCCAGCCAACCTGGCCTTGAACACCCCCAGACACAGGGCACCCACCCCCTCTCTGGGCAGCTGTTCCAGGACCTCACCACTCTTTCCGTAAAAAACTTCCCCCTTATATCCAATCTAACCCTTCCCTCCTTCAGCTTTAAACCATTCCCCCTTGTCCTTCTATTTTCTGCCCTTTTAAAAAGTTGATCCCCCACCACCACCATCACTCACTAACCCACACCCCTGAGTCCCTCATCCAGCCATTCCTTGAGCACCCCAAGGGATGATGACTCCCACCTCCCTGGGCAGCCCGTTCTGATGCCCAGCCACTCTTTTGGAGAGGAAATTCCTCCTCATCTCTAACCTGACCCTCCCCTGGCACAGTGTCCCACTCCTGGTTAGTGTGCTCATGGTTGTCTGCTCTGGCTTTTCAATCCAGAAAAGTACTAACAGAACCAGTGAGTTACTGGAGGAGCCTGGAAGTTTGTAGTTGCTTGCCCCCCACCCTCCCTTCGCTGGAAACACGGTGAGTAAGTGTGTCAGCTCTCAGAGAGACAGGCAGGAGTTGGGTTGTTCAAAGGACACGCTGCCTTTGCTCAAGGACAGCAACCAGTCTGTGGTGTGTCTTTACTGGGTCATGTGTTCTTAAAACTGGATCGGTTCCTTCTGCCCAAAATAACAATTGCTTTTGAGATCAAAGACTGGGAAATTAATTAATGCCAATGTTTGCTGCAGCCACTGACGAAGAATCACTCACTGTGCAGTGTGAGCCGCTATGTTATAAAGCACCAGACCTCAGGAAACACCACGTGGTCAGAGTATGTTGATAATGGCACTACCTGTTCATTTCCATGGACTGAACACACACATACCATTACAGTGTTAGCCAGGAACTCAGTTGGAGTCTCTGCAATTAACTTTAATTTAACTCTCTCGCAGCCGATGAGCACAGGTAAGAACCCCCCCTAGCAACTGTTGTGAGATGTGGGAAAATGCTTGGAATCCTCTGATGCTTTCAGAGCTTGCTTGGGAAAATCCTTCCCCTGGGGACAACTGGAACTGTTTCACCATGAAATATGGGAAGCAGATTCTGTATCTCAGAGCTCTTTGAACACCACCAGTCCCCCCGCATGAAAACCTTCACGAGCTTTGGGTTGGGAAAAGACTTGGCTTTAACCAGGCTCTCTTCCTCCCACTAACCCAGTATAAAGTAATTAATCAAAGGAAAACCAGAAGCTCACTGTAGAACTGATCTTTCATCTGCTTTGTCCTGGGAACACCCAACATTCCTGCTGGGGAATGCGGTGGTGTTTCCAGCCTGAAACATGGGCTGGTTTCTCTGGCTGCTCACCTGATGGGCTGCCAGGGTACATAGTTTTCAGAGGTTTGGCTTTATTTCCTAAAGCAGCCTTTGCAGTGATTCAGCTGCATGCCACTTGATTAATAACATTTTTATTAATAATAACATTTTTATTAATAAAATAAAGGCTGTGGCTTTTGATTACTTCAGCTGTGTAATGTTCTTACACACATAAACCCTGTGCAAACCTTACTGCTCTCCATTCTGGGAGTTTTGCTGCTGCAACACAGCTTTAAAAAGCATTTTTAATGGATAAAATTCATTCTGATACTGTGAGTTAAGTGTATTCTGGAAACCCCTGTGTCTGGTAGCAGATGGAACAGGAAGCATTTGGCCAGATTGTTACATTGGTGTATTCCTTAGAGAGATTGGGTGGGATTGGGTTTACAAAGCCCTCAGCATGCACTTCACTAGCAGGATGTGTTGATAGTTCAGTAGCTGTTGATAACTTTTGGTTAAGGAGTGATAAGAAGAGAGGTGCACTGGAGAACTGGGTCATTTGATGGCTGTTTGGTAGGAAACCTCATCTATTTAGTGCTGGGGAGCAGCTGGTGTAACCAGGCTTTGCTGGCTTAGAGAATGATGTTTGCTCATGGGGCTGAAGATCAGGCTTTATTATAGAGATAGAGAAGGCCAATGGAGCATTTGGGCTCCATCAGCAGAGGGGTGGCAGCAGGGACAGGGAGGGGATTGTCCCTCTCAGCTCTGCTCTGGGGAGGCCCCAGCTGGAGGCCTGGGCCCCAGCTCTGGACACAGGACAATGAAGATATGAGCAATATGAGCTGGGGAGCTGCTTTGGCAGGGGGTTGGACCCCATGAGCTCTTGAGGTCCCTTCCAACCCCTGTGATTCTGTGAAGATGTGGGGCTGTTGGAGAGGGGTCAGAGGAGCCACGGAGATGCTCAGAGGGCTGGAGCAGCTCCCCTCTGGAGAGAGGCTGAGGGAGCTGGGCTGGGTCAGCCTGGAGAAGAGAAGGCTGTGGGGGGACCTCATTGCAGCCTGCCAGTCCCTGAAGGGAGCAGAGGAACAGGAGGGGAATCAGCTTGTTCAAGGGCAGAGACTGGCAGGACAAGGGGGATGGAGTGAAGCTGGAGGAGGGAAGGGTGAGAGGAGAGATTGGGGGGAAGTTCTGTGCAGAGAGAGTGGTGAGGGGCTGGAAGGGGCTGCCCAGAGAGGGGGTGGGTGCCCCGTGTCTGGGGGTGTTCAAGGCCAGGTTGGCTGGGGCCCTGGGCAACCTTGTGTAGCTCCAGGCCTGAGGTTGGTGTCCCTGCCTGTGGCAGGGGGTTGGAGCTCTGTGACCCTTGGGGTCCCTTCCAACCCATTCCAGTCTGGGATTCTGTGATTCTAAGTAAATGATGAAGTGCTGAAGCTGTAGCTGTCACTCTTCCTCCTGCTAAGCCAGCTCTTGTTCTGCCTCCACCAGAGCTCCAGTAACTCAGGGCTGTTTTCTCCTTGTCCTGGCAGTGGGTGCTGTGCAGTCTGTTCGTGCTTACCTGGTGAACAGCACTTGTGTGGTTCTGATTTGGATGCTTTCACCTCAGAGATACCTGATCACATCTTTTGTTATTGAATGGAAGAACCTCAACAAAGAGGAGGAGCTGAAATGGGTGCGAGTTCCTCCAAATACTAGTAAATATTATATTTATGGTGAGTGTGTGCTTGGAAATATAGCAGCTCATGTGCCTTTGTTAGTTGGGTTAACAAAGAACAAATTAGTTCTGGAATACTGAGAGCAGCAGCCAATTATCAACGTTAACAGGGACATTCCATTTGCATTTTGGCTTTGATCTTGGAAATATTTACAATAGGTGTAAATCCCCTGACAGAGTAACTCCCAGTACACCAGTTACCCAGTATGGGTTCATAGATTTCTTGTTCTGCTGTTGGAAGTACAAATCAACCAGGGGAATGGGCTCAAGCTGCCCCAGGGCAGGGGCAGCTCAGCTGGGAGGGCAAAGTTCTTCCCTGGCAGAGTTGTGGGGCTGTGGCACAGGCTGCCCAGGGAGGGGGCTGAGTCCCCAGCCCTGGGGGTGTTTAACAGAGGGGAGATGAGGTGCTCAGGTATCTGGTTTAGCACAGGACAGGGATGGTTGGACTCCAGGGGCTTAAAGGGCTTTTCTAGGCTGGGGTTCTGTGATCTAGAGGAGGGCTTTCATCATTCTGATGTGTGACAGAGCCTCTGGGGAGGGGGAGGGGGCAATTGTTTAAATGCAGGAGAATAGATTTAATTCAGAAGCTGATTTTCTCTTTGCAGATCACTTTATTCTGGTTGAGAAGTACCAGTTCAGCGTGTACCCAGTGTTTGCTGGAGGAGTGGGCAAATCCAGAGCAACAGAGCAGTTTGCCAAAGGTGACTTCCAGGATCTGTCTCCATGTTGGGCATGGAATGGGAGCTTGGGAAAATGAACTTGAAATGCAGGAAAGGTCTGTGTGTCACCAGAAAACACTGTCAATGCTACAGTGACAGGAATGTAACTCTGGGATCTAGACTGTGGTTACTTGAATTTGAAATCAGCAGAGGGGTGGCAGCAGGGACAGGGAGGGGATTGTCCCTCTCTGCTCTGCCCTGGGGAGGCCCCAGCTGGATCCTGTGTCCAGAGCTGGGGCCCAGGACAAGAGAGATGTGGGGCTGTTGGAGAGGGGTCAGAGGAGCCACGGAGATGCTCAGAGGGCTGGAGCAGCTCCCCTCTGGAGAGAGGCTGAGGGAGCTGGGCTGGGTCAGCCTGGAGAAGAGAAGGCTGTGGGGGGACCTCATTGCAGCCTGCCAGTCCCTGAAGGGAGCAGAGGAACAGGAGGGGAATCAGCTTGTTCAAGGGCAGAGACTGGCAGGACAAGGGGGATGGAGTGAAGCTGGAGGAGGGAAGGGTGAGAGGAGAGATTGGGGGGAAGTTCTTTGCAGAGAGAGTGGTGAGGGGCTGGAAGGGGCTGCCCAGAGAGGGGGTGGGTGCCCCGTGTCTGGGGGTATTCAAGGCCAGGTTGGATGGGGCCCTGGGCAACCTTGTGTAGCTCCAGGCCTGAGGTTGGTGTCCCTGCCTGTGGCAGGGGGTTGGAGCTCTGTGACCCTTGGGGTCCCTTCCAACCCAGACCAGTCTGTGAGTCTGTGTTCAGTGATTCTATGAAAACTTTGTGGGATTAGCTGAGTGAGGGACCTGGATTCCAGTGCAGCTCACTTAAGAGCTGAGATCCTGGCTCCCTGTTCTTCATTCTCCATCTGGTTTTGCTGCTCTCTTCCTTCCTGTGCTCTGACTAAATTTCTGGAGGGAGCTGTGAGGATGGGGCAGGCACCTCAGGATTTTAAAGAATTCCTTCCTTTTTGTCTATTTGTTTAGGTGCAAGTTTGTGGATGTAAGAGGGACCAGCCTTCAGCTGCAGGAGGGGGATGGAGAGGGGCTGGGAGGCAGAAGTCCTTCCTGGGGAGGGGGGAGGCCCTGGCACAGGGTGCCCAGAGAAGCTGGGGCTGCCCTGGGATCCCTGGCAGGGCTCAAGGCCGGGTTGGATGGGGTTTGGGGCACCCTGGGCTGGTGGGGGTGTCCCTACCTGTGGCAGGTGGGCACTGGGGAGCTCTGAGGGCCCTTCCAGCTCAGACCAGCTGCAGGTTCTGTGGTTCTATGTGCAATAAAACTTTTATCAAGGTTTTTTTTTGTTTTTAAGCTGCTGTTTCTACTGTTTGTTATTTCCCAATTGCAAACCATTTGTTCACAGACAAATCACTGTGTTATTCCCTGAACTCCCTTCATTTCCAGGTGGGTATGAAAGTGAGAGTAACACCAGTCTCTACGTGGTTCTGCCAGTAGTGATTTCCAGTTCAGTTTTCCTGCTTGGAGTGTTGCTGGTTTCACACCAGAGGTAAGCTCTTCCTTGCCATGTGAACCCCAGAAGCCCTTCCTGAGAAGGGGATGCAGCTTGAACTGCTGAGCAGGGGTTTTCTGGGGGAACCTCCCAGTTGTTTTCACTGTATATTCACTGTATCATATGGAAAGGCAGCGGAGTCTGGGGTACAGCACCAGGAGCTGGAGGGAATCAGCTTTTAATAGGGGAATCAGCTTGTTCAAGGGCAGAGACTGGCAGGACAAGGGGGCTGGAGTGAAGCTGGAGGAGGGAAGGGTGAGAGGAGAGATTGGGGAGAAGTTCTGTGCAGAGAGAGTGGTGAGGGGCTGGAAGGGGCTGCCCAGAGAGGGGGTGGGTGCCCCGTGTCTGGGGGTGTTCAAGGCCAGGTTGGCTGGGGCCCTGGGCAACCTTGTGTAGCTCCAGGCCTGAGGTTGGTGTCCCTGCCTGTGGCAGGGGGTTGGAGCTCTGTGACCCTTGGGGTCCCTCCCAACCCATTCCGGGCTGGGATTCTCTGAGTGCTCAGGGCTGATACCTCATGAGAGGCAGAGCAGTGCCCTCTGGGCTCTGTGTCCTCGCAGGGAGCGGTGATCAGCCCTCTTGGTTCCATCCCTGCAGTGCTCTGTGCTGCTGTGAGGTGAGCTGCAGGCAGGGTAATGAGCACCATGTGCTCTGAAGCCATCGCTCACCCAGGGTTGTTACAAACTAAGGTCTGAAGTAAAAGCCAGTTCAAGGAGACCCCCCAACACGTTTCCTGCAAGGTGGGTTGGGGTCATACTCAGCAAAGACTGCTCAGACCTTTTTGTTTTGCATGTCTGCCACCTGGGATGGTGGCATTTCTGCCTTCTGTTCTGTTCAACTTTGGACACCTAGAATATCCAGGGTGATTGATTCCCTGTTGTAGCCTTCTGGGAATACAAACATCCCCCAGGTTCCTTGTCTGATGATGTAGCACAGGCCAGTGACAGCAGTACAGAGCAGGAGGACAGGACCAACTCCAGAGTTTTCCTTGTGTTTCAGAATGAAGAAACTGTTTTGGGAAGAAGTTCCAAACCCCAAGAATTGCTCCTGGGCACAAGGAGTTAACTTTCAGGAGGTGTGTATTCCCTGGTGATGCCTCTTCCCCCTCCCCAAGGCTCTGACTCCTCCTTGGCACAGCCCATCCGAGCCAGGTAGCTAGTCTAGACTAAAGTCACAGCCTAAGAGCTAGCACACTCTTCCCTGTAATTCTATGCAAGTTGAAGTATTTAGACACATTCCTGGGTGTTTTGGCAGCTTTCCTGCTGTAAAATATGGCTCACTAATGTACACAAAACCTGCTTTTATCTCTTTGTTCTGTCCTGCAGTCATTAGGAGACAGCTGTTTGTCACAGGACTCACCCTTTGTGGCTGGGGGGCTCCAGCTGTGGTGGTTGTGCCTTTTACATGTGGAGTAAAGCAGGAGTTTCTCCAATGTAAAAGGGTGTTTCTCCATGTGCAGGTCCAACATGCAGGTGTTGTTTGGGGGGTGGGGGGACCTAAAAATACCACAGAAAGAATCCCAGAATCCCCAGGCTGGAAAAGCCCTTTGAGCCCCTGGAGTCCAACCATCCCTGTCCTGTGCTGAACCAGATCCCTGAGCACCTCATCTCCCCTCTGTTAAACACCCCCAGGGCTGGGGACTCAGCCCCCTCCCTGGGCAGCCTGTGCCACAGCCCCACAACTCTGCCAGGGAAGAACTTTGCCCTCCCAGCTGAGCTGCCCCTGCCCTGGGGCAGCTTGAGCCCACTGCCCCTTGTCCCATCTCCTGTCCCCTGGCTGCAGAGACCCTTGCCCACCTCTCTGCACCCTCCTGGCAGGGCAGGGAGGTGGGGAGAAGGTCTCCCCTCAAAGGAGAAAAGCTGAATTTCACCTGAAACAATCTAATCCCAGCAGGGGAAGTTACTGTACCTGGTGTGTAGATGACTAAGGCTGGAGTTTCTGCAGCCTAAAGAAAAGGACAGGATGATGAAGGGCAGGACACCTTTGCCTCACTGGGTGCTTTATCAGTACAGGTGTGTTTGTTGCTGGGACCCTTCACCTCTTTGGCTCAAGCCTGGGTGATACGCTGCCTTGGTGGGAGCAGGGAGTGCTGCACAGCACACCAGCTTTGCCACACTTGATGCAGAAAGAGGTTCTACTGGTTTTTGGAGCTTGTCCCTCCATCCTCACCTGCACACAGGCACACAGAGCAGAGGAACTGTGCTTGAGAGCATTTTCAGCTAGATACTCTTACTAAAGCTGTGAGGTTTTTTAGCCTGTGGTTCCTAAACCCTGTAGCTTCGTGCTGAAATAGAGCTACCAAAGAAGAGATGAGCATTAAAATATCTCTTTCCTTCTAGCCTGAAACTTTGGAGCATCTTTTTATCAAGCACCCCAAAGCAATGTCATTTGAACCTCTTCTTCTGGAACCAGAAATGGTGCTGGAAGACATCAGTGTTACTAGAGAGTTGAAAAAAGGAGACACCCATGATTTTTTAGCCATGGATTCAGTGTTTACAAAACCACCAGACCCTGAGCATGACTCTGCTTGCTCCAGCAGCCACTTCAACAGCAGCAGCTTCTCTGAGAGCTCCCCTGAAGACCAAACCAGTGGAGAAACAGCAAGGCAGCCAGATGTTAAATATGCTGTGGTCACCAGCAACTCCAGATCTGGGCTCTACGAACAGAAAGCCCATCTAAGAAGTTGTTTTGATAGCTGCTCCTTAGGTGAAGATTCCTTAGTTACAGGTACCTTCTCAAGCAGCTCTTGGGAGCTGGGAGCTGGGATGTTCCTCATACTGCCTCACCTGAGAGGCAGACAGCCTGGAGGGACTCTTTCCCTTGTTTCCTCAGAGGGATTCTCAGAGCCCTCAGACCAGGATGAAGCTTTCAGAGACGGAGCCGCTCCGGAGCGGAGCCTGTGTTACCTGGGGGTGACACCTCTGGAAGAAAGGGAGAAGGACATTTTCCTAACCCAGAGTTCTGGGGTGATGTGTGGGTTCCATACACCCCATCCCCTCACAGACATGGGGTTTCCTCAGCGCTCCCCTCCTGATTTAGGTGCCCTCACCCAAAGCAGCCCTCAGCACCCAGCCGCTGCGCCGTACGTGCCGCAGTTTCAGATGGCTCCTGCCAACAAGGTGCAAGAGACCACAGAGAAAAGCTCTTCAGCCATCACACCATAACTGGATACTCTGGATGGTGGGTTTTTTCCAGGTGTTGATACATTCCCCTGTTTTTCCTCCTCTCCTGCCTTCTTCCAGGAACTCTCCTGTTGTTCTGAAGCAGACTGGGTAACTGGTTCTGTACCTGAGAGCCAGGGGGTTAGCTGGAAGAAATTCCCTTTTGTGTCTGACAGGACCACAGTTCCCACAGGGCTGAGCACAGGGTGTCCCTTGGCAGCACAGCCCCACGTGTTTCCTCTCTCCCCTGAGGTGTGAGGTATCTCTTCTCCTCCAGCACATCAGCTCACAGCATTCAGAGAGCTTGTTCTTGGTTTGGGCTTCATCTGGAGACCCCAAGGGCAAAACCAGAAGGAATGGCCCAGCAGATAAAGAAACCCACACTCACTCACAAGCCAAATATATTTTTTTCTACTTTATAGTTCAGCAAATATTTTTGTATAGGTGCCTTTTCAATGAACTGCTTTGAGGAGCTGCAGAAGGGGAATATATCCTGTGTTCCAGAGCTAAATTTATGTCCAGCTTACACAGGGCAAGACCCAGCAACCACAGGAACTGGCAGGAGAGGTGTGGAGATGCTTTAATACGTTAGTGATAAGGAAGCCTGCAGAGCAGAAGGGACCAGAGCAAGTATTTATCTGTGCTTTGGCTTCAAGTCAAGCTTCACAACCCCCCCTCCCAGCTTTTCCTCTGCCAGGCTGCTAACCTGGCTCCTGCTGGGTCCCCGTGTCTGGGTGTTGGATGTGGCACAATGTACTCGGGTCACAGACACTCTGTAGGGTGTGAGGGAATTAAAATGTGCTTTGTGGAAGTATCCAGAACTCCTTGTCACTTGGAAGTGGGATTGGAGGCTGCAGGGACAGGCCTGAAGTCTTGAAAAGGTTCCTGTGGTGTTTGGGGGGTAAAGCTGGGCCAAGCACCCAGCTGAAGGGGTTCGTCTGAGAAGAGGAGCTCACTCCTGCTGGCACACGAGCCTGACATGGCACAACACCCTCACAGGGCTTGGGGAGAGTACTTGGGTCTCTGTTCTGCCTCTCCTGAAGGTTTGGTTGCTGGATCCAGCATCCCCCACTACTGAGGTGCAGAGAGGTGTGGGTCTCCCACCCCTCAAGCCCAGGCGTCCCTCCCGCGGTGCTGCTGAATTTGGGGTGGAAGCCCAAGCTCAGCTTCCCACCCATCAGCCTTCTCCTCCTGCTGACGTGGGCCGTGGAGGTGCTGTGACCTACTGACAGGCAGTTTTGTGACAGCTGCTGTGCTACAGCCATGTCAGCTTCTGCTGGGAGGACAGCCACCCCCACCAGCACCCCGCAGCTCGCCCATCTGCTGAGACTTCTTCTTGCAGGGAGGGGAGAGGGGAGCGCAGCTCGCTGTAGGCTGGAGTTATAAACACATGGTTCAGTGAGGTTTGGGGCTCTCTGGTTACTGTATCCAGAAAAGATGCTGGAGTTGTGTTTGAAGATTGTTTTTCTCAAGGAATGAGCAGCTCACCTTGATGTAACCACACAGAGTCCTTGTCCAACAACTCTGTAAGGAGCAGAGACCCTGAGCGCTGGGAATGAGCAGCAGAGTGTCCCAGTGAAGGCTCCTGGGGCCTTGGGATGGGCCAAAGCTGCTCTGTCCCTGTCCTGCTGGGTTCTGCCATCCCTCTGAGCTGATGGCAGGAGCATTTGCAGGCAGGGCTTGCTGCACTGCCTGCTCCTGCTCTGCTAAGGGAGGAGCACCGGCTCCATTCCCCCCCTGCTATCAGGTAGATACCCAGGCAGTGCTGCTGGTGGGAGGGGGTCCAGCCTGTGTCTTGGGGAGCTGCTCTGCCACCCCCACCCCCACCTGTCCCTAATGGGCAGAGCAAGAGGTGTTCCTTGGGAAAACAAATCCTAAGGAGCATTTACCAAAAGCCCTGCTGTGCCTGTAGGAAACACTGCAACTACTCCTGAGAGGTGATACACCAGCACCCTGCAGCGTCCCAGGCCGGGCAGCTGGGCAGAGCTGGGGGGAGCCAGGGCTGTGGCTGGGATGGGTGCACTCCCTGGCATCCACCTGCACTCAGGTTGCTCTGTCTGACCTGATCTTAGGACTCCACGACCCAGCTCATCAGTCACACCCCCCCAGCCCCATGTCCACACTTGCAGGCACAGGATGATCTTGCCAGGCTGGAAAGATGGGTCTGGGTGAACCTAATGAGGTTCACCACTGCCAAGGGTCAGGGGTGGCACTGGGGCCAGAGGAATCCCAGCCAGAGATCCAGACTGGGAGAAGAGCTCCTGGGGAGCAGCCCTGTGAGAAGGACCTGGGGGTTCTGGGGGATGAGAAACTGAACATGAGCCAGCAGTGGCTCTGGCAGCTCCCAAGGCCAATGGGATCCTGGGCTCCATCAGCAGAGGGGTGGCAGCAGGGACAGGGAGGGGATTGTCCCTCTCTGCTCTGCCCTGGGGAGGCCCCAGCTGGATCCTGTGTCCAGAGCTGGGGCCCCAGGACAAGAAAGATGTGGGGCTGTTGGAGAGGGGTCAGAGGAGCCACGGAGATGCTCAGAGGGCTGGAGCAGCTCCCCTCTGGAGAGAGGCTGAGGGAGCTGGGCTGGGTCAGCCTGGAGAAGAGAAGGCTGTGGGGGGACCTCATTGCAGCCTGCCAGTCCCTGAAGGGAGCAGAGGAACAGGAGGGGAATCAGCTTGTTCAAGGGCAGAGACTGGCAGGACAAGGGGGCTGGAGTGAAGCTGGAGGAGGGAAGGGTGAGAGGAGAGATTGGGGGGAAGTTCTGTGCAGAGAGAGTGGTGAGGGGCTGGAAGGGGCTGCCCAGAGAGGGGGTGGGTGCCCCGTGTCTGGGGGTGTTCCAGGCCAGGTTGGCTGGGGCCCTGGGCAACCTTGTGTAGCTGCAGGCCTGAGGTTGGTGTCCCTGCCTGTGGCGGGGGGGTGGAGCTCTGTGATCCTTGGGGTCCATTCCAACCCAGACCAGTCTGGGATTCTATGACTCACTGGTGTAAAGAGCAGATTCCTGCTCTGGGTCCCAGCCCCAACCCCTCTGAGGTCAGTGCTGTGCCACAGCCCATGTAACCTGCTCAGTGTCTGCCCTGGGTTTTGGCACTCCCTGCTGTGAGTGAGCTGTTCTCCTGTGAGGAGGAGAAGAGCCTGCCAGGTGTCTGTTATTTTGGGCAGCTCCCTCACAGCTCCCTTGCTCACAGGCAGAGTTCAGGCCAGTTCTGCCCCATTTGGGACAAAAATGGCAAGGTGAAGCCCTCGAGCACCCTGCAAAGCCACCGAGCCCCAGAGGAGCCAGGTTATCCCCAGCTCTCCTTGCCTGTTCATGCCTCTGCCTGGCATGGGGCTGTGTGGGGAAGGACCCCCTATGCCCCCCACCCCAAGATATTTTACTTTGTAACCCTCTGGATGTTCCCTTGCCCCACTCACCTGCTCTGTGCTGCAGAGTCCTGCTCTGTGCCTGGGCTTGGCCTGCTGGGAACTGGGTCTCCTTCCCACAGAGGATGTTGGAGGAAGCAGTGGACACATGATCACTTGGTTTTTTTCCCACAGTGGGCTGGTGGAGGGGTTTTTTGCCTTTAAATAAAACACAGAAGAGTTAAAATTGCCTCTTTAGGGATTTTTTTTACAGCCACAGTCTCTCTGACAGCCCCATGGGAGAGCAATGACACCCACACCTCCTCTGCCTGCCCAGACCAGTGCCTGGGAACCTGCTCTGAGGTAGGTGCCCAGCAGGCAGATGGGGTGGGGAGCTGGGGGGAGCCAGGACTTGCTCCTTTCCTGTGTCTGTCTGTTAAAAGACAAACCCCAGTGTGTGTGCTGGGGAGGAGTGTTTGTTTGGGGGATTTCTGAATGGAAATCAGGTGCGTTAACCCACAGGCGCCAGCTGGGACCCGATGTGTGCAGGGCAGGAGAGTCCCTGTGTCTCTGCAAGAGCTCAGCAGCTCTGTTGCAGGACCTGGTCTCCCACTGAAGGTGCACTCAGGATGGAGGAGACCCTGACACCCTGGGCAGCCTGCAGAATCAACAGGAACTTCATAAGGTTCAATAAAATACCCCTAAAGTCCTGCACTGGGAAGGAATAGCCCCCCTCCCAGCACAAGCACCAGTACCAACAGGCTGGGAAGCAGCTCTACAGAGAAGGACCTGGGGGTCCCAGGGGACAAAGAAGTCCCCCAGCACCCCAGGCTGTGTTCAGAGCACTGGCAGTGGGTCAAGGGAGGTGACTTAGAACCACAGAAGTGAGCAAGAGCCACTTCCAGCAGTCACACAGAGTGATTTCACTGTGGATATTCTGACTTAGGGGCTCCCTATTGCAGAGAAAGTCAGTAAAATGCAGGTTTCTGGTGTAAACTTCTGCAAGAGGAAAGATCCCTTTTCTCCAGTCCTCTTCCTGCTGGGAAAGCAACAGGGATTCATTTTGTCAGGGCTGGGATGAAGCCCACAGGCCCTGGTGTGCACAGGGGTTTGTCCCATGCGTGACAATAAACCGCTGGGATTTCAGCCCCTGACCCCGTGGCCAGATGCTGCTGCTCACAGAGGCTCAGTGGCAGCTTTGTGGCACTGACAGCAGAGCACTGTGCTGCTGGCACCCAGCCCTGGGCAGACCAAAAGGACCCAGGAAAAGCATTTCCTTTCCAGAAGAGCCAAGCTGGACACAGGCAGCACCCTCACGGATGGGAAACCCGCTCGGGTTGTGGCAGGTGTCGTCCTGTTCCCTCCTTCCCTGAAACAAGAGAGAAGTGACTCTAATGAATTACTGCCCATCAGGAGCTGCTTTTGTGAGAGCTGTGGGCAGCAGAGCAGGGAAAGGCACTGAGAGACTCTCACTAGGAGACCTGAAAGCCTTGATGGCTTCTGAAACACCGCGGTGCCCTGCTGCTAGGGAATGAATGGACAAACAACCTGTGAGGAGAGAGGGAGGAAGGGAGATCCAGTGGGGAGCTTTGGATGGTGATGAAAAGCCTTGGGCAGCGGGTCTCTGGGCTGTGTGGAGCCTGTGTGTGCTAAAGGACAGGCACTGCACACCTCCATCTGCACTTCAGCTGTGATTGCAGTGTCTGGTCTTACCTTCCTTCCCAGCAGCAACACACAGCCCCCTCTTTGCCAGGCCCTGGGTGGGTCCTTTCTGAAAGCAAACATTTCCCATCCCAGAAAAATCACTTTAAACACACCCATTCCTGTCTTCAACCCCTGAGCACAGCGTTAAGGACAGCTCACCAGCTCCCTGGCACTCCTTTTACAAAGCTGCTTCTCAGCAGAAACACTTGTTTCAGGATTGAAACCAGCAGCTTGCTGGCTGTGTCCCTTTGTGAGGAAGGACGGCTGTGATGGGGAGGAAGGATGGCTGTGATGGGGAGGAAGGATGGCTGTGATGGGGAGGAAGGATGGCTGCGATGGGGAGGAAGGATGGCTGCGATGGGGAGGAAGGATGGCTGCGATGGGGAGGAAGGATGGCTGCGATGGGGAGGAAGGATGGCTGCGATGGGGAGGAAGGATGGCTGTGATGGGGAGGAAGGATGGCTGCGATGGGGAGGAAGGATGGCTGCGATGGGGAGGAAGGATGGCTGCGATGGGGAGGAAGGATGGCTGCGATGGGAAAGCCAAGGAACAGGCTCACTGTTAATTCTCCCAAATCAAAGCTGGCAGGGTGGTGCTGGGAGCCATAGGTGGGCAGGAGATGCCACGCAGGCTGGAACCTGTGCTGGAAAGAAACACTCATTCAAGCTTCAAATGATGATTAAAGATCTGGGCTGGAAGAGCCTGGCAGTGAAATGATGATTTAGTCTTCTGCCTGCCTGATGTCAAAAGAGGTTTGCAGGGACCTGATGCTGTTTTGCTAGAACAGCTTGGCAGCCCTCTGCTTTCAGGCATGTGGTCCTGAAAACACCAGCTGAGGAGCTGTGCAGCCACTGCTCCTACATGGGGACCAGCTCCCTCCTCAGCTCTGGGACCAGGAGAACACCCTCTTGGGCTCACACACCCTGGAAGTGTCTTCTGGCTGGGGCAGGAGGAAAAACAGCTATGGAGAGAGATTTCTTCCTGTGACTGTGCCTTGGTATGAGGGGTGTTTGCTGGGTTTCCTGTTGGTTTCAGCCCACAGGGTTTTGAAATGCACCCTGGAAATACCAGCAGCGTTTTATTTGCATCTTTCCTTAGTTGGCTTATCAGTTGGCTATGAAAATAGATGTTGAAGTAGGAGCCCTGTCCTTATCTCTCTGTGATGACTAACACCCAATTTGCTGTCTGGGGTTTCCATAGCTTGCTCTCTAAAGCTCTTGGAGCTATCTAGCTGGAGCAGCCGCTCCCACGCCGCTGCACCCAGCGAGGGTAAAGCTGCAGGAGCTGTTGCAGAGATTGAAATTCAGCCCATCTGAAGGCCACACTGCAGCCCCAGCACTGCCTGCTGCCCAGAATGCCTCATGACACTGACCAGGAGCACAAGCCAAATGTGTGTCAGTGGCTGTGGATGAGAAGGGCCAAATGCCAGCAAGAAGCCGGCTCTTCGCAGCCCTCCCGGCTGTCAGGAGGAGAGGAAGGAGCAGTTCTGCCTTGGTGATGATGCAGGCAGGAAGAGCACATGCTGCCCCATGATTTCCAAGCTGATCACACACCTTCAGCACTCTAAAAGCCTCTATCCTGCTTCTCCATCAGACATAAACCAGCTGGCTCTGTATTTAGCACTCTGAATCTCCAGGAAAATACAGGGGGGCTTCAGAGAGGAAGGATTGCCACTGCTGACATGCGTGTCAGCAAGCCAAATCACTAAACTGAGTGTAGTGCACACCACCCAAATCACAACCTGCATCCTGCCTTGCCTGCCATTAAAGTGGTCAGAGATCATAGAATCATAGAATGGCCTGGATTGGAAGGGACCCCAAGGGTCACAGAGCTCCAACCCCCTGCCACAGGCAGGGACACCAACCTCAGGCCTGGAGCTACACAAGGTTGCCCAGGGCCCCATCCAACCTGGTCTTGAACACCCCCAGACACGGGGCACCCACCCCCTCTCTGGGCAGCCCCTTCCAGCCCCTCACCACTCTCTCTGCACAGAACTTCCCCCCAATCTCTCCTCTCACCCTTCCCTCCTCCAGCTTCACTCCATCCCCCTTGTCCTGCCAGTCTCTGCCCTTGAACAAGCTGATTCCCCTCCTGTTCCTCTGCTCCCTTCAGGGACTGGCAGGCTGCAGTGAGGTCCCCCCACAGCCTTCTCTTCTCCAGGCTGAAAAGGCCTAGAAACAAGATACAGCTGACACTCGCTGCTCTCAACGAGCCACTGGTTCTTTCATCTTCTCCTCTACCACCCTCTTGTTGGCTCAGTGTTTGCCAGGCTAAAATGTAGGAGGTTTTCTTGTTTTAAAAATTTGCTCTGGTTTTTTTGGTAGGCAAGATGTAGGGATGTGTGATGTGTGAAAGACAGTGGGATTCTTCTTGCCAATTTGAGATCCTTTTTTACACTTAAAAAAAAATCACAGGCTTGGGGTCTAAAGTCTAACTGGCTCTTGCTCTGTTATGTTTTGAGAGAGTTAATTAACTCAATTAATTGAGCCTAGTAAATTGCTTTGTAAATGGATTGTGCTAGTGGAGCTGTACCCTGTGGGTTGTTGAGGGTTTTGGGTGTGTTGGGTGTGAGATCACAGAATCCCAGACTGGTCTGGGTTGGGAGGAACCCCAAGGGTCCCAGAGCTCCAACCCCCTGCCACAGGCAGGGACACCAACCTCAGGCCTGGAGCTACACAAGGTTGCCCAGGGCCCCAGCCAACCTGGCCTTGAGCACCCCCAGACACGGGGCACCCACCCCCTCTCTGGGCAGCCCCTTCCAGCCCCTCACCACTCTCTCTGCAAAGAACTTCCCCCCAATCTCTCCTCTCACCCTTCCCTCCTCCAGCTTCACTCCATCCCCCTTGTCCTGCTAGTCTCTGCCCTTGAACAAGCTGATTCCCTCCTGTTTGCAGGATGCAGCTTACCTGCTCTGTGCTCTGGGGAGGTGTGTGCACACACACAGCAGTGGCAATGAAACCTTGTGCTGCAGACCAGGCTGGAGATGAGCTGCAGAGGAGGAGGGAAGGAAAACACCTTGTGAAGAACGTTGGGTGATGGTAATGGGTGCTGGCAGCCTGCATGGAGCAAGCCAGAGGATGAGGGTTACAGCAGACAGCTCCAGCTGCTCTGGGCTGTGGTTACAACATACAGACCTGGAAGAGAAAAGACCAGAAGGTTGGCTCAAATCACTGAAAGACTGTGATTCCCAAGGAGCAGGGTGTCCTCAGTCAAGATTAACAAGTGGGAGAAGGGATGGGAAGCATGGGAGTGCTACCAGCCAGGAGCAAGGGCCACATCCATCCCTCCCTCCACTGAATCTCTCTCAGGAAAAGCACTGGAATGGGATCACAGCCCTTCATGGGCAGTCTGGGGGTATCCATACTTCAGGGCTGACCAAACCACAGTGAGAGCTGAAGGAAAGAAGGGTGATGTGGTGGGGACCTGCCATCCAGACACCTGAGGGACTTCCCAGGTGAAGGTGCAATTTGCATTATCTCCCTCTTTGGAGAACAGGTTGTGTGGGTCTCATCACTTGGGCTTTCACCATGGGTGTGGGAGGAGAGAATGGGTTCAGCCTTCCCTGCAGTCTGTGGCTGCAGCTGTCTGTTAGGGATAAATGATCTGAAACCCTTGTTTCACAGCAGTGCTCAGCCTCTGATGGACTTCATTGCTTGCATGTGTTACATGTGGTACTTGTCAGCAGGTTGGTTTATTAGATGCAGCTTTAGCTGGTTCCTTCACTGCAGCTGGGAAGGGTGATGGGATCCTGGGCTCCATCAGCAGAGGGGTGGCAGCAGGGACAGGGAGGGGATTGTCCCTCTCTGCTCTGCCCTGTGAGGCCCCAGCTGGATCCTGTGTCCAGAGCTGGGCCCCAGGACAAGAGAGATGTGGGGCTGTTGGAGAGGGGTCAGAGGAGCCACGGAGATGCTCAGAGGGCTGGAGCAGCTCCCCTCTGGAGAGAGGCTGAGGGAGCTGGGCTGGGTCAGCCTGGAGAAGAGAAGGCTGTGGGGGGACCTCATTGCAGCCTGCCAGTCCCTGAAGGGAGCAGAGGAACAGGAGGGGAATCAGCTTGTTCAAGGGCAGAGACTGGCAGGACAAGGGGGCTGGAGTGAAGCTGGAGGAGGGAAGGGTGAGAGGAGAGATTGGGGGGAAGTTTTTTACAGAGAGAGTGGTGAGGGGCTGGAAGGGGCTGCCCAGAGAGGGGGTGGGTGCCCCGTCCCTGGGGGTGTTCCAGGCCAGGTTGGATGGGGCCCTGGGCAACCTTGTGTAGCTCCAGGCCTGAGGTTGGTGTCCCTGCCTGTGGCAGGGGGTTGGAGTTCTGTGCTCCTTGGGGTCCCTCCCAACCCAGACCAGTCTGTGAGTCTATGATTCACCAAGCACAGGGTTCCTGCAGCCTCAGCTCTTATGCAAGACAAGAGCAGAAAAATATTGTTAGTGGCTATTTTTTTCACAGGCTCCATCACCATCCAGGCAACAGACCAGCTCTCCCTCCTCCAGCTTTATCAACTGGGCTGGATGCATCAACACTTGGGCTGTGGGCTGCCAGCCAGCCAGTCCTGACAGTGAGGACCAAAATTATTCACTAGTGGGTTTCTCTGTGAGCACCAGCTGTGACCCTGACCACCACTCTCCACTCTGACCCTCTCAGGGATTTAGATATTCATAAAAGGCTCGGTTGAATGAATCAGCTCCCTGTCTGACAGCCTTGTCAACTCATCCTGGGTGCCTGAGGGGGAGGAAGAGGAGGGAAGTGCATGTACTGCTCAGCAAGAGGCTGTGGAGAAGCTGCAGCACACCAGCTAAGTGACATGAGCTGCTTCCTTCCTGCTTTGCCCGAGAGAAACAGTCCTGTCCCATCCTGCCTGCTAAAAACCAAAGCCTGACCCCTCAGGGCCAGGGTTAGGGCTGTAACTTTAAGGCTTGTTATGAAAACTCTTGAACCAAAGCAATGGGAACACCCAGCTTTTCCAAACCAGGGCATAAAACAACCCATAAAACAACCCACCTTCCTCCAGCAATTTCTCTCTGCTCCATTTCTTATACTTTACTTATACTTCACACAGCTTCCAGTGCTTCCCTGTGCTGATGCCCTGGGGCTCAGGCAATGCCCAGCTTTCACCTTACAGCCCAGTCTGCAGAGAAGAAGGGGAGCCTGAGCCACCCCAGCCTCACACCCCATGTCATGTTCAGCGCCACAGTGCGGTTGCCTTTAACCAACAGGCAGCAAACCACAGAATCACAGAGTTGTAGGGGTTGGAAGGGGCCTCCAGAGCTCATGGGGTCCAACCCCCCTGCCAAAGCAGCTCCCCAGCTCATACTGCACAGGTCGGTGTCCAGATGGGGCTGGAATCTCTCCAGAGAAGGAGACTCCACACCCCCTGGGCAGCCTGTCCCAGGGCTCCCTCACCCTCACTGGGGAAAAGTTCCTCCCCATGTTGGTGTGGAACTCCCTGTGCTCCAATTTGCAGCCATTGCCCCCTGTCCTGTCCCCGCAGACACTGAAAAGGGGCTGGCCAATTCCCCCTGCACCCCATGCTTAAGATATTGATAAACATTGATTAGGTCCCCCCTCAGTCTCTTCTCTCCAGGCTGAACAGCCCCAGCTCTCTCAGCCTTTCCTCTCAGGGGAGATGCTCCAGGCCCTTCAGCATCTCCTCAGCCTCCTCTGGACTCTCTCCAGGAGATCCCTGTCCCTTTTATCCCAGGGAGCCCAGCACTGGACACAACACTCCAGCTGGGGCCTGAGCAGGGCAGAGCAGAGGGGGAGGATCCCCTCCTGTGACCTGCTGCCCACACTCCTCCTGATGCCCCCAGGATCCCATTGTCTCTCTCAGCCCCAGGGCACACTGCTGGCTCATGGCCACCCTGTCACCCACCAGCACCCCCAGGTCCTTCTCCACAGAGCTCCTCTCCAGCAGCTCACCCCCAGCCTGTCCTGATACACGTGGTCAGGGGGTGTAGGAACCACAGGAACTGGGAAACCTTCCTGCTAGCTTCATCCTTCTGGGCGCAACACCAACTAGCAAAGAAGGGACTGGGCAGGGAAGTCATTTCACCTTCAAGACAGAATGATTTCCCTCTTTCTTTCCCCAGAGGAGTAGGGACTGTGCTCCACTTTGCTCCCCCTTATTTTTAGCATTGCTAATATCAGCCATCCTCACTCCAAACACATTTGCTTTTACTCCCATTCTAGTTTAATAGGAAACACATCTTCTTTTTACTGTTTTGACAGTACCTCTCTGGAGCCATTTATTCTATTCTGCCAAGCTCTCCTACCCCATTTATTGCCAAGGTATCTGAGTGCATTAAGCAAAATGACTAACAGCTGCCAGGTTCTGGGTTTTTTTTTTAATCTCAGTCTCTTCAGGACAAAAAGAAAAAGGAAAAAAAAAAAGGCAAGGAATGGTGTCTGATTTTGGTAAGCAGGACTTTTGCCACCTCTTCTTTCACTTCTATGTTGCTTGGGTTTTTTTATAGGAGAGAAAGCAAAGCCCAAGAAAGGGACACTTCATGTGGAGCAATAATTAGTGACATGTGACATGTTGATTAATGGTATTTACTTCTTGGTTTTGCCAAATTTCACACTCAGGCTCTTGAGATAGTTTTTTTACTCCTTACACAGAGAATCACAGAGCTGTAGGGGTGGGAAGGGGCCTCCACAGCTCATGGGGTGCAACCCCCTGCCAAAGCAGGGTCCCTAGGACAGGGCACACAGGGCGGTGTCCAGATGGGGCTGGAATCTCTCCAGAGAAGGAGACTCCACACCCCCTGGGCAGCCTGTCCCAGGGCTCCCTCACCCTCACTGGGAAGAAGTTCTTCCCCACAGTGGGGGGGAACTCCCTGTGCTCCAACCTGAGCCCATGGCCCCTTGTCCTGTCCCCACAGACACTGAGAAGAGGCTGCCCATGGCCCCCTGGGTCCCACCCTTCAGCTATTGATAACCACTGATCAGATCCCCTCTCAGGCTGCTTCTCTCCAGGCTGAACAGCCCCAGCTCTCTCAGCCTTTCCTCACAGGGGAGGTCTGGACACCAACCTGTGTGCCCTGTCCTAGGGACCCTGCTGTGGCAGGAGGTTGGACCCCATGGGCTCTGGACCAACCCCTGTGATTCTATGAATTTGAAGAATTTAATCTCCATGGCTTATCAAAAAGTGGATTAAGCAGTGATTTGATTAAATAAAATACTTTCTAAGTATCTGGTTGAGCAGGGGAGGGAGTAAGAACCCCAGTTAGAAAGCTGGAGTCAGGGAAGTTCAAAGTGGAGTGTTAAGTACACGTTACACAGTCCCTGTTGCTTCAGCCTCTGGTATCTCATTTCTGCATGAGACTGTAACAAAGTTCAGCTCCCCTGACTAAGCATAAGCATCCTCAGTTCCACATCCAACCCAACACTGGGAAGAGTTGCTTAAGACAGTGGTGGAAGTCATCTGGTTTTGGAACTTTGGACCTGCCAGGCTAGTAAACACCTAACTAGTATTTTACTGGCAAGGGAAAGGGTGAGGTGGGAAGTTACAGTGGGGGAAGGTGTTCTAGAAAAATCCTTTTTATTTCCTTCCAAAATCCCCCACCATGGATTCACTGAGGTTGCCTTTCTTCTGCACCCTCCTTTGCAGCGTGATGTAATGAAGGAGCTACAGCAGACACCACAAATCATCATTTGAGTTACAACTCAGACACAGAATCCCAGAGTCACCAGCTTGGAAAAGCCCTTTGAGATCATCAAGTCCAACCATTCCCATCCTGTGCTGAACCAGATCCCTGAGCACCTCATCTCCCCTCTGTTAAACACCCCCAGGGCTGGGGACTCAGCCCCCTCCCTGGGCAGCCTGTGCCACAGCCCCACAACTCTTTTCAGTAAAAAAACTCCTAGCAGGCTCACACTTTTCTTTTTCACACTACACATACAGAAATAAATTTGCCTTTTTTTTTTTTTTTGGGTGGAGGGGGGGAGAGAAGAAAATATAACTTTTGTTGCTAATTAGTTTTATATCTTGTGTATGCTGAAAAGCAACTCCTGCATATTATAGCCATCTATCAGGCAGTTATAAACTCTCAAGCTTCACTGCAAAGCAGCTCAACAGCTCTACAGATGATCTATTTTTCCCCTCTTTATGTGGTACAAAACTTTCATTCAATATTGTTCTTCTACACTGCAGCAGATAAAGCCTGGTTTATTGAGAGCTGGTGTGGTCTGTACCCTGGGTCTGTGGGATATGAGGCTATGGGATGGTACTTGAGGAAGGATTACAACACAGCAGCCCTCTGTTTGTGTTTTTGAGGGCTGTAGCCATTAATCCCTGGGAAAAAAACATCAAGGGTGAACGTGTTGTCCACAAACAGTGAGTTTAATTCAAAAGGTTTTATAATGAGTGCATTTTATGTTTTCTAATCTGCTTTCTGAGGTTTTGGGAGTTGGAGCAGCTTCTTTAAGCCTTTTACATGCTGTTCCTCAATCATGAGGACTAGAAACTTCCTTGTTTAAAATATAAACTGAGTTGCTCACATCACTGCTCTGGAAACTTGGCCTTTGGTGAAGCCATCCAAGGCCCAAAGAGCTCGCATCGCTGTTAGGATCAGCCAGAACTTCCCTACCACAGCCAAGCCATGCACCAGGAGTGGTCCTTAGCTTCCACATCGTGCTTGTTTGGGGGTTGGTGTGACCACCCAGGGGTTTCAGCATGCAGATGTGAGACCCTTTGCCACTGCTCCATTAATGTACACAGCTGCTTGTCCACCAGCCTGGCCAAGCTACGCCAGGCTGGCTTTCCAAGCTATACTGGCATGGCTTTCCAGGCTATGTCACCATGGCTTTCCAAGCTATGCTGGGGTGGCTTTCCAGGCTATGTCACCATGGCTTTCCAAGCCATGTTGGGGTGGCTTTCCAGGCTATGTCACCATGGCTTTCCAAGCTATGCTGGGGTGGCTTTCCAAGCCATGTCACCATGGTTTTCCAAGCTATGCTGGGGTGGCTTTCCAAGCCATGTTGGGGTGGCTTTCCAGGCTATGTCACCATGGCTTTCCAAGCTATGCTGGGGTGGCTTTCCAAGCTGTGCCAGCATGGCTTTCCAAGCTATGCTGGCATGGCTTTCCAAGCTGTGCTGGCGTGGCTTTCCAAGCTGTGCTGGCGTGGCTTTCCAAGCCATGTTGGGGTGGCTTTCCAAGCCATGTTGGGGTGCCTTTCCAAGCTATGCCAGGCTGGCTTTCTTAGCCATGTTGGCGTGGCTTTCCAAGCTATGCCAGCATAGCTTTCCAAGCTATGTTGGTGTGGCTTTCCAAGCTATGTTGGCGTGGCTTTCCAAGCTATGCCAGCATGGCTTTCCAGGCCATCTTGGGGTGCCTTTCCAAGCCATGTTGGGGTGGCTTTCCAAGCTATGCCAGGCTAGCTTTCCAGGCCATGTTGGGGTGCCTTTCCAAGCCATGCTGGGGTGCCTTTCCAAGCCATGTTGGGGTGCCTTTCCAAGCTATGCCAGGCTAGCTTTCCAAGCCATGCTGGGGAGCCTTTCCAAGCCATGCTGGGGTGCCTTTCCAAGCCATGTTGGGGTGCCTTTCCAAGCTATGCCAGGCTAGCTTTCCAAGCCATGCTGGGGTGCCTTTCCAAGCCATGCTGGGGAGCCTTTCCCTGCTGCGTGGTCGCACATACCTTGCAGGGGAGCCTGTGCCGTGGCGGGGTGTCCCCCGCTCCATGCCTTCGGCTGCTGAGGGCGATGTTTCCAACGGCAAACCCTCGAAGCACCATGAGCTGCTCCTGCTCTGCCCCTGCGACGCGAGGATCCATTGCCTTTCCGCTCCGTGCCCGGGCAGCGTGCTGCAGCCCTCCTCTCCACACTCAGGGTGGGAGGCCGGAGCGCTCCCAGCCCGCCTCACCGACGGTGCCCGTCCCGGGGGGCTGAACAGGGGGACACCCCGCACCCTCAGCGCTCCCACGGCGGGCGGTGCGGGCCTGCGCTCCCACCTGGGGCAGGGCCGAAAGCCCCGCAGCCCGCCCACCCCCTCCCCTCCCTCCCCCGCGCTGCCGCCCCCCTGGCCGCGGCCAATGCGGGTGCGCTCGGCCGCGGCTCCCCCCCCCCTTCCCCGCCTGAAGGCCGGCCCGGCCCGGCGCCGCTCGCCCCTCACGCTGCCCCCCGCCTGGCGGGCAGGCAGGAAGCGGGGCGCTGAGGCGAGCCCGCCCCGCGCCCACAGGGGAAGGCGCCGCTCGCTGCCGGCGGCGAGGGGAAGGGAGCGGAGCGGGGCGCAGCCGCGCCGGCCAGCGCAGCCCCCGATATCCTCGCCGCGCTAAGATACCGCCGCTCCCTGCTCCTTACCCCGCTGCTATTGCCGGAGCCGGCGGGGGAAGAGCGGCGGAGCCATGGAGCGCTGAGGAGCGGCGGCGAGCGGGGCTGACGGAGAGCCGCACCGCCGCGGGGAGGAGAGAGCAGCCCTCCGAGGCGCTGCCGGCAAAGGTAAAGCCCTCCCCGGCTCCCTGCCCGCCGCTCCGGCCCGAGGCGGCACCGACCCTCGGCAGCCTCCCCGGCCGCCGCCTGGGGCCGGCTCCCTCTCAACCCCCGGCGCAGGGGGGACGGGACGGGGCGCCCAGGGTCCCGGCGCCCTGCGGGGCTCCCTTGGCCGCCCTGCCCCCGGGTCCCGGCGCCCTGCGGGGCTCCCTTGGCCGCCCTGCCCCCGGGTCCCGGCGCCCTGCGGGGCTCCCTTGGCCGCCCTGCCCCCGGGTCCCGGCGCCCTGCGGGGCTCCCTTGGCCGCCCTGCCCCCGGGTCCCGGCGCCCTGCGGGGCTCCCTTGGCCGCCCTGCCCCCGGGTCCCGGCGCCCTGCGGGGCTCCCTTGGCCGCCCTGCCCCCGGGTCCCGGCGCCCTGCGGGGCTCCCTTGGCCGCCCTGCCCCAGGGTCCCGGTGCCCTGCGGGGCTCCCTTGGCCGCCCTGCCCCCGGGTCCCGGTGCCCGGCGGTGTGGCGGTGCCGTTGGGCCGGGAGCCGCCCGGTCCGGCGGGGTGCCCGGCGCGGCCACCTGCGGTTGGGGAAGGAAACGCCTGAGTCACTTGCGGGCTGTTCGGGGGGTTCGGCAAGTTTTGCCGTGTGGAATCAATCCCATGGCGCTGGGAGCTGCCGGGTTAATGGGAATAGGGGTGTGTTTGGGGTGTGTGTGTTTGGTTTCCCGGAGAAGGAAGAGGTACTTTGATTTTTTTTGATTTATTATTGAAAAAAAGGGGTTTTCTGGCGTTTTTCCCCAAGTTTCCGTTGGAATGGCTGGTTCTGGGTTGGACCCGTGAAAGCTGGCTGCTGTGTAGCATCGTGCTTTTCATCTAAACGCCTGTCCAGGAGTCGTGTTGTCCCCAGGCAGCCGTGGGCTGGGGGCTGCTATGTGTGTGTCCTGCTCCCACACAGCCCGGGCCCTGGCCCCGCTGCCCCGGGCCCTGGCCCCGCTGCCCCGGGCCCTGGCCCCGCTGCCCCAGGCCCTGCACCCTTCCTGGTCAGCCCTCCCAACCTTAATTTCTCTGTGCCCTTTTCCCTTCAGGGCTTTACAGTGTGGTTGGAGGCAGTTTTGCTTTCTCTGCTCCTCCTTTCCTCTGTTCAGTGCCTGGTAGGATGATTTGGAAGTTGAGTGTTCCTATGATTTAAGTTCCATATCAGCCTGTAAGGTGCTGGGCAGGAGAGGAGAGAAGGGACCTCCTTTCCCTGGGTGAAGGTTGAGGAGCAGTAAATGGGCTGTGATACCCAGTGAGCTGGGTGCCTGATAGGATGATCTGGAAGGTGAGTGTTCCTTCTGTGTAGCTCCACATCAGCCTGCAAGGTGCTGGGCAGGAGAGCAGAGAGGGGAGCTCCTTTCACCTCCCTGGGTGAAGGTTGAGGAGCAATAAATGGGCTGTGATACCCAGTGAGCTGGGTGCCAGGTAGGACTATCTGGAAGGTGAGTGTTCCTTCTGTGTAGCTCCACATCAGCCTGCAAGGTGCTGGGCAGGAGAGGAGAGAGGGGAGCTCCTTTCATCTCCCTGGGTGAAGGTTGAGGAGTGATAAATGGGCTGTGATACCCAGCAAGCTATTTACTCTGGGTCCCTTGGTGTGGGAGCGTAGCCACAGAGGTAAGGAGTTGTTTTGTGAGGTGCTCAGCATCTGCTGCAATGGGACCTATCCCAAGAGGTCACTGATGCTGAGGAGAGAATTCCTGATGGATTTGCCAGTTGTTATAACAGCAGGCTTCATGCAATGCTTTTTATTTCCTTCGCCTGAAATTCTGATGCCCAGAGGAAGCAGCAGTGAATAAGCTGAGTAATTGCATTTGCATGTTGTAAATCCAGGGAAACAGAGAACTTTTGATAGTGCTTTGGGAGGGAGGGATGCTGGTGTGCTGGGTTGCTGTCAGCCCCAGAGATGGTGGCCAGATTGTAAACAAATCTCTGATTTATAAATCGTCTCGAATCTAAAGCTCTTTAGTACAAAGGGTGCTTTTCCAGTGCACTATTAAGTACACTGGCTGCATACAGCAGATTATTTGTTGTAATGATCTGTTTCTCTTGTCTGATCTGTTTTAATGTGTTTCCACATCCCTGCCCAGGTACTCCAGGTACACCTATGTCTTATTTATTCTCATCTCTGGATGTTTTAGATTCCAGTAAACCATTTTTAATTAATGTTGTGCTTAAATGTGAACCTGAACTAAAATACAAGATTCAGCCTTGTTGGCTGCTTCTTCCAAAAAAATATTGAAGTTGGAGGTGCATCCAGGAGCAAACTGCTCCTTCAAATTCAAGCCAACTACTTGAATTTGAAACTGCATCTTCTACTCTGTGCTGTGGACATGAGGGCTATGCCAGACCCTAATCCCACGCTCGTTGGAGACTTGTAGGTGGGACCCTCTTCTCATATTCTGGTAGTAAATGGGGTGCTATCTTGTGGAAATACCATCTCTCCTCTTTCTAGCTAGGTTGCAGAAACTCTTGGTTGATCTTTGTGCCTTCTGGGTGCTGCCCTTTCCTTCCTCATGCCAGCACGTGCCCTTTGTGTATCTGATGAAAACCTCCCTGTCCAAATGGTTTTCTGTGCCTGTTGCTCAGACCATGCTGAACACAATCACTAGATCCTTCTGCTGCTTCACAGAATCACAGCGGTTGGAAGGGACCCCCAGAGCCCATGGGGTGCAACCCCTGCCAAAGCAGGGTCCCTAGGACAGGGCACACAGGTCGGTGTCCAGACGGGGCTGGAATCTCTCCAGAGAAGGAGACTCCACACCCCCTGGGCAGCCTGTCCCAGGGCTCCCTCACCCTCACTGGGAAGAAGTTCTTCCCCACATTGGGGGGGAACTCCCTGTGCTCCAACTTGAGGCCATGGCCCCTTGTCCTGTCCCCACAGACACTGAGAAGAGGCTGCCCATGTCCCCCTGTGTCCCACCCTTCAGCTATTGATAACCATTAATAAGATCCTCTCTTGCTATTCTGAGCACTGTGAAAGTCCTGCAGAGAGTCACACAGCTTTGCCCCTCATCTTCCCTAGGGTTTTTCTGGGTGCTCACCAGCCCCTCCATCTGCCTGGTTCTGGCAGCTTCCCCCAGACCTTCCTATTCTTCCCCAACCCCCTGTATGTACTCCCCAGCTCCTTCCAACTCGTGGAGGCCTCTCCTTATTCAGCATTCGGGTCCTTTTTCAGGACTCCAACTTACCTCTCGGGAAGTGCAGAACAGATTAGCTGACTAACCATCTCCCATCAACAGCGGCCTTGTGTAAAGTCATTCCCATCAGCTCTCCTGAATTTCCATTTATGAAAAGGATAGCCATGGACAGACTTGTAAAATCCTTCCTAAAACAGCACTGGGACAGGTTGGGGCAGTTGGGATGGTTTGATTTACCCAAACAGCCCTGTCCAGGAGTGATCCAGAGGGGGAGTAGAAGCTTTTTAAAAGGGCAGAGACTGGCAGGACAAGGAGGATGGGGTGAAGCTGGAGGAGGGAAGGGTGAGAGGAGAGATTGGGGGGAAGTTCTGTGCAGAGAGAGTGGTGAGGGGCTGGAAGGGGCTGCCCAGAGAGGGGGTGGGTGCCCCATGTCTGGGGGTGTTCAAGGCCAGGTTGGATGGGGCCCTGGGCAACCTTGTGTAGCTCCAGGCCTGAGGTTGGTGTCCCTGCCTGTGGCAGGGGGTTGGAGCTCTGTGACCCTTGGGGTCCCTTCCAACCCAGACCAGACTGGGATTCTATCCTGGTACAGATGTGGGAAGTTCTTAACCCAGTGACCACAATGGTGACAAAACGGTGCCCGCAGCCACCTTTTGTTTGTTTAAATGCAACACCATTTATGCAGCAAATAAGGCATGTGAGTCTTTACATGGGTTCTACCAGTAAACAAGATTGTATAATTATGGCAGTAGGATAAATATAGCTTTAGCAGATGGAAAAAAACCTACTGGGAAGGCGAAGAACGAGTGACGATGTGGAAGAACTCCCCTAAACTTGAAGGCTAAATGAATGTGTGTCTACATACATTAAATATTGCTTCCAGAGCAAAAGGATATTAATCTGATGTTATTACTCATGCTCTGGTGTGGGTTTGCTTTTTGGTTTGTGGGGTTTTTTTATCTTCATTTCCCTTAGTTTAGAGAATTAAAATAATTTATCAGCTTCACTTTCAGGTTGCCAGTGCTGCAGCCTTTTTGGTTTCAGGCCATGCAGGGGAATGGTTATTAAGCTGGTTGAGGTAAGACCTTTTAGCTGAAATCCTTTAATTATGAAAGCAGTTTTCAGCTTTAAGAAGTTGCTTTTACAAAAGATGGACGAGTCCACAGTGTCACATTGCTGTCTCAAAGCATTCATGACAATCCTGTTGCTCTCTTCTGGGAGTGTGAGATGCCTTTGGCTCTGTTCACCTGTGAGCTCTACTTGCCATTGCTGCTCAAGTAGTTTAAGAGTAGTTCTTTGGGTTAACAGAGAGGGTGAGTGGTGTAGAGAAGTCTAGTTAAGATCTTTTTCCTGACCATACAACATAAGAACAAGTAGGTTTGTGGTGAAACAAAACAGAGGCTGCCCAGGGGGTGTGGAGTCTCCTTCTCTGGAGAGATTCCAGCCCCATCTAGACACCAACCTGTGTGCCCTGTCCTAGGGACCCTGTTTTGGCAGGAGGGTTGGACCTGATGATCTCTTGATATCCCTTCCAACCCTTATGATCTGTGATTCTGTGAAAGTAAACTTAATACTCTTGATTTTTTTCAATTAGATGTAGAATTAGACTGAGGGACTGTTGACCAGAGTCATCTTGGAAGCACAGAACTTAGCTAGACCCAGAATCACTTCTCTAAATCACCAGCTGCATCCAGAAGTATGAGAAACTTTGCAAGTACTAAAAAGAGAATCTTGGAGAGCTGTGGGAAAGATGTAAATGTTTATCCTTCAAAGCTTGAGCCAGCCTGAGGAATAAGGGAACTTTCTAGGAGAGCAGATTATTCTGCTTCTGCCTACAGTGGAGTTTCTTGCACTTGCTGTTGAAGCATCTGGCGTGGCTGTCAGTGATGAGAAAACAGATTAGTGGATGATGATGGCTTAGATCTGTGGCTATTTGGATGCTTAAAAAGTGTAATTCCAAGTGCATATGTGCACTCTGCCTCCAGCACTTTCTCCTGGCTGTGCACTTCACAGTGCACCTTGTTTATTTTATTAATAAGCTGGGGAAGAAGGTCTAGGAAGTTCCCCTGGAGTTGTCTTTGCTTCTCCCTTTTCCTTCTCTCTGTGTGGTGTGTTTGGGGTTTTTTCCTCCCCTCCATTCCTCTCTCTTTCCCCAGTGTTCTCTCCTCTTTGGAAGTCAAGCAAAGGGGGTTATATTGATTTTTGCCAATGGGGAATGAGGAGGCAAGCAGAACCAAAGGCTGTGTCATGGGCTTTGTGCCCATGGTGGCATTTGGCTTCCTCCTTCCACCTCTGTTGTCATCCTTACCTGCTGAGAGGTGGCCAGAGGCAGTGAGAGGGCAGGGAACATGCCCCATGATGGGGCAGGGATTCCAGGTATCATACACTTCCAGGAGAGCAATCAGAATTGCTAATTGTCTGTAGAGGAGCCATGAAACCAGGCTATGTCAAGCTGAGATGTAGGATCAGGAGAGGTCTGTTCATAGAATCACAGAATGGCCTGGGTTGGAAGGGACCCCAAGGGTCACAGAGCTCCAACCCCCTGCCACAGGCAGGGACACCAACCTCAGGCCTGGAGCTACACAAGGTTGCCCAGGGCCCCATCCAACCTGGCCTTGAACACCCCCAGACACGGGGCACCCACCCCCTCTCTGGGCAGCCCCTTCCAGCCCCTCACCACTCTCTCTGTAAAAAACTTCCTCCTAATATCTCATCTAAACCTTCCCTCCTCCAGCTTCACTCCATCCCCCTTGTCCTGCCATTGTCTGTCCTTTTAAAAAGTTGAATCCACTCCTGCTTATAAGCTCTGTTCATGTTCAGGGCCTGGAAGAAGTAAGGACAGTGTTGGTGGGACTGCAGATTCAAGTTGGGAATTTGGATGGTGTAGGCCAAAGGCACTGCATGGGGAGAGTTATTTTATATAGGGGAAAAAAGGTAGCTGATTTAGGGTAGAACTGTGAAGCTTGGTACCTTATGTGCTGAACATCTTTACTGCTAAGTCGTTAAAGAGTTGAGAGACGGGTAAGAGTTGGTGCTAGCACAAACAAATGGCTTACTATGGGCTGTTGGACAGTGAAATGAGTCTGTCTGGGGAACCTAGAGCCTGAGGGATGTCCTGTCCAGGCACTTAGAGGAACCATGAGGTTGGTCAAAAAGAGGGTCAGGCTTTGTGAATCCTTGTTTTGTTAAGGACTTTAAATTATTACCAGCCTTCAGAGGTATTTTCCCCAGGCTTTGCATTCCACTCTCTGAAAACAAAAGGACTGAGCTGACTGAGGCTTTACAAGTGGTTTTTTAATCAAACTAATTAATTCAGAGGACCTTTCCTTCTCAGGTGGTTGAAAAATTCTGTGATTTTTTTTTATGCTGTTGGCTGACCAAGAAATCTGTTTTCCTGTGGGCTGGAGGTAATTTGATGAAATACCAGTATCTCAGTGTATGAGGTACTTTCTCATATATTAAATGAGTTTCTGATGACCAGCAGAGGAAGCCACCAGAACCCTTTGCAGTGCAAGGAATTTCTCTGTGTTTCTTGGGGTGTTGAGAGTGATGTCTAGGAGAGATGCTTAGGAGAACCTCAGGGGGTTTGTGTTACAGTGAAGGTCTGGGCTCTGCTTCCATGGGAGCACAAGCATGCAGCAAGCTATTAGATGACATGTTTAAGAAATACTTGGAACTTCATTTGCTGAAACGGGCTTTGTTTGCCAACAGCTGCCTGTTGAGGACATCCAGCTGACCTGACTTAGCTGCTAAACAGTTAATGTGTACTCATTTGCTCTCTAATTGCAGCCTGGCTGATAATACCCTACTTTTGACCTGAGGATAAGCAGCAGATTTTGCAGGGAGGAGCAGCTGTTTCTGGTAAAATGTGTGCCTTCCAAGCACGGGGTGTTAGTGAGCAGCAGCACAACTAGTGTGACTACAGTTAATAGCTAAACAGGTAATAAAAGCTTGACTAAAAGGGTAACAAAGCAGTTAACTTCAAATCAAATCCTTTTCAACTTGCCCAGAGCAGGGTGGGGATTGTTGGTGGGATGTTTTGTGGAAGAATTATTTTGCACAAGATATTCAAGAATGTGTGGAGCAGAAGCTCTGTTCCCTCAGTAAAGGAGTAGGAAGAGAGAAAAGGGGAAAAGAGAGGTCATCTAAAATAAATTCAAGGAAATAGTGTGGTCTCAAAGATTGCAGAGAGCTGGGTGAGCACAGCAGAGTGTGGAGCAGCAAACAAGCTGATGCTGGTGGGTGTCTTTTAGTCTTGTCTGGAAGAGAAGTCATCTCAGCTCTCCTTAACCCAGGAGGAAACCCAACCTGTTGGCAATGTTTTAGAGACAATATTCTGCTCAGGTTGTTTTGTGGTTTTTACAGACAAAGATCCCTTAGGGAAGCTGTGGAAGATTGCTGGAGAGAGAGCTGGATGCCAGGCTTTTCTCCTTGGTATTCTTTTAGATGCTTTTCTTTTATAACAGTGTTTCTAAACTTGTAAACAAGAAGTTGACCCTCTGCTAGAATAAATAACCATGGTATTTTCATTGTTGTTTTTGCCTGGGGTCCTGAGTGAACTCAGGTGAACACACACAGGGAACAGTGTTTCTTCCTGAAACTAATCCAAATAAAGTGACTGTCTGCAGCACAAGAAGCAGCCTGGGAGTTGTTGGAGCCACAGTGCTTCTCACTGATGCTTGGGGATGTAAACTATGAAATGTCAAGAAAAGATGTCAAGAAAAGAGGGGAGAAAGTTCCCTTGACGGGGAAGAACCTTCCCTAACCTTGTTGCTAAAGAAAGCTTTATGTTTGAGTCATGCAGATTGATGTGGACTGCATGTTTTCACCAAGTGAAAAACCACTTCAGAGCCTCAGTTGAAGGACCAGCACTATGCTCAGGTAGAACAATAGATTCTCACAATTGATTTTTTGCTTCATTCATGCTTTTGCCATCCAGTAATTGCTGGAGGAAGCAATAGACTGCTTGCCACTTGAATAAACAGTACCAAACAAATCATCTGAAATTGCCAGGGTGCTTGTTAAATCCTGAAAGATAAATCTGGAGCTGAGCTCCTTGCAACAGGGATACTTTGAAAAGTGCTTATAAATAGTGAAAGCAGGAACTTCAGGAGGAGAGGTGTCTGGAATGATTAATCCTCAGTAGTAACCATTTCTGAAACTCTGAGCCCAAATAAGCAACAGAGAATGATCCAACCTCACAAGAGCTCTTGAGAAGAAAATAAGTATAAAACATATGGAAACCTTCAGGGTGAAGCTGCTCTGTTTGATGGGATTCTGTTCAAAGAAAATCATGTTCTCAGGATGCACAGTGTGCTCAGGAATACTAATCATGAATCTCACTGTGCCCATGTGTGGTGTGAGAGCTAAACCCACTGCTGCCTATTTTGGTCATTCCCCTGGAAGGAAAGGCGTCCATGGATAACTTGTGCAGTCGCTGTAGGCATCAGCTTGGAAAATTGTCACTGAAATAGCAAAAGATCCTTCATTTTTTTGTCTGAGAATGGTTAGTTTTGGGTTCACAGTAACTCTGGCCATCTTGGGCATGAAGTAAAGAGTGTTTGGAAGCAGCATGTGAAGTATTACTTTGAGAGCTTGGTTTTAGATCATGGCTTCTGCCAGAAGTGCTCCTCTTCCCACTGGAGAAAACTCTTAGGGTACCTTGGGTATGTGTTTTGGGATCCTCAGAAGAGAGCAGGAAACCTGTCCCAGCATTCTCATCCTGGAAAGTGCCAGAAGCTTCTCTGGGAGCCTTAGTGGCAAGGTAGAGTATGAGAAGAACAGGGTTGGATTGGGTGTAGCAACATCCTTGCCTGCTACCCCTGAGGATTTCAAGACAGATTCTTGATTGGGACAAGTCCAAAAGATTTTCATCTCCTTGGCCAAATGGCTTACTCCTATCCCAACAATTATTATTCTGCCATAATAAGTCTCAGGATAACCCTTTCCCACAGTTTGTGGGGTTTTCCCCCAGGTGTGCATGCTTGGGAGAAGTTTTATTTGTGTCTGTTTCACATTTCCTTTCTAGAATTCATTCAGAAGTTTCTATTGTAACCCCTTCTTGCTGCACATTCCTTAATCACAGGTCACAGGGGTGGGAAGGGACCCCCAGAGCCCATGGGGTGCAACCCCCTGCCAAAGCAGGGTCCCTAGGACAGGGCACACAGGTCGGTGTCCAGATGGGGCTGGAATCTCTCCAGAGAAGGAGACTCCACACCCCCTGGGCAGCCTGTCCCAGGGCTCCCTCACCCTCACTGGGGAAAAGTTCCTCCCCATGTTGGTGTGGAACTCCCTGTGCTCCAATTTGCAGCCATTGCCCCTTGTCCTGTCCCCACAGACACTGAAAAGGGGCTGGCCAATTCCCCCTGCACCCCATGCTTAAGATATTGATAAACATTGATTAGGTCCCCCCTGAGTCTTCTTCTCTCCAGGCTGAACAGCCCCAGCTCTCTCAGCCTTTCCTCACAGGGGAGATGCTCCAGGCCCTTCATCATCTCCTCAGCCTCCTCTGGACTCTCTCCAGGAGATCCCTGTCCCTTTTGATCCCAGGGAGCCCAGCACTGGACACAACACCCCAGGTGGGGCCTGAGCAGGGCAGAGCAGAGGGGGAGGATCCCCTCCTGTGACCTGCTGCCCACACTCCTTCTGATACCACACTGAGAAGAGGCTGCCCATGGCCCCCTGGGTCCCACCCTTCAGCTATTGATAACCACTGATCAGATCCCCTCTCAGGCTGCTTCTCTCCAGGCTGAACAGCCCCAGATGTCTAACTGCTGCTTTATAGAGTGGGTCTCCATCAAAGCCCTGGGTGTTGGTACACCCCAGCACTTGATTTCCAGTATAACAACAGAAAACCAGTAAGGAAATGGTGAACTGAAATGGGAGCCTCTACGTCAGTGCTGCAGTACTGTCAGGTCCAGGCTCAACTTTAAAGCTCACCATTGTGGAGGAGACTGGGCAGTTTCAGAGCTTTGAGTTTGAGAGGTGGATTTGGGAGGACACCAGTGAAAGTCATAAAACCATCTTAAGGTTTTTCATAAGCTTCTTCCCAGAGCCTTGGCAGTCCCATCTCCAGTACTTTGGGATAAATGTCCATGAATTTTCTAATTATTCCTATTGCTGGGCTTGTTCGGCCAGGAGAAGAGAAGGCTGTGGGGGGACCTCATTGCAGCCTGCCAGTCCCTGAAGGGAGCAGAGGAACAGGAGGGGAATCAGCTTGTTCAAGGGCAGAGACTGGCAGGACAAGGGGGATGGAGTGAAGCTGGAGGAGGGAAGGGTTAGAGGAGAGATTGGGGGGAAGTTCTGTGCAGAGAGAGTGGTGAGGGGCTGGAAGGGGCTGCTCAGAGAGGGGGTGGGTGCCCCGTGTCTGGGGGTGTTGAAGGCCAGTTTGGATGGGGCCCTGGGCAACCTTGTGTAGCTCCAGGCCTGAGGTTGGTGTCCCTGCCTGTGGCAGGGGGTTGGAGCTCTGTGACCCTTGGGGTCCCTCCCAACCCGGACCAGTCTGGGATTCTATGGTTGTGCCAGAGCACTTTTAATCCTGCACACATTCATCCTATTTCTACAGGTTTTCTTCAAGAAAGCTTTTGCTTTTCAGTAAACCAAACCTCATTTGCTTTTCATCATTGCATCTTTGGGAGCCAGCAAGCTCCACCTGGCTTAACACTGTGCACTCCTGTGGCACCAGCATCTGCTCCACTCTGGCTTTTACTTCAAACACATACTTTTAGTATTATTTTTTTTTAAAAATATGATAGGTTTTGAAAGGGTTCTTGTAGGTGTCTAACAACTGTACTTTATAATCAGAGTAATTAAATTCATAGAAATTAGGTGTTAGAAATAAAAAAAAATTGCCAGCAGTATAAAATTGTTCCTCCTGTGTTCTCTTAGTTCTCATTGCACGCTTGGTGAGTAAGATGTGGTGCAGGTTTTTACACTGTAAATATAAACAGCTATTGTCATCATTTCCATGAGGTTTGAATTTTATTTTTTTAAAATTTAAAATAACTGGAGAAGATTTTCTTCCCCCTCCCCCTCCATTGGTAGTCTGTAGGATCAGATCATCTTTGCTTTTTCTGCAGAGGAGGGTGAAGGGAGTGCTCTCCATATGTCTGTGGGGTTAAAATTATCCCAAGTGAGCACTGTGTGGCTGTGGCTCTGCAGAGGGATGCAGCTCCACGCTCTGCAGCTAAAATGGATAAATCTAAAAGGAGAAAGTAGCTGGTGTGCTTCATTCTGGGGTTGGTGGGGCTGTAGGAGGGTCAGGTTTTCCATTGCACCCAGTTGTCCCCTCACCTATGGTTTCACAGAATCCCCAAGTTGGAAAAGCCCTTTAAGCTCATGGAGTCCAACCATCCCTGTCCTGTGCTGAACCAGATCCCTGAGCACCTCATCTCCCCTCTGTTAAACACCCCCAGGACTGGGGACTCAGCCCCCTCAGCCTGTGCCACAGCCCCACAACTCTGCCAGGGAAGAACTTTGCCCTCCCAGCTGAGCTGCCCCTGCCCTGGGGCAGCTTGAGCCCATTGCCCCTTGTCCCATCTACCTGTCTCCTTCTCTGCTCTGCCCTGGTCAGGCCCCACCTGGAGTGTTCTGTCCAGTGCTGGGCTCCTTGGGATAAAAAGGACAGGGATCTCCTGGAGAGAGTCCAGCGGAGGCTGAGGAGATGATGAAAGGCCTGGAGCATCTCCCCTGGGAGGAGAGGCTGAGAGAGCTGGGGCTGTTCAGTCTAGAGCAAAGAAGATTAAGGGGAGACCTAATTGTTGTGTACAGTTATCTTAAGCATGGGGTGCAGGGGGAATTGGCCAGCCCCTTTTCAGTGGCTGTGGGGACAGGACAAGGGGCAATGGCTGCAAATTGGAGCACAGGAAGTTCCACACCAACATGGGGAGGAACTTCTCCCCAGTGAGGGTGAGGGAGCCCTGGGACAGGCTGCCCAGGGGGTGTGGAGTCTCCTTCTCTGAAGAGATTCCAGCCCCATCTGGACACCGACCTGTGCAGTATGAGCTGGGGAGCTGCTTTGGCAGGGGGGTTGGACCAAATGATCTCTTGAGGTCCCTTCCAACCCCTACAGTTCTGTGATTCTGTGGTCTCCTGTCCCCTGGCTGAAGAGACCATCCCCCACCTCTCTGCACCCTCCTGACAGGTCAGGGGAGGTGAGGAGAAGGTCTCCCCTCAGCCTCCTCTTCTTCTTTGTCCCTTGGACTTCTTTTTCTTTAGGTAAGCAGTAGACTCTTTTCACCAGATGAGTGTATGAGGTGATATTACAAGTTTAGTGGCTGAACTCTCAGGATATCTGCCTGAATGTCTGTGGCAGAGACCTACAGCCGTTTGTCTCCCAAGCTGGGTTAATTCCGCTGGGTGCTGTGATGCCTCTGCCCACGGGAGGGATGCAGCGTGGTGCTCCAATCTGTGGAGGAAGGAAAATAGCTGATGGCTGGCCCTGGGTGGACATACAGCCATGTGCACTGAACAGTAAGGTGCTGCAAGTGCTGCTCTCCAGATCTTGATGGTCTCATTTTCAGTCTTTTCCAGCCCACCAACCTCAAAACATCTGGCAGAGCTCTCATGGCTTGCCTGGGTCCTGCTGCCTTTCGAAGAGGCAGGCATTTGGTGTTTGGAGCCTTTCTACATTAACTCTGTGGGTCTGGAATGGCAGGAGGTTAGGGCTGGTTCATCCCCATGTGTGTGGAGCATCCAGATGTTCTCCTTCCCTGCCCACCTCCTGCAGCTGGGCTGAGAAACTCTCCTGTCCCCACGTCCCACGGTGCTGCCGAGGGATGTGGAGTCTTTGCTTGTCCCCTCTGTCTCTGTGCTGGTGGGTAGAGGTGGCAGTGCTGTTCTCTGAAGCTGAAACAAGTGATAATGAAGGAGGCTAAATCTGCATGCTGCAGTGTCTTGGACCTTGGGATTTGCCTCAAGCTTCTTGCATTTTCCTGCCATTCCCAGCAGCAGAGGTCTGCCGGTTCATACCCCGAGGCTGTGAGATGTACACCTAATAAATTAGATTGTGGCTGCTTCTGTGTTTGAGCTCTGGGTAGTTTTGCTTGCAGAGTGCTCAGGCTGTCTCTTCTGGGATGTATTATAAATGCCACTTCCAGCCAGGTTACGAGCTGTTCTGTTGCACTGTGTGTACTGGAGAAAAAAAGCTGAGGGTATATCTTCCACTGATTTATTTTGGGCATCTTATTTGGTTTCAGAAAAAAAACCCAATTTCCTTCTATTCTGAGTTCTCAAAGGAAGGAATATGAGCATTTCCTTATCAGTGGAAGGAGATTTTTTTTGGAGGGGAGCACCTGGGTGTTGGAGTGAGTTAAGAATGTAAAAGCCTTTTGGAAGGACACGAGGAGCTATCATATAGTGCCTCCCCCCCAAATCCTGTATGAACAGATTAACCTGAATGTAATTAATAACATCAAGAAGAAATCCATTAAGTTGTTATAGTAACTGGGAAGCTAAGGTTTAAAATGTATGATCTGAGTGACTCAGCTCTGGGGGAAGGGATCTGAAAGCCCACATATGGAGAGCTGGCAGCATCCTCTTCCCTGGTCTCGTCTCTGTCCGTGCCCAGAGAGCTCTGCTGTAGGCACACTGCATGGCTAAGGCTCTCACCAATTCCTGAGAGAAGGATCTTCTGCAAATAACACACATGGGTTTCCTGTGGTATATCTGTGGTGATTGATGCTTGTCTCTCCAGCGTGCCTGGTGATCCTTGAAGCTTTAGCTGGCAAAACTTGCTGGAGCTTTCTGAGATGCCCTCTCCTAAGGGTTAGTAAGGAACCTGTGGGGTCTTGTGTCCTGCAGAGTAGCACCACCTGGTTTCTGGAGGTCCCCTGGAAGGCAGGGATCTGCTGAGGTTTCAGAAAAGGGAATTTGTTACCTCTAACTTAGGTGGGACCTTCGTATAGGTCTAGAAGGGAGGGCATGGCTTTGACCTCATTACAAATCCTTGTGTGGAGTGAATGTAGGAAGGGGCCATTTTGGTCACACGTATACAAGCTCCCACTGTTTGACCTTGCTGGTTTTTCAGGGGACAGTTGCTATCAGAATGGTACATCCACCTTTACCCACTTCTCTGTAACAGGCATGGCATGGGTTGGGAGGGACCCCAAGGGTCCCAGAGCTCCAACCCCCTGCCACAGGCAGGGACACCAACCTCAGGCCTGGAGCTACACAAGGTTGCCCAGGGCCCCATCCAACCTGGCCTTGAACACCCCCAGACACGGGGCACGCAGCCCCTTCCAGCCCCTCACCACTCTCTCTGTAAAAAACTTCCCCCTAATACCTAACCTAAACTTTCCTTTCTTTAGTTTTAATCCAAATCCCTTGTCTACCCTTTTAACAAGCTGATTCCCCTCCTGTTCCTCTGCTCCCTTCAGGGACTGGCAGGCTGCAATGAGGTCCCCCCACAGCCTCCTTCTGTGTGGAGACCAGAAATCGGGGTGCTGCTTTCAGCCTGCTGCTAAGATGGCTTTTGTCATTGGAACCTGGTTGGCTCTTGCTTGGTAACTGCTGCAAGAATTAATACTAAACCTTTGAAACAGCAAAGGCTTGCTGTTTCTCTGCAATTCTCATGACTCTCTGTGGCTTCTGCCTCAGTTTCTGTTGAACAGTTAATTGTGAAACTGCGAGCTCTAAACCGAGAGGCAGTTTGGTAGTACAGTGGTCTGTGGTCACCTTAAAATATCTAGGCAACATAGAGACCTGTGGCACCTTGTTCACTTAAAAAGGACTAGTTAAAAGGCTTGCCACCTTTAGATATGAACTTGGATTTATTTTAAAGCCATTCCCAGCTCTGAGGCTGATGGGTGTTGGGCAACCTGTGTGGAGGCCTCAGCATGTGTTTGCCTGGTCTGGTTTATCCTCTGTGTTGCAGTTACTTCAGGTTTACATGGAGTTTGTGTGCTGTAGGTAGGCATCACTTCTGTTGAGGTGTAAGGCTATGCCAGTGTTTGAGCCACAGACAGAACTTTGTCTACCAGCATTTAAGGTTGAAAGTAATCAGGCTTCTGTAAGTAGAAATGTTTGTTATATTAAGAGAAGATAAATGCATGGGTATTTAACTATAAAAAAATACCTACAGGCAAGTATGTGGTTGTACTACAGACCCTGAGGAGATAGCCTGCTACTTGTGTAGCATGGGCTCCTTTCATCTCTGCTGGGGTGATGAGAACAAGGTGAAAAGCAAATTCTGGTTTCTTTTTTTATCATGTTCTCCAAACTGTAAGAAAGATGTTGATATATTGCCTGAAATTTTTCAGGGAGAGCAATCCCTGCTGTAAAATCCATTCTAGTAATTTAATACTGCTGTTTTACTACAGGAATACAGGTGCCCTTTAGCTTTTCAATAAGGCAATCCTGAAAGATGAGAGTTTTAAAGCCCCTCTGTACTGTTTATGCATCAGGATTCATGTAGCTGGGTGGTAATTTAATGGTTTGGTAGGGCTGTGGTAAGTCATATATCCTCTAAATCTGCTATTCATCTCTGAAAATCCTTCCCTTTATTTTCAGATGGCAATTTATAGAAAAGGCAGGAGTCCTGCAAGTACCCTAAGGTCAGGGATTTTTCCTTACCTGACTCAGAACTCTGTAAGCTGGGTGTGATGCCTGCACACTGGGTTCCCTGATGCTGTTGTAAAACTTGATGTGTTTGAAGAATTGTTTCCCTTACTGGAGAGGTGAGCTTAGAGTGTGTGTTGTCACATTGTTGTGTGGCTGAGATAGGACTTGTTGCAGCTTCAGAGATGCATTGTGTCTGCACACAGGCTGGACCATCCAGGCAGGCTCTGTAAGCTACTCTGATGCTGTGCTGTGGGTGTTCTGTTCTCAAGAGCAGCATTAAGAGCAAGGTCAGGTCTCCAGTGTGTGATCTTGCTCATGGGAGAAGAATATACGACAGGCAGAACATTTATTTAATTTATTTAATTTATTTTTTTCTTGAAAGCTGATGTTCCTTTTGCCCAGAACAGTCTGCTTTGCCATCCAAAGGAGAGCATTTGTTTTTTTTGCTTGAGTAAAGCACATCATACAAACAAAATTGGAAACCTTGCAGAAAGGTTAGGCCGCTCCTGTGACTTGCAGACTTTGGTAGGCTGCTATCTTGTGGCATAAAAAAGGTCATTTTGTGTCTAAATTGTCCTGTTGTTTTGAATTTTTATGTATTTTTTGCATCAGAAGAAGCAGAAGTACCATGTTCTTCCACCCTGAGCATGAGGTTAGTTGGAAAGAATGCTGCAGGGATAATATCTACATGTTGTGTTGCTGGAAAAAAGGTGCATGAGGTAGTATGTACTCATCTCTGGCCAACAGAACTACCTGTTGGAGAAAGAACTCAAATATCTCAAACACATTCTCTTGCTTTATTGCTGCAAAGGTGAGGAACCGCCTCAGAGCACCGAATTTTCAGCTCTTATTAGGAGGCCAATATTAATTGCAGTTACCAGCCTCCTCAACCAGTATTTGAATATCTCTTAGAATCATAGACTCACAGACTGGTCTGGGTTGGAAGGGACCCCAAGGATCACAGAGCTCCAACCCCCTGCCACAGGCAGGGACACCAACCTCAGGCCTGGAGCTACACAAGGTTGCCCAGCGCCCCATCCAACCTGGCCTTGAACACCCCCAGACACGGGGCACCCACCCCTTCTCTGGGAGGGGCTCTTCATAAGCCAGAGACTACAGAAACAGTAGCAGTTACTGCATCTTTAGATACAAGTGCTGACTTCTGACATCAAGACACCCATTTTCAGTTGCTGTGGCTTCTCTGTCACCAGCTTTGTGCTGAGCAGTCAGCGTTTTCTTGGTCAGGCTGGATGCAACCAGCTTGGGATCCTTCTGACCACCCCAGCAGAGGTTCTGGTTGGATATTAGGAGAAATTTCTTCACCAAAATAGTGGTGAAGCGTTGAAACAGGCTGCCCGGAGAGGTGATAGTCACCATCCCTGGGGGTGTTAAAAGATCACAGAGTCAGAATCAAAGGGGGTGGAAGGGCCCCCCAGAGCCCATGGGGTGCAACCCCCTGCCAAAGCAGGGTCCCTAGGACAGGGCACACAGGTCGGTGTCCAGATGGGGCTGGAATCTCTCCAGAGAAGGAGACTCCACACCCCCTGGGCAGCCTGTCCCAGGGCTCCCTCACCCTCACTGGGAAGAAGTTCTTCCCCACATTGGGGGGGAACTCCCTGTGCTCCAACTTGAGCCCATGGCCCCTTGTCCTGTCCCCACAGACACTGAGAAGAGGCTGCCCATGGCCCCCTGTGTCCCACCCTTCAGCTATTGATAACCACTGATCAGATCCCCTCTCAGGCTGCTTCTCTCCAGGCTGAACAGCCCCAGCTCTCTCAGCCTTTCCTCACAGGGGAGATGCTCCAGGCCCTTCAGCATCTCCTCAGCCTCCTCTGGACTCTCTCCAGGAGATCCCTGGCTTTTTTATCCCAGGGAGCCCAGCACTGGACACAACACTCCAGGTGGGGCCTGACCACCTGCCCTAGATGTGGCACTCTGGGAGATGGCTTAGTGGTTTTGGTGATGTTGGGCTGATGGTTGGACTTGATGATCTTGGAGGCCTTTACCGACCTTGAGGACTCCATGATTCTATGCTTTGAACAACCTGTGACTCACACATCCCTCTGCTTTTGCAACTTCCACTCTTGCAATTCCCTTTGCAACTTCACTGTTGAATAACTTGGACCCAAGGGCCAGAATTTCCCTGGTGACACACACAGAAGAGCAGTGACGTGATGCTCGTCCCTGGGCGATGGCGGGTGCTCTGCAGCACGAGGATGCTGCCTGCAGAGGTTACTGAGCAGCACGCTCATTAATTACACTCTTTGAAGTGTTTGAATTTGGTCAGAACTTCCTGAAGTTCCCAGCATGGGGCAGACACTGAGCGCTGGAAATGTCACCCAGCATAATTAAAGGTTTGAAGAGTTTTAAAATAACTGGGGAAAAAATTAAGGGTGAGAAGTTTGAGGGAGATATGCTGGTGTTCTCACTTTCACCTCACATAATCACACTGCAATTTCCTTGGAAATCAAGTCCTATCTAAAGCATTCTTTTATTTTATTCTATTTTTTAAATTTCTCAGCACTTCAGCCTGAAATCTAGGATAATGCAAATGTTTACCCAACAAGCAAATTATCAGATACCAAAGGAACAAAATAGCTGCAGTAGAAAGAAACAGTAACATCTGCTTGGGCTGAAAGAAAAATCCTGGAATAAGAAAGCTTAAATATTCTTCTAAATCAGGCTTGTTCTAAATCTCCTGTTAAAGTAGTTTGTCAGAATATGTTGTCATAAGGAAGATATTGCTGTGAAGTAAAATAATGGTCCTGGTCTTAGAGGTTTGGGCAGAAAACACCTGTGAATTTGAAGAATCCCAAATGCTTTTCCTTTAGCCTTAATTAATTTATTTTTAAATTTTTTAATGGGGTGGACAGAAATTTCATTCTGGAAGTTGCTATTATGGAAGAAGACCTGGAATAAATCAGGTTTGTAGTTGACCATGCTAAGCTAATGCAGTGATGTACTCTTTAATACTGCAGATGCCAGGCTTTGCGTTTGCAGATGATGTGAGAAATTGAATTTAGTCTGTCTCTCTTACTGGATGAAAAGGGGACTTTCTGAACAGCAGAGTCACTTGTAGAACCCCAGGCTGGCTTGGGCTGGTAAGTGCCCTCAGAGCCCACCAGTGCTCCCCTGCTATGGGCAGGGACACCTCCCTTCCCCACCCCTCCAGCCCAGGATGCGCAAAGCCCCATTTGTCCTTATTTCACAACACAGAGAGGTCTCTCCCAGCCTCCTTTTCCTCCTTCCCTGGACTCCCTGCAAGTCTTGTGAGCAGTCTAGGATATACAATTTAGGAAGGTGCAATTTATCAGCTGCTGCAGAATCCTTTTTCCTGGTGAGGAGAGGACCTGGGGCAGCAGGACAACTGCAGAAGCCGTTTCCCTTGGCACAGAGCATCATTTTTCCTTCTTGTTTAATTTTTGTGGGTGTCTGATCTGAAAAGCTGCATCCCTGGTGTCACTGTTATCAGTACAGAAGCATTTACCCTAATTGGTCTCAGGCAATGAAATTGTCTCATTAGGTGGTGTTTCGTGGCATTGAGGCTGGGCTGAGAGATGAGCTGGACCTGCCTGAGCTGGACTGTCTGGTACAGAAAACCATCGTGCTGCATCGCTCTGTCCTTGGCTGTCCACTTGTGCCTTCTCCTGTTTGGAGATGCTGCTGGGTATCTGATTGTGCTTGTTCAGCCCCTCGTCTCCAAATGAGACAGAACAAGGAGAACTGGGGCTGTTCAGCCTAGAGAAAAGAAGCCTGAGAGGGGATCTGGTCAGTGTTTATCAATAGCTGAAGGATGGGACACAGGGGGCCATGGGCAGCCTCTTCTCAGTGTCTGTGGGGACAGGACAAGGGGCCATGGGCTCAAGTTGGAGCACAGGGAGTTCCCCCACAATGTGGGGAAGAACCTCTTCCCAGTGAGGGTGAGGGACCCCTGGGACAGGCTGCCCAGGGGCTGTGGAGTCTCCTTCTCTGGAGAGATTCCAGCCCCGTCTGGACACCGACCTGTGTGCCCTGTCCTAGGGACCCTGCTTTGGCAGGGGGTTGTACCTCATGGGCTCTGGAGGTCCCTCCTAACCCCTGTGATTCTGTGGAAAGCGGTGGGATACCCCAGGGAGATTCTTGTTAAATTTTATGGGATTTTTACCTGCCTAAACAGTAGACAAAAAAGAAGGCTGGGTAGTGTGCCTTGTCTGGGGAGGGACTGAAGTGGTGCCTGTCTGGTTGAGGAAGGCTTCTGGAGGAGAAGCCCACCTTGGGAGAAGTTGGGGTGCAACACTGCAGCCCTCATCCATAGGCACAGCTGGTCGGCTGCTCAGAGGCCTTAGCACGGTGCTGGCTCCAAGCTTCTGTCCTGTGGATGCCAGACACGGATGCAGCAGTGATAAATTAAGTAGCTAAGACTGGTGTTTGTGTACCAGGGAGGATTTGAGGGGTCTGCTGTTTACTGTTGCACTTCTGCTGGTGCTTCTTCGAAGGTTCTCCTTCAGCTTCTTGCTCTGGAGCTGGTGTGCTGCTAAGATTTCTTCTCTTGTGGGTCCCCTCCTTTGCAAGTCTCAGCTGGCTTTATTTTGGTTTTTCCAGGGACATCTTGCAATTCCCATTTTGTATTTCATCATTCCCTACTATTCTTCATTGTTTATTTCACAGGGAAAAATGAGCAAGGTTAGGAATGGTCCTCTTAAAAGAGTCCTTGGGGATGTGTTCATCTGAGGATGCTCTTTATCTGTAGGTCTAGTTTGCCTGATATTGTTGCTGCACACCTCCAGGATTTAATGGAAAAAGATCCTTCTTGCAGGCTCTTTCCCTAGTACAAGAGGGAAAAGAAATCTGAGGGCTTCAGGACTTTTCCTCTTGGACTAGAGCAATCATGGGTGAGTTCAGGAAGGTAAGAAATAAATCAGCAGCATGAGGCAAGCACCACTCTTAAGTTTCCTCGTGCTGTTCACCCAGCACATCCTAATCCTGCCTGATCTGTGGTGTTTCCCTTACCTCTGGGGCCCAGCAAGGCTTAGCACCTTCTGCTCCTTTCCCCATAAAAACACATGGTAAAGTCTATTTTTTATCAACCAGTCTGAAGGGGAGAGAGATCTGCCTTGCATGCGTGTTCCATCATGTGTCGGGGAAGGCAGCAGGCCTGCCCGCGGCCTAGCTCTCCTCACCGCAGACACAGGCCCTGACAGTATCCTCATGTTCCCATGAGGCAGGAAAAGTGCCTCATGCTGAGAGGATCCTAATAATCCCATTCTCAAAACACAGCAGCCTTGATGACAGGGGTTCAGACTGCCCTAAACCAGGAAGCAGTTATGGGAAGGTACTTGGGAGTAACGGAACATGTCAAGAACCAGCCCTAGTAAGATGGTCAAACAGCAGCTGTGCAGATGCTTTTAGATATCAAAGGTAAACTAAGGATATTTAGCTCTAAGATCTGCTTATCAGAACTCGTTATAATCACTAACCAATCAGTGGGGTATAAACAGTGTGTACAACCAATTAGCAGTTTTTTAGCTTGCCACATTTGCAGTAACAAATGTCTATAATCTGTGTGATTTCACCCAACAAAGGGCTTCACCTGAAATTCACAGTGAACTGCGTGTTGCCCATCACCAGTCTCCACAGTCATGATGATTTTTTGTTGTATATTTAAACCATTTTTAAAAAAAACATAATTGCTAATTGTTCTTTGTTCTCTGGATGCTGCTCAGCTCTCTGAGTTGTGGGAGGCTCTGATAGTCATTTGCACGTGGAAGAAGAAAGGTATAAATTGCATCTTTTAATAGTACACCTCACTTTTCAAAGTAATTACCTTGAAAATCCTGTCTGTGTTGGCAGGCAGCGTTGTTCAACTCTTCCCTTTGTTGCTGTCAAAAGTGATTGTTAAATTAATTGCATTTGACCACAATGGTGGACAAACTGTTACAGAAATATATTGAAACTGTTATCACAGTAATGAAAATAGAACAGTGCTTTCTGTGGCTCTGTCATCTGCCCAGACCATTAGCATTTACCTGAAAGCTTCCTGGAAAAACCCAACCACAGTCGTATTTTCTCAGCAGTAGTAGTAAGAAATACAGCTTGTATTTCTCAGGAGCTCTGCAGAGCCTGATGGTAGCAAGCAATGTCATGGTAGCTTCAAATCCAGATTGGTTTTTCTACTGTAACTGAAGTAACCGAAGAGCAGTGACAACCTGATTGGATCCTCTGCTGGAAATCAGGGAGTTACTGGGATTTCTGCAATAGGCTGACTTGGTTATTCTCAGCTTAAATGATTAGGTTGCCAGAGAAAAGATGAGTCTTTGCAATCCTCCTAACCCTGGCAATATCTCAGTAAGAAACCTCCTTATGAAAGTTAAGACTCTGCTTTAATAAGGATAATTTACCCAGTGATAAGATGGGGAGGGAAAGAAAAAAACCCTTTAAAAAGTTCTTTATTTGGCCAAAGTGTTTTATTTGGCCCTGCATAGCTTTGACAGAACTTGCTCAAATATGTACAGAGTACCCTGTGTATGGCATTCTGTAGTAAGAATTGCTTTAATTTATGTTGTAGATAAATTTGCAACTTCAATACACCACACAAATGCCTGACAGCTTAAAGCCAGCGAGCTAATTTCAACTTGGTTTGTGTACTCAGACTTTAATTTGCAGGTTGGCAACTAGAACCACAGAATCCCAGACAGGTCTGGATTGGAAGGGACCCCAAGGGTCACAGAGCTCCAACCCCCTGCCACAGGCAGGGACACCAACCTCAGGCCTGGAGCTACACAAGGTTGCCCAGGGCCCCATCCAAACTGGCCTTGAACACCCCCAGACACGGGGCACCCACCCCCTCTCTGGGCAGCCCGTTTCAGCCCCTCACCACTCTCTCTGCAAAGAACTTCCCCCCAATCTCTCCTCTCACCCTTCCCTCCTCCAGCTTCACTCCAGCCCCCTTGTCCTGCCAGTCTCTGCCCTTGAACAAGCTGATTCCCCTCCTGTTTATAATCTCCCCTCAGGGACTGGCAGGCTGCAGTGAGGTCCCCCCACAGCCTTCTCTTCTCCAGGCTGACCCAGCCCAGCTCCCTCAGCCTCTCTCCAGAGGGGAGCTGCTCCAGCCCTCTGAGCATCTTTAGCCTCCTACTCTGGCCATGCCTGACAGCTTCACTCCCATCAGCAGAGCACTCCTGAATCCATGGTTTCTCTTACCTTTCCTCTTGCACAAGAGTCTGTTGTCACCTCTTGAAATTTAAGACAGACAGAAATTTAAGCATCAGGTATGTTTATTAGACATATGCCTTCTCTGGGCAGCCTATTCCAGCACCTTAGGAGAAGGTTTAAAGCAGCTGTGGAAGAGGACAAGGTGAAGTAGTTACTTCTCTGGTTGGGTGATGCTGATGGGTCCTCAGCCCTGCTGTGTCTAGCTGAGAGCTGGAGCAGTAAGAGAGAAAGCTGGCTTTACCTCTCCTTCTCTCAGTCTGTTTATGTAAGTTGTGAGCATTTGTCCTGGCAGATGCCCTTGCTTTTGTTTTGTGTAGTGCTCTGAAATCTGCTTGGCATTTAATGAAAATTATCACGGATTGACTTTCCTGAGGAGGAGGAGGGAGTTTCTTGGAGCTGCCATAAGCTCTGCAGAGCAGTTCAGTTGTTCCTGAGTCTTGTGAACAGATGACGACCACTGTGAAACCAGTGTTTTGTGCTCTGGCTGGAATAAGGGCTGTTTGGGGTGTTCTTACATGTATAGAGGGGTCAGAGGAGCCACGGAGATGCTCAGAGGGCTGGAGCAGCTCCCCTCTGGAGAGAGGCTGAGGGAGCTGGGCTGGGTCAGCCTGGAGAAGAGAAGGCTGTGGGGGGACCTCGCTGCAGCCTGCCAGTCCCTGAAGGGAGCAGAGGAACAGGAGGGGAATCAGCTTGTTCAAGGGCAGAGACTGGCAGGACAAGGGGGCTGGAGTGAAGCTGGAGGAGGGAAGGGTTAGAGGAGAGATTGGGGGGAAGTTCTTTCTGGAGAGAGTGGTGAGGGGCTGGAAGGGGCTGCCCAGAGAGGGGGTGGGTGCCCCGTGTCTGGGGGTGTTGAAGGCCAGTTTGGATGGGGCCCTGGGCAACCTTGTGTAGCTCCAGGCCTGAGGTTGGTGTCCCTGCCTGTGGCAGGGGGTTGGAGCTCTGTGACCCTTGGGGTCCTTCCAACCCTGACCAGTCTGTGAGTCTATGATTCTATGTCGTCCAGATAAACTGGAGACAAGAAGTTTAGAGCCCAGATCTCTTGAGAGAAACAAGCTTCATTATTACTGGAATATTTCTTTTTGCCTCTGATGTGTAAGGGTGTGTTAAGAGGATCAGACAGGGACTCACACCCTGGCTCCATTCACATCCCTGACTCTTAGGAGGGCTAAGACTCTTAGGAAGGGGCTGCCCGGAGAGCGGGTGGGTGCCTCATCCCTGGGGGTGTCCAAGGACTGGTTTGAATGGGGGTTTGAGCAGCCTGGTCTGGTGAGAGGTGTCCCTACCCATGGCAGGGGGTTGGGACTAGATAATCTTTAAGGTGCCTTCCAACCCAAAGCATTCTATGGTTTTTTATTTGGTGACTGTCACCCTGTCTGAGTCCATGCTTCCCCCTATGAAGCTCTGATGATCTTTCAGGAGAATCAAGTTCCTTGACTCTCAGCTCACAAGTGATCTAATTGTCTGTGTGACCAGGTAATCTCCTTCACCCCAACCCTTCCCTTAGCAAAGCTTCTCTAGCAATTCACTGTTCAAGTTTCTGGTTTTATCTCTGATCTTTGAAGATCTGCAGAACCTATGAAAGGTTCTTGCTGAGAAAAATCCTGCCCCAGTAAAGTGTGTTGTGGCCCTGCTGGGGACAAACAGGTACTGTGCTGCAGGATGGGTTGTATCTGAGTTTCACTGGGTTTTCTTCTGCTGTTTTTTTCAGCTATCTCTCAATCTTTGTGTCTTGCCTTCTTGAAAAGTGGGAGGAAATGAATTTAGAGGATGAAAGCAGCCAGATAAACAGCTCTGCTTGCCAAAAACCTTTTGTTAATCCAAAGAACTAGCACACGAGGGGCAAAACTGTAATCCTCCTGGCTCTGCCTTGTCTGTGTTTCATCGGGGAAGGGAGTGTCTTTAGGGGTGAGGGGGTTAATCTGCTTGTCATAAAACCCTGTGGCTTTAAACCTGCCTGTGCAGAACCCAAAACACGTGGGAAAACAGCGCTGTGGTGAAGTGTGTGTCTCCTGCTGCAAACCTTACACAACTTGCACGTTAAGCTGCCTTTTAGGAATTTCTTTAAATAGTGGGTTTCACACTGGATGAGCTGAAGAGCTATTTTGGAAGGAGTGAGTAGGAAAAGCAGGCTTTATCACATGTATCCACGTAGCTTTATCCTCACCACTGTTGGTTGCCGGTTTTGAACCCTGGTAATTCATCCCTTTGCTATGAGGCTTCATCACCCTCAAACTGAGAGTGTTTACTGTCATTTTGGAAAAACATGGTGACTGAACACAGGGGAAAAATGGGGTCAGCTTGGTGTAAAAAGAGATCTCATACCTCACCTAGGATATCACAGATCACAGGGGTTGGAAGGGCTCTCCAGAGCCCATGGGGTGCAACCCCCTGCCAAAGCAGGGTCCCTAGGACAGGGCACACAGGTCGGTGTCCAGACGGGGCTGGAATCTCTCCAGAGAAGGAGACTCCACACCCCCTGGGCAGCCTGTCCCAGGGCTCCCTCACCCTCACTGGGAAGAAGTTCTTCCCCACATTGGGGGGGAACTCCCTGTGCTCCAGCTTGAGGCCATGGCCCCTTGTCCTGTCCCCACAGACACTGAGCAGAGGCTGCCCATGGCCCCCTGTGTCCCACCCTTCAGCTATTGATAACCACTGATCAGATCCCCTCTCAGGCTGCTTCTCTCCAGGCTGAACAGCCCCAGCTCACTCAGCCTTTCCTCACAGGGGAGATGCTCCAGGCCTTTAATCATCTCTGTAGCCTCCTCTGGACCCTCTCCAGGAGATCCCTGGCTTTTTTATCCCAGGGAGCCCAGATATACTCCAGCAGAATGGATTAGACCCAACTGCAGCACTGACAGAACACTTTTCTTTGTAGTCTGACATCAGATGCAAAGCCTTGCTGCTTTCAGGCACCCACGCTGAACCAGGCTGCTGGGATAGGCTTTGTGTTCAGAGAATTTGGGTAGTGGGGAGAAGGAGGTCTCACTGAAGCTGTTGTTTCAAGCAGATACAAAATGTGTATGGCAAACATTTTCCAGTCAGCATCTCTGGGGTGGTTTGGTTTGGTGTTGTGTTTTTTTTCCCCCTGGGATGTACATCCCAGGTGTCAGATCTTTTATGTGAAGGCACAAGAAAGGAGTGACTCAGGTTTGAGCAGTGATTTAGGCATGACTAACAGAAGCCTTACGTTTTCTTGGTAGGCTCTTCAGAAATGCAATCCACATTGAATAAAATATGGGGTTTTTATAATTATTCATGTCCTGGTTAAACTTCACATTGACAAATTGATAAATATTTATAAAGGAAAGGAAATTGTGGTATAAAAGGACTCAAGCTTCCACAGAAGTGATCTGCTAGGCTGGTCCATCTCTCCCTGTATCCCTTCTGCTCCTAAAGGTCAGTAAAATTTAGGAGATGCTCTTAGACTCTCATTCTTTCACATTACTTTTTTTCCCCAAGATATTTTCCTGGATGCTTATTTTATGTGTGTGTTTGTTTGCTCCATTATGGATTTACTTTATGTTGGTTCGTGAACTGACATATTTTGGGGGGAAGATAGGATGTTTGTTAGTCCCAGTGTGGGATGTCCTGCCACGTGAGCTCGTTTGCTTTGGGCATCACAAAGCCTGCAGAGCAGTAATGCACACCTCAAACTTGTCCTTTATTAAACACAAATCTGTACTTAAGCAACTGCTGCCTTCTTTTGGTCTTTTTATGTATTTTGTCTACATATGACAGCAGAATATATATGTATTTCTGGCATCAAACACATACTGCTGTCATGTCTCTACCTCCATGATATCTGGGGCAGTATCATCTAGGGTTTTGTCTGCTGTCAGTTTTGGATCCTTTTTATAATGGGGCCTTTTAGTTTCTCCTAATTGTTGAAGATGAAAAGTTTAACAGTTTTATCAGAGAGCTTCATTTTGATACTGTAGTATGAGTTTTATGCCCCTGATAGGGCTGTGTTATGGTTCAACCTGCTGGCAGGTGAAACAACCCCATGGCCATTTGTTTGCTGCTCCCCCCCCAGTGGGGAGGGGGGGAGAGAAATGGGGAGGGGGGGGGGGAAGTAAAACTTGTGGGTTGAGATAAAGGCAGGTTAATAGGACAGAAAAGGGAGAGAAGAAGAATGATGATGATAAAATAATGTACAGAAGTGATGCACGGCACTGCTGCTCACCCCCAGCAGACCACCAGTGCCCAACTGGTTCCCAAGCTGTGGTCCCAGCCAGCTTCCCCCAGTTCTGCAGGGAGCACGATGCCATGGGATATCCCTTTGGCTGGTCAGTGTCCCAGCTGTGTCCCCTCCCAGCTCCTTGTGCACCCCCAGGCTCCTGGCAGGTGAAGCAGGGTGAGAAGCCAAAAAGCCCCTGACTGGGTGTCCTCATCACCCAGCACCACCCAAAACAGGATAACACAGGGCTCTCATCCCATGTCCAAAACACAGCCCTGTACCTGCTGTGAGGTATCCCAGCTGAGAGCAGGACAGGGAATGACTCTTGGACATGAGGGAAATTTTCCACAGTGCAAATAATGAGCCATTTCATATTCTGTATATATATTCTATGTATATATATTCTCTCTATATATATTTACACACTATATGTGGATATATACACACACTGTATATTATATGCATGCTATATATATATATACACATATTACATATATATATTTTCTCTTGGAATATCTCCCCAGAGAAGCAGTGATTTGCCAACATCAGACACCTTTAATATTCAGCTGGACAGGTTGCTGGGTCATCTTGTCTAGATGATTCTTTTCAAGAAGGGTTGGACCAGATGACCCTTGAGGTCACTTCCATCCTGTTTTCCATGATTCTGTGACATCTTGCTCTTCCAGCCTGCTCATCTAATTGCACTGTGCTAGACCAAAAGCTAGGTAAGGTTTGCAGGGAGAAGCAATGTTGCCACACAACTGTGCTGCCAAGTGTAAGGGTTTAACAGCCATTCCACTGCTGTGATGACTGAACTCTCTCTGCTTGCTTCTCTGGTCATGCAGGTGGCCTGTTGTCATGAGAAGGGGTTTCTGGGTGAGGCCTTAAATCTGGTTTTCCCCCTGACCTGGCTCTGGTGACAACCAGTGATGGATGCTGAGAGGACAGTGAGCCCGGGGGCAGGTGTTGCTGAGTGGTCTTTGTTGTTCTCAGCACTTTGGTCCTGGCTGGTCCTGTCCTGTTCATCCTTTCCTGGAGGGAAGCTGTTGATGAATCCTCCTGCTCTTTGCCAGTGCTGTCTCACAGAGGATGAGGCGTGCAGCCCTGTGTGCTTGTGCTGGAATGGCAGTGAGTTATGTCTGGCGTGGATCTGAGCTCGCCAAGTGCTTTGGCTGGCAGGGGAGGGATGGATGGATGTGTGTTGGATGTCTGAACCCTAAGGAGATGAAAACAACTGGAGGGGCCTGTGCCACAGCCAGAAACTGGAGGCAGGCTCAGCTACAGTGCTGGCACTGTGTGTTAGTGTTTCCACAGGTTTGGGTGGTTCTTTTTTCCCCCAGTGATCTGGTTTAGAAGGAAGCAGGTTCCTTCCAGTGTCTCTCTTGTGTGTGGAGGAGTAGATGAGCAGTTGCCTCCAGGAGACTGATGCCTCTGTGATCAGGGCACTTGTGTTCTCATGCTATGCCTGAGAGTTAGCGTGGCTCTCTTTATTTAAGCTTTTTTGGTTTAAATAGGTAGAGGAGGAAGCTAAACAGTGTTTAACCTGGGCATGATGATATTAAACCAAATCAGCCCTCAATGGCAGCACAGTTGTGTGGTGGCTGCAAGCTGAGCTACTACACTGGAGCATTCAGACTTCTGAATCCAGTGTGGGGTGGGAGCCAAAGAACTGGTCTGTGAAGCCAGGAATGGCTGTGTGAGATGCCTGTCAGTGCCTGCAGCCAGGGCTCCCAGCCCCTAGGAGGGAGTGAGGGGTGCAGGCTGCCTGCTGGCTGGGACCCTGGCTGCTTGTGCTGGCTGGGAAGAGAATTACGTGCCAGGCTTCAATGCTGCATCTGCTGGGTAGATGGCCAGGGACTGGCAGCCCCATTTTGCAGGGAGTCTGAATTGCTTATTGCATGAACAGGGGAACTGAATCCAGTTCAAAATCCCTGGTTCCTCAGAGTGAGCATCGTGTGAGGAGTCTGACATCACTTTTATTAGTGTGCCCACGTCCTGGGGTGCATTAAAAGGAGTGTGGGCAGCAGGTCACAGGAGGGGATCCTCCCCCTCTGCTCTGCCCTGCTCAGGCCCCACCTGGAGTGTTGTGTCCAGTGCTGGGCTCCCTGGGATAAAAAGGGCAGGGATCTCCTGGAGAGAGTCCAGAGGAGGCTGAGGAGATGCTGAAGGGCCTGGAGCATCTCCCCTGTGAGGAAAGGTGAGAGAGCTGGGGCTGTTCAGCCTGGAGAGAAGACTGAGGGGGGATCTGATCAATGTTTATCAATATCTTAAGCATGGGGTGCAGGGGGAATTGGCCAGCCCCTTTTCAGTGTCTGTGGGGACAGGACAAGGGGCCATGGGCTCAAGTTGGAGCCCAGGGAGTTCCCCCCCAATGTGGGGAAGAACTTCTTCCCAGTGAGGGTGAGGGAGCCCTGGGACAGGCTGCCCAGGGGGTGTGGAGTCTCCTTCTCTGGAGAGATTCCAGCCCCGTCTGGACACCGCCCTGTGTGCCCTGTCCTAGGGACCCTGCTTTGGCAGAACCCCATGGGCTCTGGAGGGCCCTTCCCACCCCTGTGATTCTGTAACTGCACTGCTTTTTATGGTGGCCTTGACTGCTGAAGGGCTGCTGCCCAAACTTCAGTGTCACCTTCCCCAAAGATATTCCTTCCAAGCAGAGGAGAAAATTCGTCAGCGCACAAGAAGTAGCACTCCAGCTTTACCTTGTCTTTGAGGGAAGAAAAGAACCCCACAACCCTCAATGTTCTCTATATAATCACAAATGTAGCTTTTTTCTTCTTTTTTCCCTTTCACAATGAGCACTAAATCCCCAGCAAGACAGAGCAGCAGCACTCTGAGGGGGTTGTTCCCGGGTGCCGGTTTCCCGTGCCGCTGCAGCTGCTGGGCTCTGCTTCGCTCCCCGTAGCACTTGCTCAGTTCAGAGTGGCTGCAGCCTCACCCACTACAGAAGGCTCTAATTTCATGGCTGTGTTAGAATAAATGCTGCTTGAGAGTTAGGATTAAATCTTGGAGTTGCATACGAATGCAATTCTTTTCCTTCCCTGAGAGCCAGCTCAAGCTGCTCTTGGGGACCTAATGTACTGTACAGCAGAAAAGGGCTCATTTAAAGAGGAATGCTCTGCAAGGAGAACCTGTTAGCTTCCACCCCATATTACTTTTAACATGATTTTACTAAATACTGAATTCTTTCCCTAGTAGAGAGCTACCCTTGTGTAACCTCTGCTGCTGAGTGCTTTGTGACAAGGGATGGCTGGTTGTAACTCAGCTGTGATGTTAGTTATCAGCCAGCTCCATAGTTTGTTATCAAATCCAGGCTGTTATTCAGGAATACAATGTTTTCTTTCAGGTTGCCTGTCTGCAGGACTTGGATTGAGACACAGGAGTTTATTACAGCAGGGCACACTTTAATCTTGATAATGAAGAAAAGCAGAAGTGTCATGACAGTAACTGCAGATGAGGTAAGTGTCTTCTAAAGGTGTGTTTGATTTTCCCCAGTGCTCTATGAAAATGAGATTAAAAAGTTCATTTTCTCTTGTTGTGTAAGTATCAGCTGGTTTGACTTCACTCTTTGATTTCCTTAGCATTGTTTGTGGCTCATATAATAAGCAGAAAATAAGCCCTGCATGTTTCAGACATTCTGGGCTCCCTAGGATAAAAAACCAGGGATCTCCTGGAGAGAGTCCAGAGAAGGCTATGGAGATGATGAAGGGCCTGGAGCATCTCCCCTGTGAGGAAAGGCTGAGAGAGCTGGGGCTGTTCAGCCTGGAGAGGAGAAGACTGAGAGGGGATCTGATCAGTGCTTATCAATATCTGAAGTGTGGAACACAGGGGGGAATTGGCCAGCCCCTTTTCAGTGTCTGTGGGGACAGGACAAGGGGCCATAGGCTCAAGCTGGAGCACAGGGAGTTCCCCCCCAATGTGGGGAAGAACTTCTTCCCAGTGAGGGTGAGGGAGCCCTGGGACAGGCTGCCCAGGGGGTGTGGAGTCTCCTTCTCTGGAGAGATTCCAGCCCCATCTGGACACCGACCTGTGTGCCCTGTCCTAGGGACCCTGCTTTGGTAGGGGGTTGGACCTGATGATCCCTGGAGGTCCCTTAGAAGCATTTCAGCATCTCTCCCCACTGTTGTTGCTCAACACCTAATGTGATGATGCACACATTACTCTTACTAACTTGCAAATCATCATCATCAATCCCCCATTAACTAGAACCTGGTTCCCATTCTCTGGAGAAATGTGTCTGTTTGTGTGATGACACAAGAACCACAGCTGTAATTGTCTTGTTTATCACAGCTGAGGCTCGTGACAAACCATGTGAAAACCCACATGAAACATCTATGAAAATACAGCAGAGGAGTGGAACCTCCTAGTTAGTGTATCCTACAGCACTCCTTCAATAAACAAGGGTTTCTTTTACACCCTTAGGCCATGTGTTGCACTGCTTCATAGTCAGCTTGCCTGGGCATGATGCCCTGTGTCCGCTCAGTCCTTGCTGATTTCCTTAGAATCACAGAATCATTAAGGCTGGAAGAGACCTCCAAGGTCATCTCATCCAACTGTCCCCCTACCACCTCTATCACTCACTAAACCCTGTCCCTGAGTACCTCATCCAGCCTTCCCTTGAGCACCCCAAGGGATGGTGACTCCACCACCTACCTGGGCAGCCTGTTCTGATGCCCAACCACTTTTTTTGAGGGGAAATTTCCCCTAATTTCAACTAAGGGAGTAGCTGGTACCACAGAGTTGTTCACTTTCATAGTCTTATGGAGAACATGCTTTCCACTAGAAGCTCTGAGGCAATGGAGGACTCTTGCTGCTTTGCAGTTGTTTGTGAAGGACCTAATAACTAATTATGGAAAACTAATCAAACTAAGACAATTATATTTAACTAGCTGCATTCTCTGAGTAAAACCAAAACTGATAACCCTCTTGCAGTGCTGTTCTGCTGTGAGGGAACTTCTGGCTTGGGTTTGAGAAGACTGACAGCCAGTTCTGTGATCATGGTGATGTTTTTAAATAAATAAATCTATATAAACCAAAAGAGAAAAAAATGGCTTCAACTGATATAAACAACTTTTCATGGAGGCTGTTTCTCTTAGGAACACCAGACACAAGGTAGGGTAGCTGATCTGGGAGCTCTTCTAAATATCTCTTGGGTAATTCAGGGTGAGTCTAAGTCCAGCAGACTTAGACTTCATCCAAAGCCTAGTCCAGCAGACTTAGACTTCATCCAAAGCCTAGTCCAGCAGACTTAGACTTCATCTAAAGCCTAGTCCAGCAGACTTAGACTTCATCCAAAGCCTAGTCCAGCAGACTTAGACTTCATCCAAAGCCTAGTCCAGCAGACTTAGACTTCATCCAAAAAACGTGGCAAAGGAGTATATTTGTGTTGCAGAGAATGATACCCAAGATGAATGTTGAGTGGAATCTTAACATTCAGAGTATCAAAAGTTTAACCTATCACCAGAGTGACCTGGATAATCTAAGTGTTCAATTAGATTAGATTTAGCTGTTGAATTTATCCTCAGCAAGCTAGGAGTGAATTTTCAAGTTAATTCCTAACTTGATAAAGTAACAATACAGTGCAGCCTGTGCCAAGACTTCCTCAAGTAGCTCCCATTTGTGAGTAGCTGTCACTGGTGGATGAGTGGAACTGTTTGATCTTCATGCAGGAAAGCATTTGCTTGCAGAACCTCACTGGCTTCTCTGTCTTTGCAGAACGCTCTGGACTACCTGGAGTGTGGGCTGAGCAAGTCCTACAGCACTTCCAGCCATGCTCTGGGCATAGACCTGTGGAGAGGAAGAAGATGTTGTTCTGGTAACCTGCAGCTGCCACCACTATCCCAAAGACAATCAGAAAAAGCAAGGACACCAGATAGAGACGTTGTCTGTAGACCAACCACTCTGCCTTTGCTGACACCTCCAAGCATTGCAATCACCTCTTACCAGGACTGGTAGGTTACTTCCCTTTGCTGTGAATTTTCAGGGGGGGCTGGTTGTTTTCTGGTTTCTGGTGGGGTTTGATTTGGGTTCATAATAATCTCATATATACTGATCAGTTGTGGTGCTGAGAGACACGTGGTGTGTCATGGACCTCATGCTGCAAAGGAGTTGTCTCTCTTTGAAATTCTGCTTCTGTTGAAACCTTTCTTGTCCAATTTCCTTGTGTATCTTCATTAAACTCCTGTGTTGTAAAGTCCCATCTCAGATGGAGGATTTGCATTATCAGCTTTCTGCTCACAGAAGAGTTCAGGATGGTGGTAGACTCTTTGACAGCCGATTGAGGCTTTAGCTCTCTGGCTCTTTATTTGTCCAAGTGTTAGAAGAAGGGCTTGGAACAGTGTTTGAATCTGATGTTAAGCTTGAGGAAAGTCCCAGAGAAACTACCAGGGAGCTGACTGAAAGAGGGTTGCTAAGAGGTGAGTTCCAAAACAGAAACTGAATGTTAAATGTCAAGCCAAGGAAACTCATCTAGAGGCAGGAGAGGAGGGCAAAGCCCTGCCTGGTTTGTGTTGGGATTGCAGTGGTAGATTTTAATGGTGAAATAAGGCCAGATGCCCAGCTTACTGCTTGAATCCTGAAACAACATTGCAATGTGTCTTTGAAACCTGTACTCCTCACCTCAGACTTCAAGTGTCCTTTGGATTCTGGTTTTCAGATGCACCACTCTCCATTTCCTTTGGCAGCAAGATGTGTTCATGTTGTTATTCCCAAGTCTGATTCTGGTTTTAGCTTCTGTTAAGCTCGATGCTCATTAGAGCTGGGATGTCAGTTTACATGTGAACAATTGCAGAGGGCACCCTGAATTCATTTGTCAGTGTCCTTTAAAAACATTTTTCCTCTCAAAAACCATTTTAAAACTGCCTTTGAGATCGAGGAGATGCAGGAGTAAAAGATGAATTAGGAGAACCTTTGGTTCAGTGTTTGCATTTAGTTGATGTGGATGAATTTGACAAAATTCCTTATCTAATATTTCAGATGGCTTGTAAATTTTGATGATAAAAGGGTTGGTCTGCCTTTCATGAGCAGCCCCTTTTGTGGATGTGCTGCAGCTTGTAACGTTGTCCTGGTGGCAGGACAACCCAGAGCCTGTTGAGAAGGTGTGCTTTTAGGAAGGGATCAGTTCTGCTCTTTGTGCCTCTACCCTCCGATGTGATTTAGGAAGATGTGAGGAGTCGCAGGGATTCATCCTTGGTTTCCCTCCTAACACAAGGGGGCATTGCTGCTCCTCTGTGCTACAGCAGGCTCTGGATGTGAACTGCATCACACAGCATCAGTTTCCCTTGAGCGGTGTGCCAGTCAAAGAGACAACACTTGGAATTGATGCTTGTGGTGCTGCTGTTTCTCTCTTGCTGGGAATCTCTTGTGAGTGAGCTTCCAACTGCCCTGTTACCCTCGAATCTGTCCTGTCTGGTCACAACCAGATAGCAAGGTGGGTGCTGCTGGGTGGGATGACTGTGATGTAGAGTGGTACCCACATGTTACATGGGCATCTTTGCATCCCCTTCACCTTTCTGACCTGCTTCACCTTGCTGCTCTGAGAGCTGGGCAGAAGGTTGGTCTCATCTTCCCATCCCTAAGGGCTTCTTACTAGGTTAACACTCTTCTCTACCCAATACCAGGCTGACACAATTTCCAGTCACTCAGAGCCTGACTCTGCTCTCAAGGAGCAGAATCAAGCTTGAGATGTTTTGTGTAGGAGAGGTGCAAGCTGGACCTGGTCCCTGAGCATTTTGGGCTGTATTGTGGTTTGTTTCTGCAGGAAACACACCCTGGAGGCAGGTTATATTTGTGTGAGCCCAGTTTGTGCTGTGCTCAAACAGCTTTGGAATGATATGAGCATTAAGAGACTCAGTGAGTGGGCAATAAAGTGGTAGGAAAATTCCAGTGTGGGTAAATACAGAATGATGGATCTGAGTGTGAAAGAATTGTAGCTGCAAACCCAATATTGCTGCTCAGGAGCAAGAAGTAGGGAGGTCTGATAGGCATGCAAATTCAGTGCTTGCTAATGGTCAAAAAAGCCAATTAATTGTTAAAGATTTGAAGGGAGAGAATAGAGGATAAAATACAGAACATGAGGATGCCTTGGTTGGAACCTGTTACTTGGTCAAGTGTTGGATATAGTATGGAGTTCTGGGCCTCCCTCTCAAAAGAGGGGCTAGGAGAATAAATAAGAGCTAGGTGTAGGAGAGTAAAACAGAGCTAAAGGTCTCAGAGGTGGTCAGACATTCAGAACAGCTTCTGCCCAAGGACACTGGAACTCTTCAGCATGGAAAGGGCAGTTGAGGAAAGAGGAGAGACTGAGATCTTGCTAGGGGTATGAAGAATCAGAGCTGTAGGGGTTGGAAGGGCCCTCCAGAGCCCATGGGGTCCAACCCCCTGCCAAAGCAGGGTCCCTAGGACAGGGCACACAGGTCGGTGTCCAGATGGGGCTGGAGTCTCTCCAGAGAAGGAGACTCCACACCCCCTGGGCAGCCTGTCCCAGGGCTCCCTCACCCTCACTGGAGAAAAGTTCCTCCCCATGTTGGTGTGGAACTCCCTGTGCTCCAATTTGCAGCCATTGCCCCTTGTCCTGTCTCCACTAACCACTGAAAAGGGGCTGGCCAATTCCCCCTGCACCCCATGCTTAAGATATTGATAAACATTGATTAGGTCCCCCCTCAGTCTTCTTCTCTCCAGGCTGAACAGCCCCAGCTCTCTCAGCCTTTCCTCACAGGGGAGATGCTCCAGGCCCTTCAGCATCTCCTCAGCCTCCTCTGGACTCTCTCCAGGAAATCCCTGTCCTTTTTATCCCAGGGAGCCCAGCACTGGACACAACACTCCAGCTGGGGCCTGAGCAGGGCAAAGTAGAGTGCACCCTCTGCAAGTTTGTGGATGACACCAAGCTGAGTGGTCTGGGTGACACAACAGGAGGAAAGGAGCCATCCAGAGGGGTCTTGCCAGGCTGGAAAGATGGGTCTGGGGGAACCTGATGAGGTTCAACACTGCCAAGGGTCAGGGGTGGCACTTGGGCCAGAGGAATCCCAGCCAGAGATCCAGACTGGGAGAAGAGCTCCTGGGGAGCAGCCCTGTGAGAAGGACCTGGGGGTTCTGGGGGATGAGAAACTGAACATGAGCCAGCAGTGGCTCTGGCAGCTCCCAAGGCCAATGGGATCCTGGGCTCCATCAGCAGAGGGGTGGCAGCAGAGGTTAAAATTTTTCCCCAGTCCTGCTCCATGTTTTCTAACTAAAGCTTTGTGATGATCAATCCAGGCAAGAGAGAATACTGAGGGTGTGAAGAATATATCTGTAGATACATTTGCAGCACCCAAAATACTTCTCTTACCCTGTTTGTTGGTACTTTGCAGCCCCTGGTTAGGTCTGACAGCTAGCTTCTGCTCTACACCATTTCTCCACCTCTGACTCAGGTCTCTGGAGACACTTTGGCAGTTTTGCATCAAGTTTCCATGTTGAAATGAAACTAAGGTCTCTGAGTCTCAAAGTGTAGGGAAATCAGGGCCTTAGGAATTCTGTCAAGCTGGAATTCTATCTTAGGTTAATATTCTACCTTAGGTGAAGAGGAATTCTATCAAGGTTAATATTCAGTGCAGCAAGGAGTGTGCTTTTTTAGGCCATGGAGATTCTGTTGAGCATTTAGACTGTAGGGTTAAGTGCTGTACTGAAATACATGTGTTGCTCATTGTCCAGTGAAAAGGTGCCTTGTTCTGTGGCCAGCAGGTCAAGGGAGGTGATTCTGCCCCTCTGCTCCACTCTCATGAGTCCCCAACATAAGAAGGACATGGGACTGTTGGAACAGGTCCAGTGGAGCCATAAAGATGATCAGAGGGATGGAGCACCTCTCCTGTAAAGCCAGGCTGGGAGAGTTGGGGCTGTTCAGCCTGGAGAAGAGAAGGCTCCAGCAGATCTTACAGCACCTTCCAGTCCCTGGAGGGGCTGCAAGGAAGCTGAGGGGGGACATTTTAGAAGGGTAGGGAGCAATAGGGTGAGGGGGAATGGGTTTAAATTGTAAAGGGGGAGATTTAGATTGAATATTAGGAAGAAATTCTTCACTGTGAGGGTGGGGAAGCCCTGGCACAGGGTGCCCAGGGAGGTGGTGGCTGCCCCATCCCTGGAGGTGCTCAAGGTTGGGTTGGATGGGCCCTTGAGCAGCCTGGGCTGGTGAGAGGTGTCCCTGCACATGACAGGGGTGGGACTGGATGATCATGAAGGTCCTTTCCAGCCCAAACCATTCCATGGTTCTGTGATTCCCTTTTGTGTGAGCACAGCAAGGACTCACTAGGTGTGAAGGGACTTCCCTGCCAGCAGAGTTGGATGCTCTTCATCCATGTTCTTGCCACCCACTATAAAAAAAACCCAAACACTAGTCTGTCTTTACTTTTTAAGATTAATTTTCTACAGCATTCATAATTAATCAGTGACCCATAGTGTCCTGTGTGTCTGGGAGCTTCCAGTACTATTGCCAGTCATTTGTCAGTGACAGGGTCTGTCACTTCTTCAATCCAGATGCTGTGGTGCAGGCTGAAATCTCAGAAAGGAAATTACTAAGGGATTGATCCTGTTTTCTGTGAGCATCTCCAAATCTTCCTGCAGTTGGGGTGTGGAAGGATGGGGGTGTGAGTCCATCACCATGCTCTGGAGTGTGTGCGCAGGGCTGGCTGCTGCTTAGGATCAGAAGCTGCACTTGTAGTAGCACATGTTGTTCTGCAGATGGGGATGGTGGGCAGCAGATTAAATGAACATTAAAACCAGAACAGCAGCAGAAAATACCAGTATAATTTTGGGCAACTGGAGTCTGAGACCTAACCTCAAGGTGAAATGCTGACTTCTACTCTGCCCTGGGGAGGCCCCAGCTGGATCCTGTGTCCAGAGCTGGGCCCCCAACACAAGAAAGATGTGGGGCTGTTGGAGAGGGGTCAGAGGAGCCACAGAGATGCTCAGAGGGCTGGAGCAGCTCCCCTCTGGAGAGAGGCTGAGGGAGCTGGGCTGGGTCAGCCTGGAGAAGAGAAGGCTGTGGGGGGACCTCACTGCAGCCTGCCAGTGCCTGAAGGGAGCAGAGGAACAGGAGGGGAATCAGCTTGTTCAAGGGCAGAGACTGGCAGGACAAGGGGGATGGAGTGAAGCTGGAGGAGGGAAGGGTGAGAGGAGAGATTGGGGGGGAAGTTCTTTGCAGAGAGAGTGGTGAGGGGCTGGAAGGGGCTGCCCAGAGAGGGGGTGGGTGCCCCGTGTCTGGGGGTGTTCAAGGCCAGGTTGGCTGGGGCCCTGGGCAACCTTGTGTAGCTCCAGGCCTGAGGTTGGTGTCCCTGCCTGTGGCAGGGGGTTGGAGCTCTGTGACCCTTGGGGTCCCTTCCAACCCACACCATTCTGTGATGACTTCAGGGAGGGGCAGCTCCTGGCTGTAGGCTGGGAGGGAGTAGCTGAGGGAGAGTTAGAGAAGGCAGAATGAAAACGGGGATGGAGATCTGCAGTGAGGATTGATTCAGTGTCTGTGGGGACAGGACAAGGGGCCATGGCCTCAAGTTGGAGCACAGGGAGTTCCCCCCCCAATGTGTGGAAGAACTTCTTCCCAGTGAGGGTGAGGGAGCCCTGGGACAGGCTGCCCAGGGGGTGTGGAGTCTCCTTCTCTGGAGAGATTCCAGCCCCGTCTGGACACCGACCTGTGTGCCCTGTCCTAGGGACCCTGCTTTGGCAGGGGGTTGCACCCCATGGGCTCTGGAGGGCCCTTCCAACCCCTGTGACCCTGTGATTAAAGAGGATAATAAACCTCTGCTCAGGCTAGAAACTAAGCAGGAGGCAATATGCCTGGTCACTCCTTTATGTAGAAATCCCATGGGGGGAAATATTTGGGATAGTAGGGAGCTTAAGTAGGAAAAGTGGAATTAAAACCAGAATTTGAAGGAGCAGTATGTTTTGGAGAAGTGTGGGTTGTTTTCTTTTTAAATGTTGATTCAGAATGTAGAATGATGCCCTATGAAATTACTTTAAGTTTTAATTTTTAGATAATTTCAGGTTCAACTAGGTAAGAAGAAATATGCTGCAGGCTTGGAATAGAGAAAAAAAATAGGTGAGCTGGTTTTCACTTACAATGTGAAAAAAACCCCAACCAAACCCTAGGAGGAAAAGGAAACAACCTTCAAAACAGGTTTCTGGTTTCTATATTTCTGTTTAAAATATCTACATCATGGAGGAGTTGAAGTTGGAAGGAATCTCTGGACATTACCTGGTCTAAAATGTTTATTATCACATAGTTATTGTAATCAAGCAGGATCAGGATTGGATGTGCTTCCTGTGCTTCAAAAGTCTCTCCCACGTTTCTGTGGGGCATTGACTTACCTTCAAACAGGGGGCCAGCTGTGTTCCTCAAAGCAGCTTGTATATTCCATGGAGAAGAGAGATTTGACTTGCATTATCCAGAAACAGCACAGTGTATGTGATTAGTTTTGAAAAAATCAAGACTTACCAAGGTTTTTCCTGGAGTTTCCTAATGATCTGAAAGATGTGGGGGGTACCTGAGAGTGTTATACCTTGAAACAGTCCCAAAGGATTGTCTGCTCAGTGAGTTTTGCTCTTCAGTAGGTGAAAATACTATTTTTATTTCTCAGTTTATTATTCAGAACTGGCTCATTCCCAGTGCTGAACAGGGGGGTTGGTAGGAGCTTGGCGTGCTGGAGACCCCTCAAGATAGTCTCTGGAAAGCTGGAAGTGTTCTGTTGGGAGGTGGTTCTTAAGATCTAGCTGTAGACAACATAAAAATGGCATGAAGGAGTTCACTGAGGCTGAAATCTGCCTGAGGTGGGAGGCAGGGGCTGCTTGTCTGGTTTGGGAAGAGGAAATCCCTTGAATTTGTTGTCATTGTTTCCCCCCTCCCCTACTTGATTTTAACACCTCACAAGGATGTGGAGGAGGAAATGCAGATAGTGAGATATAATTTACTCTACAGTTTTGCCACAGTCTCCCTTAGTTTCCACCAGAAAATATCCCATCCTTGCTGGCTTGGGCTGGGGTGTGGTGGTTCTTCCTGGCCAGGAACAGTGTGGGGTGGAGGATCAGTCCAAGATCCTAAACCATGATGCCATCCTGGCACTCCCAGTTAGCCTGCTGGTTTGTGGGGGATCCCTAGTGGATCCCACCATCCCTGGCTGACATCACACCACAAATCCTGGAGATCTCTTTATAAAAAAAAACCACAAGAATCCTTTGTAACAGGAAAAAAACCCCCATCTCTGGGCAAGCCAAATGTCCAGGGGTCACTGCATGTTCATTTTATAGGTAGTCACTGCAAGAGCAGATGCATCTAAACCTGCTGCAGAGATAATTTCTGCTTTCTCTGAGTTACCTCTGGAGTTATTTTCTCAGCTAAAAATAATCCAGATAAGTGTTTTGACTGCCTATATTTAGCTGTTGTCTGTTGCTGTCAGGTTTTGAAGTTCTTGGATCTTCTCAGTTGGAATGTTTTCTTTATTTTCCTGTTTTTTCTTAGATAAAAACCCCATGGCTTGTGTGTGGTGTAGCTGGTGTAGAGGAGCTTCAAGAAGAGACAGAACGTTGGATTAGTCATAGGCTTTGAATTGAAAATGCCATTGTTTTTAGCAATGTCTCTTTGTACACAACTTCTGGCTTGTTATTGTGATACAATCTTTGTCTTAGCTTACATTGATTTCTTGATGAGAAACTTCCAATGAGCCAGCAGTGGCTGCTGCAGCTGGGAAGGGCGATGGGATCCTGGGCTCCATCAGCAGAAGGGTGGCAGCAGGGACAGGGAGGGGATTGTCCCTCTCTGCTCTGCCCTGGGGAGGCCCCAGCTGGATCCTGTGTCCAGAGCTGGGGCCCAGGACAAGGAAGATGTGGGGCTGTTGGAGAGGGGTCAGAGGAGCCACGGAGATGCTCAGAGGGCTGGAGCAGCTCCCCTCTGGAGAGAGGCTGAGGGAGCTGGGCTGGGTCAGCCTGGAGAAGAGAAGGCTGTGGGGGGACCTCATTGCAGCCTGCCAGTCCCTGAAGGGAGATTATGAGCAGGAGGGGATTCAACTTTTTATAAGGACAGACAATGGCAGGACAAGGGGGATGGATTAAAGCTAAAGGAAGGAAGGGTTAGATTGGTTATTAGGGGGAAGAGTGGTGAGGGGCTGGAAGGGGCTGCCCAGAGAGGGGGTGGGTGCCCCGTCCCTGGGGGTGTTGAAGGCCAGGTTGGATGGGGCCCTGGGCAACCTTGTGTAGCTCCAGGCCTGAGGTTGGTGTCCCTGCCTGTGGCAGGGGGTTGGAGCTCTGTGATCCTTGGGGTCCCTTCCTACCCAGACCAGTCTATGATTCTATGATTTTAGTCTGCTTACATGCTCAAAATGATAGCATCCCTTTTTTCTTATGCAGTACAAAGTCAGCCTGGTAATTTTACTGTAGATGATCCTGAAGTTTGGTGCTGGAGGCTCTGCCCTGGAGATACTGGTCGTTGAAAGCAGAGGCAGCTCTAGGCACACAGAGACAAAGGCTTTTCATGATTCAATTGTAATTATAGACCTCAATCTAGAATGAAGTCAGACAGCTCAAAATGCATCCAGAATGGAAAGAAATGAGTCACTGTTCATTAGGAAAAGACAATGAAACTTCTGAAATATTATGTTCAAACTTCATCCTCCCAAGAAGATAAAATAAATGGAGATTATGGAAACACAGTTGATGTAAAAGCTGAATCAGCCAAGAATTTGACACAACTTTCTTTTTATCTTTAAAATTCTGACTAATGATAAGTTCTGAAAGGAAAGAAATCAAACCTGGCTTGCTTTGTTACCTGGAGAACTACCTTGTTCTCAGCTAATCCATGACATGCCCTCATTTTCCAGCCCAAACTTGAGATAAATCCACTTCCAGAGTACACTTAGGAAACAAATCCATGTAACCAAGCTACTGGATCCATTTACTGACAACAGCCAGTTATCTCTGACTTCTGTGAGCAGTTCCTTGGGTGGTAAGTCTCCTTTGAGATGGTGCTTCTGGTCTCTGTCTGTCAGAGGAGACAGATACCACCCTGCAGCCTCACCTCATGTGGCTTGTGTTTGTGACTGGTAACTTCATCTGTCTGTGGATGTGGGAAGTGTGTCCCTGGGTGATTCCTCATGTTTTGTGTTTGCCAGAACATCTCCAGGAGAATTGGAGACCAACTCCTCCAAGTACTGACTAATCTCAAGAGTGACTTGTGGTGTGGACCCACCTGACTGGTGGATGTCCAATACCTTTAGATCTTCTCATACATTATTTCATTAGCTATGTCATGACCTCCAGGAGTCTTTTTAGCTTCTTTTTTGTGTTCCTTCCTGGAGCCTTTGAACAGAGACCCTGATAACATTGAGAGTGTCATGGGAATGGATTAGGGGGTCAAGAGTCATAGAATCATCAAATGCATTAAGGGAAGGGAAATGGACAGGACCTTCAGAGGCCATCCAGTCCTACCCCTGCAGTGAGTAGGGACACCTCCAAGTAGATCAGGTCTTTCATCAACCCTGACCTTGAATGTCTCCAGGAATGGGGCCTCCATCACCTCTCTGGGCACCCTGTGCCAGGGTCTCACCACTCTGAGTGAAGAACTTCCTAATGTCTACCTTACCCCTTCCCTCTCCCAGCTTGAAGCCATCACCCCCTGTCCTGTCCCTTCACTCCCTGGTGACCAGCCCCTCTCCCACGTTCCTGCAGGACCCCTTTAAATATTGGTATGCCACAACACAGTCTCCCCAGAGCCTTCTCTTCTCCAGACTGAGCCAACCCAACTCTCCCAGCCTGGCTTCATAGGAGAGGTGCTCCAGCCCCTTCATCAGCTTAGTGGCCTCCTCTGGTCTCAAAACAGTGATTTTTAAAGAATTACTTATTTCTCTTAGGATAATTTTCCTTGACTGGGAGTTGAACCAGGGCTGTGGCAATGAAAGCACCGAATCCAGCCCCCAGACCATTGCTTGGACAGCGCTATATTGATTTTATATTTTCCCCATACTCTTCCTTCTATTATGTCATTTTCATTCTCATTCCATGAAAATTAGACAGTTATGTTTGTTAGGACTTTATATTTAACAAGGGTGGTACCCATGGCTGAATTGCAGTGGTGGCACGGGCCTAGCGGCGGTGGCACGGGCCTAGCGGCGGTGGCACGGGCCTAGCGGCGGTGGCACGGGCCTAGCGGCGGTGGCACGGGCCTAGCAGTGGTGGCACGGGCCTCGAGCTACGTGCCCATCTCCTCTCCAGGCAAATATCTTTCTAGAGATTGCCTCCTACCCCATCTTTGTAGCCACATAAAGGCTTTTTTTCACCAGATCAGGCACAAAGGATGTGTGAAATCCTTCCTGCATTGGCTTCTCTCGAGTCACCACAGAGGTCTCTGCCTGTGAAGAATTAAGTTGGCTTATGGAATTAACTTGTGAAATATGAATCTATGGCTCTGAGATGAGAAAAGACTCACAAGTACTACAGATTGGTCTGACATATGTGATTACTCACTATGGATAATATAGAAGGCATTTAAATGTTCTGTGAGAAATAACTCTAAATCAAGCACAAAGTTGCTAAGGAAATTACCATTATGAATAAGGTATCTTACATCATACCCCCAGAGCTTATAGTATAGAAATTTATTTCCTCATATGTTCCTACTAGGAGATAATACCATAAATACCTGCAAGAAAAAGTATGGTGATGTGAAATTGTATTTTTTTTTTTTACTTAAATACTAAGAAGTGGAAGGAGTTTGGATAAGTTGTGTCTCTGTCTTGCTGTGGTGTGGTTTACTATGGAGAAAAATGTACCCGGTTCAGGACTAAACAGGAGGTGGAAGGCACCAGGCTTAGTGTTACTGCTGACTTCATCCATGTTCTGGGTGTGGGTAACTTTCCTGTGACAGCAGGGACCTTGTAGTGCTCTGCTCAAATGGTACAATGTCCTGCTTGATGTGGGTGACTAATTCAGTGTGAACAGAGGAGCATCCAAGCCACTCAGAGCTCTCAAGATGCCTTTCTTAGCCATGGACTTAAGTTATTTGTGATTAATATGAGAAGTATTCTGGTTCTTCTTGACCCTGTTAGCAGTACTAGGTGTTTTAAAGACCTAAAAACTTAGGAAATCATATACAGAGGCTGGAATTGTTGTGTGCTAGCCCAAAACCTAATAGACAAGCTGCTGCTTGAATGAGAAATGGCCTGTTTGAAAGCAACTGGATGCTAATCAAACAGGAAAAGCTCAAAGGGTCACCTTTTAGGTCATGCAGATCCTGTTCAACCTTTGCTAAGTTCATGGACGTGGGTAGATGCAGTGTCCTGGTTGACTCTGAAAAACAAACAAGGATGGACTTTTCCAGTTGCTTCTTTCTTTTGCAGTTGGCTCAGCTCTTACGCTGCAAGCTGGAGGGTTGCTAGGTGCTGTGGATGTCTTCTGTGGCCATTTATAGCACTCCAAAGCCCTATACAAGAATTACTAGTGTGTGCCCTTCAGAAAACTTCAGAGACCCCTAAATCTGGGGGGGGGGGGAGGGGGAGGAGGAGGAGATTCAGACAGTATAATTTTAAATGAGAGCAACCTTACCTCACAATGGTAATATAAATTGCAGTGAATTGTTGTTGTTGTCTTATTTGCCTCTTTTAATGTGGGAAATTTGTCATGCAAACCGGTAATTAGGGATGGGTTTCTGCCTCTCAGCATCACAGCTCAGGAAACTTTCAGGGAAAGTATAAGAAAAATCCTCAGATGTGTCATTTAAAGCTTTCTGTCACAGAGCTCTGGCTTGGGAGACAGCAGATGTTGTAACCAAGCAAAGGCAAGCAAGTCTTGGGGGTTTTGCTTAAAAAGGTACAAACCCAACACTGAAGAGCCTCCAGCTTCTGAGCCAGAGACATCCCTGCTTTGGGCTTTGCTTGGTCTCCTCTTAAAGAAGATGTTATTAAGGGAGAGCTGAAGAAGTTCACTCCATTGGCATCCCTGCAGAGGCTCCAACTGATAGTTCTTTGCTGTCACCTTTATATTACTGTTGAGCACCTGGTTTGTACTGTGTGTTTTGGGAGTTGGGGTGCTGTGGGGTGGCTCTCCAGATCTAATATCAGATTAGATATTCTAATATAACATATAATCTAATATTAGATTAAATATTCTAATATAATATCTAATCTAATATCACATTAGATATTGTAATCTAATATCTAACATCAGATTAGATATCCTAATCTAATATCTAATCTAACATCAGATTAGATATTAGGAAAAAAAATTTACTGAAAGAGTTGTGGGGCTGTGGCACAGGCTGCCCAGGGAGGGGGTTGAGTCACCTTCCCTGTATCCTTAAAAAAAGGGTAGATGAGGTGCTCAGGGATCTGGTTTAGCACAGGATGGGAATGGTTGGACTTTATGATCTTAAAGGTCTTTTCCAACCTTGGGATTCTGTGATTCCTTTGTTGTGCTGTTAGAAGATGTGGCTGCTCAAATATGTCCCAAATTAGAATGGTGAATTCTTATCATTCAGGCTAAATTATTCTTTTTAAAGCATCAGTACTTGGTGTGATGGATTAAAAATGTCAGACAGAGGTGATACTTAAGCAGATGCTGTCATTGGATTTGCTGCTACTCTGATGGAGATAGAAGTAAATTTGGGACTAGACTGGGGTAGAACTCAGCAGCCCTCACCAGTGGAGTGGATGTGTGTGCCTCGTGGTCGTGATGGAAAGGTAATAAAGAAGTTGTGAAGTACATATTTTACCCTTTCTTTTTGTGTTGGTCTCTTCACCTTTCCTTTCCCTGTTTCTCTGCCTCTGTTGTGTCTGGAGAGAGAACTGACTCCAGCACTGGAAGGATTCAGGTTCCCTGCCACAAACACATCCTTTTGTGTAGCTCTGGCTGTACAGCTTTTTTTTAAAAAAAAAAATCTATTTTCTTGGAATCTTTTCCAGGCTTTAGGGATGGTGCACCCAGCTCTCCTTTTCCCATCAGTCACCCCCCAGCTTTTTCTCACCAGCCATTGCTCTGCCTTACAGCTTCAGCTGTCATTCCCTATCCTTACACTTTGATCCACAGTCACTTCTGTTTTCATGTTGAAGCCTTGTTCTTTAGCATCTGTTTTCCCAGCCACTTCCCTTTCTAGAGCTTCCAGTTCATTGATGTCTTTTTTGTCTTGCTCTGAGTCTCCTCTCAGACATTTCTCTTTTGTTTGATTCAGTTGCCTCCCCCTTGCATCTCAGCCTGTCTCCCATTGCCTGGCTTGCTCTTGTTTATTCTCAGCTCGGCAATTACAGCTCCTGCCTTAGGCATCGAGCTGAAGATCACATCCATGTCAGTCCTGTGACATTTCCACTGCAGATTTATTCCCTCCTCTCCTGCAGTCGCTTTCACTCTGTTCTTTTCCTCTACAAGTGCCTATTCCCATATTCTCTACTCTCTCTCTTCTACCTTGCTATTTCCTCTGCTTTCTCTATTCACCTGTCTCTGTTGGTTTAGTCCAAGAGAAAACTGTCATTTCATAGCTCTTTTCTTCCTTAACTTGGTTTACTTTTCCCCCAAACCCTGTGATTCTGGCCTTTCACAAACACAGAGGGTCCTCAGCTGCTCTCTGTCCCTCCAAACTCATCGCTTGCTTTGGTGACCCAAGTCTAGTTCCAGTTCCATGATCACTCCTACTCCCTCATCAACCCTTTTCTTTTATAATGGAAATACAATTTAGCTGACCTGTTAGAGGGGGACAGTGATTTCACTGCCTCCTACTTAAGATCACATGGTGTCTCCTTCCCTGGAGATATTCAATACCTGTCTGGATGCCTATCTGTGCAGTATGAGCTGGGGAGCTGCTTTGGCAGGGGGGTTGGACCCCAGGAGCTCTTGAGGTCCCTTCCAACCCCTGCAACTCTGTAATTCATCTCTCTGAGCTAATGGGCTTTTGGAGTTGCTCTTTTGAAAGTCCATCTCAGATCCTCTCCCAACCCATCTTCTACCCCATGTGTTGGGCAGAAATCCAGATGTTAAGTAGTGACTGTGCTGTTGAGATTCCCTAATGTCACTGGCCCAACAGGGTTTTTTAAACATCAAAAACATTTAGATTTTAGCCTAAAAAAACCTTGGCCTTCAGGAGTGAGATGGAGCCCCTCCCTTGTGCATCAACAGCTGATGATAAAGGTTCTAGAGGCAGCCATCCCTCCTGAATGACCTTTACAACCCCATCTTTGCACAGATGCCTGACTTCATCCAAGTGAATTCTGCTATGTAATGAGGGACCATCCAAGTCCTTCCAGAACCAGCAAAGGATCAGCTCTGTCCCTTCAGGAGCACATATCACACATGTGCACCCAGGCAGCAAACAGCTTGAACAATGATTACAACTACTCAGGGAGGACGTGTGGTTTATGGTTTATAATGGTTAGTACACCTAAGAGCCTTAATTTTCAATTTATTTCAAAGCTTGACAAAGATCTTTAGTTTTGCTTTTAAAGATGGAATACTGAAAAGCCAGGATTTCTGGAAAGAAGAGTCTGTACTTCCTAAAAATGTTTCCCTTAGGTTTTCTGCCTTTGAAAAGAAGTAAAATTAGTGCCAGCAAACCACAATCCCTTGAAAAAAAAATTCTAATTAATTTACATAGCATAATCTTTTTGAGATGCTTTGCTACTGTGTATGGATAGAACAGTGACCCAGGTAACAGAGGAGAACTTCCAAGCTGGTTTCACCCAAATATGCTTCCAGAGAGCATGTTGTATAGAATCATAGAATGGCCTGGGTTGGAAGGGACCCCGAGGGTCCCAGAGCTCCAACCCCCTGCCACAGGCAGGGACACCAACCTCAGGCCTGGAGCTACACAAGGTTGCCCAGGGCCCCAGCCAACCTGGCCTTGAACACCCCCAGACACGGGGCACCCACCCCCTCTCTGGGCAGGCCCTTCCAGCCCCTCACCACTCTCTCTGCACAGAACTTCCCCCCAATCTCTCCTCTCCCCCTTCCCTCCTCCAGCTTCACTCCAGCCCCCTTGTCCTGCCAGTCTCTGCCCTTGAACAAGCTGATTCCCCTCCTGTTCCTCTGCTCCCTTCAGGGACTGGCAGGCTGCAATGAGGTCCCCCCACAGCCTTCTCTTCTCCAGGCTGACCCAGCCCAGCTCCCTCAGCCTCTCTCCAGAGGGGAGCTGCTCCAGCCCTCTGAGCATCTCCCTGGCTCCTCTGACCCCTCTCCAACAGGCCCACATCTTCCTTGTCCTGGGCCCCAGCTCTGGACACAGCATCCAGCTGGGGGAGGGCAGAGCAGAGAGGGACAATCCCCTCCCTGTCCCTGCTGCCACCCCTCTGCTGATGGAGCCCAGATAGATCATCCATCTGTACAGACAGATCATCCAATTACTCTGCCAACAACCAAAGTGAAAAGTCAACTAACAGCTCTTCCTTTCCTCCTGAGCATGGAGGACACTTCCCAGTTACCTCTTCCCTGGCATTTTACTTTATCCTGGTAGTTACAACTTAGAAACAGGTAAATAATAGTGTTGCTGTAAAGCAATAGTATGTATTCTTGTTGCTTAGCAATTTCTCTCCACACAAGGAAGATCAGCCTCTGATGAGGAATTGTGTGCTTGAAACTACTGTTTTCCACCTGTGTTGGTTACTCTAATTAAAATATATGTAAGCCTTCTGTGATCCTGGGTGCTTTGCTAAGGTAGAAAGCTTGTATAAAACTCACCAAAGTATACTTAAACTTCTGAAAATGTCTTTAACCATCCTTGTTCTTCCAAGGGGGTTGATTTTTCCTGCCAACACTACCAGGCCCTTTTCTCCAATCATCTTTTTTCATGATGAAAACCTCTGCTGGGCTGAACCCAGGACAACATGGCTGGTTTCTTCTCTGATGAGCTGAAAGTACTTGGAAGTTCCTCTTGGACCTCCTGATCCTATCACACACAGTAATCTGAAATGGTAGTCAAATTATTGCATTACACTGTGTTAGTGGGACATCATTGAAGTTCAGGGAACCATGAGATGCTTGCTGATTGATTTTTGTTTGAATATTAGGGGAACCTTGGTAAACTGATCCTTGTACCCAGTAATCCCTCCTGGTGCAAGCATAGCAAAATTGATTCTTCACAATTATTGCCAAGTTTATTCTGATACTGAGCTTTCATGCCAGATAGCTCAAGTCCCTTGAGGTGTTCTTGTTCTCACCTCTTCTTGGCTTATCCTGGAGTAAAGCAGCATGACTTGACAGAATTCCAGTACTAGAAATCAGTAGAGACTACCCAGACATTGGCTGCACGGTTCTCTGTGTGCAACAGCAGAAGCTGGCAGAGGGAAGGACGGTGGCTGAAACAGAGTGAGCTGTTCTACAGCCTTCTTGGTGGGTCACTGTTGGCTCCCCTTGCTAGCAAGATGTGCAAGATGTTTAACAGAAGAAATATCTGGTACTTATTGTCAAAATACTGTGAGGTTGTGAACCAAGCAGCTTGTGTCCTCAGCATGGAGAAGCACCTGCAGTGCCCAAAGCAAGGGTGGCACTTCACAGAATGCCCAGGTTGGAAAAGCCCTTTGAGCCCCTGGAGTCCAACCATCCCTGTGCTGTGCTAAACCAGATCCCTGAGCACCTCATCTCCCCTCTGTTAAACACCCCCAGGGCTGGGGACTCAGCCCCCTCCCTGGGCAGCCTGTGCCACAGCCCCACAACTCTGCCAGGGAAGAACTTTGCCCTCCCAGCTGAGCTGCCCCTGCCCTGGGGCAGCTTGAGCCCATTGCCCCTTGTCCCATCTCCTGTCCCCCGGCTGCAGAGACCATCCCCCACCTCTCTGCACCCTCCTGGCAGGGCAGGGGAGGTGGGGAGAAGGTCTCCCCTCAGCCTCCTCTTCTCCAGGCTGAACACCCCCAGCTCCCTCAGCTGCTCCTCAGAGGATTTGCCCTCCAGCCCCTTCCCCAGCCTGGTTGCCCTTCTCTGGACTGGCTCCAGGCCCTCCATGTCCTTCTGATGGTGAGGAGCCCAGAACTGGACCCAGCACTCGAGCTGCAGCCTCCCCAGTGCTGAGTATGAATACTTGGTCTTGTCTGTCTTTAAGCTTCCAGAAGGGAGAGCAGAGGCACTTGGTCTTGTCTTTCCAGAAGGGAGAGCAGAGGCTCGCTTCCCCCCACTGTCTCCTTTTCCCATCTCATTACCTTCATCCTTCTTGCAGTTCCTTGCTCCATCAGCAGCCTTCCTGCATCTCCCCACAGGCTGGGGGCCTGATGTCTCATGATTCATTGATGGCTGGCCGAATAACGAGCGGCGCTCCCTTAATGGACACTGGTTCTGAGCTGTCTCTGCACTGAGGTACAGTAGGTACTCAGAGTGAGGAGCATGGCAATGCACTGATGGCTTGTTGCAGAGAGCTCAGAGAGGAGGTTCCCTTTATTCTCCCTGCCATTTAATGCCTTTATGATCCTGCTTCACTAACATCAGATGTATTCTCACAAAACCCTGCCAACACCCTGTTTTGCTTCCTGGGGAGTTTAGAAAGTTCATTTTTCTATTTTCTGTTTGGAATTCCAGGTTCTCAGCATTTGTGGGGGTTTTATTTCTACTTCAGTGTAGCACTGGAGCTTCTCTTTGTCTTTCACAGGCTGCCAGTACAGTTGAGATGTAGAATAACACATCATGGTCTAACACACCATAATTCCTACAGCATTAAATGTTCCCTGCCACTGTGTGAAGCCAGGCTCAGAGAGTTGGGGCTGTTCAACCTGGAGATGAGAAGGCTGTAGGGAGATCTTACAGCACCTTCCAGTCCCTGGAGGGGCTGCAAGGAAGCTGAGGGGGGACATTTTAGAAGGGTAGGGAGCAATAGGATGAGGGGGAATGGGTTTAAATTGTAAAGGGGGAGATTTAGATTGGATATTAGGAAGAAATTCTTCACTGTGAGGGTGGGGAAGCCCTGGCACAGGCTGCCCAGGGAAGTGGTGTCTGCCCCATCCCTGGAGGTGTTCAAGGCTGGGTTGGATGGAGCCTTGAGCAGCCTGGGCTGGTGAGAGGTGTCCCTGCCCATGGCAGGGGGTGGGACTTGATCTTTAAGGTTCCTTCCAGCCCAAACCATTCCATGGTTCTGTGAACCTCTCAGTATCAGGTACTCATTCCAGTATCCTGATAAACATTCCAGTATCCTGAGGTTCCTTAGGATCCTCAGGCAGGATGTTCTGCTCTTTCTCTTGCAGTGTGAATGGTGAAGAGTGTAGGAGCAGGTTGGGTAGGTGCCTGGGACAGTCTGCGATGGGGCAGCTCTCTACAGCAAGCCTCCTGCTGGAACCTGAGGAAGGCACAGGAATGTTTTTCTCAAGTGTTCTGAATTAGAGAGGATGTAGAGGGACTGGGTAGGGGTTGTGGGATTCATTGTATAATCACTGCCTCTACTGTGCCATCAGCCTCTTGTGTGCAGATCAGAGCACCCTCACCGCAGGCTGCCTGGGCATGCGCTTCCCTGGCTTCTCCTTCTTGAAAAAGGTTTATTCTATGTGCCTTTAAGGTCACCTACTTTTAAGCAGTTAAAAGATGCTCTGCCACTCCCTGTAGCATTGTGTTCTGTCAGCATCAAATCTGGCCTGTAACTTCCTCACCTGGGTTTCTTCTTTTTATTTTGCTAGCCTTGCAAGCCTAGAAGTTGTTTTCATGCCTTTATGTCCAGGCAAAAACCTCTTGGGTTTTGTTATTTCTAAATACATATACTGTTTATATTAACATGCATTAATTTACATTATCTTTGTGGGGAGGTGCTGGATCCCCCATCCTTTGGTGTTTCCCCCTGTTTTCTCTCCCAGTGCTGGCTGCTGTGTCAGGGCTGTGCAGTGCCTGGCAGTGATTTTACCCTTTGACCACACATAGATCCCAGAAGAACAAAGCCAGCTGCTTGGGCAGCGTTCAGCTTCACCCTCAGAGCCTGCATTCTCACATGCTTTGTTCTTGCAGAATATTATTGTTATTTTATTTATTTATTGATTATTTTTTTCCTACCAGACCTTTTCTTCCCTGCCCACCCCGAGCACTGCGCACATCTCTATCCCAGCCAGAGCTGCCACTGTCCCTGGGGTCACTCTGGGTGTGCTCAGGGTGTGCTCAGTGATGCCTGGGAACAATGTCATGGTGTTAGACAGCTTGTTAAAATTTCATGAGAATCTGACACGCTCATAACACAACACAGAGCCGACCAGAGTCCACTTGTCAAAATAATCCCGAGCCAATAAGCATGTCATGGGTGGAGCTACTGCAGTATGGGTAAAACTAATTCTGAATGGAGACCTATTTATTAAACATACTGGTGCTGAATGAACCAGGTTACTGGGCTTGTGACAGCCTGGGGGAATTCCTTGATTTTATTAGTGCACACTGAAAAATCCAGTGTTTTTCTGTGAAGTCTGTGCAGCCCAAACGCTTTAGGAAAGGGATTGATCGGGGAGGGGGGGTGGGGGGTGAGGGGGGGGAGCTGGGTGTTATGAATTTTTCATGAGCTGGTGTGCAGGGCTGAATGGCTCCGGCGCGCGTCGGTGTGTAGCTGGCGGGCGAGCCGCATCCACACAGCGCCTGCTGACACAGAAACACTTTGGCGCATTTTCAGAGGGGAGAGCTGGGGCTGATAAAGGCTTTTCTGACAGCCCTGGCTTCTCCTCCTTCCATTTCTGCTGCCGTTGCTTTAGGCAGCCCTTTCCAATTCGGAGCCCAGCCTTACGAATGAGCTGGGGTAAGCTCAGCCGATTCACCAGCGGTTTTCATCTGCGGCGATGCCTGTGTGAAGGCGGTTTTGTTCCCGGTCTCTGAATGGTGAGAGCTCACGTAACGCCTAAGCTATGACAGCAAAAGATTCTTCCAGGGAACTCGCTACTCCAGAGTCGGAGATTTACATCAGGACTTTCAAAGAACAAATGCATTTAGAGCTTGAGCTTCCCAAGCTGCCAGGGAACAGACCTACGTCTCCCAAAATCTCTCCTCGCAGCTCCCCGAGGAACTCTCCCTGCTTCTTCAGAAAGTTGCTGGTGAATAAAAGCATCCGCCAGCGTCGTCGCTTCACGGTGGCACATACATGGTAAGATCTGGCTATCAGCGCGGCTTCAGCCAAACAATGTGCGTAGCTGTGGGGTTAAACAGGGGGGAAAAGGAGCTGAGAGTCATTCACCGTACTCCCTAGGAGTGTGGAATGAATAGAGCAGAAGGCAGCCAAAGTATGTATAACGCAGTGCCTCCACGATTGTCATTCAGCTTCTGCTCCCCAGAATAAACCCAGCCCGTTATTCATGTGTGCCTTGGTTAATCTCTCTGGAACAAAGGCAGCAGCCGGTAACTTTCCCAGGCGTTATGTTGTTGTAGGTAGAACACATGAATTGGTTTCACAGCCTTCAAGACATGGTGGGTTGTGGTTTATTTCCCTTGCCCCCATCAGCTCCAGGTGACTGCGGGTGAGAGCGCAACGCAGACCGGGTGATTTGGGCTGGGTACGCTTGGGGTTAAATACTGGAGAGGGCTTTGACTTCACCATGAGGGGCTTTTCATAACAGTTCTTGCTGGCTGCAAATACCCCTTCTTCTAGTCATTTTTTTCAAGGAAATTCTGGCTACAAGTCATCTTTTTCCCTCCCTTCAAATTGCTAACCCCAAATAGTCAATTTGCATGCCATTACTGCTGATTGTGAGCTGCCTCTGACTGTCAGTTATCCTGGTTAAGCTGTGCCATAAACAGTAATTAAAATATATAGTTCAGGAAAATCTAGGGGAATCTTGTTGGTTCATTTTCTAAATTACTTCTCCATGGGATTCATATGGTCCAGTGTTTGAATTCCAGAAGTCTCTGCAAATATTCACTAGTTGACTGTGGGAATGAAACCAGGAAACTTTCAGTATCAGGAGTATTTTTAAGCCCTGCTTCCACATCCATACCTGTTCCTTTCCTGTTCCGTTGGTTGAATCAGAGGAGGGAAGATGAGGCTGTCTATCCCCTTTGTGTCTCTGTGGGCTGCTTGCTTTGGGATAGCTGAGATGCCCATCCTTGTCTGCCTGTTTTAAAAATAGAGCATAATTTTAAAAGGGATTTTTTTTTTTGAGTGATGCTGGAATATCTCAAAGTTGTAAGTCCTTCTGAAGCGAGTTACTGATTGCTTAGAGTGGGTTTGGAGCTCTCACTGTGGATCTGTGCTGTTAAACTGGGAGAAAAACAAGAGGAAAAACTGTCAACTTTGATACCAGGGAGTCAGACTGGGTAGAACTGGGATAACTGATTTCTAATTTTATTTTATTTAAATGCAGTTCAAAATGCCTTTGGGCTTGTAGCAGCATTCAGTTCAAATTAGGACTATGCAGCCATTCTGCCTTTATTAATTATTACTTTTTAACATCCAGGCATTAATAACAGCCACCCAAACTGGTTCCATGCTGGGATGGGTTTGGTGTGTTCTTCAGCATCCTCTAGAATTGTAACTGGTTCCAGGTTGTGGTGCTTAGGGTTTATACACATCGACTCCCTTGAACATCTGTCATATCTCTCAGCATCAAAACAGCTGCTTATCTCACTCCCCCCACCCCAGCATGTTTTGGGAGGTGCTGTACTGTGGGAAGGTGGTGCTGCTGGGAATGGAGAGGAGCACAATGTGGTCACACTCAGTGCAGGGCACTGGTATTGTTTGGGAGGAAAAAATAAAGAATATCCATATATATGATTCTATTATATCTATGGTGACCTGTGATAGAACCTGAGGGAATGGTATGGAACTGAAAAAGGGGAAATTTGGGTTGGATATTAGGCAGAGGCTCTTCACTGAGAGGGGGGTCAGGTGCTGGCACAGGCTCCCCAGGGGAGGGGTCACAGCCCTGAGCTGGGCTGAGGGCAAGAAGCATCTGGACGATGCCCTCAGTGTCACCTCTGACTGGGCTGGGTCTGTGTGGAGCCAGGAGTGGGACTCGATGGTCCTTATGGGTCCCTTCCAGCTCAGGGGATTCTATGATCTCCATTCTCTGATATATATATTTATGTGTGTGTGTGCACATGTCATTGATAATCTCTGCTTGAATTGACTTGCAAAGGAGGTGGCATCACTCAGGGTTCCTTTTTCTTAACCGAGTGATGGAATATTCTCACTCTCTCTCTGTTTTTAAGAAGTTTTTAATACCAGGTGGTTACAAACTGCACAGGGGGGCAGGACAAGGGGGATGGATTAAAGCTAAAGGAAGGAAGGGTTAGATTAGATATTAGGGGGAAGTTCTTTGCAGAGAGAGTGGTGAGGGGCTGGAAGGGGCTGCCCAGAGAGGGGGTGGGTGCCCCGTGTCTGGGGGTGTTCCAGGCCAGGTTGGATGGGGCCCTGGGCAACCTTGTGTAGCTCCAGGCCTGAGGTTGGTGGCCCTGCCTGTCGCAGGGGGTTGGAGCTCTGTGACCCTTGGGGTCCCTCCCAACCCAGACCAGCCTGGGATTCTATAAGGGTTTTAACCTTAGGCCAGGTGGAAACCGGTGGAGAAAGGCAGACAAATCCCCCTTGAGTGTGAGGGCATGTTTGTCGCAGTCAAAACCCAGAGCAGACCCAGATGCATTCCCAGTTTGCTTCAGCGTGTTATAAAACAGGAGGGGATTGAAATGATGTCAGTGTGATACAGCCCTTCCCTAGAGGGCCTGTCCAGCTGTTCCCTGTGTGGTGGGGATGGGGTACTTCCAGCTGTGGAACTGCCTTTGCTGGTTAGATGGCAGCATGCAGCACATGAAAGCATCCTCACCTGCGGTAGGCAAAGATGCTGCTTATGTAAGGTGCTCTCTGTGCTCAGCTGGGAAGTGGCTGTTGGGTGGCAAAGGATTTACCTCTGGAGTAACAAAGTACCAGCTGCACAGTGATACTGAGCAAGGGAATGAGTTCCTGCTGTGGGGTATCATATAATGTGTAACTTCCAGAGCCTTGTGAACAGAGAACTTCCTTGCTTTGGGGGTTAGTGGTGTTGCAAATTATGGTCTGTCACCCTATTTATCATCCTTGCTGATGTTGTTACTTGAGGAATCTTCTGTTTGCTCTCTGTAGTCCTGATTTTCTCCTTTCCTGTTTAACTAATTGCCTTTTCTAGGAATCTTCCTTCTTTTATAACTGAATACGTTTCACCTTCTTCCTCCTGCTGCTGCTGCTGCAATCTCAGTTATCAGCAATTTTCTCCAACATCCAGTCATCAGATCTTATCCAGTAGGACAAAGGGGGGAAAAACCCCAAATCTGGTTTCTTTTTTAAGGTCAGGCTATGACTCAGATCCTTCTGGACTTCTCTTTTCCTTGGGGCTCAGCTCTCACAACAGGACATGACCGACATGGCAGGACACTTCCCTTCAGATGTTTGTTGAGCTGATCCCTTCCTGTCCCAACCCCCTTACCCATTTTTCCACGGCTGGTGTGGCTGTGTCTCATCTTCAGATTCCTCATTCCTGTAAAATAACAGCCCCAAAACTCTTGAGCCTTCCATGTTTCTCTTCCATTAGAATCCATGTGTCCTTTTTTTTCCTCCAGCATCTTGCCCTGGAGATCCTGAAAGCCCACATCTTATTTCTTCTCTGCTGATAGTCCCCTTGGTAGCAGCTGCATTTTGGGGCTTTTATGAGGAAAAGGGGAGGCTGTAGGGGACATCTCTTCCTCCCAGTTAGTAGCCAGCTCAATTCTGAACATGCAGTGCAGCCTGGATGTTGAGTTCCCTCTGTAGTCACTGGAAAGGGGACAGCATCTCCAGAAGACAAGGAGATGCAAGGTCCAGCAGCACCTCTCCACCACTCTGTCTGCACTCCCTTGCCTTAGCCCAAGGCCTTTAAAGCAATAGTTTTAAAACAGCTTTTATTTTCTACAGGTCTGCCATCTTATTTCTTGTCCAGTAATACTGCTGGGGCCACTGGGATTACACCCAAAGCAAGGTCTTTCCCAGCCATGTCTTGCAAGGTTCTGAGGACCTTCTAAGAAATGTAGATATTAGTGCATGCTGCTGCTTCAAATACTTAAATATTCTTTAAATTCTTAAATATTCTTTAAATTTTCTTTAAATATTTATCTTAAGGGTTAGATTTATCTTAAGGGTTAGATTTATCTTAAGGGTTAGATTTATCTTAAGGGTTAGATTTTGCAACATGAGCTGGGGAGCTGCTTTGGCAGGGGGATTTGGACCCCATGATCTCTTGAGGTCCCTTCCAACCCCTATGATTCTATGATAACCAGCTCTTCAGTAGTGCTTATGCAAGCTAGATGCCATAGCTTCTTAATGTATAGACAGTCACTGGCTGTGTTGTGTGATGAGGGCTAGACTTTTGATCAGGTGATTGCTAGGATATGATGTTTGTTATATCTCTTAATTAAGACTTTTGTGGGGTTTTTTCAGTTTAATTCACATTTCTCTTTGAGCATCCTTGTGGTTTTAAGCCTGTTTTGTCTTTCTACCTGTTACCTCAGGTATGAAGAACATAGAGGACAGAGCAGGCATGGTGTATGGGTAAATCTTGCTCTGGTTTTCCTTTGGGTTACCCTGCAGTGCAATTAAAACTACTTTGCTTTTCAAAATAGGATGCAAAATATAAGTCATGTGCTAGCCTTAATCTTTTGAAAACATTATCTGTTTTCATTACACAGTAATCTTCAGTGGTGAAATTTAGGAAGTTAAATAGTATGGCACGATCCAGTCAGGGGGGGTGGGTAGCATTTGAGTTTTTTCCAAGCCTGATGAATAACAACTGATCTCTTTAATTACTTGAAGCTGCACAGTGTACTGCAGGCAAATCAAAGCTATCAGGAGATGTCACGTTTTGTTTTGCTTTCTGATCATTGTGCCTCTAGAGCCAGATCAGAAAGACTTTACCTGGTGGCAGCCCACTCTTGGAGGGGTGTTTCAGGCTTTGGAGGCTGGCTGTATGCCTGGACTAGCTGAGGGGAACATGTTTTATAGGACCCATTAATTTCTCTGGTGATTTGGTCACAGGATGGTGGTGTGTCTGAGTCGAAGTCACATGGTGGACTGGAGCTCCTGGTGGGACCTTGTCCCAGTTGGGGTCCCTTCAGCACCAAACCCAGCACCGCGTCCGGCTACCGTGAGGTGGGCTCTACCCTGCTTGGCACCCTAAGCATCAGGACCCCTCACCTGAGACCTCCTGGCCACCTTCATCCCTTACTTGGGCTGAAGGAACTGAGTTTTGCTTTGAGAGAAAGCTCTCCCCACAGCCTGTCTCCCTGGAGGTACCATATGATGTGCTTTTGGACCCATGTCAGCGTTGCTATTTACATATAGCAGGATGCATTTCCATAGTCCCTGTCTCTACTTCATGAGCTGCTCTGTTTGTGTTTCTCACTGAGTGTTGATGTGATTTCAAGCTTTCTTTTTTCTTTTTTTTGATTCTCATTTTGGAGAACTGAGATGATTCTCTTGCTTTCTGGAGTTTCTCTTTCCAACTGTGTCTGTTATTGGACACGCTGTGTTGCTCAGTTATCTACTGAAACTCTTAGGAGAAACAATCTGAAGTGAGAGTAGGGAAAAGGATGGGGGAAGAAACAGAAGGTTCTGCTCTTTTTTCTCTGCTGAATACATTCTCCCATCTGTCCTGAGGAGAGTTCTCAGCACTAACAGTGAGTGGTAGGAAGGATTCCCAAGGACATTAAGATGAGGGGGGAAGACTTCTTCAGACAACACAAGTAAGCTCATGGGACAAACACAGGACCACCCATGTAATCTTTAGCTCTGTTTTGATGGTGTAGCAGAACCTCTCAACCCTGGCTGCATATGCAGATGACATGAAGGAGAAACTTCTTTCATCCCACAGCCACTTGGGAAAACAGTGTTAAAATACTCTGGAGCCATCCAGAGGGATCTTGCCAGGCTGGAAAGATGGGCCTGGGTGAACCTAATGAGGTTCAACACTGCCAAGTGTCAGGGGTGGCTCTTGGGCCAGAGGAATCCCAGCCAGAGATCCAGCCTGGGAGAAGAGCTCCTGGGGAGCAGCCCTGTGAGAAGGACCTGGGGGTTCTGGGGGGTGAGAAACTGAACATGAGCCAGCAGTGGCTCTGGCAGCTCCCAAGGCCAATGGGATCCTGGGCTCCATCAGCAGAGGGGTGGCAGCAGGGACAGGGAGGGGATTGTCCCTCTCTGCTCTGCCCTGGGGAGGCCCCAGCTGGATCCTGTGTCCAGAGCTGGGGCCCCAGGACCTCATTGCAGCCTGCCAGTGCCTGAAGGGAGCAGAGGAACAGGAGGGGAATCAGCTTGTTCAAGGGCAGAGACTGGCAGGACAAGGGGGCTGGAGTGAAGCTGGAGGAGGGAAGGGTGAGAGGAGAGATTGGGGGGAAGTTCTTTGCAGAGAGAGTGGTGAGGGGCTGGAAGGGGCTGCCCAGAGAGGGGGTGGGTGCCCCGTGTCTGGGGGTGTTCAAGGCCAGGTTGGCTGGGGCCCTGGGCAACCTTGTGTAGCTCCAGGCCTGAGGTTGGTGTCCCTGCCTGTGGCAGGGGGTTGGAGCTCTGTGACCCTTGGGGTCCCTTCCAACCCATGCCGTTCTGTGATTCTATTAAGGATTCACACAGAATACAGCAGGTTATGATGTTAATGATAACTGGCTTTTTCTCTGAGTGGGGGGAGATAGAGAGGGAGTGGAGCTGTTCTCAGAGATGTAAATGCTACTTCTGGAGTCTGGAATACCTTTGGGTAAGTCTTTAATATTTACAGTGGGCTGTTCTGTGAGGAATCTTGATTTGGAGACATCTCATGACTTCCTGTGGTGCCAGAGACCCACCTGGAGAATCCATGCCCTCCTACCCTCACACACTGGCTTAACCACCGAGTTAATTAATTCTGTGCCAAAATGGTTCCTGGAGGGAGCTTCACTGACAAATTTAGCTGTGTTGAAAGCTCTGTTGGTGTGTGAAACCTGCTGCTGTGAGAGCAGCTACAGCTCTGTGCTGTGTGGTTCCAGGTTTGCTGCTCACGTGCTCGGTTGGTTGCCAGGACCGCCTGATAAACCACGAGTGTGTCTGCCACATAAGTTATGCAGTGTAGATCAGCTTCACCACAGAGCTGTATGTTCTCTGCTCCATCACTGGGTGGGTTTTTTAATCTGTTTTGGCTTTTTTTTTGGTTTCTGGATAACCCCAGCCAGCTCTCCTCAACAGCCTCTGTGTTTTACTCATGTTGCCTGACGTTACCTCCTGAGGAAATCATAGAATCATAGAATGGCATGGGTTGGAAGGGACCCCAAGGGTCACAGAGCTCCAACCCCCCTGCCAACTCCCCAGCCCTGGGGGTGTTTAACAGAGGGGAGATGAGGTGCTCAGGGATCTGGTTTAGCACAGGACAGGGATGGTTGGACTCCAGGGGCTCAAAGGGCTTTTCCAACCTGGGGATTCTGTCAATGGGGTTTGACCCAGTTCGCTTTGAGTTTTGACAGTTTCCAATAGAACTGATGGACAAGAGATGTGGGAACTTGGGATTAGGAGGCTGGCAAGAGCCTGGGGATTCATCAGCCACTAAATGAGATGAGGAGGAAGAGAAGACATGCAGGTAGAGGGAGGGAGCAGTGCCAAGGGACCAAAATGTACAACTGGGGGGGGGTCTTCTGATATCACAGCCAACATCAGAGCAGGAAAATGAACTGTTGGAAGACTTCCCAGAGACATGTGTGGTTTCAGAGGTGCAGAGCCCAACTGGGAACGGTGGAGTTGAGATGGATGGCCAGAGTTGAGCAAGGGGTCATGTCCTGGGCTGGACTGACTGACCCTGCTGCTAGATGTATCCACCAGCCGCTCTCTCAGCATCTCCCTTCTCTGTGCCCTCTGGCTCTGCTGTCCTTGGCAGAGAGAGCACCAGGGACATGGAGGTGTTTTCACTTTCTCTTTTATTGCCATAATAATCTGCTGCAGTAGAAGCTGCCTGTTTGCCTCCCATCTAGGACTTGTCTGGACTGGGGAGCTTGCATGGGTAGGATTAGGATGCCTGCCCTCACTAGAACAGAGCTCCCCTTTCTGTTTGATGTAGCCCTGTGGGAAGACCTTCTTTCTCCCCCTTCCTTTTTCCATATTGTTTTGTTTCCCCCTTAAGCCCCCAAGTTGCCTTTCATCATGCCAGAGCGCTTCACCATGGCTCTCTCACAACAGATTTAAATGCTATAAAGGCAAAACATCTGCACAGCACTTAATGGAATTAAATGGGAACCATTTCATCAGTTTGCCCTGCATCAGCCTGGGCTCATGTTGGGGTGGAAAGTGGGTTTTGTTGCACTTCCAGGAGCTCCATGTGTCCAGAGTGCTGTAGCTGGGTTATTGTTCAGGTGATGATGGCTTCTCATTGTGTACAGAGGCTGATGCATCATGGTGCAGGCTCCTGTTCTGAATAAAAATGCACTGCAGGTAGAGGCTTGCATGTGCGTATACTGAATAATTTCCATTTCATTGCAGATTTGTCTTGGTACAGTAACTCTTTAGCATTCCTGGTTTATCGATTGCTGACATAGCTCCCTGTCTAGACATTGGCCTGGAATAAACAAGCTGAAATCATACCTCCTGAAAGGAAACACAAGCAGACATTAATCTCATTTTATCAGGAAAAGAAATCAATTGATTTTGCTCTCATCTCGGGCACAGCTTTGACACTGATGCAAGTTGAGACAAGTATAGCCAAAATGTTTCAGAAATTACCTCCTTTTATGATACTAGCAGGTAGTTTGAGTCACAGATTCTCCTTTTATGATACTAGCAGGTAGTTTGAGTCACAGATTCTCCTTTTATGATACTAGCAGGTAGTTTCAGATTCATGGATTCTCCTTTTATGATACCAGCAGGCAGTTTTTACCATGGTATTGTAGTATTTATTGTATGTTCTTAAAATGTGCAGGGTACAGTTTGCAAATGAAGGGTTGCTTGCTGCCTTTTCAATCTCTAAAGTACCATACAAAGAGCTATCTGAAAATCAGAAAGGTTTTCTGCTGCTGCATCCTTTCAGAAAGCTTTAACGAGCCCTGCTGATGCTGTGCATAAGAGGGTAATAATTGCATAATGATGGACGACCTCATTAGGTGAGAGGGAAAAGTTTTCTTGCAGAACAGTCATGCAAAATCACCTCATTAGGTTAAAGGGGAAGTTTTCTTTCAGAACAATAATGCAAAATCAACTCTTCTATTTTATTGGATTCATTATTACCAGGATAATAAGAGAGCCTGAACCTGTAACCAAGCCCAGTGCCACAGAACTGAGGTCTGAGGGAGCTCAGCAGTGTTCAGAAAGCGTTCAGGTCTCGTGGGTTCAAGGGTGTTTTCAGATCTCTGTTCCTTAAAAACAGTGTATGAAGTCAAATTAGTTATTATCATTTCCAGTTAATGCTTATCACAGCCCTAATTATGCAGGTGTGGCTGAAGATCTCTTTCTCAGGAGCTCTGTGTACCTCTCTTTTAAGACAAGATGGAGTGGAGAATCATAGAATCAAAGAATGGCCTGGGATGGAAGGGACCCCAAGGATCACAGAGCTCCAACCCCCTGCCACAGGCAGGGACACCAACCTCAGGCCTGGAGCTACACAAGGTTGCCCAGGGCCCCATCCAGCCTGGCCTTGAACACCCCCAGACACGGGGCACCCACCCCCTCTCTGGGCAGCCCCTTCCAGCCCCTCACCACTCTCTCTGCAAAGAGCTTCCCCCCAATCTCTCCTCTCACCCTTCCCTCCTCCAGCTTCACCCCATCCCCCTTGTCCTGCCAGTCTCTGCCCTTGAACAAGCTGATTCCCCTCCTGTTCCTCTGCTCCCTTCAGGGACTGGCAGGCTGCAGTGAGGTCCCCCCACAGCCTTCTCTTCTCCAGGCTGACCCAGCCCAGCTCCCTCAGCCTCTCTCCAGAGGGGAGCTGCTCCAGCCCTCTGAGCATCTCCCTGGCTCCTCTGACCCCTCTCCAACAGCCCCACATCTTTCTTGTCCTGGGCCCCAGCTCTGGACACAGGATCCAGCTGGGGCCTCCCCAGGGCAGAGCAGAGAGGGACAATCCCCTCCCTGTCCCTGCTGCCACCCCTCTGCTGATGGAGCCCAGGATCCCATTGGCCTTGGGAGCTGCCAGAGCCACTGCTGGCTCATGTTCAGTTTCTCATCCCCCAGAACCCCCAGGTCCTTCTCACAGGGCTGCTCCCCAGGAGCTCTTCTCCCAGTCTGGATCTCTGGCTGGGATTCCTCTGGCCCAAGAGCCACCCCTGACCCTTGGCAGTGTTGAACCTCATTAGGTTCACCCAGACCCATCTTTCCAGCCTGACAAGATCAAGAGAAGAGGGGAAAGAGTTACCTGAATTTGCATGTTCAAAGCATCCTGCTCTAGGTTGCTGAGATCAGCAATCCCCTTGCTTATCTAGGGATTATTTTAGTGTGTGTTTTTCCTGAGGGGGATGGGTAAAGGATGAAAGAGAATCAAATGTGACACGTGGAAACGCAAGAAGAGGTTGGAAAGGAACACAAAGCCCAAGGCAAAGGAGAGAATGGGAGAGGACAGAAGGGTGGACAGGAGCTGGACAGCGCACTAATCCTGTGGGAAAGGGTTTTGGGATGACTCTGCATCGATTCTCATTGATGCAATCGCTGTTTGTCCCTGGCATGCCAGCTGTCCTTAGGCAGCTACTGCTCCCAGAGCCAGCTGCTGGAGTTAGAGCAATGCCACTGGAAGAGGCGAGTCCTTGAAGGCCCTGACCCTGTGTTCTTCTCAGCCTCCTAGGCCTGACCATCACCTTTCAAGGCCAGGTTGGCTGGGGCCCTGGGCAACCTTGTGTAGCTCCAGGCCTGAGGTTGGTGTCCCTGCCTGTGGCAGGGGGGTTGGAGCTCTGTGATCCTTGGGGTCCCTTCCAACCCATGTCATTCTATGATTCTCTGAGACACCCTTCAGATTCAGTCTCTGGGGGAAGTTCTGCCTGCTGTTCTCAGAGAATGACCTGGGGTTACTACCCTACACCCTTTATGCCTCCAGGGGCTTTGCATCTGCAAGTGGTTGGGAGCTCTTGATGAATGTGCTGCCAGCCCTGAGGTGGCTGGCAACACTGGCAGCCAGCTACTCTCCAGTCACACTTCAGTGCCAGCTTCCTAATCTTTATTAAAGCACCCTTCAGAGGTTTGAATGTGAGTGTCCTCAAGACTCACAAACATATATGCAGGCTATTACTGTTCAGAAGTTGCAGAAAACAACGTGGGGACTAATTAACCTAGCTGGGAAAGTAAAATTAAATAAAACAATGCTGTAAAACTTCTGGGAACGTACCCAGTGCTCACAGCATGAGACAGTCCTGTTCCTGGCCCTACCTTATCTTCAGAAACAGGAATTTTCTCCTGAAAAATCAGGTCCCTGTGAATTGTCATAGCAATAGGATTTACTTTTAAGAGGCTTAGGTAGTGTTCTCTGGCAGAAGTACTTGCTTAAAGATGCAGAGGCCTGTGTTGTTGTGTTATGCTGGAGAGCCCTAGACAAGCATCTACTTCTGGTGGCTCAGTGCTGTGTGTCTCCCTCAGACCAGCATTTAGAGTTCCTGCTCTGCCCAGTGTCACAGATCGATTTTATAATGCTGGTGGTTTTCTGTGAATAGGCTAAAAGCACAGAGCAGGTGATGTTGTTCTGCCTTAGAGATCACTGTCTGTATTGGCAGCTCTTCTTGCAGCTTCAGATAAAGGTAGATTAATTGATTTAGCTCATCTGGGCATACAAATTCCTGTGGGATTCCCTTACCTCACGACCTGGTGCCTGTTTCTACCAGTGACTGTTCAGACTGCAGCCTTCACAGAAGCAGGAATAGCAGCAGAATGACCAGGAATGGCAGTAGTGTGAGTTAGAGCAGCGTTTCCTCTGTCATCAACCCAAGCTGTTCTTGTGCACAGCAAAGAGAGTGTGAAGCTCACACTGATCACTGTGCCATTTACCTAGCTGCTGGGTAAATGGCACAGTGCTCAGTGTGAGCTTCACGCTGCTCCTGTTAATGGCTGAGTGACTGGGGGTTGGGAGTTCAAACAGAATCACAGAGCTGTAGGGGTTGGAAGGGCCCTCATGGGGTGCAACCCCCCTGCCAAAGCAGGGTCCCTAGGACAGGGCACACAGGTCGGTGTCCAGATGGGGCTGGAATCTCTCCAGAGAAGGAGACTCCACACCCCCTGGGCAGCCTGTCCCAGGGCTCCCTCACTGGGGAAAAGTTCCTCCCCATGTTGGTGTGGAACTCCCTGTGCTCCAATTTGCAGCCATTGCCCCTTGTCCTGTCACCACAGACACTGAAAAGGGGCTGGCCAATTCCCCCTGCACCCCATGCTTAAGATATTTATAAACATTGATTAGGTCCCCCCTCAGTCGTCTTCTCTCCAGGCTGAACAGCCCCAGCTCTCTCAGCCTTTCCTCACAGGGGAGATGCTCCAGGCCCTTCATCATCTTTGTAGCCCTGTGCTGAACTCTCTCCCTGTCCTAGGTCCCCTGCTTTGGCAGGGGTTTGGATCCGATGATCTCTGGAGGTCCCTTCCAACCCCTACAGCTCTGTGATTCTGTGAAATGTTGAGAAGACTGTCTGAGGACCTCTCCTTCCATCTCAAGAGGTCTCTGCTGTCATGTTAGCAATGAGATGCAGGCGATTACATTGGTGCAATGATAAGGAAAGCTCAGAAGAGAGAAGACAGTACAGGATGGAGAAGGTCACATTGGAACATACTCATGGAGTGAGAAGTGGGTGTAATGAGAACCCCACACTTTGTACAAGCATGATCTTGAAATGGGCTTCTCTGGGGTGCAGTAACTTGGCACTCTCTGGAGGTCTAGGATCTTAGAGACAGCTGCTGCCTTTTCTTCTGGCTTACTGAAGCCTTAGGCTATCATCTCCATAGACATAAGGACGTGTTCTCCCTCCCACTCTTTCCCTCCAACAAAAACACCTTCCTAAATCGCCAAGACTTAAGGCTTTGCCCTGTTTTCAAGGAGGGATTGATGAAAATCTGCACTACTGTACTTGAAACCTGTCTCCAGAAGAGAAAAAGAGTATCTTTAAATGTCAGGCTTTGCTATTTTTACAGCACATCCCAGAAAGCAGCTCTGGCATCGCAGCGTGCAGCGGCGAGTGCGATACGCGGTGTGCCACCCCAGACAATTATTATCCCTTGTCTTGTTCTTGTCAGTTGTTATTTTATGATGAAAAAAGAATTAGAACAAGTGGTAAATGTTTTCAGTTTGGTCAGCCTGGCGTGAGCTGCATGTGAATCTTCTTCAGCTGTGCTTGGAAGGCGTTGGAGGTTTGATTTTTGGAGACTAGTCTATGTACTTGGGGTTGGAATTGTGTTTACTCAAAGCCTCTAAACTGGGACTCTGCAGAAGGACAGGAAAAAATATCAGGGCTCTGTTCATAGGATAGAAATATTTTCTACACAGTGCTGGGTCCAGTTCTGGGCTCCTCACCATCAGAAGGACATGGAGGGCCTGGAGCCAGTCCAGAGACGGGCAACCAGGCTGGGGAAGGGGCTGGAGGGCAAATCCTCTGAGGAGCAGCTGAGGGAGCTGGGGGTGTTGAGCCTGGAGAAGAGGAGGCTGAGGGGAGACCTTCTCCCCATCCACCTCCCCTGCCCTGCCAGGAGGGTGCAGAGAGGTGGGGGATGGTCTCTGCAGCCAGGGGACAGGAGATGGGACAAGGGGCAATGGGCTCAAGCTGCCCCAGGGCAGGGGCAGCTCAGCTGGGAGGGCAAAGTTCTTCCCTGGCAGAGTTGTGGGGCTGTGGCACAGGCTGCCCAGGGAGGGGGCTGAGTCCCCAGCCCTGGGGGTGTTGAACAGAGGGGAGATGAGGTGCTCAGGGATCTGGTTCAGCACAGGACAGGGATAGTTGGACTCCAGGGGCTTAAAGAGCTTTTCCAACCTTGTGATTCTGTGTGATTCTGATGGGCTGTTTTATTGTATTTGGAGCATATTTGTATTGTTTAGGACTCTCATAATGTTAACAGCTAACAGTGTCTGACAGCCTGCTCCCTTTGTAGCGCTCACTCTGAATAGCCTCAAGGTGAACTTGGGAAACAGGCTTGGATTTAATGGTTAGTTAAAATAATTTAGAGTTAATTAAAAGGACTTAAGTTGATGTTGATTCAGAAAGTGAGATCTGAAAAATATTATGAGTGAAGATCATGGGTCTGTTCTGGAATAAGGGATGTGGAAGAAATTTGAAATTCTCCCTGTGGCCCCAGATGACAATTGCATTTCTCTGTTGGAGGATTCCTGTCCATCCTGATCTGGATCACTCACTCCCTCTCCATCACCTCTATCACTCAACCTCTCGTCATTCAGACTCAAATATCAGACCTGGGTTTTTACTCAGTCTTTTCCTGGATTCTCACTTCTTCTGAGCTGTATTTAATCATGATAAACTTGGGAAAGAAACCATGGTCTTGTTTCTGTGCTGAAGGGATGGGAGGTGAAGCACAGAATCAGACAGAATCACAGGGGTTGGAAGGGACCCCCAGAGCCCATGGGGTGCAACCCCCTGCCAAAGCAGGGTCCCTAGGACAGGGCACACAGGTCAGTGTCCAGATGGGGCTGGAATCTCTCCAGAGAAGGAGACTCCACACCCCCTGGGCAGCCTGTCCCAGGGCTCCCTCACCCTCACTGGGAAGAAGTTCTTCCCCACACTGGGGGGGAACTCCCTGTGCTCCAGCTTGAGGCCATGGCCCCTTGTCCTGTCCCCACAGACACTGAGAAGAGGCTGCCCATGTCCCCCTGTGTCCCACCCTTCAGCTATTGATAACCACTGATCAGATCCCCTCTCAGGCTGCTTCTCTCCAGGCTGAACAGCCCCAGCTCTCTCAGCCTTTCCTCACAGGGGAGATGCTCCAGGCCCTTCAGCATTTCCTCAGCCTCCTCTGGACTCTCTCCAGGAGATCCCTGGCTTTTTTATCCCAGGGAGCCCAGCACTGGACACAATATGAACGTGATAGGAGATAGCCAAGCATGATATTGAGGGTCACATTGTTAGCTGAGTGTGGAAGTGAGCTGGAAAAGATAAAAAACTTAAAAAAACCCCCTCAATTAAGTGTGCATGACAAAATAAAGCAAATATTCAGAAACCTTCAAGTGCAATTTATGGGTCATGCAATTCAAAATTTGCAAAATTTTGTGAGAACAGGGCTGGGTTTTGAGGTTGTCCTGGAAATAAGTCAGTAGAAACTCAGAAAACACTGTGAATGGAAGGGTGACTTGGCACCAAACTGATGAGGGTTGGAGGGTCAACCTGGAGGTGTAAGTCCTGAGCCTTTAGTTGTTTGATTGGGTTTTTTATTTATTTAGTGATTCTTATCCAAAGAAACCCTTTATTTCTGTATTAAAAATCTAATGGCCAAGTTGTTAAAGATAAAATTATTCTGATAAGAAAGGTCATGGTTAATTCCTGATTTCTCTTGTTAATTTGTTACAGAGGTAAAGAGAAAGAAATTCAAATCCTTTCAAGACTTGAGGGAAAATATTCCCCCTGTAATAAACACCACAGGCTTGTTCATTCAGATGTACTGGGGTGGAAACCCATTTCTTGGTGACAGAGCAATTGCTCGTTGTAAATGAGTGGCAGCAGTCATTGTCAGAGCCAATTTTTTTCCCCTTTCTTTATAAACCCAACAGCCCTGGGTAGTAGGGATACAAACTTGAAATGGTATTGCCTGAGGCAAATCATACCCTGGCTGATGGGTTTGATTTTTGCAAAGATAACAAGCTGAGTTACATATTTTTTTCTGCTTTCACTTATATTAATGGTTTGAGAAAGGGAAGCTGAGAAACTGAACCAGATTATTAAATCTGCCTTTTATCCTGCTAACGCTTCAGGTATAAGCTAGTGATGCCTTCAGGAATCTTTTTGGGGGGGAAAAAAGGGTATTTAGTGATATATAGAGAATATATAATGTATTTTTGTTAGGATTACAGCAACTGGGAGTTTTGGGAGAGCATTTGGTTAAATATCTGATGAATAATTCAGGGTCACTAATTGATGAACCCTGGCATAGAGACTGAAAGCCAACTACCAGGGTCTTAGACAAAGGGAATAAATACACAGTGTTCAGCTAAAGTGATGCCTTGGAAAGCTGGAATCAAAACTCCCCAGCCTGGGTGCCTGTGAAGCAGGGATCCTTTATTGCAGCACACATGGGATGGCTCCTTCAATTAAAGCCAAATTTCTCCTATTTATATAGATGAACTCTATATATTCATTGTAATTTCTAAGGAAAGGCAGGGTTATGCAAACTATTCCCAGGAAGTCATTTCCATTCACTCCTCCCAGATAGAGCATGCTCAGGGACACTCAGGGGGTCTTCTGGTGGTCTTCAGGGATGAAGGCTGGACGTCTTCCTCTCCCTCAGCTCATGCTCTTTCTGGTTTTCTCCATAGTTTCCATCACATGCCTGCACAGGCTCGTTAGGAACCCCTTTAGCTGAAACAAGATAGACTCTGTCTCTGAATTGGTCGTTGGTCCCATTTATGACTCCCCATCTTCCCTTTCTTCAGCTTTCAGGCCGTTGCACTGTTGTGGCTCAGTTTTGTAGCTGCTCTCATGGAACAGCTCACATGGTTACAGCCATATTCTACTAAAAGCCAAACCAAATCTATTCTTAAAACATGAAAATCCTTATATCAAAGTGATATTATTTGTCTCCTAAGCTGCATTGGCATCAACCTGTTCAGCATTATTACATTGCACTGAATCACAAGGATGGCTGAACTGGGAAGTCAGGGGCAGGAGGGGATGCTGTGACAAACCTGTGAACCACAGAACCACAGGGGTTAGAAGGGACCCCCAGAGCCCATGGGGTGCAACCCCCTGCCAAAGCAGGGTCCCTAGGACAGGGCACACAGGTCGGTGTCCAGATGGAGCTGGAATCTTTCCAGAGAAGGAGACTCCACACCCCCTGGGCAGCCTGTCCCAGGGCTCCCTCACCCTCACTGGGAAGAAGTTCTTCCCCACATTGGGGGGAACTCCCTGTGCTCCCACTTGAGGCCATGGCCCCTTGTCCTGTCCCCACGGACACTGAGAAGAGGCTGCCCACGTCCCTCTGTGTCCCACCCTTCAGCTATTGACAACCACTGATCAGATCCCCTCTCAGGCTGCTTCTCTCCAGGCTGAACAGCCCCAGCTCTCTCAGCCTTTCCTCACAGGGGAGATGCTCCAGGCCCTTCAGCATCTCCTCAGCCTCCTCTGGACTCTCTCCAGGAGATCCCTGTCCTTTTTATCCCAGGGAGCCCAGAACTGGACAGAATATTCCAGGTGGAGCGTGACCAGGGCAGAGTAGATCTTTGAAAGGTGTGAGCTCTTGGCTGAAAGAAGGAATGATTTAGTTTTGATAGATACATTGATTATCTTTGCTAGTTTTCCTCCAGAAGTGGTAAGCCTACAGCACTGGGGAAGTGCAAAGCAGTGGGAGCAGAAGCTATTTGGTATAAGGGTGCACAGAATCCCAGAGTGGTCTGGGTTGTGAGGGACCCCAAGGGTCACAGAGCTCCAACCCCCTGCCACAGGCAGGGACACCAACCTCAGGCCTGGAGCTACACAAGGTTGCCCAGGGCCCCATCCAACCTGGCCTTGAACACCCCCGGGGATGGGAACGCCTTCAGGGATGGGTGCAGGTGGAGTTCAGCACCTCCACATTCAGGCTCAGGAATTTGGGGGAATGGGGTTTGTTGCATCAAGTGTCTGATGCATTTTTGATGCTGATGCTTCTGCCAGTGACGATAGGGAACTGGGAAACAAAAGGGAAGGATGTCTCCCTGATGAGCTTGCAGTCTTAATTAACAAGACTTAACAAATCAATTACCACAGATAAAGGTTGAAAAGAGATAGAAGAGATAAAAGTAAATCTCAAATAGGGACCAGAATTAAAACAGGGATGCTGATGTTCAGGAATACTCTGCTTCCCCTGAGAATGGCAGACACTCATACAGCTGATTTTTGGAGCAGTAAACAGCCTCTTGTCATCTCACATCATTTGATCTACTTGGTCAGGAATTAGAACTTTGGATTTCAAAGCCAAATAGAGAATTCCAGAGGCTCCTAGAACAGCTCCCTGTAACATATATCACCTTCCCCAGCAGCCCCATTTGGAAGGCTTTTGGGGGTTTAAAGTCCTAGAGAAATAGCCCAGACCAGTGGTGTGTCTCAACTGGAGATAACTTCTGACCTTTCACTTCACCATGACCCTAGAGCAGGCAGTTACCTGATACTCCCTGTGTGACCTGACACCCTGTGTTGGGAATCCTAGAGCTTGTAACAGGGGAGTAGATGTGCCTGCTCCAAGGCAGAACCGCTCACAAAATTACAGGTGGCTTCAAAACTTCAAGTTTTGGAGCTGTTCAGCACCCTTCAGTTGTCTCTTTCTTGCAACAGGGTTATCCTTCAGGTAACTTCTTATTGGTGTGTGGTGGGTACCTGGTTTTGGGGTATCATTTTTTTTAAAAAGCATGTTTATATATGAAGCAAGACAGATTGGGGGGGGTTTGGGGGGGGTTGTGGTTTTTTGAAAGGTAATCTGGTCTCTCCTAGGGCTTACTGAGCCTGTTAGGATCTGGTGGGACCCAGGAAACTCTAATGGTTGAGAATTTTGTGATATTGAAAAAATTGATCCCTGCATCTTCTTGCAGCTGAACTGAGTTTGGCTTTGTGCACTGAAGTTAAATTGATGTGATAACAGTGGCTGGTTCTGTCACCAATAATTCCTGCCTTGAGCAGGATATTAAAAAGGGCAAATGAATTAAAACCAGAGCTGCTCCTAACTATGCTTTTTTTTTTTTTTTTAATTTTACTTTCCCAGTGTTAAATTAATTGTTGACTGAGATTATTTAGGTAGATTGGGTTTGTGCTACGCTTTTAAATTAAGCCATTGTGATGTTATTTAGCATGCAGGAAAGAGCCTTCCAAATTTTGAAAAGGTCACCACTCTTAATCATTTCAGGAAGGCAATAAAATATTCTAGTAATGACTCAACTGAAAGGAATAACCAAGATTTAAAAACTACTTAGTGCTTCATCAGTGTGAGGGGGATAGAACGGAGCCTTCGCTGCAGTGGAAGACTGGTGGGTCCAAGCTGTTTGTTAGTTCTGACTAATTCACATCATCCACCCTTGTGTAGTCAGCTCATTGTGTTGTACAGCTGAAGAATGGAACTCTTTTGGGTTGTTTGGGGTCTTTTTGGCTTCTGCCACAATTGGAGGATTGACCCTGGGTTAGATTTTTGGACTCCTCATGAGTCAGAGGTGTTTGCTCTAGTAGGTACTTGGGGTTGAGTTTGATTCTGAGGAGTTGCAGAACTCCCAGTGGCTTCACTTTGAGCAAAGTGAGAAATTTGTGCCCTTCCCTTCTGGTACCCCAAACCTGAATCAAACTTGGTGGGGTTTTAGGGTTTTCATCACTAATATCAGCCTGTCCTTTGTGCTGCTGGGAATGGTGTTCGCTGTGGTATGGCTTTGGTAAGGAGTCAGTGCAGACCAAAAGGAGCTGTGAGCACATGTAACATGTACCCAATGCCACTCTTCCTGCTCAAAAGTTATTTTATATATATTTTCCATGACAGAATTTCTTTAATGAAAAATTGCTGCATGTCTCCTAGGAATGAGATCCTATCTTCACTTTTATTTTTAGTCATTTTTAGTCATCCTTTCAGCATCACAAAATGAATTTTAAAAATCATCTCCTAACCTTCTCTTCAAACTTCTTGGTGTTTGTGTTACTGGGATGGATGGTTATGGTTCAACCAGAACTGACACTCTGAAGTAACTCAGAGTTACTTGCTTGGCCATGCTGCTAAGGAGGTCTTCCTCCCCATCACCCTCAAAGTCTGTGCAGCCTATCTGAGGAGCTCCTTCAGCTCAGAGAACACATGAGCAGATAAGCAGTGGAGGATTTAGTGGCATTTTTATCTATTGTATTTTTTGAATGCCTAGCCCATGCTTAATTGTATTGTGTCCACACCCAGTGATCACCTGCTTATAATTGAGCATTATACCCCTTGTTAGCTAAAGGATGCTCTGCCCAAGCACATGGCATACTCTGCTCTCACAGGGCAAGAGGATCTCCTCATCCAGCACAAATCCTGCCCTTTCTTCTTCTAATAACCTGCTCAGCCCTGCCATGCACAGATGAGTATTCCTGCAGGTCAGGAATTAATTCTCCTGAGTACCAGAGCTTCAACTCCTTGATGGACTATTTGTATTTAGCAAACACTCTGGTCTAGAAGCTTCTTCTAATAGCCTGCATTTTTATTCTGCAGTTCACCCTGTGATTCCTAGCAATGCTTTTATCTTTTACCACTCTAATATGTTTTTTCCTCCTTGTATTAATACCTGGCAACGAATGGTGACAATCAGCATAACTCTATTAGCTGTAACATGCCTGAAAGAGGAGTGTTTCCTTCTTTGAATCCTTCTTTATCCCAATCCCACGGGGCCTCTCGTGCTTGTTTTCTATTTCCTTTCAAACCCATCTGATTTCTCCATAGAGCACACTGTCATTTCAGGTGTCAGTAGTGGGTTTCTTTTTCTATGCCTGGAATAAACCTATCACACTAATATTTATTTCTTTTTTTCCCTGATAAACAAGGGAATCTTAATGTTTTAGACAGAGGAACTAAAGAGCCAATTTCATGTGAGCATCCTGCTGTTCTTGCCTCTCCCAGGCTAATGTGTTTTCCTGAAGACAGTTCTTTAGCTGAGATTTTAATCAGCTGTAGCATCTCTGTTATTGTTCCTGCTTTAACCAGTCTGCACCTCATAGAGAGCCTGTGAATCTGCATTCAAGCTGAGGTGGGATATATTGACTTCATGTTTTTAATCTTGCATTTAATTTCAGAAGCATGGGGTAGGGGTGGGGAGGGGCATCTTCCCATCTGTAAATATTTTTTGAGATCCTGGCTAGCTTAAACAATTATTTTTTTTCATTCTTTTTCATTCCACTGCAGTAATCCTTTCCTGAACTGGTTGGGTTGAGCTGGTTTGATTGGTGTGACATGTGGGGGCCTCCTGCTGCTGTACTTGGATTTACATTACGTGCAGAAGATTAATCTCCAGGTCATCAAGTTTAAGTCTCCTAAGGACAGACCAAGAGGAGTTTTCTGTGCTGAGTTTTTCTGACTTGCTGTTGGTACAGAACATGCCCTACCAGCCTCCACATAGTTCTGCCTGTATCTTTTGATTTGCAGTAGTCAAAGTCCTTGCATGTGAGCATCACAGCCCATGGGCAAGGCTGTGCTGTTAGTCCCTGGTGTCCCAGTGGGATGTGGTAGCGTTGGTCTGCAGTGCTGGTGGAGAGCAGCAGGGATGGAAGTGGCTCTTGGCTCCCCTGGGACTTCATCTTGCAGCTTGAAGCATGAGTGGTGAACGTGGTTGGGTCTGAGGAGCAGAGTTATCACTCAGGTTCATGCTTTGATACTCGGGAAGCTTGGAGGATGCCAGGGCCTGGGAGATGGAGGGGAGACCTCAGCTCAGTGAGGAGCAGGTGCTAGTAGCTGCTAAGTTCTGAGGGTCATGGGCAAGAGGAGATGTGTTGATGGCAGGAGGAAAGAGCCGGTTGTTACATGCACAAAGCCATGCACACAAAGGAGTTGTGTGGCTGCTGGAGCACCAAGCTCACTGTTGGCTGGAGGGGCTGCAGGGTACCAGGCATGAACCCATCAAACAAGCATCTCCCTGCAGGGTGGGATGCAGGGGGCAGCAGCTGGCTGGTGTGCAGCCTGTGGGATGGAAGGGACCTGAGCAGCACTGTCCCTCTGCAGAGTGTCCCCAGAGAGGAGAGCTTGGGGTTGGGGGGTGCAGGACAAAGCACCTCTGCACCATGTGCTGGGAAAGGAGAGCTTCTCCTGTGGGCTGTGCTGGAGGATGGCAGGGAAGAACACCCTGCTCCCTACTCCTGCCCTCAGCTTGCTGCCCCAGCCTCTCCATCTGCCCAGCAGCGATGCTGCTGGCCCTCAGCCCCTCTGCCAGGATGAAACACAGGCTCTCCTTCAGCTCTGAGGTGCTGTGGGCTGGCTCTACGAGGCACCCCAAGGACCCCCAGGTACTCCCCTGCCCCCTCACTTTTGAGGCTGCAGTGATCACTACCCACATTCTCCTGCAGCCAGGGTGAGCCCCAGCACAGGAGAGGCGCTGGGACACGTGCCCCTGCAGGAGCCTGTGTTTTGACAGCTCCCCTATGTTGCCACCCACATACTGGAATGGAATTTGTGCCTGATCAGCCTGAACCCCTCCTCAGTGAGAGTGCTGATGCTTCACAGGGAGCTTTGCTATTGACCAATCTCCCACCACGTCATACATCATCGCTCCAGACCTGTCAGCCCCTCCCTAGGGGCTGTTGATAGATGTGCAGCGTTGAAGCCTCTGCAGTTCCTGACATGCCAGTGCCACACGTGTCTGCCAGGAGCGTTTGAGCTGCAGTGGGTCAGAGGGGGGGCTCAGGGAGCTGCTATCACAGAATCACAAGGTTGGAAAAGACCTTTAAAGATCAAGTCCAACCATCCCCATCCTAAGCTAAACCAGATCCCTGAGCACCTCATCTCCCCTCTGTTAAACACCCCCAGGGCTGGGGACTCAGCCCCCTCCCTGGGCAGCCTGTGCCACAGCCCCACAACTCTGCCAGGGAAGAACTTTGCCCTCCCAGCTGAGCTGCCCCTGCCCTGGGGCAGCTTGAGCCCATTGCCCCTTGTCCCATCTCCTGTCCCCTGGCTGCAGAGACCATCGCCCACCTCTCTGCACCCTCCTGGCAGGGCAGGGGAGGTGGGGAGAAGGTCTCCCCTCAGCCTCCTCTTCTCCAGGCTCAACCCCCCCAGCTCCCTCAGCTGCTCCTCAGAGGATTTGCCCTCCAGCCCCTTCCCCAGCCTGGTTGCCCTTCTCTGGACTCTCTCCAGGACCTCCATGTCCTTCTGATGGTGAGAAGCCCAGAACTGGACCCAGCACTCAAGGTGTTATGGGGGGGAAGCTCTTGGGAGAGCAGGAAACCATCCTCTGGGCCATACCTGGGCAGCGCATGTCATCTCCTCATCCTTCTCCTGCAGTGAAGGTTTCATTTGGCCATCACCAAGAGATTATCCCAAAGGACAAATCAGATTCTTGAGAAGAGATTAAATTTATATATTATATATATTTTTTTAAAGCTGAATTCATCCCACATTTTATGGGTTTAATTTTTTATTGGCAGGCTGGTGTCTCAGGGCACCATGCTGTGATTGAAGCAGTAGTGGAGTGAATCCAATAGTTACACCAATTACTGTTTAGGTTCGTATACTAGTTTTAATTAGCCTTTTGTCCTTTAATAAGCTGGCTGTTGTCCTGCAGACCATGCTGTTAAGTACTGCAATGTGGATTCTTTGTTTCTCCCTTCTCAAAATGCCTCTGCCTTAAAACCACCACAGTTAAACACCCAGTCCCTGACCGAGCACCACCAGACTGAGGGAACTGGATCTGATGAGTTTTGGAAAAACAATTTGCTTTCCAGTGTGAGTGGTCCTTCAGTTAATGCATTAATTTTTAAGGGCTAAAAATATCCATGGAGCATCCAGACAGAGTAAAAGGGAAAATCATTTCAGGTCTATTGTTGAAAGAAGAATTGGAAACTGGGCCAGTCCAAACTGTGAGCTGCTGTGTGGCTGTGGGCAGGTGGTGGTCTCTGGTTAAAAAATGAAGCTGGAAAACAGAAGTTTGCACCATAAATCACAGAATCATAGACTGGTCTGGGTTGGAAGGGACCCCAAGGATCACAGAGCTCCAACCCCCTGCCACAGGCAGGGACACCAACCTCAGGCCTGGAGCTACACAAGGTTGCCCAGGGCCCCATCCAACCTGGCCTTGAACACCCCCAGACACGGGGCACCCACCCCCTCTCTGGGCAGCCCCTTCCAGCCCCTCACCACTCTCTCTGCACAGAACTTCCCCCCAATCTCTCCTCTCACCCTTCCCTCCTCCAGCTTCACTCCATCCCCCTTGTCCTGCCAGTCTCTGCCCTTGAACAAGCTGATTCCCCTCCTGTGTCTCTGCTCCCTTCAGGGACTGGCAGGCTGCAATGAGGTCCCCCCACAGCCTTCTCTTCTCCAGGCTGACCCAGCCCAGCTCCCTCAGCCTCTCTCCAGAGGGGAGCTGCTCCAGCCCTCTGAGCATCTCCGTGGCTCCTCTGACCCCTCTCCAACAGCCCCACATCTCTCTTGTCCTGGGGCCCCAGCTCTGGACACAGGATCCAGCTGGGGCCTCCCCAGGGCAGAGCAGAGAGGGACAATCCCCTCCCTGTCCCTGCTGCCACCCCTCTGCTGATGGAGCCCAGGATCCCATTGGCCTTGGGAGCTGCCAGAGCCACTGCTGGCTCATGTTCAGTTTCTCATCCCCCAGAACCCCCAGGTCCTTCTCACAGGGCTGCTCCCCAGGAGCTCTTCTCCCAGTGTGACCATAGTTCTTTGTTCTGCTTCCAGCACAGATTAGCCAGGCTGCTGCCTGGTGTTGCTAGGCTTGTTGTGGGTGACTGTTGGTGTGTGTGTAACACAGCCCAGCGTGCGAGGCGATGTGCAGGCTCTGTGATGGGGTTCATTTGCTTTTCCTTTTGGAGCTTCCTAGTTATCCTATAAAGTTGTTTCTGGGTATTTAGTAGTTCTTCAGTACTGGAATGAATATATATTGAAGATACACACTGTTTGTGCCTGTGTGACTTGGGTTAGTGAACATTGTGCTCATGGTTCATGAGCATCAAGCGTTGTCGACCTCTGGTCAGACCCACGGACAGACTTGGTGGAAGCTCACTGTGACATTACCACAATTAGGAATTTCCACCAGGCTCTGGTATAAATTAATTCACTTTATGATAAGAAAAGACCAGGTTGGCTGGGGCCCTGGGCAACCTTGTGTAGCTCCAGGCCTGAGGTTGGTGTCCCTGCCTGTGGCAGGGGGTTGGAGCTCTGTGATCCTTGGGGTCCCTTCCAACCCAGACCAGTCTGTGAGTCTATGAAAAGAGAGGGGAGGGGGTGTGAGTGCAGTGTACCAGAGATTTCTGCCCTGTCTTGGCCACTGATGGGTACCCATCGTGGGGGATTTACTCTTTGCCTGTCCTTGGTGGGATCACCATCCCGTTGTTGGCCTCTGGCTGCCTCAGGACTGCAGTACTTACAGATACAAGACAAGGAAAGACTTATCTTTATCTGGGGTTGGGCAGAACTTGCTGCTGTCTTTGCTGGGTGAAGCTGGCTGTGCAGAACACCCAATATCACCAAGTAAGAAGAGGACAATGCAAAATCCTGATGAGTCTTCACTGCTCACCCCACAGTGATGGGCCATTCTGGAAGCAGAGAGTCACGAGAGAGGTTTTATTATGATTATTTAAATCTATTCATGGGTGACTTTTTTCCCCATGGAGAAACATGAGTCTTCAGATGATTCACCCTTGTGTTCTTGGAGGAATTTCTGTGCCACAGAATAAGCAGTTGCAGTGGCACAGACTCATGTTGCAGCTTGTTGACTTGAGCAAACATCCCCAACACAAGTTGTAGTTCATGAATCCACACACATCTCCTCAACTGAAACTGCTCCATTAATTTGAGGGTATTTGGAACTCATTTCATGGTTATGATCTGTGTGTCAGGTCTGTGTGGAGACATCACACTTAAAGAATATCTCCACTGGAAAGCCTGTGCTTTTGCTGAAAAGCTGAGCTACTTTAAGAGTGAATTATTGATATTAGGCCAAGAGAGCGGCTGGATCCTGTTGCCTGCAGCACTGGAAGCATATTGGTTTGGGCATGGTAATCTGTTACAATAGTAATTGTCTTGTTCTTGCAGCACACATCTCTCTCTGGCTGGCTGAGCAGTACTTTTGCTTGTAATCTCTTATGTCCAGAAAAACAAGTGGAACGTTGGAGGAGCCTGGGGAGGCACCCCTGGGGCAAATCATTCATGTTTTCACATTGTCCTCTTATGAGATGTTCTGGAATTTTGCTGTGAGGAAGTGTGGTAGGGGAAAGCAGCAAGGTGAGGTGCTCACCAAAGGCAGTGGCTTTTGAGGCTGTTTTCCATCTATATTTAGAATAGCAACAAAGCAAAGAGACATCTTTCTAGCCATCATCTTAATTGTCTGGAGATGGCTAATGCCATATTGTCAGACCCAGAGCAACAGCTGAGGGTTCTTTCAGACTCTGAACACAGAGCTGGGTGTTAACTGTGCTGAGCAGACAAGACCTGGCCAGGCTGGAGAGCTGGGCAGGGAGAGACCAGATGGGGTTCAACAACAGCAAGTGGAGAGTCTGGCACCTGGGGAGGAACAACTGCTGGAATCAGGACAGGCTGGGGGTGACCTGCTGGAGAGGAGCTCTGTGGAAAAGGAGCTGGGGGTGCTGGTGGGTGACAGGGTGGCCATGAGCCAGCAGTGTGCCCTGGGGCTGAGAGAGACAATGGGATCCTGGGGGCATCAGGAGGAGTGTGGGCAGCAGGTGACAGGAGGGGATCCTCCCCCTCTGCTCTGCCCTGCTCAGGCCCCACCTGGAGTGTTGTGTCCAGTGCTGGGCTCCCTGGGATCAAAAGGACAGGGATCTCCTGGAGAGAGTCCAGAGGAGGCTGAGGAGATGATGAAGGGCCTGGAGCATCTCCCCCGTGAGGAAAGGCTGAGAGAGCTGGGGCTGTTCAGCCTGGAGAGAAGCAGCCTGAGAGGGGATCTGATCAGTGGTTATCAATAGCTGAAGGGTGGGACACAGGGGGCCATGGGCAGCCTCTTCTCAGTGTCTGTGGGGACAGGACAAGGGGCCATGGCCTCAAGTTGGAGCACAGGGAGTTCCACCCCAATGTGGGGGAGGAATTTTTCCCCAGTGAGGGTGAGGGAGCCCTGGGACAGGCTGCCCAGGGGGTGTGGAGTCTCCTTCTCTGGAGAGATTCCAGCCCCATCTGGACACCGACCTGTGTGCCCTGTCCTAGGGACCCTGCTTGGGCAGGGGGTTGCACCCCATGGGCTCTGGGGTTTCCTTCCAACCCCTACGAGTCTGTGAATCTGTGAGTTGCTCTGCCCCACTGCAAGTAGTGATGGCATTGCTGCAGGATTACGTCTGGTTCAGGGTTCTCACTTCAAGAAGAATTTGAATCTGAGAGCAAATGGCAGAAAGAGTTCCATAGGAGGTTGCAGAAGGCATCTTCTTTTTGTGGCTGCTGCAGATAACAAACAAGCCCTGTGGCAGGGGAGATTGTGTGGGTGTGGGGATTCAGCCCAGCTTTGGGGGAAGGATGATGATGACCTGACCTTACCTGGCCAAGCTGTCAGGTCTTTGTCACTAGAAGACCTGAATCGTGTGTGGAATGCAGCTGGGGAGTTCAGGGTTTAGCTGAACCTACTTTGGGCTGTAGGAGAAGACCAGATGGGTTCTTGAAATCCTTCACAGGGATGTCTCTCTGCTGCTAAGAGAAGTATGCCAGATATTCAAGGGAACTTCTGTGACAGCATGGAGAGAGATCTTCTCTGACAGTGTAATCCGCCTCGTAAAATACCAGGAGTGAACACAAAAGAACATTTGTTTAAAAAATGCTACTCGTTTTTCTGCTGAAAGTCCCTTTCTTATGCAAGTGTGTAGGTGAATACAACTCTCATTCTACTACGTAGACCCAAGAGAAAGGAGACACCTGGAAAGCTGAGCCTCCCACCTTCTGCCTGCTCGGTGTGTGGTGGCACAGGTGGCTGTGGGGTGTAAGGGCTGCATCTGCACAGAAAAGCAGCTGGTGAGGGTGTAGGATGGGGTGAAAAAAGGGGTTGTAGCATTCCTGTTACAGCTTGAACTGAAGTTGTTCTCCTTGGAATGGCCAGCAGGTCACAGGAGGGGATCCTCCCCCTCTGCTCTGCCCTGCTCAGGCCCCACCTGGAGTGTTGTGTCCAGTGCTGGGCTCCCTGGGATAAAAAGGACAGGGATCTCCTGGAGAGAGTCCAGAGGAGGCTGAGGAGATGATGAAGGGCCTGGAGCATCTCCCCTGTGGGGATAGGCTGAAAGAATTGGGGCTGTTCAGCCTGGAGAGAAGCAGCCTGAGAGGGAATCTGATCAGTGGTTGTCAATGTCTGAAGGGTGGGACACAGGGGGCCATGGGCAGCCTCTTCTCAGTGTCTGTGGGGACAGGACAAGGGGCCATGGCCTCAAGTTGGAGCCCAGGGAGTTCCCCCCCAATGTGGGGCAGAACTTCTTCCCAGTGAGGGTGAGGGAGCCCTGGGACAGGCTGCCCAGGGGGTTTGGGGTCTCCTCTGGTGAGATTCCAGACACTGACCTGTGTGCCCTGTCCTAGGGACCCTGCTTTGGCAGGGGGTTGGACCCCATGGGCTCTGGGCGTCCCTTCCAGCCCCGGTGATCTGTGATTCTGTTGGATGCTCCACTGGCCTTGCCGTTACCCTGCGCTCAGGACAGCGGCTTCCTAGTGGTTGTAATTAAAGTGCATCTCTGTGAGCTGGCTGTGCAGCCTGTGTCACCTTCCATGTGTGTCTGGTGCTCTGAACCACGGGTCAGAGTGGAAAATAATTGCTGGAAAGATTGATGAGTGCAGTTACGTAAGGCAGGGCAGGGCATGCCCCTGCAGTCACACTGCGGCGGCGGTGAGCGTGTTGGAGACAGTATCAGGGTAACCATCCCATCAGCAGCGTGGCCATTCCCTCACCATGCAACTCTCAGATCCTCTGGGTCTCTTCAGTGGGCTCATTTGATTTGTTGGGCTTTTTTGGATTGGTTTGTGGTTGATTTTCTTTTTTATTTTTGAGGTGCTGCTGTGATGTCTCCTGCCTCCCTTCTCCAAATATTTATCCTCTGTGTTGTTGGAAGAGATGGATTCTGTTAGCAGCCCCTCCACAGCATGCACCCCTTCTCCCTGAGGAGACCAAAGTCTTCTCTCCAGAGAAAGGAGATGATTTGTGAACTATCTTCATTTTTTTAAGTGTAGATCCTTAATTAGAGAGTGAAAAAAGGCACTTTGAACACAGCAGTGCATCATCTGCTCTCAACTGGCAGTAGGGAAACTGTTTCCAGCTTTTTAGGTTTTCCATAAGGAAAAAACCTTCTCTTCTGCAACAGGCAGAGGTACACAAACTGACTTAGGTTGGTCTTCAAGAGCTCCCACCTTAATGACTGAAGGAAAAGCTGTTGTTGGTACAGGCCAGTTTTGTCCACTTTAGCTAGTAATGGTAAAGGAGACTCAGAGCAAATCTGGAGAGGAGAACAGTGGTGAGGAACCAGTGTCCACAGAAGCTTGTCCTCAGGGCTCCATAAGCTGAGAGCCCTGGGTGTGTTTGGGGTGACCTTCCAGTTCAGTGTGAGGAGCTCCAGTGTGTGCACCTCAAGGCAGCCCCAGAGCACTGTTGCTGGGGATCACTGGGAGAGTTTTCTCACCAGGCAGCTTCCAGCATGAGCAGGAATGTGGGCACACACCTGGTGACACCCATCGTTGGATATTGATGTGGTCCCTTCCAGCAGGACACAGCATCATGGAAAGGTTTGGGTTGGAAGGGACCTCAAAGATCATCTAGTTCCAACATCCTGCCATGAGCAGGGACACCCTCCACTAGACCAGGTTGTCCAGAACCTTATCCAACCTGGCCTTGAACGCTTCTAGGGATGAGGCTTCCACAGCCTCTCTGGGCAGCCTGTCTCTGGACATACATTCATCTTCTGCTTCAAGCAGTAATGGTGGAAACCACAGCAGCTGTTTCTCCAGGTGGGGTCAGTGGGTGTCTGTGTGCCTTGTGTGGTGGTATCCATCATCTGTTTGTCTTCTTCCTCCCTTACAATTAACAAGAAGGGGTTTGGCACAGAAGAGTGCTGTGAGTTGCCTCTATACTCCCATCTCAACAGTAACGGAAGATGAGGTAGTTGGCTACAGATTTGCTGCTACCTGGTTCCTGAAGCAGTTCAAGGGACAATGGCTTTGGAAATCTGGCTCTAGTGAAACTCCAAAGAGGCCAATTTCTGTTTCATTTGGGAGATAAAAATTGTACCTTACTCTTGGTATTGTGCTGTGTTCAGCAGGGTCCAGAGAAGGGCAATGAAGATGGTGAAGGGTTTGGAGCACAAGTCTTACGAGGAGCTGCTGAAGGAGCTGGGGCTGTTCAGCCTGGAGAAGAGGATGCTCAGGGGAGACCTTACCACTCTCCACAGCTACCTGAAAGGAGGGTGTAGTGAGGTTGGTGTTAGCCTCTTCTCCCAGGTCAACAGCAATAGGATGAGAGGTCTCAAGTTGCATCAGGGGAGGTTTAGATTGGAGATCAAGAAGCATTTCTTCCTGGAAAGAGCAGTCAGGCATTGGGCCAGGCTGCCCAGAGATGTGTTGGGGTCACCATCCCTGGCGGGGTGGCACTCCAGGACATGGGTTAATTGACCTGGTGGTGTTGGACAGATGGTTGGACTCGATGATTTCAGAGGTCATTTCCAACCTTCACGATTCTGTGAAGCAATACAGTCTGTATTTCGTGGCTGATGCTGCCTCCTTTAAACTGGGTCAGTGGGAGTGAGCAGGAGCAGAGGGTCTGTGCAAGCCCTGGAGCCCTGACATGCTTGTCACTGTATGTGTGTGCAGAAGGCACAGAGGGAGGAGGAAAAGCCATGGGGTGGTGAGGTGTGAAGGGGATGCTGTGGTTAACGAAGAGCATAGCGTGTGTCGTTACTCAACCAACCAACCAAGGTTCCCCAAAGAGATCTTCCTAATAATAGTCCTCTCCCCCCCAAATTACATCCAAGTGATTTATGTAACAGGAATGAATTACTTAATCCATTGTAACTCCACCCTGTCTGGCACCTTCGTGATACCCAAATGTCTCTGTTCAGATTATTTAAATTATGTCCTGTGAAATCCAGACAATTATTATTTAAACACACCTCTTTAATTGGGTTGGGAAACTAGCAAATGACACAGCTCTCCCACAGGAGTTAGCACCTATCTTCAAGGTTGGTGGATGAGTTCAGTTACTGGTCCCCAGATCTTGTTTGCATCTGCCTGTGGAGATGGAAACCCTGTTAGGAGCAATGGGGAGATGGGCAACACGCAGTTCACTATGAATTTCAGGTGAAGCCCTTTGTTGGGTGAAATCACACAGATTATAGACATTTGTTACTGCAAATGTGGCAAGCTAAAAAACTGCTAATTGGCTGTACACACTGTTTATACCCCACTGATTGGTTAGTGATAATAACGAGTTCTGATAAGCAGATCTTAGAGCTAAATATCCTTAGTTTACCTTTGATATCTAAAAGCATCTGCACAGCTGCTGTTTGACCATCTTACTAGGGCCGGTTCTTGACATGTTCCGTTACTCCCAAGTACCTTCCCATAACTGCTTCCTGGTTTAGGGCAGCCTGTACCCCTGTCATCAAGGCTGCTGTGTTTTGAGAATGGGATTGTTAAAATCCTCTCAGCATGAGGCACTTTTCCTGCCTCATGGGAACAGGAGGATACTGTCAGGGCCTGTGTCTGCGGTGAGGAGAGCTAGGCCGCGGGCAGGCCTGCTGCCTTCCCTGACAGAGCACGGTGCCTGTTTCTCTGTAGCCTCATTGGGAAGCTGAGCAATATGCTTCTGTTCTCCTCTGTTTACCATCCACACCAGAAGATGGGGTTTTTTCATCCCTTTTTTCCCTGTTGCTGTTTCAGACGTCATGCAGTCGGCTCAGGGCTGGCGCGGGGCTGTCAGTCCATCCTCTCAATGCCAAAGGCCACCGAGACATTCACGGGCAGGATTTCATTTCATAGCTGCCTTCCCAACTAAAGCATAAATCTTTGCAACATTAATCTCATTCTCAGGTCTCTTCTTGTCTCTGAGCAGAACAAAAGGCAGGGCTTTGTTAGGCAGGAACGCTTTACACAGGGTTAATTAGAATTTTGTAGAAAATCCCTTGCTCTGATGCCAGCTGTTCTGGACAGAATGGGATAGACCTACCGGGGTTGGAGATACAGCAACACTACATCCTTAATAAGCTTTTATTTTCCTTATTATGCATCTTGTGTGGCAGTTGGCAGCCTGGCTGAACGCACCTGCTCAGCTACCAGCCTCAGCAGTGTATTTCTTCATTGTTTGATTTTTCATTCAGGAGAACTTGTGCTGGGAACCCCAGTCAAGCCATCCTTCTTTTGTATCGGTGCCACTCGTCTTCTACATATTTTATTATGAACATTATTTTCTGTCACTTAGGTTTGTAGCTGCTTTGCTTCATGTGACATGTTGCGTGTTCCCTCACCTAGGGTTTTGTTCAGTAAGATAGTGTCATGCAATTTTAACTAAGAAATCGTATTTATTTCTTTATTAATTAAGAATGTTATGAAAGTCACCTAGCATTTCCAAGGATTAAAATGAGGAGTATTTCTTTTAGTTGTCAGCATCTCATAGAGTCCCAGACTGGTCTGGATTGGAAGGGACCCCAAGGGTCACAGAGCTCCAACCCCCTGCCACAGGCAGGGACACCAACCTCAGGCCTGGAGCTACACAAGGTTGCCCAGGGCCCCATCCAACCTGGCCTTGAACACCCCCAGACATGGGGCACCCACCCCCTCTCTGGGCAGCCCCTTCCAGCCCCTCACCACTCTCTCTGCAAAGAACTTCTCCCTAATATCTAATTTAAACCTTCCCTCCTCCAGCTTCACTCCATCCCCCTTGTCCTGCCAGTCTCTGCCCTTGAACAAGCTGATTCCCCTCCTGTTCCTCTGCTCCCTTCAGGGACTGGCAGGCTGCAATGAGGTCCCCCCACAGCCTTCTCTTCTCCAGGCTGACCCAGCCCAGCTCCCTCAGCCTCTCTCCAGAGGAGAGCTGCTCCAGCCATCTAATCAGCCCTCTGTATGTCATTTACGTTAAGGAGGATCCCAAGGTTATTGTATGGACTTCCAATTAGAGGGCAACCTGATGAGCGGGTTGGCAATGCAGGGTTTGGTGGGGGTGCTCCTAATGAGTCTTGCGTGGGGTTTGGGTCCCAACAGGCAAGTGGGAAGGCAGACTCATCTCTCTGCAGCAAAGGTGCCCCCCGACGTCAGTCCCAGCTCCAGTGGTTCCCCTAAGTACGTCAGCACAGCACAGGGGACAGCCTAACGAGCGTCAGACACTCCGTCTCCTCTGCGGTGGGTGGTGCTTGAGTGCAATTAACCTCCAGATTTATGTTTGGGATGAGAGCTGACCTAATGAGTTTATAAACAGAGCCAATTCCACCGTGTTCCTGGGGGATTCCGCTTTGCTTCCAAGCACTACCGAGCTGCTGTCCCAGAAAACAGGACTGCTGGGGCCTGTCCTGGTGTCTGTGCTGGCTGTGAATGGAGATCCCTGTTTTTGAGCAGATGCCCTGGTGTTCCCCCCAGCGGGATCCCCTGCAGAGGTCGTGAAGTTTAATGCAGACAGAGCAGGGACATTACAGCCCCATATTTCTCAGGGTTAATGATAATGAGAGGGAATTCAGGGTGTTGATTTGTCTTGGAGAGAGAATTCCTGAAATTTCAGAGCAATTTCTGAATGAACATCCTCTCCTTCGTTAAGCAGCAGTTCTTACTGCAGGCATAGGGAGCCCACCTAAGGCCCCCAAACCCCCTTGCACACAGAGAAGGATTCTGAGTGTTATTTGTAGTGTGTTAAAGGAGAGAGCACTGGGAGCTCTGACCTTTCAATAGATATTTGGTCCCTTTTTGATATTTAAATTAAACCGTATTCTTCCTTTTCACCTCTCTCAGGCTTCAGGCTAGTTTGGTGAGGTGTTTAAATGAAAACTTGAATGGCTTTAACTTTTACACTTCAACAGGGCTCTGTGGAGAAGGACCTGGGGGTGCTGGTGGGTGACAGGGTGGCCATGAGCCAGCAGTGTGCCCTGGGGCTGAGAGAGACAATGGGATCCTGGGGGCATCAGGAGGAGTGTGGGCAGCAGGTCACAGGAGGGGATCCTCCCCCTCTGCTCTGCCCTGCTCAGGCCCCACCTGGAGTGTTGTGCCCAGTGCTGGGCTCCCTGGGATAGAAAGGACAGGGATCTCCTGGAGAGAGTCCAGAGGAGGCTGAGGAGATGATGAAGGGCCTGGAACATCTCCCCTGTGAGGAAAGGCTGAGAGAGCTGGGGCTGTTCAGCCTGGAGAGAAGAAGACTGAGGGGGGACCTAATCAATGTTTATCAATATCTTAAGCATGGGATGCAGGGGGACATGGCCAGCCCCTTTTCAGTGTCTGTGGGGACAGGACAAGGGGCCATGGCCTCAAGTTGGAGCCCAGGGAGTTCCCCCCCAATGTGGGGAAGAACTTCTTCCCAGTGAGGGTGAGGGAGCCCTGGGACAGGCTGCCCAGGGGGTGTGGAGTCTCCTTCTCTGGAGAGGTTCCAGCCCCGTCTGGACAGTGATCTGTGTCAGGAGTTACTCCTCTTTACCCATCAGAAACCAGTGGATTGTGTACCTTGTGGTTAGACTTTAACAGCCCTAATTTCTGCCAGGGATCCTCCTTGTGTTGCAGTTTCTGATCCTGCTGGACCTTAAGATATGTTCTTTAGTAACTGTGAAGGTTCAGTGAGGTGTGTGGTGATGTTAGGATGTTCTGTCTGCAGTGAATCGACTTTTCTTGGGTTTATTTCAGTAGGAAGCATTACTTTCCTCTTCTTACTGATGAACATGAAAGGAAATCATAAAAGAAAAAAATACTTTAAAAAATCTCAGAAAACTTTCAAGTTGAGTAATTATAACAGAGTCACCAGGTTGGAAAAGCCCTTAAGATCAAGTCCAACCATCCCTGTCCTGTGCTGAACCAGATCCCTGAGCACCTCATCTCCCCTCTGTTAAACACCCCCAGGGTTGGGGACTCAGCCCTCTCCCTGGGCAGCCTGTGCCACAGCCCCACAACTCTGCCAGGGAAAAAACCCACGTAGTTAAGGAATCCTAATCTGCAAGTTTGTAATTCAAGTAGATTTTACCAGAGAACATTTCTTTGGGCTTGTTTTTCTTCAGGCTGTCGTGCCAAGGAATGAGCATCATTGCTCATGGTACCATGTGCTGGGCTTCCAGCTGATGGAGTAAAGAAAAGACAGACAAATACAGGGATGAGAGGCAAAAACCCAGCCAAAACCAAACTGGTGTGGGTTTTATCCTTTTCAAACTCAGCTGTAAAATAATTGGGTTTAACTCTGTTGATGCTGCATTGGGGGGGTGGCCAAACTTAGTGCCTTGTCTTCAGGAATGAGCCATTCAGCATTGATCTGCCAGTTGAAATGGCATTTAGTGGCTGTCACTTGCTTGTTGTTTTAAGAATAGTGGTGGAGGGGAAGATGGGATTGTCTGATAATGGGAAAGCAACCACTGTGTCAAGAAAACGCTTGAAATTCTGCAGTTTAATTATTGCCTTCTGCCATGAAAGACAGGGGTGGGTGTTATTAACTCCAAAATAACCTCCCAAAAAAACCCAAAACTAACCTAAACCAACCTTTGGTTCTGGGGAATAGTGAAATTGCAGGTGCATTTGGTAACATTAAAAATGGGAAAATAGCTTGATAAGGAAAAGATTGACCAGAGTAATCTCCTCCTTGGGAGGACCCACGGGTAACAGAATAGGGGATATCTTATATCTTTTGAAATTCAAATGGAGATTTCAAATTGCAGACAAGAATCACAGAATGGCATGGGTTGGGAGGGACCCCAAGGGTCCCAGAGCTCCAATCCCCTGCCACAGGCAGGGACACCAACCTCAGGCCTGGAGCTACACAAGGTTGCCCAGGGCCCCATCCAACCTGGCCTTGAACACCCCCAGACACGGGGCACCCACCCCCTCTCTGGGCAGCCCCTTCCAGACCCTCACCACTCTCTCTGCAAAGAACTTCCCCCTAAGATCTAATTTAAATTTACAGAGATGTAAGCAAATATTGAGGGGGAAAACTGTACTGCAAAGCCCAACTGATGAGATTTCTGCCTGAATAAGGTTATTTACATCTGTTATTTGGTTATTAAGCTCAGTAACGTTTTGGTGATGTGAAAATGCAGTTGCTTTGTATTTGTAAATGGGGGAAAACAGTATGTGAACAGGCTGAAATTACACCCCTCAAGGAGAAGGGTTCAAAGACCTCTCCTAGAGCCAGTGGAGGTTACGGGGTGTCTGTACAGCTGGGAATATTGCTTGCTGCTTCTTTGGTACACAAAACAGGGACTTGGAAAAAAATATAGAATAATAAGCACAGCTGAGAGTCAGCTAAGGAGCCTTCCCAAGTGCTGACTAACTTTTTTAATAAGCAAAGGCCATTAAAATATAATGAGGACATGAGGGTTGTGCAGCAGTGCATCCTGTTGTTAAATAACCCTGGACTGAGCAACGGTGCTTGCTGCACGTTTACCTTTGATCCCTGCCTATGTGGGTAAAACCCCCACTGACTGCATCCCCCCCCACTCCTCACAGCATCCCTCTGAGCTGCCGGGATGCTGGCGTTCTCCCTATGAGCCGGGAATGGGGGGGGGACCACTCCCGGATGAGAGGGGAGGGGGAAGGGAGGTGGTGGTGGCGGCTCAGCTGTTCCCAGGGAGCTGTTCTATCAGCGGGGAGAGCGATGCTGTCTGCAGCATTGTTGTAACCATGACACTGTGGACGTCATCCCGTGAAAATAGCAGTTGGAACATTTGTGGAACAAAGCTGAAGCCGCTCCGCTTCTCCCGCCCCGCGCGGGTCCTTTCGCAGAGCCATACCATATGCATGCTGCTCATTTACATAGGGATTCACTAGCCATGTTAGAAATGACTTGGTCCCAAACAGGATTTTAGCCAAATTGAAGAATTTATGAAAGGAATAAAGGCAGCAAGCGGTGCTGGGGGGCACGGGCAGCACTGGGTGCGCTGGGAGGCTCTGCCCCACCAAGACGCACCCCGAACAGTTCCAGTCCCTGGCTTATGGGCCTTCCAGGGATAACACAGCCCACCAGCTTAGACTGACAGGCTGGAGTGCTGCCAGGAGACCCCCACAAGACATAGCAACCATATACATCTTAAACTGATATGCTGGAGTGCAGCCAGGTAACCCCCCCAAGACATCCTGTAGCTTTTGTCGTGCTAATGGCTGGGCAGCTGGTGCTGTAGGCTCAGGTGCCTTCCTCTCCTTGCTTCTTGAACACCTTCTCTTCAGAGACAAGTTGTTTCTCCAGAGGTATCCCAATGTGCTACACTGTGGTCCTTTAGAAGAAGATGTGCACATCCTTTATACAGTTTGTTGCTGCATTCAGTCCATGCAAAATCTCCAAGTGTCCCTCCCAGGCCCGTGACCATACAAGGGTCAGTCATTCTGCACCCCCAGCATTATTCCATATTAACACCAGTCAGAGGGACATAGATCACAGCCACTCTCAGCTACTTTCTGGCTTTTTTTTTTAACTTAAACCAACCCAAACCCATGCTGAGTATTAAGACTGGAATTGCAAACTGATCCCTGGGCTCAAGGAGTCGTGTTGGTTTGCAGAAAAGGGGTTCTTTCCTATGTGGGGAGTTGGGTGTTACAGGCAGGAGCAGCTCTGAGTGCTGCCCAGTGCTGGGGATGGAGGGGTTGGGATGGGGACCCACCAGCTTTCTTCTCAGCATTGCTTTGAGTGGCAACTCTGCTGATTCAACAGCCTTACCCTCAGCTGAGTAAAGCTGTGGAAAGGCAGAGCTGGTCGTGCTGGGCTGGAGAAGGGTTCATGGGCTGGAAATGCAGCTAAAGGGATTCTTCTGGCTGTGTTGAACCCAGGGCCAAGCTGGAAATAAAAGCGCTGCGGAAGGGAGGGCAGCAGATGTGAGAACAGCCTCAAGGTAAAACAAAGGGATGAAGTCATGCCAGCAAAGAGGGAAACGCGGTGAGGGGAAGGACAAAGGGATGGGGGATGGAGGAGGAGCGAGGAAGGAGGGAGACAAAGCAGGGGCAGGGGGTCAGCAGGGCTGACGTCACACACTGCCACTGCTGCAGCCGCTGCTCCGGGCCTGACATTCCTCCTCTTCCCCATCTGTCAGCTGGGAGCTGCAGCAGTACCAGTTCTGTGTCTAAAACCTGGGAAGTAGGTAGAAACACCGAGCTCTGAGAGCATCCGAAGGTGTGGTCCCCTCCCAGTTGTGCCACACAGGAGAGACCTGTGTGAGGTCACATGTTGAAGCAGAGCAGGACTGAAGGCTCACTCCTCCTCCTCCTTCATAGAATCACAGAATGGCATGGGTTGGAAGGGACCCCAAGGGTCACAGAGCTCCAACCCCCTGCCACAGGCAGGGACACCAACCTCAGGCCTGGAGCTACACAAGGTTGCCCAGGGCCCCAGCCAACCTGGCCTTGAACACCCCCAGGGACGGGGCACCCACCCCCTCTCTGGGCAGCCCCTTCCAGCCCCTCACCACTCTTTCTGTAAGGCACTTCCCCCTAATATCTAATCTAACCCTTCCTTCCTTTAGCTTTAATCCATCCCCCTTGTCCTGGCATTGTCTATCCTTTTAACAAGCTGATTCCCCTCCTGTTCCTCTGCTCCCTTCAGGGACTGGCAGGCTGCAATGAGGTCCCCCCACAGCCTTCTCTTCTCCAGGCTGACCCAGCCCAGCTCCCTCAGCCTCCCTCCAGAGGGGAGCTGCTCCAGCCCTCTGAGCATCTCCGTGGCTCCTCTGACCCCTCTCCAACAGCCCCACATCTTTCTTGTGTTAGGGGCCACCCCACATTGCACTCATGGTATTTCCCACCTGGGAGAGTCTAGCAGACAGGATGGATGTTACACCCAAGGGTTTCATGTGTTTGAGGTTGTCACACTCAGGATGGACATTCTTTGGGTTGTTTTTTGGTTTCTACCAAAACCCATCAGTTCTGTTTCAGTTCCCCCTGGAGAGGGATGAAAAAAGAATGGGAACAGAAGGGAATCATCACATTAGGAATGTTAGAAAGCAAATCCTGCTTCGCTTGTAACAGGTGTCTGACAGGAGGCCTGTGCAACAAGGCATGGGAAGGAAAGGTAAATCATCCCCAGGGGTGCTTCCAGGCTGACGGTGCCTCCCTGGAGGTGTGCTGGGTCTGCCACCTCTTTTCCCATGAAAATCAAAAGTTTAATGATAATTAACAGAATCAGTGAAGAGGAAAATGAATTGCTGTTTTGGACGTTTGACCTGCTTTTCAACCAGAATAGGTTGTTTATGTTTGGAGAGAAATATTATTAATTGAGCTTTTTCCTGCTTTGCTATCTGATGAGTTATTTAATGAAGTTGATGGGTTTTTTTCTCCAGTATGTAGTGAGAGAAAAATCAGCCACAAGTTGTCAATAATTTTCTTCTCCATGCTGGGGATGTTCAACCTGGAGAAGAGGAGGCTGAGGGGAGACCTTCTCCCCACCTCCCCTGCCCTGCCAGGAGGGTGCAGAGAGGTGGGAGATGGTCTCTTCAGCCAGGGGACAGGAGATGGGACAAGGGGCAATGGGCTCAAGCTGCCCCAGGGCAGGGGCAACTCAGCTGGGAGAGCAAAGTTCTTCCCTGTCAGAGCTGTGGGGCTGTGGCACAGGCTGCCCAGGGAGGGGGCTGAGTCCCCAGCCCTGGGGGTGTTGAACAGAGGGGAGATGAGGTGCTCAGGGATCTGGTGTAGCACAGGACAGGGATGGTTGGACTCAGCTAAAAGGGCTCTTCCACCCTGGTGACTCTGTAATTTGTGCTTCTCTGATTTTCAAACTTTTTTGTGTACTATAGAGGGAAATTGAGGAAAGTTTTACTTCAGGGAATAAATTCAGCAGAAATGCTAGAGAAATGAAGATTTCTTTTAATTCCCATGTGCTTCCCAAGGCTAGCAACCAGGTACCTTGTATTAAGGGCTGTATAATCAGTTGCATGCTCCCTTTAAGCCTAAAGATGTGCTTCCTTCCTCTGAACTTGTGTGGTGGGAGTACAGTAATCCGTGCAAGGAGCTCTCTGCCTTGTTTGAATGCGAATCATGCTGCTGACAGAGGTGTTGGGATAAGTTTTTCCTGTTGCCCTTGAGGGCTTCCATGTCATCTCTGATAGTTGAAAGCCCCTCTTGCTGCCTCTTCCTTGAGTGATAGGTCTGACTCATCTTCATCTTCAGCTTACTCATACTTAATATCGAAGCAGTCTTCAAAGGGGGATCTGGAAAACAAAAAAACCCTCACTGCTGACAACACCCACAACAAAGACTTGAGTCAATATATTCCACAGCAAATAATTGACATGAAAGGGATCAAAATGCTGGTTGGCAAAAGGCATTGCAACCTGAAAGAAAGGTAAATCCCTTAACTAACAGCACAGCCAAGCATTGCCAAAACCCATCGATCATCTGCATCAAAGGCCCTGCCAGTGCTGCTCTTCTGTGTCCTCAGATCAAAGTTTCCTCCATCCATAAATTATCTTCACTGGAAATCTTGGATGAGTTTTCCATTGCACTCTGCAAAATCCTGAAGGTGATGTTCAGAGCGTTCCTCCTGCGGGGAGGGAGCAGGAAGAGCAGGCAGAAGGTATGAGCTCACCCAGCAACTTGCTGAAGAGCAAAATAAGTGGCTGCTACATTGATCCTGTTCTGTGGGTCAGCCTAATGCATCCTGGCATCTATGTGCTCTATTGTTGTCCAAAGCGATTACTTCCAGCCCTGCTGCAACGCAGCAGGAGGCTGTTAGAGTAAGGAACATCCTCTAACGATGTGTCTGAGGTCCTTGTCTTGGGCACCAGGACTTAAAATGGCACAAGTGCCTTGATGACGTCTTGGTCATCAGCATGGGAAGCAAGTCCAGACCTCAGAAGTTTTCTGAGCTGCATCTCAATTAGATATGGTATTTAATAAAGCCAGCAGTTCTTCACATTTAGCTAAACAGCTTGGGTTGGAAGTTTCTCTTACTTTCTGTCAGCATTGTGTATTTCTAGTCTAGGTTTTCAGCTGGGACACACTGATTAACTATAATGGCTTCATATGAGCAGGTTCAGGGAGGGAATTCTGCCTCTCTGCTCTTGTGAGACATTCTCTGGAGTGCTGCATCCAGCTCAGGGGTCCCCAGGGCAAGAGGGACACAGAGCTGTTGGAGTCAGTCCTGAGGAGGCCACGGGGATGATTCGAGGGCTGGAGCCCCTCTGCTCTGGAGCCAGGCTGGGAGAGCTGGTCTGGCTCAGCCTGGAGAGGAGAAGGCTGTTTCTGGGGAGAGCTCTGAGCACCTTCCTGTCCCTTGAGGGGCTCCAGGAGAGCTGGAGAGGGGCTGGTGCCCAGGGCAGGGAGGGCCAGGCCCAGGGGAACGGCCTTCAGCTGCAGGAGGGGGATGGGGAGGGGCTGAGAGGCAGAAATCATTCCTGGGGAGGGGGGAGGCCCTGGCACAGGATCCCTGGATCCCTGGCAGGGCTCAAGGCCGTGTTGGATGGGGCTTGGGGCACCCTGGGCTGGGAGGTCTCAGGTCTCTTCCTGCCCAAATCAATCTGTGGTCCTAGGATCCTCTATTGATCCTTTGCCCTGACTTAAGGCACAGCAGCAAGGCCAGCAATCTTCACCCTGCTCTTCACAGAGCAGACCACCGTGCTGCCCATTTTCACACAGGGGCTGGTTTTCCAGGGACACAAGAAATGTCACTGTTCCCCTTCTGTATCCCACTGTGCCCACACGCCGTCTGTCCCCAGGCCTTACGTCCCGTGTTCACTAGTGCATCCCTGTCAGTGCAGTGCCTGCCTTCAGCCATATTTCTCCTCACATTCCTGCTACCTATGGCTTTAAAAACGAGCTCCATTTACTAAAACTCTTTCCCAAGGATGTGTTGCAGTGGGATTTGTACTGCTCCATCTGCTACCTGAGGCAGTGGTAGAGGAATCTGCTTTAATGAGAACTTTGAGAGGACAACCATATGTAGTACAGAATTTTGGGTTGGGTTTTGGTTTGGTTTTTTTTTTAAATACTGTTTCAGCCTGTCAAAGTGGGGCCAAAAATATTAAGATTCTCAGTAAAAATGTGTGGGGAACATCTCTTTAATTGAACATGCACAAGATAACATCAATATAAACCAGGGCCTACCCAAGTAGCTTGCCAGGTAGATTCTCCGTCATCTCAGTGGAGTTTTGTAGGAATTCTTCCCTCTTAAATCATCAATTTAAGCTAAAAACCCCATACAGTTTCTTGCTGGCTTTTTAAGTGTGCCTTGATTGTATAAATTTGTACAAATGGAACCACTGGGGCCTTCCAGCACCACTATGGAGCTATCACACTGGGCTATTTATATCCCATCTCTGAGTGAAGCGTACAGCTAGGCCTCGGGTGTTCTTTTGGTGTGGAGCAGACCCATGGGGTGTTTTTATGTGTTATTTCTAGCTGTAGTTTGTCTTTGGATTCCACCTTTCAAAAGAAAAACATCCCATTTGGATGGCAGGTCCCATCTGTGCCCCACCACGCTGCCTGCTCCCTCTTCTTTGAGGGGTGGCAGCAGGGACAGGGAGGGGATTGTCCCTCTCTGCTCTGCCCTGGGGAGGCCCCAGCTGGATCCCGTGTCCAGAGCTGGGGCCCAGGACAAGGAAGATGTGGGGCTGTTGGAGAGGGGTCAGAGGAGCCACGGAGATGCTCAGAGGGCTGGAGCAGCTCCCCTCTGGAGAGAGGCTGAGGGAGCTGGGCTGGGTCAGCCTGGAGAAGAGAAGGCTGTGGGGGGACCTCATTGCAGCCTGCCAGTCCCTGAAGGGAGCAGAGGAACAGGAGGGGAATCAGCTTGTTCAAGGGCAGAGACTGGCAGGACAAGGGGGATGGAGTGAAGCTGGAGGAGGGAAGGGTGAGAGGAGAGATTGGGGGGAAGTTCTGTGCAGAGAGAGTGGTGAGGGGCTGGAAGGGGCTGCCCAGAGAGGGGGTGGGTGCCCCGTGTCTGGGGGTGTTCAAGGCCAGGTTGGATGGGGCCCTGGGCAACCTTGTGTAGCTCCAGGCCTGAGGTTGGTGTCCCTGCCTGTGGCAGGGGGTTGGAGTTCTGTGATCCTTGGGGTCCCTTCTTACCCAGACCATTCTATGACTCTTCCCATCAGAGACCCAGTGCTTGCCATCCCAGAGTGGTGGGTTGTTTTTTCCTTCCTTTAATGGAGAAACTTCTGAGTTTCCTTACAACTTCTAAAATGAGCTTTTCAGTGAAAATAAACCATGTGGAGGAGTTAATTCCAATTTAGATTTTACAAATTCAGGATTAAACATTTAAGGGTTACCTTTGCTTTCATCAAAGTCCATGTCAGAGGAAGTAGGACCAGAAGAAAATAAGACTCCTTCAGTGCACTGTCCATTCTAAGTGTAGGAAACACCACAGTGGTATTGCCATTGTGCTTTTTAAATATATTTAACATGTTCCAACCTTTATTTTTAAGGATTCACTCACCCTCTGTATCCTGACTCACAGGCACCAAAACAACTCAACCTCAGTTTTTATTCCTTCAGTATTCAAATGACTTTTGAAAAGAGCTTTGCCATAAATAATTCAAGTCTTAGAAGATGCTTGGTTAAATAGAGAGTTTGTGTTTTCGTAATACACCTGAGATATGTGTTTTGTGGCTTTTATATATTTATTTATAAACATATGAATATATTTAGCATTTGTACAAACTCCCCACATTTATGGAAGGGTTTCTAGTTGCCATCCAGGGACTTGGTGGCTTCCTTCTTTGTGCCCCCTTCCCAAAGAAGTCAGGAAGAGTTCTAGGCTGTAGGTTGGGGCTTTGGACTCAGTGATCTCTGGAGGTCCCTTCCAACCCCTAAAATTCTGTGAACATTCTGTAGGTGCTTTTATAAATGAGAGTATAGATATGTAAATTAATATCTATGTGCCAATAAATACATAGAAGCCTATATACTCATGTATATAGCATATAAAGTACTGTCCTAGCAAACTCAATCCTTTCTGCTCTGTGCTGATATAAGACAAAAAGGGTTCTGGGTTGTTGAGAAACCCATTTTTAGTGTCTTGTCTCAAGAGAACAGCTTATAAAACCTGCATGAAGCTGGTCACAGGAAGGGCTTAGCCTTTCCCTTCTTCTGCCCTTGTCTTTTTTGTGGTCCCAATGTTCTGCACGTTGCAGGGAGAGTTCAGAAGGCTCAGCCCTTGCAGCAGCCCAGTGCTGGCTGATGCATTGGACTTGGCAGCTCTGTGTCTTCAGGGCTTCCTCGGTCTCTTCGTTGGCGCAGCAGGGGACCTGTTGTTGAAGCAGAATTGGCCTTTTCTGGGTCTTCCCAGTGAAGTTTCCCTCTCCTTTGTGTTTTTAGCTGTTGATTTAAAGCATTTGTCCTAGTTTCAGAGGGATGTAAGATGCAGAGCAGCTGCCACCCTGCTCTACACATGGGGTCAGACACGTCTTTGGACCTACAGTTGCTTGGAGAGGTGGCACTGGGCTCCTTGGGCTCCTACAGATGCAGTTGTGACTTTCTCCTAGCATGCTTTTGTTGGAGCCAGCCAGGCTGTGATCTGTGTGGTTCAGGGTTCAGAGGGGGTGTGAGTGCTGTCTGAGTGCTCCCTCCAGTCCCTCTGCGCTCTGGCTGGCAACTGGGAGCTGCCACTGCCCCCAGTGATGCCCCCAGTGATGCCATCAGGCCAATCCCTGGTGTGAGCCCAGGTTAGTGTCAGGTTTAAACCTCTTGGCTCCTCTGGGGAATTCTGTGTAACATACCCCACTGCAGAGCCAAACCAATCCTTCTGACTCTTCTCCCCACCCAGACACTTCAGGTTTTCTTTTTTTCCACAATTTAAAAAAAAAAAAAGCATTTTTTAGGCTGTGCCATCCTTCTGTGAGAGCAACAGGCTGAGCTCTGCTCAGAGCTGCTGCTGCTGCCAGTGCAGACGAGCCAGCACACACTGACAGACACAGACGTCAGCTTGTGGCTGCTTTATATTCAGTGAGGCCTGGACAGGCTGGGGAGTTGGGCAGGGAGAAGTGTAACCAAGTACAGCAAGGGCAAGTGTTGGGTCTGGCAGCTCGGGAAGAACAACCCTGGGGATCAGCAGAGGTTGGAGACTGGCCTGTTGGGGGGCAGCGTAGAGAGAGAGACCTGGGGATCTTAGGGGACAGCAGGATGCCTGTGACCAGCACTGTGCCCTTGTGGCTAAGAAGGCTGATGGCATCCTGGGGTGTGTGAGAAGGGGGGTGGTTAGTAGGTCAAGAGAGGTCCTTCTTCCCTGCTACTCTGCCCTGCTGAGACCACACCTGGAATATTGGGTCCAGTTCTGGGCCTCTCGTGAACAGAAGGACAGGGGACTCCTTGAAAGAGCCCAGCTACCCAGATGATGGGGTGAAACCCCTTCCTTCTAAGGAGATATTGAGGGAGCTGGGCCTCTTCAGCCTGGAGGAGACTGAGGGGTGACCTTATTAATGTCTATAAATAGGTAAGGGGCAAGAGTCAGGAGGCCAGAGCCAGGCTCTGCTCAGGGGTGGCAGCAGCAGGACAAGGGGCAGCGGGTGCAGCTGGAGCAGAGGAGGTTCCATGGGAATGTCAGGTGGAACTTTGTCACTGTGAGGGTGACAGAGCCCTGGGACAGGCTGCCCAGAGAGGCTGTGGAGTCTCCTTCTCTGGAGACATCCAAACCTGGATGTGTTCCTGTGGGGTTTAGTCTGGGTGATGCTGCTCTGGCAGGGGTGGGACTGGGTGAGCTTTCGAGGTCCCTGCCAACTCCCAGTGCTCTGTGCCTCTGTGATATTCTGGTTTCTGTCATATAAATGTAGCAGACGTGCTGCTCACCTAAAGCAGTGAGTGCAGCTGAGTGCCACATCTTCCACTTCTCCTTTTGTTTTCACCAGAAGATAAACTTGGCCAGTTTCTTTGTGTGCAGAGAAGGATCCAGCCAGCCTGGAGCTTCTGAGCTGCCACCTCTTGATGGCAGAGGTTTGTGAAGCAAGCACTGACACAGCTCACACTGCCAGGGGAACAGCACTTGTATAATGCTTGTTAATCCACTGTAATCAAGTACATAATCAACATAATTAATTTCTATACTGTTGCTCTCCTTGGTTCACGTGGAAAGCGATCAGCAATTGCTAAATTGGTGCTAATTTGGGGGGAGTATTTTCCTTAAGCATTCCAGGTAATTTCCTTTTTAGCTGGCTGCTAATTGCTTATCTTTATACTGAAAAGATTTGCTTTGCCTGATGTTACCTTTGCCTGACCCCTTGGAGATGCAGCTCTGTGGAAATTTAGCTCTGGGAGTGATGTCCCTCTCTCCAAATGGGCAATAGAATTCATAGCTCCAGCTTTTACCAAGGATATGATTTTACATGACCATGTCAGAGGGTCTTTTCAATGCTAACTGGAGCTACAAGTGTTGTTGGGGCTTGGAACAGGCTGCCCAGGGAGGGGGCTGAGTCCCCAGCCCTGGGGGTGTTTAACAGAGGGGAGATGAGGTGCTCAGGGATCTGGTTCAGCACAGGACAGGGATGGTTGGACTCCAGGGGCTCAAAGGGCTTTTCCAAGGCCCCAGCTGGATCCTGTGTCCAGAGCTGGGGCCCAGGACAAGAAAGATGTGGGGCTGTTGGAGAGGGGTCAGAGGAGCCACGGAGATGCTCAGAGGGCTGGAGCAGCTCCCCTCTGGAGAGAGGCTGAGGGAGCTGGGCTGGGTCAGCCTGGAGAAGAGAAGGCTGTGGGGGGACCTCATTGCAGCCTGCCAGTGCCTGAAGGGAGCAGAGGAACAGGAGGGGAATCAGCTTGTTCAAGGGCAGAGACTGGCAGGACAAGGGGGCTGGAGTGAAGCTGGAGGAGGGAAGGGTGAGAGGAGAGATTGGGGGGAAGTTCTGTGCAGAGAGAGTGGTGAGGGGCTGGAAGGGGCTGCCCAGAGAGGGGGTGGGTGCCCCGTGTCTGGGGGTGTTGAAGGCCAGGTTGGCTGGGGCCCTGGGCAACCTTGTGTAGCTCCAGGCCTGAGGTTGGTGTCCCTGCCTGTGGCAGGGGGTTGGAGCTCTGTGACCCTTGGGGTCCCTCCCAACCCATGCCATTCTGTGATTCTATGATTTTGTGAAATACTGACCTGTGGGAAGCATGACATTTGTGTTGTCCCTTCATTTTATCCTTTGTTTTCATTGAACAATAACAAACATTTAATGATCATTTCTGGAAGCTAACGACTGAGGTAAAGGACTGGGGGTCTGTTCTCTGTGGTGCCCCATGAATGATACCCAGCACCTTGCCTGGGTGATCAGGTTGGGTGTGGATCCAGCATCCACACCCAACCTGATCCAAATAAATCCATCCTCTCCCCCAGCTCTGTAACTACTTGTCACTAAGGGTTCATCCATGGCCGTTTCTTCTGTCCCTGATGTTCTGGACTGGCTCTGTGTTGTTCTTTTCTCTGTCCAAGTCAGCTGGGATAGGAAAGGAGCACTGAAGGCTCATGGTGGTGTCCAGAGCCTTATCCTACTCCTTCATGCCATGGGCAATAGCTCTGAGGACTCCCTAGTTTGCTTTTGATCCTGGGCTTGTTTATCCTTTGCTCCCTAGGCTTATTGATCTGGGCTGCACAGGGTTGAGCCTGGCACTGGGCAGAACCAACTTTGCATCCTCATCCTCCCTCTAAAACTTCACCCAAACTGTGAACTCTGGCTGGGTTGACCCCCCATTTTTAAAATTCCTTTCACTGAGACAAAGGAGTGGCTCTGCTGGCACTGTCTTAGCCACAGTCTGTGTTTCCCAAGTTGTTTTGGTTTTGCTTTCATACAGCTCTCTGCTGAAAAGGGGGATTATTATAGTTGCAATTACCATGGGCAATTACCATGGAAACAATTACCGTAAAGTATTGATTGACCAAGATGGATTAGTAAGCACAAAAGGATAGAGGTTGTCTCTATGGAAACATGGACATTTAGAGGGTTTTTTTCTTTTTCCCCTTTAAGAAAATATTGTTTCTATCCCTTGAACAAGTTCCTAATCCAGTTTAAAATCCCCTTGTAGTTTGAATTAAAATTGCTTAGGTAATCAATACTGTGCTTTAGTGTCATTCCTTGGCTTTTTATCTGAAATAGATTTTTTTTTTTGGAAAAAAAAGGGGACCTGCATCATGTACACAGCATTTTTCCTTATGAAAAAGCAGGTGAAATGTGTTATTAATTGTTAATTAAAAAAAAGATCAAGAGAATAGACCATTTGCTCCTGCAAGTTAGAAGTTAGTAGGGTTTTACGTTAATGATTAATAAAGGAATAACCAACCTGTCACTGCCTTGAGCAGCACAGGGACTTGAGCATCAGGGATGTCTTGTAGCCTGAGCTGCTGGTCATTCCAGCCCCTGCCATCCCATCCAGCTGAGCAGCTGTATCCAGCTCACATGCAGGATGGGATTCACACACTTCACACCATCCTCTGTCTCTAGCAGACGTTGATCCTATTGGCTGTGGTGTCTTGAGTTGTTGGGTTTTGAGTCTCCTACCAAGCACTGCCTTGTTTAGCTGAGGTTGCAGAGCCCCAGACTGGTGGGGGCTGGCAGGGCCCTAACTTGTTGGTGCAGTAGTCATACTCTCTGCTCTTTAGGAAGTGGAATACAAAGGGTATTGTTAGCCTGTGTTCTGCCATGGAGAGGTGCCTGCCCGTGTCCACAGTCACTCCGTGCTAAGCAGGCTGGAGAGGTTCTGTTCCACTGGCATCTTTTAACTTGAGCAGATGTAAAAAGTTCAATGAGCAAATCTCTTCTTATGGGGTGTCATTTTCCTGGTCCCCCAGAAGGGACAGAGAGGTGGCATCACGATTGGGGATGCAGCAGCATCCTCTGAGGGACGCTGGGTCCAAAGGCAGTGTGTTTTCAGTGTACTGAGCCACGTGGTCAGGGGTTCCTGTCTCAACCCTAACAGAGATGACATGAAGCAAGAGCCTCAGGAGGTCATTCACTGAGAGCTAATTAAAAGTGACTCTGGGGCAGCGTGCTATGCAGGGAGCTCTTCCTAAGCACTCACTCAGGGCAGAGGTAGAGGAGGCTGATGGCTGGGAAGGTGAGCACAGGCAGCCCCAGCAGACCCGTGCCGGCGCGGTTGGCTTCACCAGAACTGCACCTTCTGTTACCACTAATTAATTCCAGTTTCTCAGAGCAGGGATTTCCTTTACCAGTCAGTTTGTACCTCAGCAGCAAACAACAGCAGCTTGTTCCACAGACTGAGCACGGCAACACCCCTATTTGGGTGTAGGTGCAGTGGCAGAGCCCTGCAGCAGGCGCTGGGCTTAGCCTTTCCCTATTCCACCAGGCTCCCTTCATTCATAAAATATCAAAGGGGCTTGCATGTAAACCTGCTAACCCAGTCTGAACATCTTCTGTCTACTAAGAGCCAGAATTCTAAACACAGAGCCAGCCTGTGCTTATACAGAGTCGAGCCTTCATTATGAATGATGTAATTAAAGGCATAAGATACTTAGTTTTGGCTCTGGACTTTTACCAATAGCTGGTTTCGGTAGTGCAAGTGGTTCATGACATTTCTTGTCATAAAATATTGCTGGAGTTTATGAAATAAATGGGTTTAGAAATTCAATGGCTGTATGTAATATTTATGCTCTTTAAGGGGAAGCAGTGAATTGAAGTTTTATAATCAAAATGTAAATATGTGTGTGTGTGTGTGTATATATATATATCTCACTGTTCTTCATGAGAAATTCCATGTGTCATCTACAAGTGAATGACTGGAATTTCACAGCAAGCTAAAATTACTTAGTGTGAAAGACAAAGAAGCAGCAAATAATATAAATTATATAAAAAAAAAAAAGCCAGAGTTCTGCAGGGTCCTGTGGTGGAACAGATGCTCTGTGTGAGTGATGTAACCAGACTGGAGGTGTCGTGTTTGAGAGATACAGGGCTCTGTTTTACGTCAAGGCATCCATGTGACTCCTCTGGCTGCTCTCACATTAAGTAGAGGGAAAATGATCTCTTACCCTGTGGAGAAATGGGGAGGGGATGGGAGGAGAGCCAAACCCCATTGTGTGAGGGGTCTCTCCTCCCCCGTATCAGTTGTGTGATTGCTGGAGCTGGACAGGGGTTCAGTTGGGCTGTTGGGTAAGGAGGACCTCACCCAATTCCAGCATATTCATGTTTATCAATATCTTAAGTATGGGATGCAGGGGGAAATGGCCAGCCCCTTCTTAGTGTCTGTGGGGACTGGACAAGGGGCCATGGCCTCAAGCTGGAGCACAGGGAGTTCCCCCCCAATGTGGGGAAGAACTTCTTCCCAGTGAGGGTGAGGGAGCCCTGGGACAGGCTGCCCAGGGGGTGTGGAGTCTCCTTCTCTGGAGAGATTCCAGCCCCATCTGGACACCGACCTGTGTGCCCTGTCCTAGGGACCCTGCTTTGGCAGGGGGTTGCACCCCATGGGCTCTGGAGGCCACTTCTACCCCACCCCTGTGATTCTGTGATTTTCCTTTGCTACCTGGGATTATCAGTATACAAGTCAAGTGCAAAAAGTCCTTTCTGCTGTTAGGTTGCCCCTGCCTTCGTCCTGGGTAATCAGGATTGCAGCTCTTAGGCTTTTGAAATCATCTATCATTTTAGACCTTAAAGAAAAAATTTTAACCCCTCTAAAATAACAAATCCAAACATCCTAAAGGTTCTTCTTTGTCATGGGAAGTATTTTAAGACCATGCAAAGGCTGCCAAGATAACTTCATTACATTTCAGTAAGGTGGACGTTGTGCTGTTGACACAAACGTGCTTAAGAATTTAAAGAATTACTGATGAATGTTAATTAGGTTTTGATTAAATGAATTCTCTGGGCAGCACTTTGTTTCCTGGGGGGGGGTAAATACGCACTGATGACACCAGCACCATTAAATATTTAAAGGTTTCTTGCCTTTTTAAGATGTACTTTATGTGCAAACGATGATATGAATAATCAGGCTGTGTTTTGAACCTTGGTTTCATGGAAGTTCTTGAAGAGACCAGGCAGCCTGGCAGGCAGGGATGGTGGAGCCAGGGAAAAGTGTGATGAAATCATTTGTTGCCCTTTGATAGGCATGCTGCCATCCCATAATAACCTTTTGTTTCATTTCCTCCTTTTAATTCGTTCCAAACAAAAGCTCATTTTTCTAACCCCAGTGTGGATTCTGGCGTCGCACTTATGTGTCAGGGGGAGAAATACCTTCTAGAGGCTTCTCTGGGAAGAACTTCAAAGGTCACCAAACACCAAGGTGTGTTGAAGGGTGGCAGCAGGGACAGGGAGGGGATTGTCCCTCTCTGCTCTGCCCTGGGGAGGCCCCAGCTGGATCCTGTGTCCAGAGCTGGGGCCCAGGACAAGAGAGATGTGGGGCTGTTGGAGAGGGGTCAGAGGAGCCACGGAGATGCTCAGAGGGCTGGAGCAGCTCCCCTCTGGAGAGAGGCTGAGGGAGCTGGGCTGGGTCAGCCTGGAGAAGAGAAGGCTGTGGGGGGACCTCATTGCAGCCTGCCAGTCCCTGAAGGGAGCAGAGGAACAGGAGGGGAATCAGCTTGTTCAAGGGCAGAGACTGGCAGGACAAGGGGGCTGGAGTGAAGCTGGAGGAGGGAAGGGTGAGAGGAGAGATTGGGGGGAAGTTCTTTGCAGAGAGAGTGGTGAGGGGCTGGAAGGGGCTGCCCAGAGAGGGGGTGGGTGCCCCGTGTCTGGGGGTGTTGAAGGCCAGGTTGGATGAGGCCCTGGGCAACCTTGTGTAGCTCCAGGCCTGAGGTTGGTGTCCCTGCTTGTGGCAGGGGGTTGGAGCTCTGTGACCCTTGGGGTCCTTCCAACCCTGACCAGTCTGTGAGTCTATGATTCTATGTCATCCAGATAAACTGGAGACAAGAAGTTTAGAGCCCAGATCTCTTGAGAGAAACAAGCTTCATTATTACTGGAATATTTCTTTTTGCCTCTGATGTGTAAGGGTGTGTTAAGAGGATCAGACAGGGACTCACACCCTGGCTCCATTCACATCCCTGACTCTTAGGAGCTGAGGGGACCCAGGCAGAGGCACCAGAAGCCTTCACCAAACCAGTCATAGAAAACCTCAGCTTTCTTTCCCAGTTCTCTGCACTGACCCCATTGCCCCTGCTTCCCCACATGAGTGTTTCTAACCAATCTGGAGCCCAGCTCCAGGCTGTCCTCACATCCATCACTCCAATCCATGCTGGCTTTCAACACACTGGTGGTGGGACAGCTGTGTGTGTACGAAGCGCTGGTGCTCTCCTCTCATCCTGTGCCTCTTCCTTGCAAACCCAGAAATTCACCCTGGAAACATGGCACAGAAATGGGGGGTTTATATTTAGCTAAATACTCTTTAAAGCTCATTTCTTTTGTGCTCCTTTAGCCATTTTCCAGAGCTCAGAATATGGTGGTTCCTTCATATCTCCCTCCTGAAAATCCATCATACTACAGCCAGAGCTGACCTCACTGACAGCTCCTGCTCCCCTTCTGCTCTGCAGTGTTCATTATGTTTATATCTCCATTATTTTGAGCCATGTACACACAAATACAGCATCATTCCTGTTTGCTCTGTCACAGAAACATTTGCTTTCTGTGCCATGTCTTCCTGTGGTCTGGTTCCCTTCATTAACACAGGAGATGTTAAATATTTAGCCTTATATAAATAAGTACCTTGATAGCACGTTAAACATTTCATCAATTAAATCTCATACTAATTGAAGGGAGCTTGCAGAAAAAATGTCAGTCTGAAGGAAAATAAGTCCATTAAGGTAAGAGAAGTGGCATTTAAGAGAGGGTGCAGTGTCCCTGTCAGCTAGAAAACAATCACAGGCTTCCAGACTCTGTGTAATTATTTTCTCCTCTTTTTTTAAGCTTGTCTCCATGCAAAGTCAGGATGATAACTTGCTGGGGATTCCCCTGCCAGCATCCATAAACAGGAATCTATCAACCTCCTCTCTTTTGTCATGAAGCAGTCAGGCTGTTGAGACAAAATGAAGATTTTATAAATTTTTTAATTTATTTTTTTCCACCCCAGGGTGTCTTTTTTGCCTCTCAGACTCCGGTGTCACCCAGTCTCATTTTTCATAATTTGGGAGTCGTTCTGCTGAAATAATTTCTACTTGTACTCGAATTTCTTCAGTTGATCCCTGCTTTAGCTTGAAGACTTGGTCCTGAGGGTGTATAGAGATATGTTGGGCCAGATGTGGTGCCCAGAGATCCTCTTTGGGGAATTGGGCTTGGTATTAAGCCCTGTACTGCAAACCTCTTCCCAGGAGATGGGTGTCAAGAGGCAGAATTCCTGCTGCTTGTCCTTGACCTGGGGATGAGACAGACCCTTGGGTGAAGGTCAGGTGGTGTGTAAACCACACGTGGTAGAGGCTTCAGAGGAGAAAGCACCATAAATTTTCTGTCCTCTGTAACTCTTGTGATGTGGAGACTGGTTCTGATGAGTCTAGTTGTCAACATGAACTTGCTATGAACTTATGGAGCCTCTCTGTTCTGGAGAGGCTGAGAGCTGCTCTGGTTCAGCCTGGAGAGGAGAAGGCTGCTTCTGGGGAGAGCTCTGAGCCCCTTCCCGTCCCTCGAGGGGCTCCAGGAGAGCTGGAGAGGGGCTGGTGCCCAGGGCAGGGAGGGCCAGTCCCAGGGGAACGGCCTTCAGTTGCAGGAGGGGATGGAGAGGGGCTGGGAGGCAGAAATCCTTCCTGGGGAGGGGGGAGGCCCTGACACAGGGTGCCCAGAGAGGCTGGGGCTGCCCCTGGATCCCTGGCAGGGCTCAAGGCCGGGTTGGATGGGGCTTGGGGCACCCTGGACTGGGAGGGGTGTCCCTGTCTGTGGCAGGGGGGCAATAAGGGGGGTCTGAGGTCCCTTCCCAACCAAACCAGCTGCAGGTTCTGTTGTTTTGTAAATACACAACGCTCAGCACCAGTCAGCAGAATATAACCAGTGATCTTCTGGCTCCATGTTTAATTGGGAATTAGGAGAGCAAGTGGAAATTACACAGTAGAGCGATCAGCTAGAGCAGGAGGGAGGGATTAGTGACATGGTGCAGGAAAGAGCTGAGTCTGCAGTAGCAGGTGAAAGCCAAGATGGGCCTGCACGTGAGTGCAGAAGACACCAGAAGCTACATTCATGTGTGGGCTGCCAGGAAATGTATACTGCAGCATACTCCTGTCTGGGGCAGGGGTGGCAGGGTGACAAGGCAGGTAATTAAAGCTCAAAGGGGAGACTCTTGTAGAGATTTTCTTGCCAGATCCTTGTTTTAGTAGACTGTTGGCATCCAAAGGAGGAGCTGGTTATGTGTAGCTGGGAGCTGAGCTTGTCCCTAGAGCTCTGCACATAGAGCAGCAAAACCAGACCCACAGCAGGCAGGAAAAATGGGGAATCATAGAATGGCATGGGTTGGAAGGGACCCCAAGGGTCACAGAGCTCCAAACCCCTGCCACAGGCAGGGACACCAACCTCAGGCCTGGAGCTACACAAGGTTGCCCAGGGCCCCATCCAACCTGGCCTTGAACACCCCCAGAAACGGGGCACCCACCTCCTCTCTGGGCAGCCCCTTCCAGCCCCTCACCACTCTCTCTGCACAGAACTTCCCCCCAATCTCTCCTTTCCCCCTTCCCTCCTCCAGCTTCACTCCATCCCCCTTGTCCTGCCAGTCTCTGCCCTTGAACAAGCTGATTCCCCTCCTGTTCCTCTGCTCCCTTCAGGCACTGGCAGGCTGCAATGAGGTCCCCCCACAGCCTTCTCTTCTCCAGGCTGACCCAGCCCAGCTCCCTCAGCCTCTCTCCAGAGGGGAGCTGCTCCAGCCCTCTGAGCATCTCTGTGGCTCCTCTGACCCCTCTCCAACAGCCCCACATCTTCCTTGTCCTGGGCCCCAGCTCTGGACACAGGATCCAGCTGGGGCCTCCCCAGGGCAGAGCAGAGAGGGACAATCCCCTCCCTGTCCCTGCTGCCACCCCTCTGCTGATGGAGCCCAGGATCCCATTGGCCTTGGGAGCTGCCAGAGCCACTGCTGGCTCATGTTCAGTTTCTCATCCCCCAGAACCCCCAGGTCCCTCTCAGCAGGGGAGTTGGTCATGGAGATGGAGCACGAAATGTGGTGCTTGGAGGTGATCAGAGAAAAATACAGTGAGTCAAATAAAACAGATCCATGTTCTCTACTTTCTAGAAGAAAGTTGTTTATGGGCATGACCCAGAGGGTTTGCTGCAGTAGGATAGATCCAGAGCTTTGTGGGGTTTTAAATCAAAGCAGATAGAAGCGTATCAATCACTGCCTCCGCTCCGGTGGGAGTTGAGGGGTTATTTTTGTGTTACTTTGAAAAGACTATTTTAAAAGTTCCAGGATGCTCTCCATCCCCATCAGCGAATGGAAAACACCCTGGAAATTACAGGGTAATACTGGACAGCAACAGAGATGGGCAATGGGCAACACAGTTCACTATGAATTTCAGGTGAAGCCCTTTGTTGGGTGAAATCACACAGATTATAGACATTTGTTACTGCAAATGTGGCAAGCTAAAAAACTGCTACTTGGTTGTACACACTGGAACACCAAACTGATTGGTTAGTGATTATAACGAGTTCTGATAAGCAGATCTTAGAGCTAAATATCCTTAGTTTACCTTTGATATCTAAAAGCATCTGCACAGCTGCTGTTTGACCATCTTACTAGGGCTGGTTCTTGACATGTTCCGTTACTCCCAAGTACCTTCCCATAACTGCTTCTTGGTTTAGGGCAGCCTGAACCCCTGTCATCAAGGCTGCTGTGTTTTGGGAAGGTGATGATCAAAATCCTCTCGGCATGAGGCACTTTTCCTGCCTCATGGGAACACGAGGGTATTGTCAGGGCCTGTGTCTGCTGTGAGGAGAGTCCAGCTGCTTATACTGGGCCTGTGTCTGCTGTGAGGAGAGCCGGGCTGGTGGCAGGGCCTGTGTCTGCTTGTGAGGATACTCAAGGCTGGTGGCAGGGCCTGTCTGCTGTGAGGAGAGTCAAAGCTGCTGGCAGGGCCTGTGTCTGCTGTGAGGAGAGTCAAGGCTGGTGGCAGGGCCTGGGTCTGCTGTGAGGAGAGTCCAGCTGCTTATACTGGGCCTGTGTCTGCTGTGAGGACAGTCAGGCTGGTGGCAGGGCCTGTGTCTGCTGTGAGGAGAGTCAAGGCTGGTGGCAGGGCCTGTGTCTGCTGTGAGGACAGCCAGGCTGCTGGCAGGCCTGCTGCCTTCCCTGACGGACATCCCTTACAGGTTGGCTGTGAAATGGCGTGTATGTCCCCATTTCATCCTCACCTCCAATAACCCAAAAGAAACCCCCCCACATTTACAGCCTGTAAAGCTCTGCCAGCTCTTTGGTTGATGGTATAAAGCACTGTTAGCAGCAGATAGTTTACACCAGTTTTTAAATGGGTTTTATAAATCTGGGAGCATAAACAGGCAGGAGGAAAGCGCTGGTGTGTGCACATCCCTGGCAGGCAGTGTCACTGATGAGTTCTTGCTGCGAGCGGCGTGTGACGTGGGTTTATGTGACATGCAATTAATAATGGTCCCTCCTCAGGGACTAGTTTGATGGTAATTTGCCAAAGTTTTTCAGGGGGTGCTTTATCATCTGAAAGGTTCAGTGGATTCAGAGAAAAAAGCCTCAACTCTGTTGATGAGGAAATTCCTGGTCTCTCATGTACCATGTCCTGGTGGTCTTGTTGGAAAGCGAGTGGTAGATGGGGCAGGTTGGTAGGTAGGAAATACCAGTGACAAGGAACAGGACTCATCAAACCCCAATGTGGAGGGGAGGAATCATCCTGCCAAGTGTTTGTGCCCGATACTTGTTGTCATATGAATCAGGGATGTGTTTCAGTAACACCTTCTGGGAAGGCTTTGCTTTTCCCTGAGCCTGCTGAGCTCAGTTCTCACAAACAGAGGAAAGAAATGGCTTAACTTGGAATTATAAAAGCATTATTCTCCCTTCTTATTCCAAACAAAATGCCTCTTTCCTGAAGAAATGCACCACATCCTATTAGAAGGAATATTTGAGATCCGAATTTCTGATGTTAATTCCTTGTATCACAGTGAGAGGGAATTCATTTCATAAAGTTTAGCCTGATGAAAGACTCCTCAACCCATCTTTTTCAGCTGCAGCTTCAGTGCATTGGGTTTGGGGGTTTTTTAACATCTAAAGAAATAAATATTTTCCCACCCCAAAAAAAGAGATTATTTTTCTATGACATTGCTTGAGTTATATATCTGGTGTGTAATTCCAGATATATTCCTGGTTACAGATATGGTCCAGGGAATCACAGAATCACAGATCACAGGGGTTGGAAGGGCCCTCCAGAGCCCATGGGGTCCAACCCCCTGCCAAAGCAGGGTCCCTAGGACAGGGCACACAGGTTGGTGTCCAGATGGGGCTGGAATCTCTCCAGAGAAGGAGACTCCACACCCCCTGGGCAGCCTGTCCCAGTGAACATTCCAGGTATATTCCAGGGACATTCCTGGTTTCTGGGTAGTTTTGCACCCATCAGCTCTTAAGGCATCATGGTAAGTTCACTGATCCTCTCTCATTGCTCTTATTTCTGAACAGGTTAATAAATCAGTATTTCTCTGATGTCAGTTCAGAGTCATACACACATGTAGGGCAGATCTGCTGGATTTTGGGTTTGACTGCTCCCCCTTCCCCTCCATCTGCCCCCTTAGTCAACCTAGGAGAAGGAAAAGCATCTCCTGTGACAGTGTTTGCTGGGTTTTCCTTTATTCCTAACAAATACTGCAGCTGGTGCCAAAAGGGACTTGTGTATGTATCAAAGGAGAGGTATTTTTAGGGAACCACCAGTTGCTCTTTGGGCTTAAAATACAAATTCTTACCTTTCTGAGTTCAAGAGAATCTTTTACCTTCCTTGTGTGTCCTTCTGAATAGCAGTGAGATGGGTTATGTAGAATTTGTCCTACTCAGGTTGGGGTAGGAGCTAACCTGAGTTCCCTACATTCAGGGCAAATAATAATTCACATACCTCCAGTTGGTTTTTAAATGTATATATAGTATTTATCTGTATCATAGAATGCTTAGGGCTGGAAGGGACCTTAAAGATCATCAAGTGCCAACCCCCATCACAAGGAAAGCCACATGGTTTACAAGAGTGGGATCATAGAATCATAGAATGGCAAGGGTTGGAAGGGACCCCAAGGATCATAAAGCTCCAACCCCCCTGCCACAGGCAGGGACACCAACCTCAGGCCTGGAGCTACACAAGGTTGCCCAGGGCCCCATCCAACCTGGCCTTGAACACCCCCAGGGACGGAGCATCCACCCCCTCTCTGGGCAGCCTGTTCCTTTTCCCCAGTGTTGATGATCTTGCCCTGGGGTCATGGCACAAATCATGAGTGTTGGGTCACCATCATTCACTCAGGTTTCCTAAATCAGGCTGCCCTCTGATGAGCAGGTATCAAAGCAGTGAGCAGAGAATACAGAAGGTGTGGAGCTCAGGGTAGCTGTTGCAATCCATACATAGGTGCTTCTCCCAGAGCACACATCTCTATCAGTGACACCATGCTAAACCTTTATTTATTTAGCTATTGATATATTTAATGTTTCAAGTCCACCTGATTATTTGCTATATTCAGGAGACAAATAACCTCTTCCCTTCCTACCCAAGAACCTGCTTTGGCAAGGGGGGTTGGACCTGATGATCTCTCAAGGTCCCTTCCAACCCCTACAATTCCTGGATACATTATTCCTACCTCCTTCTTGGAAATGAGGTGGCAGTGCTAGAGGAGTCAATGATATTTTTGATCTCCCCATTGTGTTTCTGAAGGGTCTGTATTTTTATAACCACAATGCAGATGGTCACTAAGCCATTAGTATCTTTTAAAGTCCATGTTCTTCCAGGCACATTCTTCCCTCATGAAAAATGCATGTGTTTGGATAACATAAATGATCCTTATGCTTCAGTTCAAATTAAAATCAATACCCATGATGTAGTGAATATTTTAAGTCTGTTGTTTGTTCATAAAGAGCTGATGGGAATGATAAGTATACTTTTAAAAACAACAACAATTTCTGGAGTGAAAAGCAAATTCCAGGCAAAGGCAAAACTTAATCAGCAACCAGAAGAAGGGAATAATCACAGATATCTTGGCTAATTACTACAGGAATGTAATAATGCTGACAGGTACATCAGCTTCCTGCCTGTGACTATCCCAGCTGGGTGAGGGGTGGGTAGGAAGCAGCTGAGCAGCAAAGGGTTGGGAGTGCTGGTTGGGAAGTTGAGCTTGAGCTAAGAGCCTGGCCCTTGGAGCAGGCTGGGTTATCAATAACCAGGCTGGGTTATTGATAAGGTGGTTGACAGGTCAACCTGGTGTACCAGCAGAGGCTGAGGAAACTGGGTTCGTTGAGCCTTCCAGAGAGCAAGGTCAGGGAAGATGTCATTGCTGCCTCTAGATGGCTGATGGGAGGGTGTAGAGAAGACAGAAACAGCCTTTTCTGTCTACTAGCATGGGATATCCTGACCCACTGTATGGTAGAGAAGCTTTTGAGGGTGGTTAGGTGCTGGGACAGGGGCCAGAGAGGCTGTGGGGTCACCATCCGTGGAGATGCTCAGAATTCAACAAGGCAAGGCCCTGAGCATCCTGGTTTACTTGGACCTGCTTGCAGCAGGGGTTGGATGAGAGTCTTCCAGAGGTCCCTTCTCACCTAAACTGATGTATGAGACTGTGATTTGTGTGGTCCAGGTGGATTAGAGTTCTTTCTTGTCTATTTGCCAGCTCAGATATCTCAGGAAAAGAAGTGGTGATACCTTGTGGCTATGGGACAGTCTGACTCCTTGTGCAAGTCCAGCTGTGAGGCTGGCAAGATGCTGCCTGTTGCCAATGGGAAAAATCTTCTTAGAGGGACCACTGTGAAAAGAGGTGGAGAAAATAGAGGAGAAGATGGTCAGGTAGGATGAGGAAGCAGAGATCAGATGTAAGCAATGTACAGGTATTACACACAACCAGTCTGCAGCTCAGCTGTACCCAGGGTTACTCTCTCCTGCAGACGGTTCAGTTGGGTGTATGGCAGGTGCAAGTGCCTCCGGCAGTGAATCTTGGGTAAAACTACTTAGAGAATTGATGAATTTCCATACTAATTGGTCCAGGTAGGCTTCCTGGGGCTTCCTCTGCTTGAGGAATTTCACAGTGTCCTGGCAGCCCCATACCTGGGGAATCCCCAGGCTGGAGGACAGCTCATCCCCATCTCTCTTCCCCCTTAATCTGGGAGGCAAAGCCCAGTCAGTCCCAACAGTTTTAATGTAAACCTAAAAAGCAAAGCCAATAATCTATTCCTGCTATTGCACAGGAAGCTAATTGTACATCAAACTCACTGTCTGCTGTAAGAATATCACATTATTTAGAGGATCTTTCCAAATTAAAACCACTGTGACCCTTTTTCAGGTGGGAACTGATACCTTCTTGGTAAAAAAACAAAACAAAACCAGGCAAACCTCATCCTCTTCAATCATTTCTGTTATTTTAATTCCTTTGTGTTCTTTGTGGAGAAGCCTGTTTGTGGAGAAGCTTTCCAATTTAATTTGCTGACTCCCCCACACACAGCACAAGGCTGTTGCAGGTTAATGTGTAACCTGGAGCAAATCAGCCTGTAATAAAAGACCAAAAAAAAAGAGAGAAACATTTTGTTTCTCTTGAAACCTAAGGCTGTTCTCTGAGCTGCAGTGAGGGTATCAGAATGTCTTCCACCCTCTTGTCACTTTTGTATTAGATTTGCCTCTTCTAAGGGGATATAAATACATTTTATCTGTTGGTTCCTAGAAATTAATATCTTTTTTAAAGCCTTCCTTCTGCCACCTGGGCTGCAGCCTATGTGAAAATAACTCCTGTAGCTCATGGCAACAGCATTTGAATGGTTCCAAGCCTACAGTTTGCCCAACAACTTTTAATTCAGTGGTGACGTTGTGTTTAGCTGATGGCAGCTCTTCCTCTTCCTCATGTGTGTGGCCATCAGGTCGGTGGCAGCGACTCAGTGTTCTCTGGGTGTCTGTCTTCTGGAGCTGTGTCACATCCTCTTCTCTCCAGACAGGTAGTTTTCTTTTCCCTGTGTTATCCACAGAAGAGCTTGGCAGGATCATAGATCATAGAATGGTTTTGGTTGGAAAAGACCTTCAAGATCATCAAGTCCAACCATCCATCTGATCCCACTAGGTCCAACACTAGACCATGTCACCAAGTACAACATCTACTCTTCTTTTAAACACCTCCAGGGATGGTGACTCACCCACCTCCCTGGGCAGCCTGTTTCAATATCTAACAACCATTTCAATAAAGAAACTTTTCCTAATATCCAATGTAAACTATCCCTGATGCAACTTCAGACCATTTCCCCTTGTCCTGTCACTCCTCCAGGGAGGAGACCAACCTCCACCTCACTACAGCCACCTTTTAGGTAGTTGTAGAGTGTGATGAGGTCTCCCCTCAGTCTCCTTTTCTCTAGACTAAACAACCCCAGCTCCCTCCACCACTCCTCATAAGATTTGTCTTCTAAACCCTCCTCTAGCTCTGTTGCCCTTCTCTGGACATGCTCAAGCATCTCAAACACAATATTCCAGGTGCAGCCTCACCAGCATGGAGTACAGGGAAGGATCACTTCCCAACTGCTGGCCACACCGTTCCTAATGCAGAGCAGGATGCCATTGGCCTTCTTAGGCACCTGTGCACACTGCTGGCTCATATTCAGCCAGCTGGTGATCAACACCCCAAGGTCTCTGCCCTCCAGACAGCTCTCAAGGCATTCCTCTCCAAGCCTGTAGCTTTGCGTGGGGTTGTTGTGACACAAGGAATGGCAGCCTAGCCAGGAAGCTTTGCTAATGCAGCCTAGATCAGCAGGGCAGCTGGAGGAGAGCACTTGGGTCATCCCCATTAAGTCCTTTGCAGAGACAATCCAAAGGTGCCCACACACCACCGCTGCGTGTTCCAGAACCCTGTCACAAACTGACAACACACTGCAAAAGGCAGAGCTGTGGTTTGTTCCAAGACCATGACACTGAAGATGTCACCAGTGACCTCTCACAGTGGCAGGGTGTTTGTAGATGTAACTTGTGGATGCTCAGCTGGTCACTGGAGAGAATTTAACTCTCTTCTTCCTAATGCTTCTTGCTGCTTTGAGCTGGCAGGAGGGTTCCTCCCTGGCTCCAGGTGTTATCCACTGGCTCCTGGATGCACTTACCAGCTCCTGCAGATTTACTGGTCCTGAGTGCAAGTGCACTGTTGAGCTCTGTACTGCAGAGGGAGGCAAAATGCTCTTCTTTGCTCCCACTGGAGTGTTATCCTCCTCCTCCTCCGTGCAGACCTAAGTCATCGGTTCTTGCAGCTCCCAAGGCCAATGGGATCCTGGGCTCCATCAGCAGAGGGGTGGCAGCAGGGACAGGGAGGGGATTGTCCCTCTCTGCTCTGCCCTGGGGAGGCCCCAGCTGGATCCTGTGTCCAGAGCTGGGGCCCAGGACAAGAGAGATGTGGGGCTGTTGGAGAGGGGTCAGAGGAGCCACGGAGATGCTCAGAGGGCTGGAGCAGCTCCCCTCTGGAGAGAGGCTGAGGGAGCTGGGCTGGGTCAGCCTGGAGAAGAGAAGGCTGTGGGGGGACCTCATTGCAGCCTGCCAGTGCCTGAAGGGAGCTTATAAGCAGGAGGGGATTCAACTTTTAAAAAAGATAGACAATGGCAGGACAAGGGGGATGGATTAAAACTAAAGGAGGGAAGAGTTAGATGAGATATTAGGGGCAAGTTTTTTACAGAAAGAGTGGTGAGGGGCTGGAACAGGCTGCCCAGAGAGGGGGTGGGTGCCCCGTCCCTGGGGGTGTTCAAGGCCAGGTTGGATGGGGCCCTGGGCAACCTTGTGTAGCTTCAGGCCTGAGGTTGGTGTCCCTGCTTGTGGCAGGGGGTTGGAGCTCTGTGACCCTTGGGGTCCCTTCCAACCCATGCCATTCTATGATTCTATGATCTGGTGCTCTCTAGGCCAGCCTAAGAGATGCTGGTGTCCAGAACCACTGTCAGTGGCCTCACTATGCTTACACATCATAGAATCATAGAATGGCATGGGTTGGAAGGGAACACATCACCACGTCGTGCTGGATTTGGACTATGAATATAAAATTATGGAAACCATCTGGAGGGAAAAAGAGACACTTCTGTAGCTGTGTTGCTTGTTATGCATGGCTTAAAGCTCACAGAATCACAGATTTACCAGGTTGGAAAAGACCATGGAGTCCAACCATCCCTGTCCTGTGCTAAACCAGATCCCTGAGCACCTCATCTCCCCTCTGTAAAACACCCCCAGGGCTGGGGACTCAGCCCCCTCCCTGGGCAGCCTGTGCCACAGCCCCACAACTCTGCCAGGGAAGAACTTTGCCCTCCCAGCTGAGCTGCCCCTGCCCTGGGGCAGCTTGAGCCCATTGCCCCTTGTCCCATCTCCTGTCCCCTGGCTGCAGAGACCATCCCCCACCTCTCTGCACCCTCCTGGCAGGGCAGGGGAGGTGGGGAGAAGGTCTCCCCTCAGCCTCCTCTTCTCCAGGCTGAACACCCCGAGCTCCCTCAGCTGCTCCTCAGAGGATTTGCCCTCCAGCCCAGGAGGGCTCACCTCTTGCTTCTCCCATGCTGCTCAGCTGGGACAGCTGCACATTGTCCCCATGCTCTTCCCAAAGGCTTCTTTGATTCTCTGTAGGGAACCACGTTGAAGACCAGCGTGGTCTCTTTTTGGCCAGGCCACCACCAGACATCACTCAACACTATTAGCAGCAGCACTAGATTTTAAATGGAACCTTGTAAGGCCACTGATCCTTCTTCCTGTCTGAAGAGCACATAAGTGAAAGTTGGTGTTTTCCTTGACCTGGGGATGTGTAGGCACCAGTCTGGCCTTAAGATCCCCGATGATGTTTTCTATCACTTTATTTTTGTTGCAGTAACAGAGATGAGAAGTATGTGGCTCTACAGAGAAAACCCTTCTTTTATAAAATCCCATAGTGTTCCAACCTCTGAATTTACTGATTAGGCATCAAACACACCAGTCAAAGCCAGAAGAAACTGTTTGAGAGGCCTGTAGGCTTTAATTTGATTCCCTTTTGAATTGGCTCCATGTACTGAATCCTTGCTCAAGTCAAGTCCACTCTTTCTTCTCCTATGATCTGTGAATGCTCATGAAAAATAAACATGAACCATAAAAGAGATCTGATTTATTTTTTTTTCCTAAGTATCTCACTCAGAAGAATGCAGGGCTGTGGACTCAAGAGCAGCAGGGACATTTGGGAAGATTTAGGGATGTTGATGGGTATCACTTCTGTGGAGAAGGACCTGGGGGTGCTGGTGGGTGACAGGGTGGCCATGAGCCAGCAGTGTGCCCTGGGGCTGAGAGAGACAATGGGATCCTGGGGGCATCAGGAGGAGTGTGGGCAGCAGGTGACAGGAGGGGATCCTCCCCCTCTGCTCTGCCCTGCTCAGGCCCCACCTGGAGTGTTGTGTCCAGTGCTGGGCTCCCTGGGATCAAAAGGACAGGGATCTCCTGGAGAGAGTCCAGAGGAGGCTGAGGAGATGATGAAGGGCCTGGAGCATCTGCCCTGTGAGGAAAGGCTGAGAGAGCTGGGGCTGTTCAGCCTGGAGAAAAGAAGACTGAGGGGGGACCTAATCAATGTTTATCAATATCTTAAGCATGGGGTGCAGGGGGAATTGGCCAGCCCCTTTTCAGTGTCTGTGGGGACAGGACAAGGGGCAATGGCTGCAAATTGGAGCACAGGGAGTTCCACACCAACATGGGGAGGAACTTTTCCCCAGTGAGGGTGAGGGAGCCCTGGGACAGGCTGCCCAGGGGGTGTGGAGTCTCCTTCTCTGGAGAGATTCCAGCCCCATCTGGACACCGACCTGTGCAGTATGAGCTGGGGAGCTGCTTTGGCAGGGGGGTTGGACCCCATGGGCTCTGGAGGTCCCTTCCAACCCCTACAGCTCTGTGATTCTGTGATTCTGTGATCACTTCAGCATTCCAGAGAATGCTGGGTCACTGTGCAGTTCCAGATGTTCTGCCTACTGCATCTACACTTGCATGGAGCATGGAAAGTTTGCTGTAAGCATCAAAGCATCGTGTAGCTCTTGGTTCATCACACACCCTGCAGTTCACATTACAGCCTCAGTTTACGTGTTCCTTTGCTGTGGTGGAACAGGGCTCTGCTTCACCATAGAAGGGTAGAGCCTGATGTTGGAGGGAGGTACCTGCTGCTGTCATTTTGATGCTTTCCTACTCTGTGATTTTCATATTTTTCTCTTACTCATGTTTGAAATAATGGCTGTTAACGCCAAGGAATTGTCACAAACAAAAAGGTTACAGTTGGTAATTGCATTTGTTTGACTAAAAAGATTTATTTTTTCCCTGAGATTTAACTTAAAATACCTTTCAGTATTGTTCAAGTGTGGCTGTGACAAGTTGCCTCTGTGGCTTTCGAGGATTATTGATCTGATTAGGATGCAGTGAGCTGATGAGCTGATCCCTGTTTTGAAGCCTGCATCCTTGGTGTCGTGACTGAGGTTGATCTCTGTGCCTTGGTTCCCCAATGTGTATGAGGAGGTGGGTGCAGGTAGTCTATGAGGGAGCCTCTTGCTGCCTCCAGCTCTCTGTGGACCTCTTTTCCATGGAACACTTTGGGCATATGTCCTAGGGACCCTGCTTTGGCAGGGGGGTTGGACCTGATGATCTCTTGAGGGTCCCTTCCAACCCCTGTGATCTGTGATTCTGTGAAAGGAGTGAGTGCAGGGAGGGGAAACTCATCATGAAAAAGTTGGAATAAAATACATATTGAGCTGGTTGGGTTGGGTTTTTTTTTTTTTAAACCCAAGCTGAATTATTCATGGGAAACTGAAATCCCACAGAGGGGCTACTGTGAGATTAATAATCCACTCAGCCTCGTTAATGTCACTTGGAGCCCCCTTGGTAGAATTACTGCCATGTACAATTAGGGGAACATTAGTCTACATGTTACTGTTTTCCTCAGCAGAAATGACATTCAACTTGTTTGTTTCTGATTCTATTAATTAGATACAATTTTCAGTCTGGTATCAGACGTAGCAGGTTTCACTTGCTCTCCAAATTAAGAAGAAAAAACTACATTCACTGGCCTAGATATACCATTTTGTCCAGTTCTTCTGTCTAAACACACCACCATGGGAGGCTAACACCTTCCAGATGTGCTTCTCACATGGGGGATGTAGAGAAAAACCAGGTTTGGTCCAAGTTTCCATTTTCCAAAGGTCAGGGAAAAAATAATTCATCTTGCAACTGATGCTGCTCATGGCTGGAAATGCTCTTCAGAGCTCTGAAGCCTTGTAGGTTTGCAGATGTTCATGTTGGTGGAGCTTTTGGTTCACGATGGAGATACTGGATGGTATGATCTGTGATGTGATTGCCCAGGGAGAGGGCTGAGTCCCCAGCCCTGGGGGTGTTTAACAGAGGGGAGATGAGGTGCTCAGGGATCTGGTTTAGCACAGGACAGGGATGATTGGACTCCAGGGGCTCAAAGGGCTTTTCTAACCTGGGGATCCTGGGATTCAAGGACAGAGGCAACTGTAGTTGTATTCTTGACACAGGCCAGACTTGCTGCTTGTACTCCTGATGAGGGATGGTTCTGAGGATCCTGGTAGATGACAGAGTGGCCATGAGCCAGCAGTGTGCCCTGGGGCTGAGAGAGACAATGGGATCCTGGGGGCATCAGGAGGAGTGTGGGCAGCAGGTCACAGGAGGGATCCTCCCCCTCTGCTCTGCCCTGGCCAGGCCCCACCTGGAGTGTTGTGTCCAGTGCTGGGCTCCCTGGGATCAAAAGGACAGGGATCTCCTGGAGAGAGTCCAGAGGAGGCTGAGGAGATGATGAAGGGCCTGGATCATCTCCCCTGTGAGGAAAGGCTGAGAGAGCTGGGGCTGTTCAGCCTGGAGAGAAGCAGACTGAGAGGGGATCTGATCAGTGGTTATCAATAGCTGAAGGGTGGGACACAGGGGGACATGGGCAGCCTCTTCTCAGGGTCTGTGGGGACAGGACAAGGGGCCATGGGCTCAAGTTGGAGCACAGGGAGTTCCCCCCCAATGTGGGGAAGAACTTCTTCCCAGTGAGGGTGAGGGAGCCCTGGGACAGGCTGCCCAGGGGGTGTGGAGTCTCCTTCTCTGGAGAGATTCCAGCCCCATCTGGACACCGACCTGTGTGCCCTGTCCTAGGGACCCTGCTTTGGCAGGGGGTTGCACCCCATGGGCTCTGGGGGGCCCTTCCAACCCCTGTGATCTGTGATTCTGTGGTTCTGGTCTCCATGTTGCCCTGCACTATGTCTGCATACTGATGACTTCATCAGCCATAGAACATGACCCACCTTCTTTGTTGAGCCATAATGTTACTTCATCTGTGGCAGAACAGACTCAGATACACCCTAGAGACTGGAGGAATGAATCCCATTAGGAAGCTCAGCTTCCCATCTTTCCAGATGAGACAGTTTCACACCTGCTGCTTCCTGGTGTGTGTGTTTTCTGTGACAACCAGGGCAATTTCCTGTCTCAGCAGGTAGGTTGTCTCTGTGCAGTGTGTAGAGCTGTGCACAGGCATTGTTTAGGAGGAGCTGAAGAGGCAGAGGCATGAGATTAGGGTCCAGCACATCTCTAAGGAAGCAGGTTCTTTTCCCTCTGAGCAGTAGGGGATGAGCTACACATCTGCTGATGAAGCACTCCTTAGGCAGGCAGAGAAGGGTCATTTATCAGCTGGGAACCACCTCGTGCAGGGGACTGGATCCATCCCTGACTTTGCTGCTGCTGTGTCAGAATAGAGAGTGAATTTATCTATCTAACCCCGGGCAGGGATGGTTGGACTTGATGACCTCCAAGGTCTTTTCCAACCTGGGGATTCTGTGATTCAGTAGGATGTACGTTGTCTTTTCCCCATAATGATGTTTTCTGCCCAAAAGGTTGTTTATATCTTGTCTAGAAGTATATGACACAACTAATTCCTGGTGAATAGAAATACCACATTTCTGGTGTTTGTGATAATATGGGGGGGTCATCTGTGAAAACACACATACCTCCCATAATCTCCCCTCCAGTGCAACAGACTAACTGCTTCTGATGTTGTGGGCATCATTTAAGGCCACGTGCTCCAGTTCCATTAATTTCCTTTAAAGCCTAATGTATACATGAAAGAAAATGCAGTTATTTTGATACTTTACACTCAGATATTGATTTGAGATCCATCTCTACTGACTCTTCTCAGAAGCTGTCATTCCTGGAGCATCTCCCCTGTGAGGAAAGGCTGAGAGAGCTGGGGCTGTTCAGCCTGGAGAGAAGAAGACTGAGGGGGGACTTTATTAATGTTTATAAATATCTTAAGCATGGGATGCAGGGGGAATTGGCCAGCCCCTTTTCAGTGTCTGTGGGGACAGGACAAGGGGCAATGGCTGCAAATTGGAGCACAGGGAGTTCCACACCAACATGGGGAGGAACTTTTCCCCAGTGAGGGAGCCCTGGGACAGGCTGCCCAGGGGGTGTGGAGTCTCCATCTCTGGAGACATTCAAAACCCCTCTGGAGACATTCAAAACCCCTCTGGACACCGACCTGTGTGCCCTGTCCTAGGGACCCTGCTTTGGCAGGGGGTTGGACTCACTGAGCTCTGGAGGCCCTCCCAACCCCTGTGATTCTGTGATTCTTTTTGGGGCACTGCTTTGGTTATAAAGAGATTAAAACTCTGTTCCATCAAAAAACTTAAGCACATATTCAGGATGAAGCACAACAATCTCCATCCTTACAAGCATTCACGTTCCCTTTCCTGTGATTTACCTCTGTTTGTTCAACCCAGTCAACTCACGAGTGTCATGACGCTTCCTTTCATCCCAAGTCCCTCTATTTATTGTGGAAAAAACCCCATGGTGGAACATTTAATCAAAAAGACATGATGGCCAGGGAATAAATCTTTCTCCTTTTCAAACATTTATACAAGGAAAAGGAAAATCCATCAGTGAGGAGTGAGAGAATCTCCAGAGAACAGCTAACGTGAGGGAAGGGCTGTGAAACAGTTTCACTCCCAGGTTGGGTTTTGCTGTATGAAACACAAAGTTATAATTTTCTAAGTCTTGTTTCTCATGATCCATTCCCCCAAGTAGCCTAGAAGTGGAATTTAACAGAAATAATGTTTTGACACATTATAATTTGTACAGTGTATAACACAAATACCCTATAATTTCCAAAAGCTTAAAAATTAACAGCAGAGTCGCAGAACGATATAAAACCACAGATTTATGGAATAAATAATTCTACAGCTCTTAATTCTTTAAAACTTCTTCTTAAAGAAAAATAGCAACTTCACACTAGAATTTAATACAATTCTTTTCATCGAGCCCAAAACTGGTTTGGGTGGGAAAGGACCTCACAGCCCAACAGTGCCACTTCTGCCATGGACAAGGTCACTCCCCCAGCCCAGGGTGCTCAAAGCTTTTCCATGCATCATTCCAAGTCATTTTTGTGTTGAATTGTGGTGGTTTTGGCCCTAGCCAGAGGCCAAATACCCACCAAGCTGCTCGCTCACTCCCCACTTCAGCCAAAAAGGGGAGAAAATAGCTATTAGGAGGCTTAGGACCTGAGATAAGGCCAGAGGGATCGCTCTCCAATCAGTGCAATGAGCAAAACAGACTCAGCACAGAATAAAGGAAAGAAAAGTGATTTATTACTACTACAACTAATACACCCAGTGAACCAGAACGAGATAAGAAGTGGCCAGGTCTGAAAGCACCTTCCCCCCACCCCTCCCTTCTCAGCATGCTTACAACTCAGCATGGTTTTACTCCCTTCTTCCCCCCCAACATGGCATGGGGAGGGGCAGGGAATGGGCAGGGGAGTTCTGGTGATCCCTCACAAGCTGCTTTTCCTCCCCAGATCTCAACACTTCTCCTTCCCCCTACCTCTCCCCTCTTTGCACTCTTGACTTTAATCCTAGATCTGCTCCCTTCATCCCTCCCCTGGCAGCACAGGGAGGGGCAGGGAATGGGCAGTGGGGGTTTCAGTCCGTTCCTGTCCAGTTGTCTTCTGTCTCAGCTGGGGAGGGGGGCATTCCACACCCCCACCCCCTTCCCCTGCGGCACCGTGGGGTCCCACCCACACCAGAGTCGTGTCCACAACTTCTGCAGCCTGAGTCCTCTCCACTGGGGAGCCATCTCCCCACCACAGGCCTCTCAGCAGGACTGCCCTCCATTGGGGAGCCATCTCCCCACCACAGGCCTCTCAGCAGGGCTCCTCTCCATTGGGGAGCCATCTCCCCACCACAGGCCTCTCAGCAGGGCTCTCCTCCATCGGGGAGCCATCTCCCTACCACAGGCCTCCCAGCAAGACTCCCTTCCATAGGGTGCTGACATTGGGGTCCAGACCCCCTGGCCTGGTCCCCCGCAAAGTCACAGGTCCCCCGGCAACCCTGCTGAGGCGTGGATCAACCTTCACAGGGTGTAGGTGTCTCTGCTCCCCGTCCTCATCCATGGGCTGTGGGGGGACACCCGTTTCACCATGGTCTCACCACGAGCATGCTTCACCCCCTCCCCTGTTCTGCAGGCCTGGCCTTGGTGTCTGTGCAGCTTGTTCCATCTCCTCACTCCTGCTCTGGTAGCATAGTGCCCCTGCCAGCAGTTCTGTTTTCTCCTCTATGAGATTCCCAGAGGCGCTGTGACCAGCTCTGATAGGCCCAGCCTCGAATTTGGCCTCACTGGGAAGAAGTTCTTCCCCACATTGGGGGGGAACTCCCTGTGCTCCAGCTTGAGGCCATGGCCCCTTGTCCTGTCCCCACAGACACTGAGCAGAGGCTGCCCATGGCCCCCTGTGTCCCACCCTTCAGCTATTGATAACCACTGATCAGATCCCCTCTCAGGCTGCTTCTCTCCAGGCTGAACAGCCCCAGCTCTCTCAGCCTTTCCTCACAGGGGAGATGCTCCAGGCCCTTCATCATCTCCTCAGCCTCCTCTGGGCTCTCTCCAGGAGATCCCTGGCTTTTTGATCCCAGGGAGCCCAGCACTGGACACAACACTCCAGGTGGGGCCTGAAGAGCTGAAGTAAAGCACTGACAAAGCATGTGCAGGTGGTAGTATTGGATAGTGCTTCAGCCTTTGTGGCCAAACATTGCCTACAGCAGCACAGGAACGGGCTAGGCAAGGCTCTGGAGTCTCCTAAATGAATGTTACCTCTTGATTTGTCACTTAAAGGTTTTCTTTTAACCCTGGGGCACATTGGTGCTAAATCCAAACCCACCAAATTCTTTTAAACAGAAAAGCAATTATATTTCTCAACACAATTTGGTGGCTTCATTGTTTTGGTTGATAGGAAAACTTACAGCCCCAGTAGGAGAGACAAGTGCCTTTTCATTGTGTTCCATGGCTAATAAAACAGTTGTGCTTTAACATCTTGCTGGCTCAGAACAGCCAGACCTTGGGCCTAATTACTGAGTTTTCTTTTCCTTAAGATTGGGTGTGCTGGAGGTTGAAAGAGTTTTGTTTCCAAGGAAACAAATGCACTGCACTTGCCTTGCATCAGATGTTTCCTGTAAGAAAATGCCATAACCAGGCTCCTGGGAGGGAGGAGTGTCAGGAGGTAGCAGTGGCCTGCACAGAGCCTTTTCCTAAAAACACCTGGGTTCATCTCCTGAAACCAGGAGTGTGTTTCTCAAACCGTGTGAGCATCCTAATTCTGGTGTCACAGGTCTTGTCACCCTGGCTCAGCTGGGTTCCTTTTGGTCAGGTGTTGTATGTGCTCTCCAAACAACGTATGGTGCTGTGGGAGCATCACGGAATCACAGATCACAGGGGTTGGACGGGCCCTCCAGAGCCTATGGGGTGCAACCCCCTGCCAAAGCAGGGTCCCTAGGACAGGGCACACAGGTCGGTGTCCAGACGGGGCTGGAATCTCTCCAGAGAAGGAGACTCCACACCCCCTGGGCAGCCTGTCCCAGGGCTCCCTCACCCTCACTGGGAAGAAGTTCTTCCCCAGATTGGGGTGGAACTCCCTGTGCTCCAACCTGAACGTGGTTTAACACAAACATATGAATTTCAGACAGATAAATCCCATTAATCTACCCTGACAGTGCAGTTCAATGCTATAGGTAGAGACACATAGTTCCCTACAGACACTGGGGCTAAAATGGGGTTCTTCAATCCCATCTAGTCCAGGAGCTGGTAAGAAGGACAGACTTGTTCTGCAGATCTGACTCTGGAAAAGCCTTTCCCAACAGCCCCCACGACTTTTTTCTATGGCCACTCTCATCTTGGCTATCTGGATGACCTATGGTAGATGAAAAAATACTATTCCCAGAAGAGATTTTGTAAAGAAGTTGAAGTCCTTCAAGAGACTTACTCATGCAGCTCAGAATAGCCCCATGTTGCTGCCCAGCATCGTGAGCATATATATTTAACTGTTACACCCTATCACTTACGTTCCCTGCCCTCTAAATATCACTATCTCAGGAACAGGGAGAAGCCACATGCTGCCTGAATGTTTCCAACTGTGGAGGAAAAACACCCAAACCAAACAACCCCCACACATAAAAGTCCTTAACGTTGGCATCTGGACTCTTCCCAATTTGTTTGCCCTCTATTACTATAATGTTAAAACAAGGTTTTGAATTGTTCCAATTTCCCCAACAACCCCAAATTTCAGAGGAAAGAGCAAGAAACCAAAACACAACACGATAGAAGGAAAGGAGCCATCCAGAGGGATCTTGCCAGGCTGGAAAGATGGGTCTGGGTGAACCTAATGAGGTTCAACACTGCCAAGGGTCAGGGGTGGCACTGGGGCCAGAGGAATCCCAGCCAGAAATACAGACTGGGAGAAGAGCTCCTGGGGAGCAGCCCTGTGAGAAGGACCTGGGGGTTCTGGGGGATGAGAAACTGAACATGAGCCAGCAGTGGCTCTGGCAGCTCCCAAGGCCAATGGGATCCTGGGCTCCATCAGCAGAGGGGTGGCAGCAGGGACAGGGAGGGGATTGTCCCTCTCTGCTCTGCCCTGGGGAGGCCCCAGCTGGATCCTGTGTCCAGAGCTGGGCCCCAGGACAAGAGAGATGTGGGGCTGTTGGAGAGGGGTCAGAGGAGCCAGGGAGATGCTCAGAGGGCTGGAGCAGCTCCCCTCTGGAGAGAGGCTGAGGGAGCTGGGCTGGGTCAGCCTGGAGAAGAGAAGGCTGTGGGGGGACCTCACTGCAGCCTGCCAGTCCCTGAAGGGAGCAGAGGAACAGGAGGGGAATCAGCTTGTTCAAGGGCAGAGACTGGCAGGACAAGGGGGATGGAGTGAAGCTGGAGGAGGGAAGGGTGAGAGGAGAGATTGGGGGGAAGTTCTTTGCAGAGAGAGTGGTGAGGGGCTGGAAGGGGCTGCCCAGAGAGGGGGTGGGTGCCCCGTGTCTGGGGGTGTTCAAGGCCAGGTGGGATGGGGCCCTGGGCAACCTTGTGTAGCTCCAGGCCTGAGGTTGGTGTCCCTGCCTGTGGCAGGGGGTTGGAGCTCTTTGATCCCTTCCAACCAGACCAGTCTGTGACTCTATGAAAGCATCTCCCCTCTGCATCCCTGGCCCCAAAGCACATCACATCTGCAGTAGGTTGTGTAGACCTGACAGTAGTGATAGATACAGCTGAGAAAAACATGCCTACACAAATTACATTGACTGGGGATGGGTGCAGGGCTGATGGGCTGTGCTGGGACCAGTCTGCTTTCAGGAGCCACTGGTGGCCATTTCATATCCAATGGTAACCCTGCAAAGGTTTGGAAGGCTCTTCTCAAAGGCTTCACTTAGGATTGCCATGGCCAGTGGTGGATGTAAAATACTCCCTTGCAGCTCAGGAAACCTACAGAGAATGTGATTTAATTTTCCTGGCTGTTCTGGGGCTCTTTCCCTGTCGTGAAATGAGATGAAATAGAAAATGTTTTAAAATATTTCCATGCAGATGGATTCATACTCAAAGGAAATTGAGAGCATGATGGGAGTAGGCATTAGAGGAGAGAGCAGAAAGAGGAGCAATCTGAGTGCAGGAGGAAACTGTCTCCTGTCAGGAAATAGCTCCTTAAGTACTGTGCTCCCAAATTGTCATCTGCTTGTTTTAACACAAAATGCCATGGTGTAAAAATACCCCTTCTTCACTCAAGGAGATGTGAAAGCTAATGCTCTCGAAAGCTTCAGCTCCAAGGGGTGAAGACATGCAAGAACAAAGAGAAAATGAGGAAGTGCTGAGGGTTATAAGTCACAATATTGTGACCTGTGTTAAAGAGGCAATTATTTTCTTCCCATAGAAATCAGGGCTGAGGTATTACAGAAGCAGCAAAGCTCGTGGCTGCTGAGCACCTTCATGCACCACCCTGGTTCTCATGCTTTACGTAGGGGTGCACCGAGGGGGTCCTGTTCCTTACTGGATCCTGCAGCCCAGCAGAGAGGGTCCCATCTGGGTTACCACTTCCAGAAAGCTGGAATCAAACCCACCCCAACCATGGTGCCTGTGAAGCAGGGATCCTTTATTGCAGTGCTGGGCACACAGGGGATCGATGGCTCCTCCTGATGTGTGTGCCAATGAAAGCCAAGTTTCATTTGAAAAAGGAATGGGTCTCTCAAAGCTCTTTGCTCCTGGGTGGTGGTGCCTCTGTCCCTTCTCAGCTCTCCTCTCAACTCCTGTCAGGTTTTAATCTCAGGCAGAGCTGCTGCCACTGCCTCTGCCCTGATGTGCTTGGGGTAGGGCAGAGGAAGCTGTGAGGGGAAGCTCAGGGGGCCCATCCCCTGGGTTGTGTTCCATCATCCCACCCAAATGCCTTTGCTTTGCGTGGGGAGAGCTCTGCTGTTGGAGTTAAGGTGTGAAGGGATGGGATGGTGGGAGACAGATGTTCTCAGAGATGTTCTTTGCAGGGAGACAGATGTTCTCAGAGATGTTCTTTGTGGTCTGTGCAGCATCTTGCAGGAATACAGAGGGCTTGATAGCCCAGCTATTCCAACAGCATGTTCTGCAGCCTCAGCTCTACACATACACATTCCCATCTCACCCAGGCTTTATTCTATGTAATCTTATCATTGCTTAGGATTGTTTAGTGGTGGCTCCTTCTGCATCGGGCTCTGAGGTGAACCCGTGGCTGGGTGCTGGTGTGCATTCATCAAAACACCCAGGCTCTTCTGGTGGTCTTCAGGGATGAAGGCTGGACGTCTTCCTCTCCCTCAGCTCATGCTCTTTCTGGTTTTCTCCATAGTTTCCATCACATGCCTGCACAGGCTCGTTAGGAACCCCTTTAGCTGAAACAAGATAGACTCTGTCTCTGAACTGGTCGTTGGTCCCATTTATGACTCCCCATCTTCCCTTTCTTCAGCTTTCAGGCCGTTGCACTGTTGTGGCTCAGTTTTGTAGCTGCTGTCATGGAACAGCTCACATGGTTACAGCCATATTCTACTAAAAGCCAAACCAAATCTATTCTTAAAACATGAAAATCCTTATATTAAAGTGATATTAATTGTCTCCTAAGCTGCATTGGCATCAACCTGTTCAGCATTATTACATTGCACTGAATCATTACCTAAAAACTGGGGGTCCAGCTTTAGATGCTGGAGCCTGAAAACGCCAGGGCCATGTCAGAACCCCTGAGGGCTGTGCTGCTGGGGTTTATTACTCACCCAGAAGCCACCCAGCATGGTGTGGGGCTCAGCTTTTCCTCCTGGCCTGCAGCTGGGTGTGGGAAGCTGGAGGAGCATCCCGGCGTCACGCGTTCGATCAGCATCTGCTTTTCCAGATGGCTCCAGCAATGGAGGGGGGACCTGGAGTCAGGGCTTGGAAGCTTGGGAAGCCTCCCAGTGCTTGATACATACTGCCTAACTACTGTGAGATGCCTCATCTCTAATTATTAGCCTGCTTAGGAGTGATGATACCCTGATAGGGGAGGGATTTACAGCACCTTTTCTCTGTTACTTCGTTTAATTTCACCCAGAAAGCAGCTTTTGGTGTTTCTTCCCTTCCTGAGGTGAGGCAGCAACCACATCTCCAAAGCAGAAGGGAGCAAACAAATATCATCTTTGGCATAAAGCTTGTTTTGAATAATTTGTGGTGGTTTCCATTCCCATCAGCTAAACGATGCTCAGGTTCAGTTCAGTCACCTCACGTGCCGCAGTGGGAGCTCACATCCCCTGCAGCAGCTCTTCCACAGATTGGTTTGTGAAAGCTTCAGAAACTGGAGGGGAACATAAAATTCCAGCCTCCTAAAGATACAATAAAATTAGAGATCAAAGTATAATCCAGATGGAAACCTGGAGATCAAAATATAATCCAGATGGAAACCTGCTCGCTGGGTGAGCTTCTGTACAGGCCATGCTCCCAGGCTGGAGATTTTGCTGTGCTCTCACCAGAAATGGGCATTCTGAAGGTGCCACTGGATGTGGTGGTGACATAAAAACCTCTCCCACTAATTAATTGCAAGCGAAGTGGGCACTGAGACCCTTGGAGCTGGTTGTGAAGAACGTGGTGCTCGGTCTCCACAGCCCAGCTGCTGCTGTTGATTCATTCTGGGATTTGCTGTTGGAAGCTTTTCAGAAACCCTCACTGGGAAGCTGCAGGGCGGTTTGAGTGTCAGTGAGATGATTTATTGGGTTTTCTGGGTTTTTAGTTTCCCCAGTTTCTCCTGCAGGCACCTTCCCACTCCCTCCCCCTTGCCCAGAGCAGCTCCATGCATCATCCGGTGCCTCCCCTGCTCTGATGTCTGCCTCATGTAGCACCTTAAACCTGCTGGGAAGGTGAGGCAGAGTGAGGGACCAGTCTCTGAGGTGAATTGGGGAGCTCAGGGCTCCACCTGAGGTTATCCCAAGTGCATCCAGTAGCCTGACAGCAGCAATATTGCTGTTGCTTTGGTGGGAGCCATGGGAGGTGATGCTCCACGTGTCACCCTGCTCCCACACATGCTTTGCCCTGTGTGGTGGCCAGCAGCAGCAGGCAGAGGGGTCTGGGGGCTGCTCCAAGGAAAAGGCTGTGCCCTGTTCTGAAGGCAAACACCATTGCTCAGATTTTGCCACCCTTGTGTGAGTGTTTTGCTTTGAAACTCCTCCTTTTCCAGGTCGAGTTGCTTGGATGGAACGTTCCATGTTTGAAAACGTGGTTTTATTGAAGGGGAGAGGGGAAGGAAGGTGTTGGTGAGAAGGCTGGAGGTGATGTGTCTGTTTTGAAGAGATCACAGACTCACAGAACACTGGGAGTTGGAAGGGACCTCCAAAGCTCACCCAGTCCCACCCCTGCCAGAGCAGCATCACCCAGACTAAACCCCACAGGAACACATTCAGGGGGGTTTGGATGTCTCCAGAGAAGGAGACTCCCCAGCCTCTCTGGGCAGCCTGTCCCAGGGCTCTGTCACCCTCACAGTGTCAAAGTTCCTCCTGACATTCCCATGGAACCTCCTCTGCTCCAGCTGCACCCACTGCCCCGTGTCCTGTTGCTGCCATAGAATCATAGAATCCCAGTCTGGTCTGGGTTGGGAGGGACCCCAAGGGTCCCAGAGCTCCAACCCCCTGCCACAGGCAGGGACACCAACCTCAGGCCTGGAGCTACACAAGGTTGCCCAGGCCCCCATCCAACCTGCCATCCCTGAGCAGAGCCTGGCTCCAGTGAATCATCCTGGAGGCACTTTGGTTTTGCATTTGTGGAGGGGAGATTCTTGGGGTGTCTTGGTGGCTTCACTGCAGGAGCTGCCAAATGCCTTCTAGTGACAGAAGGGGAGACCTAATCAATGTTTATCAATATCTTAAGCATGGGGTGCAGGGGGAATTGGCCAGCCCCTTTTCAGTGTCTGTGGGGACAGGACAAGGGGCAATGGCTGCAAATTGGAGCACAGGGAGTTCCACACCAACATGGGGAGGAACTTTTCCCCAGTGAGGGTGAGGGAGCCCTGGGACAGGCTGCCCAGGGGGTGTGGAGTCTCCTTCTCTGGAGAGATTCCAGCCCCATCTGGACACCGACCTGTGTGCCCTGTCCTAGGGACCCTGCTTTGGCAGGGGGTTGGACCCCATGGGCTCTGGAGGTCCCTTCCAACCCCTACAGCTCTGTGACTCTGTGATTCTGTGACATTGCTTTTGGAAAACATGAGGTGCTGGTGCCACCTCCCAGCTTCATTCATCCAGAGCTCTGCAGAGTGGGTCCAACATGAGTGCAGGGTGATGTGAGGGCACCCATCACTCACATTCAACACCCATCACAGAGCAGGGGAACAACCAGCCCTGATAGCAGGGTTGGCAATCAAACACTCATCCTCATTAGCAGGGGGTTTCTGGGAGCCTGTCCCTAACGCACACCCACCTGTAGTGACACTTTCTGCTCCCTGGAGCCCAACACTCAGCTTAGACCCAAATCCCTGCAAGGCCCTTGGCATATGTGTTCTGCAGATGAGTCTGTGAGAGATCCAGGCTTTGGAGCCAGTCATTTCCCTGCACACCCCATTACCTGGGGGTTGCAGGTCAGCTTGCAGCAGGTAGAGCTTATTATTTGGTGAATAGATAGGTGAAATTGGAGAGGAAAAAATAGATTATCATCTTAAAATTCTGTTTGACAAGCTAATTCTTTTGGCTGGGGATATAGGAAATAAGCCTGGGTGCCAGGGTTCTGGGGAAGATGCTGGTATTTAGTGTAGGGGTTGGTAAGGAGATGTTCCTGCAGCTCCCTGGTCAGTCCTTGGGCAGGAAGGAACTGAGATTAGAATTGCAAATGGGTGTTTCATCACTATGAATCAGTGTGGCCAGAGAGGGGGAAGGAATGGAGCAGCTTCTGCCTGGCTGAGCAGTTGGTTTGGTGCACAGGCCATCGCGTCCTTTCCAGCTCAGCCAAGGGCTTTGTGCTCTGCTGAGCAGCCTGTGGCAGCAGCATGTGACACAACCCCCCATCCCAGCTGATGGGGTCGATAGGGCCCCTCAGAGCAGCTGAGAAGGGGTTGGGGAGCAGTGTTAGGGCAGCAGTTTGGTTCTGAGGGGGTTGCATGGCTTCTTGGCTGAGAGATGGGATGTTTGCACATTGCTCTGATTATTCCACTCTTAACGACCAGGAGGACAACAAAACAGTCCTCTGAGTGTCTTTAGTGTTTGTTCAGTATTTATCTGGGGTGAAAACCCCACCCTGCCCCTGTGTAAGTAGGGGGCCCTTGGAGATCCCATCTGATGTGTGTATTTTTACAGAGGTGCTTTGTCTCAAGATACCCAAAATGATAGAATCAGAGTAGAATGGTGGGTTTGCTAAGGTTGGCAAAGACCTCCAAGATCATCTCATCCAACCATCCCCCACCACCTCCATCACTCACTAACCCACCTCCCTGAGTGCCTCATCCAGCCTTTCCTTGAGCACCCCAAGGGATGGTGACTCCCCCACCTCCCTGGGCAGCCTGTTCCCATGCCCAACTGCTCTTTTGGAGAAGAAATGTCTCCTCATCTCTAACCTGAGCCTCCCCTGGCACAGCTCACAGCCATTCCCTCTCATCCTATCACTGGGTATCTGTGAGAAGAGGCTGACCCCCAGCTCACCACAGCCTCTTTCCAGGGAGCAGGTCTCTCAGTAAGGTCTCCCTGAGCCTCATCTTCTCCAGATTGAACAGTCCCAGCTCCCTCAGCTGCTCCCCATGAGACTGGTGTCCCAGCCCCCTCCCCAGCCTGGCTGCCCCTCTCTGGACACACTCCAAGGTGTTGGTGTCTGTATTGCAGTGAGGGGCTCAACCTTGAACCCAGTATTTGAGGTGGGGTCTCACCAGCGCTGAGCACAGGGGGATGGTCACCTCCCTGGTGCTGCTGGCCACACTGGTCCTGCCACCAGCCAGGATGCCACTGGGCTTCTCAGCCACCCAGGCACGCTGCTGGCTCGTGCTCAGGTCAGTGCCAACCAACACCCCCAGGTCCTTTCCCCCTGCACACCAGCTGATTCTGTCCAGGCCGCTGTGGCTGTGCCATCTGAGGACAGGGAACACTCCTGAACCTTCACAGCAACCTGCTGTGGATCAAGGGAATCCAGGCACCTAAGCCTGGAGTGTTTCAAGGCAGCAGGGTGATGGGAACAGCACGAGAGCTGCTCTGTGTCACTTCTCTGGAAGGCATGGAAAATGTTCCCTGCTGGTTTTCCATGGGAAAGGGTTTGAAGAGCTTCAGTGATTTTTCCTTAAGTATTTGATGTTTCCCTGGTGTTACATCAGTATTGGGGCTGCCAGGATGGACCAATGGGACCAGGACTCATCATTAGGAGGGCTTGCAGAGCCATTTTATCTTCTAATTAATAAAGAAGTGAAGTATGTAGATGTGGCACCTGATGGATAAAGATTTGTGCATCAGGAGGAGTGTGGGCAGCAGGTGACAGGAGGGGATCCTCCCCCTCTGCTCTCCCCTGCTCAGGCCCCACCTGGAGTGTTGTGTCCAGTGCTGGGCTCCTTGGGGTAAAAAGGACAGGGATCTCCTGGAGAGAGTCCAGAGGAGGCTGAGGAGATGATGAAGGGCCTGGAACATCTCCCCTGTGAGGAAAGGCTGAGAGAGCTGGGGCTGTTCAGCCTGGAGAGAAGCAGCCTGAGAGGGGATCTGATCAGTGGTTATCAATAGCTGAAGGCTGGGACACAGGGGGCCATGGGCAGCCTCTGCTCAGTGTCTGTGGGGACAGGACAAGGGGCCATGGGCTCAAGTTGGAGCACAGGGAGTTCCCCCCCAATGTGGGGAAGAACTTCTTCCCAGTGAGGGTGAGGGAGCCCTGGGACAGGCTGCCCAGGGGGTGTGGAGTCTCCTTCTCTGGAGAGATTCCAGCCCTGTCTGGACACCGACCTGTGTGCCCTGTCCTAGGGACCCTGCTTTGGCAGGGGGGTGCACCCCATGGGCTCTGGGGGTCCCTTCCCACCCGTGTGACATGTGATTCTGGGATCAAAATGAACAGCTGGGTGAGTTTTTGGAAGCATGCAGGATCAGGAGGCTGGGCAGTCAGACCCAGGGGTGAGGTAGAAGTGGGCTCTGATCGTAGCCCTGAGCATGATCCTCATTTCTGTGGTGTTGATACTGCAATTGCTAGTCTGTCATTTGGCTCTTTACTGGAGGATAATTATTCAACTGTCTGAGAAGCTACAGGAGACAAAAAACCCCAGGAGAATGACTTATTATCCTTCCCACCCAGCCACCATTTGATTACTGCCACGTTCCCTGCAATTACCCACATCAAGTTGAGGATGCTGGATGAAGGGAGAGGTTTGGAAGGAGAAAGGAGGTGCCACACAAACAGGAGAGGGAGGCAAAATGCAGGATCTCTGTGCAGGAGGATAGAAGAGAAGCTGTTGGCACAGGGAAATGGCTGTTCAACTCAGCAGGGAATTAAGTTTTGCCCTTTTCACCAAGAATGATGTTGAAGGGCAACGTGATGGGCTGGGCTACTCAAGGGGGCCACCATGGGGGTTTTTCCTCAAGCAGGGGGGTGAGGATGGAGGGCATGGTTGTTTCACACCAGGTGATGCTTTCATGAGAGTTGGGGGAAAATGAGAAGGGCAGAACCACGTGGGGCAGCAGGAGGATGTTAAACAGGGATTTCCTTGAATCATGTGGAATCATGAGAGTTTTCAGCTGGTTGGGTGCAGCCTGGGTGTGAAGCCAGTGGAGAGTCAGGTGGGAGAGTTTTGGGGGTGCTTTGTTGCTCCCCAAGCCCCCAGCGTTGCCATGTCCACTGGGAATGGCCTGGAGACTTGGGTTAAGCTCCTTTTGTGAGCTGAATTTCTTTTGTTTGATAAGAAATTGAATTCCAGCCTGGCCCACAGGTGGATTTCCTTAGTTTCACTCTCACACAGAGTGCTTTTCATCAGTGAGAACCACAGGAGGGGTAGCAGGGCTTGGGGTGCTGGGTTTTGCTACCTTGGCTCTAGGTAGATGTGTATGGATGACACCTGAGATGCTGGGCTTTAGTTCCAGTCAGCTCATCAAACCCCAGGCTGGTGTGGGTGGGAAGACACCTCAGAGCCCCCCAGTGCCCCCCACCACAGGCAGGGCCACCCCCACCAGCCCAGGGTGCCCAAAACCCTCATCCAACCTGGCTTTAAACACTGAGTTCCCCACAGAGATGGAGGGCACAGTGATCTAGAAATTCCCACATCCTCAGGAACTGCCTGAAGCATCTTCTGAGCCGAGTTTGGAAGGGTGTCCAACCCCCCCTTTCCAAAACATGTGTTCCCTTCTGAGCCAGTAAGAGCAGCCAGTAAGGCTGTGTGTACCAACACCCCCTTTGTACAGCTCCCAGTTGTCCCAGCAGTGCTGGGGTCACGTCTGTACCCCTGTATTTGCCTCCATTCCAGCAGATATCCTGCTCCTTTCCCAAGGAACTGGGGGGAGTGGAGATGCAGCAAACCCAAAGCAGGGTGCAGACTGTTGGCTGCTGCTTCCCCCTGCTCCTTCTCTGCAGCCACACTGCTTAATTATGCTTTTAATTCCTACCCACGCTCCCATAACAGGCTTTTCAGTGGGACAACACCTGGTTTAATGTTTGCTCCAGTGGTTTCAGGAGGGGGGCAGGTAGGGGGGGGGGGGTTCTTGGCTTTGGCAGTGTCCATGCAGACAGTTGTCACTTACTCTGTGCCTTCCTCTGGGTTTTGAAATGGGATTTGAGACCCTAATTAATAAGAGGCTTTGTTCCCCTTATCAGCTGGGACTTGGAACGTGTGGGCAGGGTGGTCTGGCAGGTCTCAGGTCTTGGTGTAGGGATGAGGGTCCTTGAGCTGTGGCTTGGGATGGCTGCTCAGTGCCCCAGGGCCCCAGGCTGTCCCTGTCCTGCTTTGGGTGCCCTCCTCTGCCTGGGTAGGGAACACTTTGCATCCCTTGTGTCTCTGATGAATCACAGACTGTGTAAGGTTGGAAGGGACCTTCAGAGGCCATCTAGTGCCACCCCTGCAGTCAGCAGGGACATCCTCACTAGATGACATTGCTCAGAGCCCCATCCACCCTGACCTTGAATGTCTCCAGGGATGGGGCAAAGCCCATCTCTACATCACTAGTGTAACCCCTTCCTCACCCCACATTCAGGTGGGTAGAGGTGCTGCCCGGGCAGGGACACAGTGGGCAAATCCCTTCCAGCATTCCCAAATCATCACTAGGGCTTTAAATCCTGCTGTGCTGAGCCAGCCCTCCCTTTGTCCCCAAATCCCCTCCCCAGCTCTGCCTCCCCAGCACCCACTCCAGCAGAGCTGCAGCCTCGGGGAGCAGCAGCGGGTGGGGGTACGTGTGTGTGGGGGGGTGCTGCCAGCCCAGCCCTGGGCTTGTGCTGCTGCAGGAAGCCCTTATTTTGGGAGCTGCTCCCCACACTTCTCCATGGCAGCTGTCTTCCCTGCCTGGCTGCAGCAGGGAGCTGTGCTGGGTTTGATGTTCAGCGCTGGGATTTGGCTGTAAATCTTGTAAAATTCCATTTTACGCAGAGCCCGGCGAAGCCGCCGGCGCTGGGGGAACCTGCAGCCACCAGCAGACCTGCTCAGAGGATTCTCCTGCAGGCACAGCAGCACCTCTCCAGCCAGGCTGAGGGAGGAGGGCTGGAGAGGCAGCCAGGGATCCCATCCAGAAACACAGCCCCATCCCTGAGTGACAGGAGTAAGGCAGAGCCCGTGCCTGTGCAGAACGACCCCTTGCAGGGAGCTTGCAGCCCTCTGAAAGCTTTCCAGGCTCTTCTAGTTTACCGGGATGGATCAGCCAGGCTTTTTGCTGTAGAAACCTGCTCCCTCCTTCTCATACCTGGCCAGGGAGCTGGGTGTCATCCCCACCCCGTAGCTGCCTGCATCCCTGTCACCCCAAGATCCTCATCCCCTGTGTAAAGCAGGAGGGGACCCAGCAGTGGAGTTTCTACAGCATCAGAAAACTTTGATTCATCCGTGGCAGCAGTGAATGAAGGAGGGATACAGCCTGGAAAGGATAAACAGGAAAATGGGGATGGCTCTCCAGTTTGGAAAAGGTTTGCTTCCCCCCCTCCCCGGCCTGTCTCGGCATCCCTGGAAGGGATTATACAAATGAGAGCAGGAAACTGCAGGCAGGGCTTGGCCAGCAAGAGGTTAGGGAGTTATTTCCCCCCCTCCTCCTCTGATCTAAAGGAGGGGAGTCCACAGGGGCTGCTCCACGTGCACCCTCACATCTTGATCGCCAGCTCCTTTGCATCCGTGTATAAAGCCGCGTCCACCCCGCGATGGGACTTGATGGGACTTCTCTCAGAAAGGACCAAAACTCCTGGAAAAGTCCCCTGTGCCACCGGTGCAACTTCACCCAGCCCCAGGTTTGGAGTGAGCAGAGACTGTGCTGAATATTTTCAGGCAAGGAGAAGACAAATATCCTCTGGGGAAGATGTTAAATATCAATTTTGTGCCTAATCGCCGCCACTCGTGGATTTGGTGAGTGTTCCGTGCCTTTGTCCTGGTGGGAGCAGCTCTGCTGGGCAGAAGAGCTCAGCAGAGCATGGGTTTACATGTGTGGCACATCAGGAGGACTGATAAGGATGTTCCTCACCCTGTGAAGCTGCTGTGGTGCTTGCTGAGTGCTTCTCTTCTCCTCTTTCTTTCCTGATCAGATTTACATCTCACAAGACACCCTCACAGCGCTGGGTAACTGGGGGGAGGGGGCTGGGGGGAGCTGTGTAAAGGATGGATCATTTTATATCGTGCCTAATTACTCTTGTGTGTGTGAGCATCAGGTTTCATTTGAAAAAGGAATGGGTCTCTCAAAGCTCTTTGCTCCTGGGTGGTGGTGCCTCTGTCCCTTCTCAGCTCTCCTCTCAACTCCTGTCAGGTTTTAATCTCAGGCAGAGCTGCTGCCACTGCCTCTGCCCTGATGTGCTTGGGGTAGGGCAGAGGGAGCTGTGAGGGGAAGCTCAGGGGGCCCATCCCCTGGGTTGTGTCCCATCATCCCACCCAAATGCCTTTGCTTTGCGTGGGAAGAGCTCTGCTGTTGGAGTTAAGGTGTGAAGGGATGGGATGGTGGGAGACAGATGTTCTCAGAGATGTTCTTTGCAGGGAGACAGATGTTCTCAGAGATGTTCTTTGTGGTCTGTGCAGCATCTTGCAGGAATACAGAGGGCTTGATAGCCCAGCTATTCCAACAGCATGTTCTGCAGCCTCAGCTCTACACATACACATTCCCATCTCACCCAGGCTTTATTCTATGTAATCTTATCATTGCTTAGGATTGTTTAGTGGTGGCTCCTTCTGCATCGGGCTCTGAGGTGAACCCGTGGCTGGGTGCTGGTGTGCATTCATCAAAACACCCAGGCTCTTCTGGTGGTCTTCAGGGATGAAGGCTGGACGTCTTCCTCTCCCTCAGCTCATGCTCTTTCTGTTTTTCTCCATAGTTTCCATCACATGCCTGCACAGGCTCGTTAGGAACCCCTTTAGCTGAAACAAGATAGACTCTGTCTCTGAACTGGTCGTTGGTCCCATTTATGACTCCCCATCTTCCCTTTCTTCAGCTTTCAGGCCTGAATGCTGGTGTGCATTCATCAAAACACCCAGGCTCTGCATGGTTAACCCAGGCTGTGCATGGTTAACCCAGGCTGTGCATGGTTAACCCAGGCTGTGCATGGTTAACCCAGGCTGTGCATGGTTAACCCAGGCTCTGCATGGTTAACCCAGGCTCTGCATGGTTAACCCAGGCTGTGCATGGTTAACCCAGGCTCTGCATGGTTAACCCAGGCTGTGAAGACCTGTGGTTCTCCTTCCTTCTCTGGAGCACTGACTCTGCTCCCCAGGAGGAGCTGTGCCTGGTGTTTTGGGGACAGGAGAGCGGAAAGGTAAATATTTAGAGGGAAGGAAAAGCACATCATTCTTTTATCAGAAGGCCTCTGGTTAAAGCAAATGTCAAGAAAGGAACAACAGGGCCCCTATAAACAAGGAGGGGAAGGAAGGAGAGTCCCACTGGTTGCCTGAGCTCTCTGTGTGGTGCCGTGTGTCCTCGCGGAACCGCTCGTGTTGTTGGTGTGAGGGTTCCTGCATCCAGAAACCCAACAGTGTCTGTCACTGCATTGCAGGAACCTCAGGGCCCTGTGTCCTGCCATGGGCCAGGGGTTGGGGAATCCATGGGGACCTGAGATGGGAAAGATGTGCTCTTTGTGGGGCAGGATGGATGGCGAGGTCGGGGAAGCCATGGTGAATAGAATGGTGCTGCCCCAACAGCCCTGGCTCCTCCATGGCTCAGACCTGGTGGCACATGTCACCTCACCCCATCACATGGCCACTGACTGCTCAGGAGGGCAAAGGGTGTTGGTGGCATGGGTTCCTGCCTGGACAGAGAGGTCCAGCACCTGCTGCTCACCTGGGTCTGCTGGTGACCATACCTGCTCACTCTCCCTGACCCATCTGTTCACTCCCAAGCTGATCTGATGCTTGGGGAGGAATAAGGACCATGTAATCCAGGTGTCAGATGGACAGTTGTAGTTTCACCAAGCATTTGTGTTCTTTGTACTGAAATCCTTCAGCTTGCCTTTCCCTCCACATGCCCAGTCCTCTGGCTGAGGGGAGGTCAGGCATCCTGCTGTGCATGGTGAAGATCCAAGAGGGATCTCTACAAGCAGTGCCCACAGGAGGGTCACAATCAGTATCACAGTGCCCCTGCGAAAGGTGTTTGTGTGTGAGTGAGCCCTGAAGGCACCCAGCCATAGGGATGGGGTCTGGCACCAGCAGACCAGGCTGGGGAAGGACGAAGAGCCTTTGCTGCCAGCGCTCAGCGATGTGCCAGGCCTGGAGGACGGAGATAAGTGAGGAATGAGGCAGCAGCAGGTGTTGCTGTGTGTTAGCAGAGCCCATATTAGACCTATCGTGGAGTTATCACCATGGCTTCCCCCTGGTGTTTTGGCAGGGGGGGGCTGTCAACTTGATTTAGCACGTTCCTTGTGAGGAGAAACCTCATAAGCAAAGGTGGGGGGATGTTGGATCAGGAGGGAAGGGGTGGGAAGCATTCCTTGGTGTGCTGGAATGACAGAAGAGGAGAGACCATGTGTGTTAGGTATGGGCAGTGCTGGTGCCTGTGTGGAGTGGAGGGTGCCATGGAAATACCCATCTCATTCAGAGCAAGGGGAATTGTAGGGGTGGGAAGGGCCCTCCAGAGCCCATGGGGTGCAACCCCCTGCCCAAGCAGGGTCCCTAGGACAGGGCACACAGGTCGGTGTCCAGACGGGGCTGGAATCTCTCCAGAGAAGGAGACTCCACACCCCCTGGGCAGCCTGTCCCAGGGCTCCCTCACCCTCACTGGGGAAGAAGTTCTTCCCCACATTGGGGGGGAACTCCCTGTGCTCCAACTTGAGGCCATGGCCCCTTGTCCTGTCCCCACAGACACTGAGAAGAGGCTGCCCATGGCCCCCTGTGTCCCACCCTTCAGATACTGATAAACATTAACAAATATTAATCTGACCTTGGATGTCTCCAGGGATGGGGCCTCCACCACCTCTCTGGGTACCCTGGGCCAGGGATCCATCACCCTCAGAGTGAAGAGCTTTTTCCTAAAGTCCAACCTAAATCTACTGAGGTAGAGGGGCTGCAAAGGGGGCATTTAAACCAGGCCCTACCCATGGGTTGCAGAGAAGCTGTGTAAAGCACACCCCAAGGCCAGCCTGGGTGGCATTTAGGTTCAGAGCACCGCGCTGTCCCCCAAGTTCAGGAGAGGTTCTGATGGTCCCCATCCACACGTGGGTGATGCAGCATCAGTCAGTGCAGCTTTGTGCTGTGCTGGGGGATGCTGCAGTGGGAAAGTACTTGTCATAGGGGTCCAAACTAGCCATCCATCCCAGTGTTAACCCTTTCAACTCAGCTAGAGGTGAGATGTTTGCGGTTGTTGGTGCTGGGTGGGAGGTGGGAAGCGCTTCTCATGCTGTGGTGCTGTGTATCTTGACTCTGGGTTTAAAACTGATCTTTGGAGTGTGCTCTGGGACCTAATGCTCTCCAACATCATGGGCAAAAGTCTGCTCTCCCTTCAGGTTAACTCACTTTCCTGGGGCTTGGCTGTCACTTCAGACATGCTTACAACAGCCTGGTTGTCTTCATGTAATTCATTCTGTAGCCTTCTATAAACAGGTGGTATTTCCATCAGAGAAATCATGTCTGTGCTGAGGGTGGGCTTGAGAGACCAACCTCAGGAGTCTGTAGGCACAGTTTAGAAAGAGAAAGCCAAATATTTCCCTTTCTGCTCACAAAGGGCTGGAGGAAGCATGAGGAATATGCTGCAGAAACGTGTCTGCAGAGAGAAGGGCAACCAGGCTGGGGAAGGGGCTGGAGGGCAAATCCTCTGAGGAGCAGCTGAGGGAGCTGGGGGTGTTGAGCCTGGAGAAGAGGAGGCTGAGGGGAGACCTTCTCCCCACCTCCCCTGCCCTGCCAGGAGGGTGCAGAGAGGTGGGGGATGTTCTCTGCAGCCAGGGGACAGGAGATGGGACAAGGGGCAATGGGCTCAAGCTGCCCCAGGGCAGGGGCAGCTCAGCTGGGAGGGCAAAGTTCCAATCTAACCCTTCCTTCCTTTAGCTTTAATCCATCCCCCTTGTCCTGCCAGTCTCTGCCCTTGAACAAGCTGATTCCCCTCCTGTTCCTCTGCTCCCTTCAGGGACTGGCAGGCTGCAATGAGGTCCCCCCACAGCCTTCTCTTCTCCAGGCTGACCCAGCCCAGCTCCCTCAGCCTCTCTCCAGAGGGGAGCTGCTCCAGCCCTCTGAGCATCTCCGTGGCTCCTCTGACCCCTCTCCAACAGCCCCACATCTTCCTTGTCCTGGGCCCCAGCTCTGGACACAGGATCCAGCTGGGGCCTCCCCAGGGCAGAGCAGAGAGGGACAATCCCCTCCCTGTCCCTGCTGCCACCCCTATTCTGCCTCTTCAGACAAGCACTGTGCCATCCTGGGCCCTACCATGCCCGTGTATCCAGACACAGTACCTCAGGTGGGAAGGGCTGGAGGAGCTGGAGCAATCCCTTGGGAAGCTGAGGGGGCTGTGACGGGAGCAGGCAGGGCTGTGCAGCGCTACTTCCTCCAGCCTCACAGCATCATGGGGCCATTTCTTCCTGAGCTTGTTTTCATCTTGTTTTCATCACTTAGATTGATAGAATTCACACGTTTTCATATGCTTCCCTTTAAAGTAAAAGGCTAAAAATAGGCTAAGCTGTTATTAAAGGCTTGCAGTCCTGGTGGTTTCTGGAATTGATACTGAGAGCTACATAAAAGAGCAACAGTAATGGGGGGAGAGGGGAATATGTCCTGTCAGACACTTCTCAAATCCCTTTATAAGCCAAGCAACAATTCTGTTACTTTGGAATTTCCTTTTTTTTCCTTCCAAAACCCTTAAAACCCTCCAGAATTTAGTAAAGATCTTTGGTGCTTTAAGACATTCACCATCCATTTTTTTATCCCACTGTCATTGGGAGTTGTACTGAATGGAAATACAGTGAAATTCTCCAAGTGATGGGGAGCGTTTGCTGCTGCAAATGCTGGAGCATCTCAGTGTCAGAGCAGTGTGATGGATGGCATCTGCCTGAGCTGGCAGTGTGTGAGGAGCAGCAGAGCCAGGCAGGCTGGGTGAGGTGCCACCACCTTCCTCTGGCTCCTTGATGTCACCAGGAGGTTTCACACCAGCTCCCAGCACCTGGGGAACTCACATAGAATCATAGACTGGGCTGGGCTGGAAGGGACCCCAAGGGTCACAGAGCTCCAACCCCCTGCCACAGGCAGGGACACCAACCTCAGGCCTGGAGCTACACAAGGTTGCCCAGGGCCCCATCCAACCTGGCCTGGAACACCCCCAGACACGGGGCACCCACCCCCTCTCTGGGCAGCCCCTTCCAGCCCCTCACCACTCTCTCTGCACAGAACTTCCCCCCAATCTCTCCTCTCACCCTTCCCTCCTCCAGCTTCACTCCATCCCCCTTGTCCTGCCAGTCTCTGCCCTTGAACAAGCTGATTCCCCTCCTGTTCCTCTGCTCCCTTCAGGGACTGGCAGGCTGCAGTGAGGTCCCCCCACAGCCACATGGAGATGATGTAATGAAAACTCCTTCCCTGGCAGAGTTGTGGGGCTGTGGCACAGGCTGCCCAGGGAGGGGGCTGAGTCCCCAGCCCTGGGGGTGTTTAACAGAGGGGAGATGAGGTGCTCAGGGATCTGGTTCAGCACAGCACAGGGATGGTTGGACTCCAGGGGCTCAAAGGGCTTTTCCAGCCTGGGGATTCTGTGATCTCTGCAGACATACCTGACACAGCAGGAGCATCACACAGCAGCAACTGGTCACTGGGGACCAGTTCCTTGGTAGTTCTGAGCTGTCCACAGGATGCCACAACTCCAAATCACAAGCTGGGGGGGATGTCTTCAAGAAAATGCACTTGACTTCAGGAATTCTTTGTATATGACAACCCCCAGGGCAGCAGGAACCCCAAGTTTCCCAAACTCCTTCTGCAGGATCCAGATTTGAAACCCCAGCAGCTCTCTGCCCAGAGATCACTGTACATGCCTCTGGGTTTGTAGTCAAAAGAAATCCTTATCCCAGCTACTCACCTCTGTAAAAGGGGTTTATGAAGGAAATCCTGATAAAGCTTTAGAAACAGGAATCTGCATTTCCTGAGCCTGCTGGGATACAGGAGCAGAAGAAGCCCCAGGACTCCCTAGAAACACCCAGACCCCTCCTGCAGTCCCCTGTGCCACGGTGCAAGGAGCAGCGCTCTGCTCCCAGCATCTCTCAGCCGTATTCCCAGAGCAGCCAGGGTCAAGGTCAAGACCCTGTGGACACTGAGTCCCTGTGGAAGTGCTGTCATAGCCCTTAATTACATCCCCAGCTCCTTTGTTAACGAGGTTTGCCAGCTCGTTTGGTTTCCCAGGCAGTGCCTGACTGACCCAGGCGCTGCAGGCAGGGAGCAGGCAGGAGCTGCCTGGATCCCACTGTGGCTCCCACACTGGACCATTTAATGGACCAGTGCTAAAAAGGCCCCAATTAGTGTGTGTGTGCTAAGAGGTGCTTTCCAAAGGCCAGCAGTGAGTCAGCCTGGGGAGCTTGTCTCAGGGAAAGGCTGATCCCTGAGGAACGCTGCCTGGATGCTCTTGCCAAGTTAAGAATTGAACCTTTAAAGCAAGAGCCTGAAACAACCAAAAAGGAGAGAAAAGAAGGAAAGAATTTTAAAAATCAGACCCAGCTCCTGACAGACCATTTGTTATTGCAAGTGGAACGTGTTTTCCAGAATTTTATTCTTGAAAACAGCTCAATAAGGGTTTGCAGGAACTTTCCAGGCACGTTCCCTCTGGGCAGGATGAGCTGGGCATGGCAGCAGCATCCTGCTGAACACAGGCTTTGGCTGCACCCAGGTTCAAGTGGGTTTTGCTGGTGTAAATGGTAACTCCAGATAAAGTTTAACAACATCATTAAACCAGAGAATTCCCTGGTGGTTAATGGAATGTTGGAAGAGACCTGGGGGATTCCTCTGTTATGATGGAAGATGTCCTGTATTTCCTTTGTTGTTTCTGTGTTTGCCAGGGTTATATATCAGTGTGAACCTTGTGTTTGTGCTGTGAGTGTGGGTGATGCCCTCCAGCTTCTCCCTTGGCTTTCCAGGGAGCTGCTGGACCTCTCCCTGTATCTGAATGAGCGATGTCGCCATGGTTTCTGTAGGAGCTGGTACCTGAAAGCTGGGGGACATGTGGACCAGCTGCCTGTTTATTCTTTCCAGGGCAGCAGGGATCATGAATGATCTTACCACCCCTACACTGCCCTGCCAGGAGGGTGCAGAGAGGTGGGCAATGGTGAGGCTGCAGCTCAAGTGCTGGGTCCAGTTCTGGGCTCCTCACCATCAGAAGGACATGGAGGTCCTGGAGTGAGTCCAGAGAAGGGCAACCAGGCTGGGGAAGGGGCTGGAGGGCAAATCCTCTGAGGAGCAGCTGAGGGAGCTGGGGGTGCTCAGCCTGGAGAAGAGGAGGCTGAGGGGAGACCTTCTCCCCATGCACCTCCCCTGTCCTGCCAGGAGGGTGCAGAGAGGTGGGGGATGGTCTCTGCAGCCAGGGGACAGGAGATGGGACAAGGGGCAATGGGCTCAAGCTGCCCCAGGGCAGGGGCAGCTCAGCTGGGAGGGCAAAGTTCTTCCCTGGCAGAGTTGTGGGGCTGTGGCACAGGCTGCCCAGGGAGGGGGCTGAGTCCCCAGCCCTGGGGGTGTTTAACAGAGGGGAGATGAGGTGCTCAGGGATCTGGTTTAGCACAGGACAGGGATGGTTGGACTCCAGGGGCTCTAAGGGCTTTTCCAACCTGGGGATTCTGTGAGTTAATCCAAAGGACCCAATTCCACTGTGAAATATTTTCAGGTAAAACAGATGGGTTGGTAAGATGAAGCTTTACTGGATGACTGAAGAGACCCAGGTTTGGGGCAGGAGCACTGGAAAGGCAGGAGACTGGAAGGAGCGAATGCTGAGTGTGTTTGTGGAGGGAGCAGGTAGCAGGCTCCTCAATTGCATCCCTGGGATTAAAATCTGTCCCTGTTAAAAGCCCATTAAACGTGGATTTGCAGCATTTAAAGACTCAGATATTGTATTGCCTAGCCTGGCTCAGAAGCTCTTTTGATTCCAGTGGGTTGGCCTGCTGTCAAAAGCACAAGCCTGAGCAGAGCGCAGCATATGCCATTGGTGGGTTTGTTTATGGAAGTAGGAGAGTCAGGAGAGGAACTGGCTTTGATAGACAGTATATATTTGGCTTTGAGGAGAGCATGAAATACAACTTTAGAGTGCTCAAGTTGACTCTCACAAGGGGAGAGCTCTTACATGGCCAGAAATCTGGCTGCTTGCTACCAGTGTGAGTGGGTGGTCCAGGGAGCATCCAGAGGATCCCCCAGGGACAGGCAGCTTCAGCCAGCTTGGAGTCAGCTCCCCAGAGGAATGAGGATCAGCAGGGAAGAGAGCAAAGCTCTTGGTGTTGAGAGGCTGAAAAAGTGACAAGTAAATACTTGGTTTCCTGCATGTTAATGGCAGAGGAGGGGAGAGGGAGCGGGGAGGGGGTGCTGGCTGGGAAGGTGAGGTGAGGATGGAGTGAGGGATGCTGAGAATAACCCCAGAAACAGGCTGGAGGCACCACACAGCCCGGAAAAGACCGATGGGTGTCGCAGGGCTGGTATCTAGGGCAGCAGCTGACGTATTCCCAGGGAAGTCACAGCAGTTATTAGCAGTTCAGGGCTTAAAGCAGAAGATGAGGTGGATTCAGCACGACAGCAGAGAGACGGATGGACACGGCGCTCGGTGTTGCTGCCCGCTGATTCAACCCACTTCTGACCTCTCAGATCCCCAGACCAAGCTGTTCAGGGATTGTTCCTTGGAGGACAGGGTAGGGGATCTCTAGAGAAACCAATGTACAATAAAAATAGCTTGCATCCTAAGAGGGGAGCCTGGGGAATGAGTGGCTGGCTAGACCTGAAGGTGCGGTTTGTGTAGTAAAGGTAGAAGCAGGTACCCAGAGGAGAGAGCACATCGATGGGATTTACTGTCCTCTCAGTGCTGGGCACTGCTGGGAGCTTGGAATGAAAATCACAGGTGTGTGTTCACTTGTGACACCTACTAGATCATTTCATAGTGCACGAGGGGAGGGGGTTGTTCAGAGAAAGGGAAACTTGGGATGTGCCTGATGTTCGGATTCACAGCATTGTAGGGGTTGGAAGGGACCCCCAGAGCCCATGGGGTGCAACCCCCTGCCAAAGCAGGGTCCCTAGGACAGGGCACACAGGTCGGTGTCCAGATGGGGCTGGAATCTCTCCAGAGAAGGAGACTCCACACCCCCTGGGCAGCCTGTCCCAGGGCTCCCTCACCCTCACTGGGAAGAAGTTCTTCCCCAGACTGGGGTGGAACTCCCTGTGCTCCAACTTGAGGCCATGGCCCCTTGTCCTGTCCCCACAGACACTGAGAAGAGGCTGCCCATGGCCCCCTGTGTCCCACCCTTCAGCTATTGATAACCACTGATCAGATCCCCTCTCAGGCTGCTTCTCTCCAGGCTGAACAGCCCCAGCTCTCTCAGCCTTTCCTCCCAGGGGAGATGCTCCAGGCCCTCAATCACCTTTGTGGCCCAAAGCACTGTGAAGGTGAGGGACACCAACATGCTTAGAGATGTGCATACATACCAGAAGAGGAAAGAACAGGGCAGGCTGGGAAACAAGACTGTGAAGTGGGGTGGGGAAGATCCTTTCTCAGTCCCTTCCCACCGACAGTCTCTTCCATGGGGATCCACTCTCCCCTTCCAGATTTGGGAATTCCCTGAAAGCAGCAAACCAAGCACCCATAGGTGCAGCACATAAACACCACCACCACCTAAATCACACAATTAAGTCTTTAAGCTGCCAGAACCAGAAGGCTCTGATAGGAACTGGCTGCTGAAGGCCTGTGCAGCTGGGGATTGTGCCTGGGGGAGAGCAGGTACCTCCAGGCCTGGTGTCAGGAATTCACCACACTCACTAAAGCATTTAACAGCTTTTGTTTTTATGACATGACCACATGAATCCTAAAACCCCAAATCTGTTTCATTTAATAGTAAGTCCCTCATGGCTAATTTTGTATGCAGTACACAGAGTAGCATGACTATTCTGGGATATGATCCCAGTAACAGTGGTGAGTCATCAGCCGCAGCAACAGTAATGATATGAGGAGCTATTTATTACTGCTCCTCTAAGCTGCCAGTTCTTCTATGCAGTGAGTTCATCTAGAAATTATGTAATTATTCCTCCTGGATGAGTTTTTTTCTTACTGGTTTGTAATTACAAAATATTCTCAGAACACTTCTGTGTCTTAAAATTAAGTCCTGAGAAGGACTTGGTGTGAAAAGGACTGAGAGATCCAATCTTACCTTGTTTATGTTTGGTTTATTTGGCTTTATCAAGAACATGGCTTTCTAGTTTGCTACACAAACTCCTCCTTGTTCTGCTGAGCTGTTCAGAGCATCATTCACCAGTTTGTGAGTTTATAAATGAGTAAGTGGGGTAGAATCAGCTGGTCTTGGAAACTGGTAGGTGGGGAAAGTCCACGTAGGAGCCCGTGGCTTGTGGTTTGTTGGGTGGGAGAAGGGCTGAAACTGGAATGGTTGGAGGAGTTGGCTCACCTCAGAGAGGGATGAGGAGATCTGAAAGCTCTCAGGGAGCTTTTGCTGCCATCCAACTGGTTCCTGTTTCCATAAGCAGCCTCCATGGCCAGGTGCTGGTCTGTAGCTGTTTATCCAAGAGAAAGCAGCACGGGGACTCTGCAGAAGGGAGAGGCAGGTTGTTGGCAAGATCCTTTTCCTACCAAAACAACATCAAAAAAAGAAAAGTAGGTGTTAAATTATCTCAGAGGCCCCTTGATATGACCTGGGTGTTATGGGAACCCCTTGGTATGACCTGGGTGTTGTGGGAACCTGGCACGGAGAGCTCGGGGACGCTGCTGACCACGGATCCAGCCCTTAGACCCTGATGGGAGCTCTTGGGAGCATTCCCAGCCTGGTGTACCCCTTTCCAGCAGATTTGTCTTGCTGGTTTACACCAGCTTGCACCCTGCTTCTACAGTTCTGTTTTAGACACGTGCAATATCTGTTGTGTTTTGTATCCCTGGGAATCAGGGAGGAGCCCTGTACCTGTTCCAGGAGGTCGTATCCTTAAGGTCTTGGTCCATCAAAGCATTGCTGTGCCTAGATGTTCCCACACCCTAGGTGCAGAGTACCCCAGGTTGCCCTTTCAGATGGCTCTGGCATCTCATGCCTGCCCATGCCATCATGGCACTCTGAATTTTTGGGGATGGTACAGACTGTACCCCCCTGCAAAGGTGTGATGCAGCAGTGCTCACGTGGCAGGATTTACACCAGCAGAGGGTATGGTCACAAAGAATGCATTCAGAATTAAAGCTTCAGGGAATTTCTTCAGACTAAGCATTGTCCCCTGGCTGTGGGGCTGCTGAACTCAGCTCTGCGTGGGCCACCTCATCCCCCTGCCCTCAGCAGCACAGGGGGCCAGCCCAGTCCTCCCGCTGGCACTGGAGGAAGCAGCAGGTAACGCTTGGGGATGCTCTCCAGCCCTCAGCACCAAGGAGTCTGCAGTCCTTGGGAGCTGAGCTGAGGGAAAGGACAGCTTTCCTCCTTGGCTTCCTGGCCAGCAGGAGCCACGTGCATCTGCTCAAACCAGACCTGTTTTGGCTTGGTACCTGCCTTGTTTCTGGTTGCCTCAGTCAAGGCCTGTTAGTGGTGAAAGGAAACCATCAGAGGTCACTTGGGGCACGTTTTGGTTCCCCAGTGTGTGTCTCACCTCAATCCTTGTGCCTCACTTGTGGCTCTTGAACCCCGATGTGGGGTCTCAGTGGGGTCACACATTGATGTGTGGGGTACACAACATCAGAGTGGAGACATCTCCATCCCTGCTCGGTCGGATTCCCCCCACTGCTCCCACCCAGCAGAAAGGTTGAGGTGCACATGCCCATTTGTGGGTAGGTGACAGGTTTGTCCAGGGAAAGCTGCCAGAGCACTGAGGTGACCTTTCCTTTGGTCTTTGCCTGGAGCTGAAGAGAGGTAAGAAAAAAGTCTGAGTCTAGACTTCAGAGCAGCCCATGGTCTCGTTGGGACCTGTGGGAACAGAAGGTGCTTTCATCTTTGTCCCCAGATGAAATCCCTTTGTGAGCTGAGCCCCAGCATACCCAAGAAGTACATTTTGGGGTGTAGATGGGGACCTTCCCAACCAAAACATCATTGGCAGTTGTGTCGCCCATGGGTGCAGACCCAGGGCATTTTGGCATGACCTGAGTGGAGACAAGATGGAGCATGAGGCACATTCCCTGTGGAGATGGTGGGTTTGGTACCCAACATGTTTTGCAGTGCTTCAAAGGCTGGGGATTAAGAAAATAAAGCAACAGACCTGTTGTTTCTTGTGGGGAGCAGAGCCAGAGGCAGCAGGTCTGCTGGGTGCTGAGTCAACGAATTCAGCCCCAAAATACCCCTTCCCCAGCTGAGGGGAAGGAGCCTTGATGTGTCTCTTTGTTAATTAGAGAACCTTGCTCCCTCTTGGGTGCTTGCCTGCTATTTCCCTGACTTTTGAAACCCTCACAAGCACATGTAATACAGGCATTAATGGCAGAGATGTGAGGCTGCAGCTCCTGGTGCTGGTGAGGAGCTGGCATGGGCTGCGCTGGCGCGATGGCACCTGAGCATGGAGGGTTCTCCACCACAGTGCTTTATGGAAAGGTGTGCCTGCTCCTTGGTGTCCAGGGAAGCTTGAAGCTGGGGAATGGTTGATGACTTGGTGATCTGGAAGGTCCCTTCCAACCAAGACAATCCTGTGATGCTAAGTATGGAGCTTAAACTGCACCGCTGAACCGCTCGCTCCGGGGAGGCGCAGCTCCTTCGGTCTTCTGAGGAGTGAGAGAAGTGTTTCTGGGTAGGAAGAGAAAAGAAACAGTCATGTCCTTGTACCAGGCACTGGGGAGGCTGCACCTCCAGTGCTGGGTCCAGTTCTGGGCTCCTCACCATCAGAAGGACATGGAGGCACTGGAGCGAGTCCAGAGAAGGGCAACCAGGCTGGGGAAGGGGCTGGAGGGCAAATCCTCTGAGGAGCAGCTGAGGGAGCTGGGGGGGTTGAGCCTGGAGAAGAGGAGGCTGAGGGGAGACCTTCTCCCCATCCACCTCCCCTGCCCTGCCAGGAGGGTGCAGAGAGGTGGGTGAGGGTCTCTTCATCCAGGGGACAGGAGATGGGACAAGGGGCAATGGGCTCAAGCTGCCCCAGGGCAGGGGCAGCTCAGCTGGGAGGGCAAAGTTCTTCCCTGGCAGAGTTGTGGGGCTGTGGCACAGGCTGCCCAGGGAGGGGCTGAGTCCCCAGCCCTGGGGGTGTTTAACAGAGGGGAGATGAGATGCTCAGGGATCTGGTTTAGCACAGGACAGGGATGGTTGGACTCCAGGGGCTCAAAGGGCTTTTCCAGCCTGGGGAGTCTGGGATTCTGTCCTTCTGTTTATAATTTGTTCCTCAGGAGCTTTCTGCAAACCCAACACAGCCTGAGAACTTCCAAAGTTACTCAGAGGCCAAGCTAGCAAGGCTCTTGGAAAGCTCTAAATCACATTTTCTTGTTGTCACATTACCAAAGTCTCTTATTTTTCCCCTGATCATATATCATTTTCTTTTAATTTTTATTACATGTCATATTTTGACATTTCTCTTCTATTTCATTTCTTTAACAGAGGAATAGATGTTTAAAGATGCTTCAGCAGTTCATTTCAAAGGAGAGGTTAATTAAACAGACACAGGTGGTGGTGGAAGGGTCTGTCCCAGGTACAACATCCCCAGTCCTAATGGGGGGGTTGTAATTAGAGAACCTCTTTTTTTCCAGGAGGTTTCTGTCTTTAAGCATTCAGTGTGGGGCCATCGATGAGGTGGTGAGATGTAAGCTGGAGGTGGGGGGATGCCCCAGGAGCTGGAAGGTGGATGAGGGATGAGCTGTGGGGCAGAAGCACTGAGGTTGGTGGGATGGTGAGGACAGCATGTGGGCTGGAAGCAGTTGGAGATGGGGTTTCTCAGGGGTAACTCTGCCAGGGATGGAGTTTTCATGACATCGTCTCCATGTGGCTGTGGGGGGACCTCACTGCAGCCTGCCAGTCCCTGAAGGGAGCAGAGGAACAGGAGGGGAATCAGCTTGTTCAAGGGCAGAGACTGGCAGGACAAGGGGGCTGGAGTGAGGCTGGAGGAGGGAAGGGTGAGAGGAGAGATTTGGGGGAAGTTCTGTGCAGAGAGAGTGGTGAGGGGCTGGAAGGGGCTGCCCAGAGAGGGGGTGGGTGCCCCGTGTCTGGGGGTGTTCAAGGCCAGATTGGATGGGGCCCTGGGCAACCTTGTGTAGCTCCAGGCCTGAGGTTGGTGTCCCTGCCTGTGGCAGGGGGTTGGAGCTCTGTGACCCTTGGGGTCCCTTCCAACCCAGACCAGTCTGGGATTCTATGATTCTCTTTGCAGTTGGAAACACTTAAGAGGACAGAGGTTTAGTGGAGGGAAGTAGCAGCAGAGGAGCTGCTGTGTCTGTATCTAGCCACACAGCACAAAAGGGCTTTCTTCAAGGTCTAGAGAATAAATATTAGCTGAAGTAGCAGACACATCTGTGAGTAGAGTTTGAAGTGGGTATATATTGAATGTCCTACTTTTGCTCAAGTCACAAAGAGCTGCCTACAGGGTTTTTTTTCCTCTCTAAAGACAGTAGATTGTTTGGAGTGGAGATGGAGGTACAAGCTGACCCCCTTTTGCTTCCCTGCAATAAAATGACTCGGTGTTTTCAGAACTATTCCCTGACACTCCAGGTTTACTGCTGCTTTCCAAGAGCAGTTTTATCTCCAGTGGAGCAAGCCCAGCTAACGAGGTCAGCTGATGTCTGATGCAATATTATCTATTCATTTCAGATTAAGTGTGTTAAGATGTGAATTCTGGCCCCAAAAAAAAATTAAATAATTTAAAAAAAAAAAATCCATTCTCAGGAGGAAACACAGCAAATTGCTGAGGCTGCAGCAGAGGCATCGCCTCTGATCCACTCTGAGTCGGTAGCACAACAGTCACAGAGTGAGGGATGGAGTTTCTGAGCATCACAGAGCTGTAGGGGTTGGGAGGGACCCCCAGAGCCCATGGGGTGCAACCCCCTGCCAAAGCAGGGTCCCTAGGACAGGGCACACAGGTCGGTGGCCAGATGGGGCTGGAATCTCTCCAGAGAAGGAGACTCCACACCCCCTGGGCAGCCTGTCCCAGGGCTCCCTCACCCTCACTGGGAAGAAGTTCTGCCCCACATTGGGGGGGAACTCCCTGTGCTCCAACTTGAGGCCATGGCCCCTTGTCCTGTCCCCACAGACACTGAGAAGAGGCTGCCCATGGCCCCCTGTGTCCCACCCTTCAGCTATTGATAACCACTGATCAGATCCCCTCTCAGGCTGCTTCTCTCCAGGCTGAACAGCCCCAGCTCACTCAGCCTTTCCTCCCAGGGGAGATGCTCCAGGCCCTTCAGCATCTCCTCAGCCTCCTCTGGACTCTCTCCAGGAGATCCCTGTCCTTTTGATCCCAGGGAGCCCAGCACTGGACACAACACTCCAGGTGGGGCCTGAGCAGGGCAGAGCAGAGGGGGAGGATCCCCTCCTGTGACCTGCTGGTCATGAGCACCACAGAACTGATCTCCATGAGGCTGGATGCTGACTGACATCCAGGCTTTTCCAGTCTCCTGAAGTGGGATGAAGCTCCTAACCCTGCAGTCAAAAGGGAGCTGGCATTGCTATGAAGGTCTAACACGGGGTGCAGTGTCAGTGGGCTGAGGAGGTGCTAACTGAGGAGGCTGTGAAGGCAGAGGAGACCTGGCAGAAGGAAGGGATGATCAGGCCTTTAATCATCTCTGTCCTCTGGACTCTCTCCAGGAGATCCCTGGCTGTTTTAAGATAGGTTATGGGCATCAACCAGCCCACTCCTGTAGTGCTTTGCCTTTCCTTGTCCTGTGCATCCATAAATAAACTCCTAAAACTCTCCCCTCTCCTTCTGCAGAGGTGTAATTCTGCAGAGCTGGGGCCAAGCAAGCTCCAGTGCTGGAGCATGGCTCCTGCAAGCCTGGAGCTGGGACTGAGCAGCAACTGAGATTTCCAGCCCAAACTTGTGGTTTCTTCCCTTCTCCAAGCTTAAATCATGAACTTACCAGCCACATGTTTTTTATGCAATGTCACATCTTTTACATGGCTGCATTTCCCCTCCTGTTACTCCAAAAGGGAAAGCTCTCCTGGCCTCAGCTGAGGACTTGTGTAAGAGGCTCTGAAAGCTCCATCAAAGCCATTGTGCTCTGTCCTGTGAATATCTATTTAATCAGTGGTTTTTAAAAGCCCTTATTTGTGCTGAGTGAGTTTTCTTCCTCAGACTGCAGCAGGAATGCCCTGCTCTGGTGAGGGCAGCCCATCCAGCTACTCGAGGCTTGAATGGTGCTATTGAGCTGCCTTTATGCCAGCAAGAGGTTCAAGTGTTAAGGATGCTGCTCAGATGATTAGGGGGCTGCTGTGAGAGTTTGGGAAGGAGACTGCTGGGTTGTTACTTCTGTGAGGAAGTACCAGGGTTTATTAACTAATCCTTTAAACTCAAGGCCATAGGCACCTCTCTTGTGCTGATTCATGTGTGTTTCCTACATCCCAGGTTTCCTTGAGAAGCCATACAGCTCGTTGCTGTAATTTAGGCTGATTTTTGGTGTCTTGGTGGCACCCAGTAGGTTTCATCCCTGCTCCCAGAGAGGACTTGGCTCCACCAGCCCTCACAGAGTTGCAGGTAAGAGCACACTGGGCCAGAACGTGGGGGAGTCATGGCAAGGATGAGATTCTGAGATCCACCAGTGTGTCCGTGGTTATGGTCTCCATGGGCTTCCACCTCAGCCAAGGGAATTAAGAGGGGTGTGAGTTAATTCTGGCTTTGCTGACTGGGGCTAGTAGAGCTGGGGAGTGTAAATACAGACAGAATTTGAACGGGGCATGTGTGGCTGGTTAGCACCAGAGTGGTTGTTTTCATCATAGAATCCCAGACTGGCATGGGTTGGAAGGGACCCCAAGGGTCCCAGAGCTCCAACCCCCTGCCACAGGCAGGGACACCAACCTCAGGCCTGGAGCTACACAAGGTTGCCCAGGGCCCCATCCAACCTGGCCTTGAACACCCCCAGACACGGGGCACCCACCCCCTCTCTGGGCAGCCCCTTCCAGCCCCTCACCACTCTCTCTGCAAAGAACTTCCCCCCAATCTCTCCTCTCACCCTTCCCTCCTCCAGCTTCACTCCATCCCCCTTGTCCTGCCAGTCTCTGCCCTTGAACAAGCTGATTCCCCTCCTGTTCCTCTGCTCCCTTCAGGGGCAGGGATCAGCTCCTTCCCAGTGAGCACTGTTAGATGGACTCGGGAAGAGCATTTCCTAGCAGTGAGTAAGTCCATAGTGAGTAAGATGTGTTCCTACCAGTAGTAAATCTTTGCCCTCAAGCAGGGTGCCTTCTGCATGCCTTCTCAGCCTGGCACATGCCATTGTCCTCTCTGCTCTGTGTTGTTGACAACACTCAACAGTCTCCTGTGCCCAATTACAGCAGTGCCTTGGCAGAGAGCAAAAACCACAACCCATTTAGGGCCAACCCCATGAAGAACAAAAGGCCTTGACCTTCAGGCTTTGCTCCCTGCTTGCATCTCCTGCCACCCAGCTATCTTCTTTGCTCTTCACATGACTTGCCACCAGGCCCTGCATATCTGCATGGCATTTTCTGTCCTCTTTGGTCAGATGCTCTACTGGTTGAGGCCAGGTTATTAATATAGCCTTGTCACATTTCATTCAGCCTGAGTGGTATAAAGGGAATACCCCTTGTTTGTCTCCCACCCTGGGTCTGTAATCTTGATCCTTCCCAGACGCTGCTGGCGGCTGGCAGACAGATAGCACACAGCCCTGTTTGCCCAGGGACTGATTGGTTTCTTGGCCATCATCCAGTTCCAAGTGCATCAAGACATTTGCAGAAATGATTCCTAACCTGAAAATTCTGAGCTGGCCTGATCTTTTATACAGAGGAAGGGAAAAAGAGATGGATTTCAGATGGCAAAAGCACAGGGAGCAAGGGGAAAACTTGCACAAACTGCATCCTGGCTCAGGCTGGAGCAGCTGGATGCCTGACCTGGGGAGGGAGGGAGTGACACACTGCTAGATCTCCTTCCAGTCTCCTACTGGGATTTCATCTGAGTTTGAACAGGCTAATTTTAATCCCTCTTTCCAATTTAAATGATATATCTGGCAGCGATCCAGCAAGTGTGCAGCTTTTCAGCAAGCAGATGAGGGGTTAAACACCCCCTGGCTGGTGCTGAGCCACAGGAGGAGTGCTCAGTGTCTAGGGCTCATGGAATGGTTGGGCTGAAAACCAGCAGGTAGTGCTGGGCTCGGCCCTTGCAGGTGGTGCTGGTTTGTGCCAGGAGGTTTGCTCAGTGCTGGACCCACTGCTGCAACACAGAGTCTTGCCTGCCTTCCTGCCCTGCTTGTCCTGCCTGCTCCTGCCCTGCCTGCTCCTGCCCTGCTTGTCCTGCCTGCCCTTGCCCTGCCTGTTCCTGCCCTGCCTGCTTCTGCCTGCTCCTGCCCTCCTACTCTGCCTGCTCTGCCTGCCCTCTTACCTACTCCTGCCTGCTCCTGCCCTGCTCTCCTGCCCTGCATGCTCCTGCCCTGCTCCTGCCTTGCTCCTGCCCTGCTCCTGCCTTCCTGCCCTGCCCTGCTCCTGCCCTGCTCCTGCCTGCTCCTGCCTTGCTCCTGCACTGCTCCTGCCTTCATGCCCTGCCTGCTCCTGCCCTGCTCCTGCCTTGCTCCTGCACTGCTCCTGCCTTCATGCCCTGCCTGCTCTCCTGCCCTGCTCCTGCCCTGCTCCTGCCTTGCTCCTGCCCTGCCTGCTCTCCTGCCCTGCTCCTGCCCTGCTCCTGCCCTGCTCCTGCCCTGCTCCTGCCCTGCTCCTGCCTTGCTCCTGCCCTGCTCCTGCCTTCCTGCCCTGCCTGCTCCTGCCCTGCTCCTGCCTTGCTCCTGCCTGCTCCTGCCTGCTCCTGCCTTCCTGCCCTGCCTGCTCCTGCCCTGCTCCTGCCTTCCTGCCCTGCCTGCTCCTGCCCTGCTCCTGCCTTCCTGCCCTGCTCCTGCCTTCCTGCCCTGCCTGCTCCTGCCCTGCTCCTGCCCTGCCTGCTCCTGCCTGCTCCTGCCTTGCTCCTGCCCTGCTCCTGCCCTGCCTGCTCCTGCCTTGCTCCTGCCCTGCCTGCTCCTGCCTGCTCCTGCCCTGCTCCTGCCCTGCTCCTGCCTGCTCCTGCCTTGCTCCTGCCCTGCTCCTGCCCTGCTCCTGCCTGCTCCTGCCTTGCTCCTGCCCTGCTCCTGCCCTGCCTGCTCCTGCCTTGCTCCTGCCCTGCCTGCTCCTGCCCTGCTCCTGCCCTGCTCCTGCCTGCTCCTGCCCTGCTCCTGCCCTGCTCCTGCCCTGCTCCTGCCTTGCTCCTGCCCTGCTCCTGCCTTCCTGCCCTGCCTGCTCCTGCCCTGCTCCTGCCTTCCTGCCCTGCCTGCTCCTGCCCTGCTCCTGCCTTCCTGCCCTGCTCCTGCCTTCCTGCCCTGCCTGCTCCTGCCCTGCTCCTGCCTTGCTCCTGCCTGCTCCTGCCTGCTCCTGCCTTCCTGCCCTGCTCCTGCCTTCCTGCCCTGCCTGCTCCTGCCCTGCTCCTGCCCTGCCTGCTCTCCTGCCCTGCTCCTGCCCTGCTCCTGCCCTACCTGCTCCTGCCCTGCTCCTGCCTTGCTCCTGCCCTGCCTGCTCCTGCCCTGCTCCTGCCCTGCTCCTACCCTGCTCCTGCCCTGCTCCTGCCTTCCTGCCCTGTCTGCCCTACCCTGCTCCTGCTCTGCCTGCTCCTGCCCTGCCTGCTCTCCTGCCCATCCTCCTGCCCTGCATCCTGCCCCTCACCCAGAGCTTTCAGCAGCCCCTCACTTGTTTCAGGTGGCTTCTCTCAAGTGTTTCAGGAAGGAAATCAAACATTCCTTTCCCCCCAGCCCCAGAACAACACATCCATGCAACCCTCTTCAGGTTTGGCACCACCAAACGTTCCCACAGAGTTTGTAGAGCTGAAACAGGTCCCTCAGGGGGGCTGATGAGCTCTGCCCTCTCAGTGCAAACCTTCATCAGCACAGTGAAATGCTCAGGGGGTCTAAATTCTGTCACCTCAGGACTGAAGCCGTCCCTGTGACGACACAAGTCTCAGTCTGCAGTCAGATGCAGTGATTTTGCACCGTGCCTACACATGGATGCTTACTCACATGGTAGCAGGTACTCTGCTGATCCTCTTCCCTCATCTCCCGAGTGTGTGTGTGGCTGTGTCACCACACAGTTTGCTCTTACTGGGAAGGTGTAGCTCCCATATACTCAGAGTTGGGGGCTGTGGTGTGTTCTGCCCCCTGCTCCCACACCTCTGTGCAGCTTCAGGATTTGTGGGGACTCCAAAGCAGCGACTCCTCCAAGTGATGCTCCACATGAAACAGAGCTTCTAAGGGATGGCTAATTAAGGGAGATCAAAATGAGCCCTGAAGCAGCTTTTGGGAAGATTTGCAGGTTCTAGAGAAAATAACAGTGTTATTAAGTGATATTTTAGGTGCCAACAGCACGCTCTCTGCTTCCACATCAGAGAAATCATTCCTTCCCCAGAGGTTTGCAGCAAAGCAGCAGCACAGGGGGGTTGGTTGAGAGGCTGTGCGTGCAGAGGCGGCGTGGGAGGCGGGTGGGAGCTTGTCTGAAGGGTGTTGTGGTGAGGTGATGGTAGGGCCTGAGCAAGGAGTCTTTGGCTGTAAGAAGGCTCAGACTGTTGCAAGCACAAAGGTGCTGTAGAGGAGTCATGAGGTGGTTGGGAAACTGTGGGGAGCTGAGAGTTTCAGCCCTGTGCTGGGAGCTGTTGAGAGGAGCAGAGATTGCTGGGCATCATGTCTCAGGGAAGGCAGGAGAGCTGTGCTGGGAGCTGGTGAGAGGAGCAGAGATTGCTGGGCATCATGTCTTGGGGAAGGCAGGAGGACTGGGATGAGGCCTGTGCCCACCTGGGCAGCAGAGGGGATGGCCTGTGCAGGCACACACTGTGGTTTAGATGATTCATTTGGGATGGAGAAGCGATCCAGAAGATGCTGGAAGGGTTAAAGGAAACAAACCCAACAGCTAATGGATATCGTGTGCGCTGGGTCGTGATGTTTGCCTCCTTCCTGAGGGTTTTGCTGGCAGGCCTGCAAGGGCTGAGCCTGAGCTCCTCCTCCACACCTGGGAAATGTGGGGCCTTGTCTTTGCTGAGTGAGCTCACTGTTTGACATGAAACGTGCTGCAGAACATCCCCTCTGCCTGGCTTTTCTGGCCCTCAGTCCTTCCCACAGGTGGTTTTGTTCTCACTGCCCACTGCTTTCTGTCTTCTTTCCATTATTTCAGAAGGTTTTCCTTCTGCTAAATCCAGTTGGCTATCCAGAATTATCAAAACCCATTCCAGAGCATGTGATTTAATAGCAGAAAATAAAAACCTGTGGTTTAGATTCACCCTTTCCCCCACCCCATTTGATTGCAGACAGCCTGAGGAGGGACTGAGGGGGTGTGTGTCACCACGGGTCACTGCCAGGGCTGTGCTCCCGTGTCCCTTCCAGCTCCCTGGCCTCAGTGTGAATGCAAATGTATGGAAATACTGTGCTGTTGTGCCATCAGATGGCATGCTTGGTGCCTGCTGCCTCTGTGGGTGCATGAGATGAGGTAGGGGCTCTAGCTATGGGCACAGCATCAGGGGCAGAGGTGATATTGGGGGTGTCTCATTTGGGATCATGGAATCCCCAGGTTGGAAAAGCCCTTTGAGCCCCTGGAGTCCAACCATCCCTGTCCTGTGCTAAACCAGGTCCCTGAGCACCTCATCTCCCCTCTGTTAAACACCCCCAGGGCTGGGGACTCAGGGTTTGGCACATGTACCGAGTGGTACCGGATGGTGCACGAGTCCTGTTTGTGTCTCCCCATCCATCCTGCCTGCTCTCTGGCTGGGCATCGGCTTGGGGTGTGACAGGAGGGCTCTGGTAGGCAGCTTTCTGCCTCCCCTTGCAGTACTGGGGAGGTGGTGAAGGGTCAAGGAGACCCCAAAGCTGGCAGCTCATTGCTGCCCAATCTGTCCATGTGCCATCCCCCAACCCAGTGTGTTCCCAGGGGATGTTCAGTGGGATGTGGCTCATCCCTGGTGAGTCACAGGCGCCGATGGGGAAACGTGGGCACCACAGGAACCAGCTCCCTCTGAGTGAGCAGGGATGGGGGTTCTCTCCCATGTCCATCGGGGCAAAGCCCAAGTGCCAGCAGTGGGATGAGCCTCCAGCACTGCCAGGCTCCATCCTGCAGTGTTGTAGTCAATTATGCTATCAATCCCACCAGTAATAACATCAAGTTGGTGTTTACCCCCATCACTCCCACAGGAAAGCTGTTCAGTGATCTGTTTGCTCTCAAGGCAACAAAAATTTGCCTCTGATTTCCAGGCTTAATTAATTCCTGGCCATTTTGTCCTCACTTCTTCTTGTGCCAGCAGCGTCCTTTAGTGTAAAGATCTGGTGGTCTCTGCTGGTCTCTGCTCCAGGTACATGTACAGAAGAGACCATCCTCCTGCAGTGGCCTTTCAGCAGGGTGAGGGAGTTACATCAGGACCCTGATATGTGAATGGGAAACAAATGAGCAGTGAGAAGCACGGTGACAGCTTGAGCGAGCCCAGAGAAGGGCAACCAGGCTGGGGAAGGGGCTGGAGGGCAAATCCTCTGAGGAGCAGCTGAGGGAGCTGGGGGTGTTGAGCCTGGAGAAGAGGAGGCTGAGGGGAGACCTTCTCCCCACCTCCCCTGCCCTGCCAGGAGGGTGCAGAGAGGTGGGGGATGGTCTCTGCAGCCAGGGGACAGGAGATGGGACAAGGGGCAATGGGCTCAAGCTGCCCCAGGGCAGGGGCAGCTCAGCTGGGAGGGCAAAGTTCTTCCCTGGCAGAGTTGTGGGGCTGTGGCACAGGCTGCCCAGGGAGGGGCTGAGTCCCCAGCCCTGGGGGTGTTTAACAGAGGGGAGATGAGGTGCTCAGGGATCTGGTTCAGCACAGCACAGGGATGGTTGGACTCCAGGGGCTCAAAGGGCTTGTCCAGCCTGGTGACTTTGTGAAGAGCCAAGAGGCACCGATCCCTCACGCTGCCACAGGCAGATGGTTGGGAACTGGGATTCTCTCTCTTTTTAGGAATCTTTCCTCTTAACCTTCCTGTGCTTTCAGGAGAGCAGCAGCCTTACAGGGCAGTTCTGAGGGGGCATGCAGGGGGCTTTGTGGTAACAGGGCCACGCATCCAAGAAGCCTCTTTCCAACCCGGGGATTGTGTGCTGGTTGCAGCTGTGACTGACCAGGGTGAGCAGAGCTGCAGTCTCATGTCACACTGATGAGCCACTTCCCTGCCTGTGCTTAGCTGCAGCGAGGGCAGAGACACAGCAATTGCCAGGGATGGAGTCAGAGCAGATACTGGGTGGACGCTGGCTTAACCACGGGGTGTTGGTGGTGTCTGTTTGGGCAGTACCCTGGAAGAGGTGCCATTTCCAACCATCCATTTGGTGCCAAACCACCTGGACAGGGGTAGACATGCAATTTCCTGCCAAAGGGCCAGGTTTTTCCATCCTTTGTCCTCAGAATGTACCAGTTGGCAGATGCTTCATGATTCGGATGAGGCTACTTCTGCGTTAAGCTTCTGTGGGGCCTGAGCCCATCAATAAGAGCTATCAAAAGGATTGTCCTTGAAATCACATCAGTTTCCTTTGCCTTTTGCTGTGTACAGTGTCTTTTCTTACTGATACAAAAGAGGAGGAGTGCAGACATTTGAAAGATGTGAAGCAATCTTGCTACTGATGTGTACCCAACTGGATTAATTATTTTGGGGAGGGCCAAGTCTCCAAAGGATTTAATCATCTGAATCCCATCTTAGGGCATTTCATTGTCTTTTGCTGGCAGGGAACACAGATACCAATTATGGAGATAAATCCAAAAACCAGGTCAGATAATTCTTTCCTGAATCAGGTGAAGAGGCTCAGTGTGTTCAGTGCAGCAGCTTTCCATGGGAAGAACTTCCTGGTGAGGGTGAGGGAGCCCTGGGACAGGCTGCCCAGGGGGGTGTAGAGTCTCCTTCTCTGGAGAGATTCCAGCCCCATCTGGATGCCAGCCTGTCCTAGGGACCCTGCTTTGGCAGGGGGTTGGACTTGATGGGCTCTGGAGGTCCCTCCCAACCCCTACAGCCCTGTGATTCTGTGACTTTGGGTGTTCCAGGCAGGCTGTGGGTAGCTTAAAACACGAGTGCAGAGAATCTGGAAATCCTCTGGCTCAGAGGCTGTCTGTCCTCCCAGTTCAGCCCCAGTTCAGGTAAAATGGAAAACTCTGTGGTCTCTGTAACTTGTTAAAAACTATTGTGGGTTTCTTCCTGTCTCCAGTCTGTTTGACAGCAGATCAGAACAGCCATTTGATGTGTAGCCGATGTGGCTGATGTGGCAGCTGGCTGGAGTCAGGGCAGAGCAAAGCAGCTCGCTGTGAGCTCACTGGCTTGTTTGAAAAGGCAAAAGTGCCTCTTGGAGCTGTGTCAGGAGATCCTCTCTTTTTTTTTTTTAAGGTCAGGATGAAATAAGCCATGACCCTGGCTAGCAGCCTCCTGATGCTCTGGTTCTGTGCAGCTCCAGGAACGCTTCCCTGCAGACTGGGAGCAGGGGTTGTTGGCTGTACAGGACCCACAAGACCTGTCTTGGGTTTACCCTTAGTGCACTATGTGCTTTGGGAAGAGTGTTAAGTGTGGGTTGCTCTCAGTGGGTACATGAGATGCTTGAAGATGGGCTGGTAAAAGATGCAGTATATATGGGTGGAATTCCCCTTTCGATGCCAGAAAGATCCTGGTGGGTAAAGGTGAGACTGGACCCTGTGTACCCATTTGCTGGGTGGAACTACCCACCCCAGGCTGGCTCTGGGGAGGGAGCAGAGCCTGTCTGTAGGCAGAAATGCTGTGGGGTGGCCTGGAGCCCCACCAGAAGGCACCAGGCTCAGGGGCAGCCAGGCACCAGGGTCCCCATCCCACGAGCCAGGGCCACCGCCGCAGCCTGCTCCATGAGAGGCAACATCCGTGTCTTGTGTATGGGGAGAGGGTCTGTAAAATGTTACAGTGCTTAGAAGGAGCTGTAAAAGCCAAAGTGACACTGAGCAGACCACAGCAGCCAGCCCAGCCTGGGATAAATACTGTCCCATAGCTTGAATGTAAACATCTGTGCTGCACAACAGTGCTGTTCCACAGAGCAGCTGATGCCAAAGTCCAGGGAGTGCTGAGGGGCACTGCGCTGTCCCCATGCTGCCTGTGCCACCCACAGGTGTGTGACAGCCCACCCAGCACCCTTCCTGCAGGGAAAAGATGGCAATTGGCCTTCTGTCAGGACCTAGCTGGGTCCTTCAGTGCAGGCAAAGCCCCTCTGCCCAAGTGGGTTTGGCCCTGATGAGCTGCAGGCAGGTGGAGGGTGCTGGGCAGAATCACCCATGAGGTGAGAAGGGCTGTAGAAGTGTTACTGGGGGGGTAACACCCCACTAAAACCTCAGCTGGGGCAGCAGCAGTGCAGAAGGAAAGCAGCTACTCAGCTGGTTGCCAGCTAGGATGTCTTCAGGAGCAAAAAGCCCTTGGTAAGTGGCGCTGGTGCCAGTGCTGAGCGATGGTGCTCACACCTGGCTGCATTTACAAGCGCTGGAAGTGAGAACAAGGAGGGAGGCTGATGAATTGGACTGTGCCCTGTGTTTTCCAGAGATTAGCAACAGTGAACCGTGGTAAGATGATGAAATAGCCCAGGATGTACATGGGGAAAAACAACAACTGGTTTCCAGAATTCAGGACTTCTTCTTTGGGGGACTTAAAACTACCCCATGATGTTAGCTTGTTACAGGATAATGCCAAGCTACTTGTCTGCAGCAAACATGAGAAGGATTAGAATGTTTGGAACCCTGTGTGCTGAAAGAAAATCCAAACTCGTTTTTACCTCCTTCCTGTACTTTTCTGGCCCTCTCCTGTTGGCTGCTCTGGCAGGCCCAAGGCTGCAGGCTCTGGCATGGTGCAGCATGTCCTTGGGCAGCTCCTCAGGCTGGTTGGTGGCTGTCACCAGCCCCAGTGAGCGAATGGCTGTGGGGAGAAGTGACAGCTCAAGGGCCTGATGGGCAAGATGCTGAGAGCTTCAGGCTGCAGACACTGAATGAGGAGGTAGCCCAGTGCTGCCTTCATAGTGGACAGGGCTTTAAAAACATCATGGCACACTTTGCAGCATCCCCTAGAGCCCAGCAGTGCCCGTGCCAAGCTGGGAGCTGAGCTGCTGGGTGCTGTTGTGCAAAGCATGAGCCTCTCTGGGGTACCGCTGCTGAGCTGCACTGGAGAGCTGTCAGGGCATGGGCTGTGTGTGTTCCTCTTCATCTTTGGGCTATGCTGAGGATGGACCCAGGATGCAAAGGGAGCAGGGCCAGCTCTCAGCATTCCCTTGGACTCTGAGCGTTGGGAGCCAGGGATGTGATTGAGGAAGGCAGAAGGTGATTCCCAGCCCCATCCTTCACAGGGGCAGGTGGTTTTTGGGCCGTGGCAGGGGGCTCTGGTCACTCTGCCTCTGTTGTGCCCGTTGAACAAGAGCTTGGAAGAGTCACCTTCTCCATTCAGAGATAACTAAGTCAAGCAAACATGTAGTTTTGCTTCGTGGTGCAGGCGGGGGCTTAATAACATGTTTAGCAGCAGATGACAGTTTACATTACAAACACTTCAGTAAGTGCTGCGGGGTGTTCTGTGCCAGGCAGCTGTGACACACGGGCTGGGGAGGGGCCCTGAGGAGATGGGTGGCTGTGTGTCAGGAGCCACGGCTGTTCCTGCTCTGGAGGTAAAAGAACTTAGGAGCTACATGAAGGACAAACCTGGCAGAGGGACCTGAACGCTTCTGAGTGGCCCCTGAGAGCAAGAAGATCTTCCCCTTGGTGGGAGAAGGTCAGGAAGGGAAAGAGCTGTGGTGATAGCTGTGGTGCTGAGAGCAGTCAGCATCGTGGAGCATCAGGACAAGGAGGGCCAGGCCCAGGGGAACGGCCTTCAGCTGCAGGAGGGGGATGGAGAGGGGCTGGGTGGCAGAAATCCTTCCTGGGGAGGGGGGAGGCCCTGGCACAGGGTGCCCAGAGAAGCTGGGGCTGCCCCTGGATCCCTGGCAGGGTTCAAGGCCCAGGTTGGATGGGGCTTGGGGCACCCTGGGCTGAGATGGGTTGGGGTTGTCCCTGCCCATGGCAGAGGAGCACTAAGGGGGGTCTGAGGTCACTTCCCAACCAAACCAGTGTGAGGTTCTGTGGGTGTACAGGTTCTAGAGCATCTGTATCAGCTGTCAGTGTGCTGGGCTCTGGCATGCCCATGGTGTGTCCTCTCCTGTTCCATTAAGTGCTGATGGTTTCAAGCACAGACCTTTCCACGTGAAAGATTATTTAGAAAAAGCAGCAAGCTGTTCTGATAATGGGAAGCAGGTGCACAAAACAAGATAGCAGTGAGCAGCAGTGAGCAGCAGCCCTGTCTGGATGGAGCTGAGCACGTAAGGAAGAGCATTTTTCATGGCTAATGGTGTTAAAAGCCTGGCTGAACATCTTGGTGAGAAACGGGGTGTTAGTGATTGTGAGAGGGTCTTTGTAATGAACAGAAGCTGCCCAAACATCCTGAAATACCATATTTTGGAAACAGACACCATTGTGAAGGTGGTTAGAAGATCAGGAGTGATGCCCTGAGGAACGAGGCTGGGAAGGCAAAGCAGATGGTAAAGCCTCTTGCAGAGTCAGTGCTGTCATCCCCAGGAAAAGTGTAAACCCCTAACATAAACAACAAACACACAAGCCTGCCTGGTTTGATAGACTTAAATGTGTCTGTGTTTTATACTGCAGACCTAGAAACAAGCTGTGGGGCTGCACAGCTCTCATGGAAACCATTTGACTTGCAATAACTATTCAAATGACTCTCAATTACACCAAAATCGTGGTGCAATCCTCTTTTGGGGGGTTTCTGCCAAACCATACCCCATTCCCAGGCTGCAGGCTGGCAGCACCAATCCAGGGACAATGTGTTCCTGATGCTTTCTCTACCTTACTGCTGTTCCACCAAAATGTTTGGGGCCAGGACCCCCTTGCAGGGGTGGATTAGAGAGCTGGAAAGCCCGGATTGTTGGATAAGTTAGAGGCAGCATCTTCTGTCGGGACACCTGGGCTCCTCACCATCAGAAGGACATGGGGGTCCTGGAGCGAGTCCAGAGAAGGGCAACCAGGCTGGGGAAGGGGCTGGAGGGCAAATCCTCTGAGGAGCAGCTGAGGGAGCTGGGGGTGTTGAGCCTGGAGAAGAGGAGGCTGAGGGGAGACCTTCTCCCCACCTCCCCTGCCCTGCCAGGAGGGTGCAGAGAGGTGGGGGATGGTCTCTGCAGCCAGGGGACAGGAGATGGGACAAGGGGCAATGGGCTCAAGCTGCCCCAGGGCAGGGGCAGCTCAGCTGGGAGGGCAAAGTTCTTCCCTGGCAGAGTTGTGGGGCTGTGGCACAGGCTGCCCAGGGAGGGGGCTGAGTCCCCAGCCCTGGGGGTGTTGAACAGAGGGGAGATGAGGTGCTCAGGGATCTGGTTCAGCACAGGACAGGGATGGTTGGACTCCAGGGGCTCAAAGGGCTTTTCCAGCCTGGGGATCCTGGGATTCCGTGACACCTGGGCAGGTGCAGTGCTGTTCTTTGCTGTGGGAAGGAGCAGGGCTGGGTTAGGGTAGATTTAGGACTGGTTTGATGGGAACAGATCCTCATGCACACTGCAGGGAGCTGGCCCCATCCCTGTGTGGGGGCAAAGACAGCTGGTGGGCAACAGGGGGGTCCCGCAGCAGGGATGTCTCTGCCCTCAAAGGCTTGGGTGGGCTTTCCCCCTGTGATGAAAGACATTGGGTTTTGATGTGGAGAAATTGCAGTGGTTAGTGTAAAGCTACAGAACGAGGACAGCTGGGGTTTGCTGTTCTGAGCTGCCTTTGTTCTGCAGAATGACGCGTGGATCCTTGCTGTGCTGGGCTTGGTTCCTCCTGCCTTCTATTGCGTATTTCCTCGTTACCTTGGTGCGATCGCATCGGCCCAGAGGTCCAAAGAAAAGTGCCCCCTTAGCAGCTCCTCGGACCGAGCTGCAGCTCCCGCCTGCCACCTGCTGTCTCCTTCCCTGCTCTTCACTTCATTGAGGGGCTGGTTCATTAATAAAATGTGGAGGGACAAAGGAGACGGGGCTGTGGCTGCCTTGTGGCTCGCATTGGGCTCCTTGCTGCTGAGCATTGCTCTGCTCCTCTCCTTAGCTCCCTCCAGCTCTCCTCCATCCAGCCGAGCCAGCAGAGAGCCCAGAGTCGATTGAAGTTCATCCTGGCTCCAGGAGAAAGCCAGGGCACAGGCCACCTGCCTTCGCAGCTCTGCATCACTGAGGGGGCCTGTGGTGCTCCCCCTGCCATGCTTGGCCTCTGCCACCCCGCTGTGTGCCCACTGGGTTGGGTTCTGCTCAGTGGGACTGCTGCTCCCTTTGGCTGGCACTGGGATTAGTGACTTTCTGCACCCAGAATCACAGGATCCCCAGGTTGGAAAAGACCTCTAAGCCCCTGGAGTCCAACCATCCCTGTCCTGTGCTAAACCAGATCCCTGAGCACCTCATCTCCCCTCTGTTAAACACCTCCAGGGCTGGGGACTCAGCCCCCTCCCTGGGCAGCCTGTGCCACAGCCCCACAACTCTGCCAGGGAAGAACTTTGCCCTCCCAGCTGAGCTGCCCCTGCCCTGGGGCAGCTTGAGCCCATTGCCCCTTGTCCCATGTCCTGTCCCCTGGCTGCAGAGACCATCCCCCACCTCTCTGCACCCTCCTGGCAGGGCAGGGGAGGTGGGGAGAAGGTCTCCCCCAAGCCTCCTCTTCTCCAGGCTCAATACCCCCAGCTCCCTCAGCTGCTCCTCAGAGGATTTGCCCTCCAGCCCCTTCCCCAGCCTGGTTGCCCTTCTCTGGACTCACTCCAGGACCTCCATGTCCTTCTGATGGTGAGGAGCCCAGAACTGGACCCAGCACTGGAGGTGCAGCCTCCCCAGTGCCGAGCACAGAGGCAGGCACCCACCATGTTCCCCTCATCAACTGCTGAGTTTCTTGGTCACCCCAAGAACGTGCTCATCCCAGGGGTGCTCCTCACCCGTGCTCACTGTCTGCCCAGTTGTCAGTCCGACAGGAGGCACAGAAGGGCCTTGTCAAGCCCACGATGCGGAATTCTTCCCTGGCACAGGGATCACACCACTGACTCCTGCCAGTGGTTAAGTAACACCCATCCCATACAGGTGCTATTCCCTGTCCTCCTGTACAGCCAGGTTTTGTCTTTCTGCGAGTGGGCTGAGCCCCTCAGCCCTCAGACACACTGACACCCCAGGACTGGGGTCATTCCCCAGTCACAGCACTGGGGAACATTGCCCAAATAAACCTGGTAACACACGTTGGAGGAACGTGCTGCCAGGAAACGGCATCAGCTCAGTGTGCTGGAGCTCCTGAGACCCTAGAGCAAGGGGCAGTTTGTAGAGATGAGATCTCCTACATGGAATGGGGATTTATGTAATTTAACCTGAATGATCTATAGGAACAGGCTGCCCAGGGAGGGGGCTGAGTCCCCAGCCCTGGGGGTGTTTAACAGAGGGGAGATGAGGTGCTCAGGGATCTGGTTCAGCACAGGACAGGGATGGTTGGACTCCAGGGGCTCAAAGGGCTTTTCCAACCTGGTGACTCTGTGACAAGAGGTACCAGGCTTGGGACCTGTGTGCTTGGGTAACACAGTTTTAAGTCTCAACAGTGCCTGCTTCATCCTGTGCACACTGGGCACCCACACGCTTGTGCAGAGGAGCCCCTGGGGTCAGCGTGGGGGTAGGGGAAAGGACAGGCACTTTGGGCCAGAAATACTTCATGCACCATCCCTTTGTACAGACACAGGGTGAGAAATGAGTGTAGAATACACACCAAGTGTCAGCTGATTTGTTTTACCTCTGGAGGTTGCTGTGTTGCCCCACTGCTTTGGTGGCCCTGTGCCATCGTTGTGTCACAAACAGGGTGCCTTGGCTGAAGTGCTTGAAGATAGAATGCAAAGCAAATTTGAGCTTTTCTCTCTCCAGGCTGTTGTAGTGGTGCTTTGTACTTTGCCATCCTTCTTTTTAACTTGATGAATGAAGCTTTATTTTCCACTTAATGTGAAGACTATGGGGTGCTGCAGACTTTGGAGAGGACCCTTACGATCTGCAGAGCATTCTGAACGTGACGCCAACACTGATGATTAAGTTTTTCCAGCAGAGCTCATCACTTAACTTCTAATGACAAAAAAAATCATGGAAAATGCAGCTCTGAGAGGGCAACTTCTTCTTACCAAGTTCAGCAAACGTGTGCCTGGGAGATGTTTTTTGCATCAGGATGCAATTCCAGATGGGCTGTTGTACAAACCAAGAGTAACGGGAGAGCTTAATGTGTAGCAGAGATTTGAAAGACACAAGGTTGAGCCCTTGTTCTGTGTATCTTGAGCCACATTCTCCTAAGGTTGGGTCATCCATAGGAAAGAGTTTCCCATATTTGACTTCTTGTAGCTGTGAAAAAGACAGTGGAGACCTGGGTTCTGGCCACCTGGGTGAACACCTTGGCTACCCAGCCAAACTGCTGGGAGTGCCTGTTCACATGCTCATCAGAGATAACTACAAGCTGCTGGTTAGCCTTTGCACCTGCCCTACAAAGAGAGGCTGAGAGGGCTGGGCTGGGTCAGCCTGGAGAAGAGAAGGCTGTGGGGGGACCTCATTGCAGCCTGCCAGTGCCTGAAGGGAGCAGAGGAACAGGAGGGGAATCAGCTTGTTCAAGGGCAGAGACTGGCAGGACAAGGGGGCTGGAGTGAAGCTGGAGGAGGGAAGGGTGAGAGGAGAGATTGGGGGGAAGTTCTGTGCAGAGAGAGTGGTGAGGGGCTGGAAGGGGCTGCCCAGAGAGGGGGTGGGTGCCCCGTGTCTGGGGGTGTTCAAGGCCAGGTTGGATGGGGCCCTGGGCAACCTTGTGTAGCTCCAGGCTTGAGGTTGGTGTCCCTGCCTGTGGCAGGGGGTTGGAGTTCTGTGACCCTTGGGGTCCCTCCCAACCCAGACCAGTCTATGAGTCTGTGATTTTGGGGAGAGTTTTCTGGTGATGGCTCAGCACGTGGGTGGCTGAGTGCTGGGTCAGGCCCAAGGAAAGGTGGACTGCGAGCAGAACTCGTGGAGAGGACTAAACCCGCCTTTCCAGCTGGATTAACTGTGTGATCCCAGGTGCTGGCACGGGGACCATGGGCAGCCTACAGCCAGGAGCTGGCTGTGTGCTCACAGGGTGGCTGGGAGCAGTCATGGGACTCCAAGCTGGACGTCACCTGTGCCGGGCTTCTCGCTGACGCAGCCTGAATGTCACCAGCTCGTCCCAGCGTCAGCCAAGTGCAGTAGGAAGCTGGAAAACTTGCACGGTTCAGGGAAGTGGCTTCCTGGGGAGCTCTACCTTTGTCAGGGTTTAGCCTCTGCCTTTGCCAGGGTTTAGCCTCTGCCTTTCCCAGGGTTTAACCTCTGCCTTTGCCAGGGTGACACAGCGCCAGGGCTCCTTCTTGCCCCTCCGGCAGTGATGCTGTTCCCATCCTCTGAAGGTATTGGAAACCTTTTCTCCCCATACCGATCGCTGAGGAGGAGTCTCTGCTCAGCAAAATGCCCAGATTTAGCTCACTGCCCAGTTTCCAGTTGTGTCAGTGAACTAAATGTTCTCCACTGAAGCTTTTGCAACACAATGTTTTGAGTTATCAGAGTTAATTTTCTGATTAGGTATAGATTAATTAGCAGCTGCCTGTGGTTTGTAGATGCTTTACAGACCTGAGTTTCTTCTGTTGATACTTTGTGGCTACAGATGAAGTGTACTCAAGCTGTCATTGGTAAAAGAACAGCTAATAAATAGTCAAGGAAAACATTCACTGAGCCATTACCATTTTCAGGATTTATTTCTGCAGCTGGCTAAGGAGGTGTTACAGTGAGGCATGGTATAGATGTAGGGATCTCCTTCAGTGTGTCCTGTCTTACTCTGGTGCTCTGCCTGACTTTGGATTTAAAAAAAATTAATCATCTTTGCCCCTGTGCTTATGCATTTTTAATTGCATTAATGAAATGCATAGGCTCATGCAAGTCTTGAGGAACCATATGTGGGAGCAAATAGCATGAGTCTGAAATAGTTACCCTCTGTCTGCAGCCATGAGGAACAGAGTAAACTGCAAGGAGGCCCAGTCTTTGATTGCTCTTACCCCAGTGAGGAGTCTCTGGAGACTTCAGAAGAGCTGTCTGAGCACCCACTCCCTGCCCAGCACATTCACAGCTGTAAATAAGTATTTCTGTTATATTTATGATGGCTCAAGTGAAGTATGCTGTCCCTCATGTGGTGTGTATTATTACTGATATTTGCCAGATTGCTCTGTAACTCATTCTTCACACAAATCAGCTGGTGTGTGAAGTTAAAAGTCTGAGGAAGCAGCTCAGTGCTTTGGGTGTCAGGTCACTGTCAGCCTTTGTTCTGAGCCCACTTCATCTTTTGTTCTCCATGGCCTTATGTCAAAGGGATGCAGGGTGAGCTCAGCGATGGCACCTTCCCATCCCTGGTTTTCACTGGGACTTTCCCTGCCTCTGATTCCTTCCCACAGTGTCTGGTGTTTGTTTACCTCTTCCCATTTATCCCTCAGTCGACCTGCAACGAATCTCTGTCCTGTACCCACAGAGGAGAGGAATAAGCCAACCCACATTTTGCAACAGGATGCAGACTCCCTTATTTTTCTAACGAGCTTGTGTGTTACTTTCAGATCTCCCTTATTTTCCCCACAAGTCTGTGTATTACTTTCAGATCTACCAAAGTTTTGCTGGGTTTTTTTTTTGTCTGGTTACTTTATCTGCCCCTGGCAGCACTGCAAAGCAATCTGCATGCTCTGCAGAGTGCAGGGAGAGTCCAGGTCTTCCCTGCCATCATGCTCAGGGGGCATCTTTTGACTCAATATGAGTCACGGAGGCAGCAGCAGGTAGGGGATGGAGAACTGTGTGGCAGGGATCACAGCTCGACAATGTGGCATGGTTCCAGTGCAGGACAGTTAAGGGCAGTCACCAGGCACAATAAACTGGGAGAACATCAGGAAGGGGGGGAGGCACATGCCCTGGTAGGAGCGAGGACTCAGCTCCCACCGCAAGTGAGGTGAAGCCTCAGACTTTGCAAGGCAAGAAAGCTCATTCTGAGCGCAGCCGTGCTTCACTTGGCTTAGCTGGAACGTGGTCACACGTATGGTATTCAGATCAGCTCCAAGTGCCCAGGCAGAGGAGGCCAACCTGCTTATTTTCAGGGTTTACGAGGGGTGTCACTTGCTGAAGCCTCCAGGGTGACTTCAGCCACAAGTTGCAGCGGCCAAGTTATGAACCAGAAGAAAGTGGGTGTATAATGGAAACGGTGACAGGAGGCTTGGGGCTTTTTTTTTTTTTTTAATATGTTTTAAGCAGTCCTCCGTTTTGCAGCCCAGCTCTTGGGAATTCACTGAAGTAGTATCTTGAATGGCTAAGATGTGAGCTATGGCTGAAAAAAAAAGAGACTTGGGCATCCAGCTCGCAGAGCTGCCAAGTCCTCGCTGATCTCAGAGGATTTCAGAAGTTTGCTTTCAGAGTGAGTGGAGCCAGGGTTCAGCTGGAGAATGGTGGCATGGCACGGCTCCTGTAGCCCCTGTTACACTAGCAAAGCTTGGAGTGAAGTCTGGCGAAAGGAACCCCCTAGCTTGTGCAAGCACTGCAGCATGGAGAGAGCTGCAGAGCTTGGGGATGGTGTTTGGCTGCTGTGTGTTCGTGCTGGGAGTGACAGGAGCTGTGCTGAGCTGAGCAGAGTTCCAGCTGAAAGGGGTCTGAGCAGATGTAGTCAGGAAAGAAGCCTTGAGGGTGAGTATTTTCTGGTAATGCAGAGTCCTGCTTGCATACAATAGGGAAATGCCAGTGAGTGTAGCCCCACGTCTCCTGTACCGCGTAAATGTCACATCGCCATGATACGCGTAGGCCAGCCCTGCGCCACACGCTGGGAAACACCCTTGGGCAGCCATGTGTGACACACAGTATGTCTTTTGTTCACAGCTTCGATGTGGAAAATGGCCCGTCCCCAGGCCGCAGCCCTCTGGACCCGCAGGCCAGCTCCTCCTCAGGACTCGTCTTGCACACGACGTTCCCAGGCCACAGCCAGCGCAGGGAGTCCTTCCTGTACCGATCCGACAGCGACTATGACTTATCACCAAAGACCATGTCCAGGAACTCTTCTCTCCCAAGTGAACAGTAAGCATACATTCAGCTCACAGGATTTTTTTTACAGTAACAAAGAGCTTTAGGTGGCCTCCTGTAATCCTCAGAGCTCTCTTAAGAGGTGCTATGGGGTGGTACTCACATTTCATTTGGGCTCCCTGGTGTAAAAAGGACAGGGATCTCCTGGAGAGAGTCCAGAGAAGGGCGACGAAGATGATGAAGGGCCTGGAGCATCTCCCCTGTGAGGAGAGGCTGAATAAGCTGGGACTGTTCAGTCTAGAGAAAAGAAGATTAAGGGGAGACCTAATTGGTGTTTACAATGATCTTAAGCATGGGATGCAGGGCAAGTTAGCCAGCCCCTTTTCAGTGTCTGTGGGGACAGGACAAGGGGCAATGGCTGCAAGTTAGAACACAGGAAGCTCCACACCAACATGGGGAAAAGCTTGTCCCCAGTGAAGGTGAGGGAGCCCTGGGACAGGCTGCCCAGGGGGTGTGGAGTCTCCTTCCCTGGAGAGATTCCAGCCCCGTCTGGATGCCTGTCTGTGTAATATGAGCTAGGGAGCTGCTTTGGCAAGGGGGGTTGGACCTGATGATCTCTTGAGGTCCCTTCCAACCCCTGTGATTTTGTGATTCATCACCTGAGTGCCCAAGGCGGTCGCTTTTATGGTGTGCCAAGCCGTGACCTCCCTCTCCCCATCCCATCCTTGAAATATTTCCCTTTTCCCCACAATTTCACAGAAGAGCTTTCAGATCCATACCCTGAAATAACAGAGAAACCTTTTGCATTTTACCTTTCTTGGTGTGAGTTCTCCACCTGGGATTTTGTTTGTGGTGTGAAGTGCTTGCACCCCACTGCAGGACAGAGCCTGGGCTGTGCTCAGGGCAGCAGCCACTGCAAGCTGCCTGTGTCCCCACTGGGTCACCAGCAAGAGAGCACAGTTGCTCCAACACTTGGCTTGCTTGGTGATCTTCTGCCTTCTCCTTTCTCCCTTACACTCTCATTGCACATTCTCAGAGCCTGGTTAACATCATCTCTGCTTCTTCTTAAGGAGGTAACGTTCCATTAGCCTGGACAATAGAAATATGACTGTACTTATATTCACAGTATTCTCCATCCTGTTCTCTGTCATGGGTTGTTTGCTAGAACTGAATGGAAAACGCAGCATAAAGCTGAGACAGATGGTTGAGCTTGAGAGGATCAATACAACACAGAGCGTGGAGCTTAAACAAGTGTCCTGGATTTGCAGCCCTTTATTTTAAAAGGCACGGTTTGAAGTTTTAAAGTGACCATTAAGCTATAAAAAAGTGCTCATAAAATGTAAGTTTGACTGTTATGAAAGCCCTACAAGTTTTGTCATGAAATAGAAATCTAAATATTAGCAAGATCCAGGAGGAGGATTCTCCTGAAAGAGAACATCCCTCCCAGTTAGTTAACGTTTAGTAAATATTTACCAGACACAAAGTAACCCCTCCAAATTATGCAAATACCATGTTTTGTTTAAACGGTGGATTTTTAACACTTGCCCACTGTTTCCAGCCATGTGCTGGAGGAGACAGCTGTACTGGGGTGGGGAGAGCCCCATCCAGCTGTGTGCACCGCTCTCATTTCCCCCACCTTCAGAGCTGTCTGCAGTTACAGGTGTCTATTTACTGCAGGCCTCAAGGCTCCTGTGGCACTCAAGAGGAGCCAGCGTCTCCTCGCTGAGCTGGTTTTGACATCAGCGTTGCGAGGACTTTAATTAAAATCCAGGATTAGTAGCACTGGTAGCTGAGTCTGGGCCAGTGGATGTGCTTTGTGGCAGCACAGCCAAGGAGAACACCCCTTTGGAAGGGGCCCATGCTGGTGGATGCCTTCTGTAAAGGTGCCTGTGGCATCCTGCAGCCATACCTACTCTCCTACATGCAGCGATACCTGCTCTTCTGCCTGTAGCCATGCTGGCTCTGCCCTTGCTCCATGCATCAGGTGGGGTGGGAGCAGCCACACTGGATCACCTTGCCTTCAGGCCTGTGCTGCGCAGCCATAGCTCTGCCCTGATGGGTCTCAGCTAGGTAATTCATACCAGATTTTTTATATACACACAAGCACTTTTCTCTCAGTCTGGAGAAAAGAAGACTAAGGGGAGACCTAATTGGTGTTTATAATTATCTTAAGCATGGGGTGCAGGGGGAATTGGCCAGTCTCTTTTCAGTGGTTAGTGGAGGAGACAGGACAAGGGGCAATGGCTGCAAGTTGGAGCACAGGGAGTTCCACACCAACATGGGGAGGAACTTTTCCCCAGTGAGGGTGAGGGAGCCCTGGGACAGGCTGCCCAGGGGGTGTGGAGTCTCCTTCTCTGGAGAGATTCCAGCCCTGTCTGGACACCGACCTGTGCAGTATGAGCTGGGGAGCTGCTTTGGCAGGGGGGTTGCACCCCATGAGCTCTGGAGGGCCCTTCCAACCCCTACAGCTCTGTGATTCTGTGATAATACCACCAAAACAGAAAAAAAAAAAAATCCCTCCTGTTGACGGTGTATTTTCCTCAGAACGTCTGCTCCAACCTTCCATGATGAAAACAGCCGGACAATAAGCGTCTGAATAACATTAAAGTCTGTGACAGAGCTCAACAAAAAGCCAGGAAATTCAAAGCTGACCTTTCCCTGGACCGTTAATGGTTTATTTTCCACCACGGTACGAGCGTGCTGCCTTAACTTTTGAATTTCCTGCCTTTTATTGCCCGGTGTTACCCATGTTTTGGATAGGCACCGTGAGACCTTTCCATTAGGAACGAGGTTTTGTGTAGCGTTAAATAAGCACTGTGTGGGTTAGCGGTGGTTTTTTGAGGGGGTTGGTTGGGGATGTTTGGTTGTCCCATGCACAGCCTCTGTGAAATGTCCTTTCTCTAACCAAATTCACACGTTTTCTCTCTTTATCCCCAGGCATGGGGACGACCTGATCGTCACGCCTTTCGCCCAGGTGAGTCGGGGGGGGGGGCCTGTTTGTCTCACAAATGAAGAGAAAACAACAGGAGAAGGAGGTGAAGAGAATAACTGGGCTCTGGTTTCCTCCCTCCTAGGTGCTGGCCAGCCTGCGAAGCGTGAGGAACAACTTCACGCTCCTCACCAACCTGCACGGCGCCTCCAACAAGTAAGCAAACCTGGATTTCCTTCTCCTACAGCTCGCACGGAGCAGGGAACGGCCTGAGGCCCGAGGGGGGTGAAGGGGGGGTCAGCGGTAGCGGTTCCCCGGCCACCGCCGTCCCTGCTGGGCAGCCGCTGGCTCTGGGCTACCGGCCGCCTTGCCTGAGGCCCCTCTGTGCCTTGCGCGGGGCGCCAGGGGGCGCCAGAGCGCAACCCGCCGCCTGGCTGGGGGCGGCCTTTCCCACCTCAGGGATCACCCGCGGCTCGGCTCCGGCCCCGGGCACCGCTTCCCCCCGGGCACCGCTTCCCCCCTGGACATTGCTTCCCCCTGGCAGCGCTTCCCCCCTGGCAGTGGCTCCCCCTGGACACCACTTCCCCCCCTGACATCGCTTCCCCCCCTGGACACCGCTTCCCCCCCTGACATCGCTTCCCCCCTGGCAGCGCTTCCCCCCGGGACACCGCTTCCCCCCTGGACATCGCTTCCCCCCCCTGGACAGCGCTTCCCCCCTGGACATCGCTTCCCCCCCCTGGACAGCGCTTCCCCCCTGGACATCGCTTCCCCCCCCTGGACATCGCTTCCCCCCTGGACATCGCTTCCCCCCCCTGACAGCGCTTCCCCCCAGGCAGCGGCTCCCCCTGGACACCGCTTCCCCCCTGGACACCGCTTCCCCCCTGGACACCGCTTCCTCCCTGGACACCACTTCCCCCCTGGACATCGCTTCCCCCCTGGCAGCGCTTCCCCCCTGGCAGCGGTTCTCCCCCCGGCCCCCCGAGGCTCTAAGCTGTGTCACTGGCTTGAATTTCCTGCCGGTGTTTGAGGAGAGAGGAGGTCTCAGGGAAAAGATAGGTGCCAAGGTGAGGGCTGCCATGGCAGGGCTGTGTGCTGTGGGGCTGCCCACCGAGCTGGCCTGGGCTTTGTTCCTTGCCCTGAGACTGCTGTTGCTCTGAATGGGGACAGTGATGGATGTGCTGAACTTAGAAGCACAGAATGGTTCGGGCTGGAAGCTCACCCAGTCCCACAGGTTGCCCAGAGCCCCATCCACCCTGAGCGTTGTGTAAATAGAGAACTACAGAACCAATAGCTGGTTTGGGTAGGAAAGGACCTCAGACCCCCCCTTAGTGCCCCCTTGCCACAGGAAGGGACACCCCCCCATCCCAGGGTGCCCCAAGCCTCATCCAACCCGGCCTTGAACCCTGCCAGGGATCCAGGGGCAGCCCCAGCCTCTCTGGGCACCCTGTGTCAGGGCCTCCCCCCTCCCCAGGAAGGATTTCTGCCTCCCAGCCCCTCTCCATCCCCCTCCTGCAGCTGAAGGCCATTCCGCTGGGCCTGGCCCTCCCTGCCCTGGGCACCAGCCCCTCTCCAGCTCTCCTGGAGCCCCTCGAGGGACAGGAAGGGGCTCAGAGCTCTCCCCAGAAGCAGCCTTCTCCTCTCCAGGCTGAGCCAGCCCTGCTCTCCCAGCCTGGCTCCAGAGCAGAGGGGCTGCAGCCCTCGGATCACCTCCATGGCCTCCTCAGGACTCACTCCAACAGCTTCGTGTCCTCCTTGTCCTGCAGACCCCCAAGCTGGATGCTGTGCTCTGAGGGAGGTCTAACTTAAGAGGAGGATTATTTTTTATAAAATACCTGCTGAACAGGAGAAACCCAACAAACTCCTGTTCATGCCTTTGTCCGGAACCACAGTTTCCCCTTTTATAATGAGCCAGTCATCATCATTTTATAGCCTGTTTTGCCCAAGAGAGAGCTGTTTTGTGTGAAACCAGCATCATTCATTCCTGGCAACATCAGTTACGCACCCACCCATCCCACCCTGGGACTGGCAGGCGCTGCTCACTCACAGCGTCCTGCTGGCTCCTGATGCAAAGGATGAGGTGTGAAAGTACGATCCAGTGAGCCACCGTGGGCTTGTTTCACCATTGCAGGCACGAGTGGCATCGCCTGGGTGCCCACCATAAGCTCTGCTTCCTGCCTTCCAGTGCAATCTTGTATTTTACACAAAGCCCAGCATATGATCCAGGTGTGACCGTTTCCTCCTGTTAATTTCTGTTTCTAAGTTTGATAGGAAGGAATGGCCACACTCCAAGGTGGAGGTTAATAGAAAAACAGATGGCTGAAGTAGATTCCTTTTTTTTGTGAGCTTTGCTTTTTTTTTCAACAGCTCGAGCATTTCAGCAGTTCCTAATGAGGAATCTGAAATTGGATGGGGACGGAAGGAAGCGAGGGCGTAACCTGTAGGACACACAGGCATCTATCTTGCAGTGTCCTTTTGAAAACATTCCCAGATTTGATTGAGGTATAAATTCATGCAGCCAGCCAAAGTAAAAGTCATTAAATGTTTAAACCATTATATACCAAACATCCAAGTCCATGGTGAAATGTGCTTCCAGGCACTGTGGAGCTTCCCTCACAGTTTCCAAAGAGGTCTAGTGGGTTAGAGCCATGCTGCCAGCTCATGATTTTATCATATGTCTCATGATACGTGGTATTTTACTTAAACTTCTGCTCTGGGGATCATGAGGAGTTCAGCTTTTCTTTAGCCCCTCCTCTCCCCTCTTTTTCCTCTCTGCCACCCCACTGCCCTGAGAACGAAAAAGAGGATGCTGTGCCACATATGTACAGAAATGCTGGAAAATATGAATTTAAGGGCTGGAGGGGAAAAAAAACCCAACTTCTAGAAGTCATATTTTTTGGGGCTTTACGTCAAGGGGTTTAGCACAGTTTCCTGATTGGAAAAGAGGAGAATATGATTAATGGTTTCACAGTGCCTGAGTTTGGCAGCTGCAGCCCCGGCCATGGTCAGAAAGCATCCGGCGCCTACTCGCTCTTCCTACCCGCCGGTGAGAAGGAAGGAGCGGGAAGCAGGAGCGTGTGGTGGTGTCTAAGAAGGGACAGTGCTGTGGAAATGCACATAGAATCATAGAATGGTCTGGGTAGGAAGGGACCCCAAGGATCACAGAGCTCCAACCCCCTGCCACAGGCAGGGACACCACCCTCAGGCCTGGAGCTACACAAGGTTGCCCAGGGCCCCATCCAACCTGGCCTTGAACACCCCCAGACACGGGGCACCCACCCCCTCTCTGGGCAGCCCCTTCCAGACCCTCACCACTCTCTCTATAAAAAACTTCCCTCTAATATCTAATTCAAACCTTCCTTCCCTTAGCTTTAATCCATTCCCCCTTGTCCAGACAGCATGCTGGCTGCTGCAGAGACCAGGATGGGCACAGCCAGGGCGTAATCCAAGGATGCCAGGAGCAGTGCCGTTCCCTTTCCAGTCTCTGCAGTGGGGGGAATACCCTACTGAATACTAGTTCATCCCTCCCCACACACCCCCCTCCCCATCAAAGCATGTCTGTGCAACTCCAGGCAGGGTTTGGAGATACCCACAGCACGTCTCCCCAGATACTGGAAGCGCTGCAGTGTGGTGTCCCTATTGGGGAGTTTCTGTTTTTTAGAGATTTTGAGATTTGGCTTTTCAAAGGCTCAGCAGAGGCAGGTCAGGGCAGATTTTCAGAGAAGTCAGCATCCAACATGTGCGCCTTGTGCTGATCCCTTCGAAGAATCTTGAGTCCCATAGCTCCTTCCAGAAAAGCCAAGCCTTTGAAATCCCAGCTGGCATGTGGGTGCTGTGCCTCAGGAGCAGGCTTTGGAGCCCCGCCGGCGGATCTGGAGGCTGGGGCCAAGGGTTTGCAGCAGGGCTGTAGCTGGGTTACTCCAACATGGATCTTCCGTGGTTAGGGAGACCTTCCTGGAGCACTTCTGAAGAACCCCCCGGAGCTACAATTGCAGCAGAATTGAGCTGCTCACTTGCTTTGATTTTAGCTTCAAAGGAGACCTGGCAAATAATGGCTGTTTGAGTTCAGGGGCTGACTCAAAAAATTGGGGTTAGGAGGTTGGCTAAGAGAGAGAGTGTGGGGAAATCTGGCTTGAGTTAAAATGTATCAGAAACTTCTTTTGGGGAAGCAAAAGCCCAAAGTTTCGGTTTTGGTCAGCCTGAAATACTGTATTCAATCCAAAATGAAGGGTCTTTATTTTGGTGTCAACACTTGGTAACTTCTTTAAAAAAAGAAGTCCCATTTCCCCTCCTCCCCCCTCCCAACCCTGAGTAAATGATGCTTCCAGCTCGAAAAATGAACAGTTTTATTTGGCAAATCTCACAGTGAAATGTTTTGACATTTGGAGAAATGCTGCACCCTTTTGGTTGGTGTCCCTGCCTGTGGCAGGGGGTTGGAGCTCTGTGATCCTTGGGGTCCCTTCCAACCCAGACCAGTCTATGATTCTATGATTTTCCCAGTCAGACCCTGGTTGCTTGACTTGAGCCCATTTTTCACATAGCTTTTGGACCTTCTGAAAGCCATTCTTTGCCGGTGATGTGGTTGCCTCCTACTCCAGAAACTACCCTTCAGCTGTTTCAGAGCTTATGCTAGTGACTGTCACATCTTGCTTCCTTCCAAGCACAATTCAAAGAGTTAACCAGAGGGTTTAAAGCCTTACATTCTCACTTGTAGCGTTGCCTTGCAGCCTCCACCTGGGTGTAGCAGTTGATGTTACTGCAGGGTCCACCCAGACCTTGTAGGTAAAAGCTTTCCAGGAGAAGGCTTTGATTCTGAGGGACCCCCTAACCCCTTCAGCCACAGAGACCAGCCCTTGCTGACTTCCAGGAGTGTTTTGAGCAGAAAATGGCCAAGGCAATGTGAGGTGATGGCACATGTTCCCCTTCTTCTCAGCACGTGTGTGTGCTTAGCCAGAGGCCATAACATCTTCAGGTTTTCCTAGCAGATATATTGATATTGTTCATTAACTGCCAAATCCTTTCCAAGTGTTTTGGGCTTCTTTGGGAGTAGGAAAAAGGGTTTTTTTAACTGTGGGAGTTGGCAGTTTGAACTGCCAGCAGGGTTGGAAATGATAACACCTATTCACAGAGTATTCTTTCTCCCTCTTAGGAGATCTCCAGCAACGAGTCAGCCACCTGTCTCCAGGGTTAACCTGCAAGGTACGTGTCTCACTTTGATAACTGCCTGCAAGGTCTGATGGAGTCAAAGCCTTATTGCAGAGCATGTTACTAACAGCTGCTCCTCTGCCCCCCTGCTCTGATGCAACTCCAGGCTCGTAGAGATTCTTCTGGGTTACCTGTGGAAAACCAATACAAGACAACCATCAGACCCCAGATCCTGTTATTTTAATAGTTAGAGGTTTGGGTTTCTCCTTGTATGTTAGCATAAAGGGCAAACATGATTTTGGTTTGATAGTCACAGCCACAGTGACTGCTGTTCTTCTGAGTCCCTGTGCTGTACAGGCCTGGACAGGTCCCAGCCTACAAGCCTTGAACAGGCTCAGACACAGTTGTATTTTTCGTACCCTGTTTATTTTAGGTTTGTTTCCATGTGATAGATGTGAAAACTGCAATCTCAAAAAACCTTTCTCAGGTGAAACTTCCTCTGCTTTTACTAGGCTGCCCTGGATGGGCATTTTTCTGTCTCTTTGTTTGCTCATGGTCTTTTGAAACCTGTGTTTAGCAATTGAACAAGAGTAGGAGGCAGTGAGTGTGGCTGATTGTACCTTCATTCCTGTCTGCTCCCCCCCAACACACACACAGTGTCCCTCAGTCCCCTTGTCCTCACCCCCATGTTGGGTCAGGGACCACACAGGTAGGTTTGAGGATGGTCACAGAGGAGAATAACACTGAGCAAAGTCTCTGGCTGGAGAGCACTGAGCAGAAAACACTGTGTACAGCCTGTGCTAGAGCCTGGGCCAGAGAGGGGGCCCAGCATCAGCCTGGGGTGCCAAAGCAAGGTGGGGAAGGCAGCACTGGGAGCCCAGGGAGCGGTTGTGGTGGGAGCAGATGGCTGCTCAGGTAGAGTGAAGTACTGAGAATGGGAAGCAGGGACAACCTGCTCATGACAAGTTTATTTTTACACAAGGGTTTAGCCACGCAGTGCTGAGGGCTGGTGGGACCCCTCTCCAGAGCAGAGCTGGCACTGTTTGCACTAATTTGAAGGTTACTCCCACTGAGAAGGAGATAAGATTTGGAGGTGTGCCCATTTGTAAGGTTTCATCTCAGCCTTTCCAGTAATTACGTGCTTGGAGGGACGAATAAAGCTTAATTTTTACAGCCTGGATAACTCATTTCCTCTCATGCTGTGCGTGATTTACTGTCTGGGGGGGGGCACGTGTGGTCCTGGAGACTTCCAGATTCCTCAAAACTTGTTAATGGAACGTGGAATCCTCTGCTGCAGAAAGAAAACTGGACAACATGGTCTTAAACTCCTTCTCCTTCACTCCCTCCCTGTGAACAGCATTGAGTCAGGGCTAGCAGGAATGCAACCTGTCACTTCATTTAAAAATCTGTTCTAGCAAGACTCTGATTTTATGGCCTGAGTGGGGAAAAAAAAAAGCATGGAAAATTTCATAAGTTTTCCATAGATCTGTTTATATGGGTTACTGAATCTAATAATGAGGAGAGAATTCCCTTCCAGGAATGTTTTAGATTCATTTGCTCTGTGCTTTCTGTGGAAAGAAACAACTTTCAACTTTTTAACACCTTGTGGATGGTTTTCTACCCTCTTTCCAAGGGTGACCCATTGGCTTCTTGTTACTTTTTAGCTAACCCAAATACCCAAACCATTCCAGTGCTCAAATACATGAAAATGTCACTTTCCTTTCTTGCTTGGGGGGGTCACATCACTGGAGAGCAAGTTTTGGGTTGTCCTCTGAAGCTCCAGAAGAGAAGGGCACTGAGAAGAATCCAGCTTTTAGCCGTTTTAGCCTTGTGATCCTGACTCATGGTTTTTAATGTTTCAGTGCTGGTAATTACATGTGGAGAGGTGGATATATCTATAATAAATTATACTAACATCTTGCCTGAGATGTGAAAAAAGATAATCATGTCCAGATGTGGAAATGAGCCCTGCTGGATGCACCTTCAGTGTGCAGGTTTTCATTTGGGAACAAAAGGACTGTGGAAAGGAGCTGCAGCTCAGCAGCTCATGGAGTCTGTCTAAGGTAGAGGAGCACGGGCTGGGTTTGTGGCCCCTCAGGTAGATGAGTTGTTAATCATGTAGCTTAACTGACTACAGGTGAAGTCTTCAAATGAAACAACAAAAAATGTAAGTTGTATCATTACAACTTAAGGGGCTTGTCATGGTTTGTAGGTAAGAATAAGAAATATTTTTGAGATTGATTGGAAATCACGTTCTTTCCCACATGGAAGAAGCTAATATTGTACATTAGGTGTAATTAATTTTGTACATTAATTTTGTACATTAATATTGTACATTAGGTGAAAAGGGCTGGGGTTCTCAGGTGTATTTAGTTTCAAATCATTTGTGTTGGTGAATTTTGGGTGCTTCTCTGTGCGACCTGTCCAAGGGACCCTGCTTTGGCAGGGGGTTGGACTCAATGCTCTCTTGAGGTCCCTGCCAACCCCTGTGGTTCTGGGATTCTACGAGCTCACACAGGATCTAGTCGCTCAGCTGAAGCAATCCCTCCCTGGCCAGCCTAAGATGTTGCATCTACCACCCAGCCACAGCTCTGTGCTGAGGGTGTCAGGGATGAGCTTGCTGTGAAGGGACAGCAGCTCCGCTGCGCTGAGGGAAGGCTGAGAACCAGCCTGATAGAGCTGCCACACTCGGGCAGCTCACAAGGGTCGTAGCCCAGAGAGGGGCTGTGCTCTTCGAGGTGAGGCCAGCACCCAGACACGTGCTGCTTGCCTCCACGATGCGTAGTGTGCCTCCACTCGTGTGCCATGCTCACGTGGAAACAGAGGTGTAGTGAGGGGTGCTGGTGTCATTCCACCCTGCAGTTATTTCTTTGCCTATTTTGTGCTTTTCTAACACATAAGCCAGGACCCTTCTGAATGCCTGACCTTGGTGTGTTTGCTGTCCCTGCTTTGCAGCCCAGAGTGCGTTCCAGGTTCCTGCAGAGCCTCTGGTTTCCCGTGGAGGCCGTAGTCATTCCTCCCAGCGGAACCAGTCAATTTGGTGATTGCCTTCCTTTGCCTATTTACAGCCACTGCTACATACTGGAACCCAGTATAGCAGAAAACAACGACAGCCATTTACTTTCTAAGAAAGTTTCTGTTTAAATGCAGCAAGAACAAAGATTTTTTAGGGCCTTTTCCCTCCCTCCTCAACCCGTGTTTGCAGCTTTTTTTCCCTAGACAGCTTCTGATGTGGTTATTATGAAAGAAAGGATAGATTTTCCTATCAGCACACTGCCAGTTAACGTGCCAGTGGCTCCCGTGTCTGAAAGCACTCAGAGTGTTTTTCCTGGAAGTTTTGGAGAAGGAAACAGTAATGTTTTGATTGGGATTAGGCTGCGTTACATCCCTCTAGATAGAAGAATGTGTTTTGAAATGAGATGTGTTTATGTTCCTGAGATCGGTTAGTTGGCAAGGCTTGGGATTTTATTTTAGCTCTCCCATGTCACACATTGATTCATAGATTTACCCCAATCAATTGACATCAGTATAAGCATTTTGTGTATGTCTCCTTTTTATTTGGCATTACCAGGGTGATTTATATCCTGTTGTGAAAAGTACAGAACTCAGGGTTTAAAGCAAGCTAGTGTACGTTAATAAAATTACCCTGGAGGAAGACAAATTACGTTCTGTATTTACACTGGGAGTAATACTTGCCAGCTGTTTACTCCAGCTAGAATATTAGGGGATTTATCTGTTTCCAACCCAAGCCAAATCTGGTGCTCGTGGAGTCCCGAGGTTGCATCACCGAGGACCCAGGCCCGTGGTGAAGTGAATGAGCTGTGATGAAATCACCACACTCTTTTCTCTTTTTTTTTTTCTTTTTTCTTTCAGTTTCTTGAAACCATGAAAAATTCTGGCCAGGTTTTTCAGGGGACAAAGTGCTTTCCAAGCTGATAACGGGTGGCACTGTAAATTTAAGAGCTCTTAACCTTACAACCGCAACCATAAAAGGAAGAGGAATACGTATTGAACATCCTGTGTTTTGTCCTTGGTATCAGCTTAAGTAAACCTGGCAGGTTTTTCCTGTTGTTTTGTTATAACTGCAGAGCTCAGGGACGAACAGAATTGCTTTTATGAATTAACCCAGAAACCAAGGCACGGAAATACGGAGCTGTAGTGAAAAGGATGAAACCCTTAATGAGCTGGTGTACGCAGCAGCCCGGGAGGGTGGTGGGGACGCTGCAGGCCGCCAGGCCTTGGGCCCTGTATCGCATTACCCATGGCAGTTGTGCAGGCCGGGATTAGGGATAGGAACGGGTGCTGCCCAGTTACCCTCTCTGGTGTTATGAAAGTACTCTTGTCACACAGGGGGGCTGTGAGGTTTCTTTCTCCTATTGTCTTTTTTGTTGTGGTTTAATGCAGCCTCTGCCACAGTTCCTTCGCTGACCTTTGGGCTACCTCAGGCTCAGGCTTTCTCCTTCCAATTCAGCTCTCCTTCCCAGACACCAGCAAAAAGCCTTAGATCCTACCCAATTCATTCAGCTAACAAAACCTTTAACCAGCAACAAGCCTGGTGGTTCCTGCTTAGTTCTATTCCTCCTCCCCCCCCATATTTATTTACTTTGCTGTCCCTAATCCTCTCCGAATTAAATCATCTTTCACTGGCTGCCACATCCAGTCTAAGCCTCTCGTTCTTCCGCCCATTCTGATACAATCTTTTCTCCATCTGTTTTACTTCCTCTGTGTTCTTCCCCAGACTGTTTCGTATTGTCCAGATCTTTCTCTCAGCTCAGCACAGGATCAGTGCCATTCCCTTTAACTCCCAGTATCAAGGCCTCTCCTTCACAGCACGACAGCGGTCACGTACCAGTCTTTGTGTTTATCTGAACTAGCATAGGCTCATCGTGGCATCACCTCGCCTTTGGGTACTGCCATAAATGACCCCCTGGTCTTATTAATGTTTATAAATATCTGAAGGGTGGGACACAGGGGGAAAAGGCCAGCCTCTTCTCACTGTCTGTCGGGACAGGACAAGGGGCCATGGCCTCAAGCTGGAACACAGGGAGTTCCCCCCCAATGTGGGGAAGAACTTCTTCCCAGTGAGGGTGAGGGAGCCCTGGGACAGGCTGCCCAGGGGGTGTGGAGTCTCCTTCTCTGGAGAGATTCCAGCCCCATCTGGACACCGACCTGTGTGCCCTGTCCTAGGGACCCTGCTTTGGCAGGGGTTGGACCCCATGAGCTCTGGGGGTCTCTTCCAACCCCTATGGTTCTGTGATTCTGTGACTTCGCAGAGGCTGGGGAGAAGGTGCTGCACTGGTCGTGGTGCAACAGGGAGCGAGAAGCCTCTCCGGCTGAACAGGGACACTGGGGAGAGGTGGCACATTTCTGCCAGGAGACAATACTCAGGTGGGGACAGCATTTTCCCATACTATTTCGTTTGATAGGCTGTAGCGTTACTGGTGGCTGGTGGGAGCAAAGCTCAGCGTTAGGGGTCAAGCAGTGCTGCGTGCTTCCTGGAGCTGGGAGAGGTTTGCAGACACTTTTATCAAGAGCAGGAAACCAAGTGCTCCTTGGATACTTTCAACACCGAATAATTGTAGTCTGTCCTCACAATGAATTACATACCTAGCAATATAATGTAGCTGGTTTGCTTTGCAACCCCAGGCTCTTCAGGGCCACAAAGATGATCAGAAGACTGGAGCAGCTCCCCTCTGGAGAGAGGCTGAGGGAGCTGGGCTGGGTCAGCCTGGAGAAGAGAAGGCTGTGGGGGGACCTCACTGCAGCCTGCCAGTCCCTGAAGGGACCCCAGGAACAGGCGGGCAAGCAGCTTGTTCAAGGGCAGAGACTGGCAGGACAAGGGGGATGGAGTGAAGCTGGAGGAGGGAAGGGGGAGAGGAGAGATTGGGGGGAAGTTCTTTGCAGAGAGAGTGGTGAGGGGCTGGAAGGGGCTGCCCAGAGAGGGGGTGGGTGCCCCGTGTCTGGGGGTGTTCAAGGCCAGGTTGGATGGGGCCCTGGGCAACCTTGTGTAGCTCCAGGCCTGAGGTTGGTGTCCCTGCCTGTGGCAGGGGGTTGGAGCTCTGTGACCCTTGGGATCCCTTCCAACCCATGCCATTCTATGATTCTATGTAGCGCTTTGGGACATGTCACACACAGGCTTTTCAGGCCTCATGGGATTAAAGCTTTGCTAAAATTCCTCTCTGGGGATGGGAATGAAAGACTGGTATTTTTCTTGCTTGTGCCTTAGCCTCCGCTTTCCTGCACATCTGCACATCTGCACGTTTGCCTGCACTGCTCACATGCCTTTACACGAACTCAGAACTTGTACTCTCTCATTTTTCATGTGGGTGTAAGATGTACACAGACTCGTGCACGAACATTTGTATAAAGCATAAACAAAAGACTGGATAATGCTGGTGTTTGTGCTAATGAGAGCCCCAACTTTTTTGTCCAAGTTAACAAGCCCTGCGTGTCAAAGTCAGCTCTTGGTTACAACTATCTATAAATCCCTAGTAATTAGCATGGAGCTAGTGCTCTTGCACCATCCTTCCTCTGCTTGGCGTGCGGAGAATGGCTCTGGGCATATATGAAATAGAGGATTCATTTTGAAATTCTGCTGGTTTGCTGTGAGTTTGGTTGAAAATCTGGCCTTTTGACTTGGGGAAAGATTGTCCAAGTCGAGAAGACATGGTGTTCTAGGCTTTTAACAAGCGTGCAAGAGGAGCCACGTATGACTGCTAGCTGAGCTAGCAAGTATCTGGCTGCACACAGTCAATTCAGGGGTGTCACTGACGTACTTATTACCTACAGATACTAATTTTAAAGGACGTGGTGCTATAATGATGCAGATTATTTAGAAACTAAGCAAAAGTGTAAAAGAAGTCAGATAGATACCAGCTTAGTGAAGTGACTGAGTAAAACGAAGGCTGTTGGATGGCAAAGTGAGTCTTACTGCTTGAGAAATCAAGAAGGTGTTTCCAAGTTACCTGCAGAAAAAGCAAACCTGGCCCACCAATGCTTCCAGACCATGCTTGGGGGGTCTTTGGGGGGAAGGGGGGAGCATTTCTTGCTCTTTGAAGGGGGTAGTTCATTCCAGCAGAGAGTCCGTTTCGTGTGTTGCGCCTGCCTGCAAACACACACCCCCTGAAAGTTGGACTCATGCTTCTTAGTAAGTATTTCAGTTATGCTATTGACGTCAATGCAGTCATTAAATAGATTGCCGGCCCTCCCATCAGTAAACCTGTGCCAAAGACCTAGAGGCAGGCACATTTTAAAAGAAGAACATCAGGTTTTCTTTTAGCATTTGGAGAGAATAAGGGAAAAGTTTCTTCTGAAGCCACTGCCCTTTGCAGGAAGGGAAGGGGGGGTGGTGGTGTTGTTTGCTTAATTTTCTAAGACTCCTTTTACTGCAAAGATAATTGCTGTGTTTTATTGAGCACACTTTTGTTATGTTACTGTGCACATAACCAGCTCCAAATGAGGCTAAAGGGTGGGGTTTTTGCCATCAGCTGAAAATCGACACTCATTTTAGGTCTCCTGGCTAGATTTATTTGTGTATCAAGTAGCAGAAGGTATTCAGGCAAACCTGCTTAGCCTTTGACTCCAGAAATTCTGCAAGGATTGATTTCATGACATCTATATAAGAAAATAGCCTTCATTTCTCCTCAGCAGGCTCTGAAGACATACAAGCTAATCATGACTCCATAGCAACAGATAAAAACTGTTTTCCCCTCTGCCCCACCTGTGGATGTCACATGAAGATGCTACACGTGCTGCTGCCATCAGGAGCCTGTCACTCCCTGGGGCCCAGCTGCCATCTGTGGCTGTGGGGTGAGCGGCTGCGATGCCAGCGGGACTCCCTGCGTGCACTCCCGCTGCGTCCTGCTGTGTTTCTGAGGCAGGCTGGGCTCTCCTGGGCTGGCTGGGATGTCCATTCCTGACCCTGGCTGGGGAGATACCTACCTCCTGGAGCTGCCACCCTGCCTGTCACTAAAGGCAGCTCTAGGTTGTGGAGTTCTCCTTGCCTGGTGTCAGGAATGGCTCTGGCTGTCAGCCAGGGAGCTGCAAGCTGAAAACTTACGGGGGTATATAGATGGCATCCTCACCCAGGTGGAGGGAGCACCTTTCTTTTGACAGGACAAGCAGGTATGTTGTAATCAACAGGAGCAGTGTGTTTCTGAACAGTTGAGGAGCCAAACCACTGGGGTTTTTTGTTGAGGTTGTCATTTCACTGATGATACCACACTCTGCTACGTAAGATAAAGCCATAAAAACAATCATGGGTTTAGTTAAGGCTTCTTTCTGATGGATGGCTTCTTTCTGATGGATGGCTTCTTTCTGATGGATGGCTTCTTACTGAATGATCCAGGCAATTGCAAACCCAAGGTAGCAAGGAAGAGATCTCCATAGTGGCACGCTCTCCTTCTGTCCCCGTGTCCTCCCTGCTCTTTCAGCACTTGTCAAGCCCTGAAAGCCCTATGTTGCTTGACTCAGCTCCCATTCCTACTGGATTGCTTAAGGCCCCTGTGAAGACAATGAGGCTTTGCCATGGCTAATATCAGAGTTGATAAAATCTGTGTTTCTTTTGTTTTCTGCACAGAATGATAATAGTTGCTGTGGGTGAGATTTTGACATTGCAGTCTTCACTGTACCGAATCAGTTCCATATGGGTTGGAGAAATGTGTACTTGATCTGAGGAAAAATCCCCAAAAACCAAGCAAACAAACAAAAAAACCCCAAACAAAACCACCCAAACCAAGCTTCTGGCAGGCCTAGTTAATTTTTTTTTAGGGTCGTGGGGTACAGTTTGTGCATGCCTTAGTGATGAATAGGGTTCTTCATTGTCCCACTGATTTGAGCCCCTTCAGCTTCCATGTCATCAGCATTTCCAGCCAGTGGGAGCTGAAATGGACTCCTGCAAGCACCCATCAGCTCATCCCCACAGCAGCTATATATAAGTTTCTCCTTCCTCCCCCGAGGTTGAGCTCACTGCTTGCAGCATTGTGTCCCGGACACAGCTGGCCATGGGAGTGTGAGAGGCTGCAGCCGAGTATCTGTGCAGAGACCTTCCCAGGGTAAATGCACTGCACAAACCCCACACCATCAGCCTGGCCTTGGACAGTCCCAATGCCCAAAACTTTGCCCTTCTCCTGCAGGATCTGATTCCAAGTGTAAGTTTGGCTTTCTTCTTGTGTTTTACAAAGTGTTTCTGACTTTGTGTTTTGATTGTCAGCAGCCAAGTTGTTCAGCTCGTGGCTGGGCAGGAACTCAGGCTGTTCTGCATTTACCCCTCTTGCTGGGAGCAGGGTTTGATTCTGGTTTGTAGGAGCCTGTACGGAGGGTAAAGTGCTGACCTTGATGGGCAGGATGGGAATTCACCCTCTGTCCTCTGTAAGGTAGACATTTCTCCTCTGTAGGAGGGGAATCAACTTTTTAAAAGGGTAAATAATGTCAGGATGGATTAAAGCTAAAGGAAGGAAGGTTTGAATTAGACATTGGAGGAAGTTTTTTACAGAGAGAGTGGTGAGGGGCTGGAACAGGCTGCCCAGAGAGAGGGTGGGTGCCCCATCCCTGGGTGGGTTCAAGGCCAGGTTGGATGGGGCCCTGGGCAACCTTGTGTAGCTCCAGGCCTGAGGTTGGTGTCCCTGCCTGTGGCAGGGGGTTGGAGCTCTGTGATCCTTGGGGTCCCTGCCAACCCATGCCATTCTATGATTCTATGATTCATCCACCATGGTTAAGTCTACCATTAGAGGATAAAAATGATAAAGCTTGAAACTTTGAGAGCTTTTAAAATCAATACATAACTCAGGTTAGAGCTAAAAGAGGGAGGAAAGGATCTCACTAATGCACTTTCCCCTCTATTTAGCTGCAGAATGCATCCAGATAAGGTTTAGACTCCCCAACTCCCAAACAGTGATTCTCACCAATGACCATATTGACAGGTCTTCAAATCACCCAGAAATGTTCAGGTTTTGTTACTGCTATCTGTTCATCTCCTGATTGACTAAAGAAGATGTATGGAGTGAAGCGTGGTATGCTTATTAACCTAAGCATAATGCCCTTGTGCAACCAGTAAAGAATGTTACGCTAGCAGTTAATGAAACACTTGACTGTAATACTGTTTTCTCTCTGAGCTGTGTCTGTAAATGACAGCCTTAAGTATTGTATAATTGCCATACTTTTTTGACAGAAAGGAAACAACTCTTAATTATTTATGGTTATTAATAAAACATGCCAGGTTCTTAAGTTAATTAAGATCACTGGAAAATATGTATGCTTACAAAGATTTAATTTTGTTTTAGGCAGTAGACTTTAAAAACCACCTAAATGCACCCACCTGAGAGGAATATGTTTTCATGTCTGGAGGTATCATTGATTGACTTTGTGTTGTGCTCAGGCTCTTAACTATTTCAGGAATTCAGAATTTAAAAAAAACCCCAAACAATCCCCCCAAAACCTAGCAGGGCATTGGTTTGACAATTGATGTCTTTTGTATTGGGGATTGTCTTTGTATTGTATTGTCTGAGGACAGTGGCCCACAGCCTTTCTTCAGCCTGAAGAGGAGTAGGATCTGACCCAAGTAGATCCATCTGATCCATCTGACCCAAGATCTGATCCATCTGATCCATGGGATCCATGATCAGTGGTCATCACACGGTACTAAATCCTTATATACCTGGATTTAAGTTTAAGAGAGCTGTGCTTTTTAATGTAGAAACTCTTGCATAAACATCCTCCTACAATAAATGCCCCTTTCCAAGAAGAAATGAAACACCCATGCACCAATATGCAGAACTTCATCTTGATTCAGGTTCTTTGGGCTGGGTGTTCCCCGAAATTCCTGTTACTGAAATGTCACCAACTGTTTGCAGCTCTCTGGGTGTCAACTCTATTGTGTGAAACTGCATGGAATATTTCCATCTGCTTACTTCAGGCCCCACCTGGAGTGTTGTGTCCAGTGCTGGGCTCCCTGGGATCAAAAAGCCAGGGATCTCCTGGAGAGAGTCCAGAGGAGGCTGAGGAGATGCTGAAGGGCCTGGAGCATCTCCCCTGAGAGGAAAGGCTGAGAGAGCTGGGGCTGTTCAGCCTGGAGAGAAGCAGCCTGAGAGGGGATCTGATCAGTGGTTATCAATAGCTGAAGGGTGGGACACAGGGGGCCATGGGCAGCCTCTTCTCAGTGTCTGTGGGGACAGGACAAGGGGCCATGGCCTCAAGTTGGAGCACAGGGAGTTCCCCCCCAATGTGGGGCAGAACTTCTTCCCAGTGAGGGTGAGGGAGCCCTGGGACAGGCTGCCCAGGGGGTGTGGAGTCTCCTTCTCTGGAGAGATTCCAGCCCCATCTGGACACCGACCTGTGTGCCCTGTCCTAGGGACCCTGCTTTGGCAGGGGGTTGCACCTCATGGGCTCTGGGGGCCCCTTCCAACCCCTACAATTCTGTGAGTCTGTGATTCTGTGCTGTCCAGTTCCTTGTGCTTTATGGATCAGGAACATAGAAACCAAACCCAGGAAGAGGTGCTGTTCACACCAGGTATTCCAGCAGCAGCTGCTCCTCCTGAGCTCGTCTCTGTAACACATCCAGATGTGGCCAACTCAGCGTGCTGCTCGGGTGCCTCTGAGCAACAGTCCCCTTGAACAGGAAGGCACGGGCAGCTGAAATTCAGAGGCTTCACAGAAATTGTATGTGTTTCACTGAGTTTATTTCCCAGAATTGATTGCTTCAGAGAAGCTGGGTGGATGACAGTGCAGAGGCCTTGGCCCAGGATAACATGAGGTGACTCTGTTATGATGCTCAGCGTAGGAAATTCTGGAAGGTGCCATGTGGCATAAAACTGAAGGCATTAAAAGTAACCACTGGAATAATCTGCAGTAGACCAGGCTGTATTTGACCTTCCATGGGGAATATTTCCCATGATATGATTCTATGATGATATTTCCATTTCCATGCCCATTTAATGCAATATTTTAACTGAGACTGTTAATAAAGGTGCCTTTAGTATAGCCAACATTTCCTAGGACTTGGTTTGAGGTGCTTCAATATATTTTGAAAGCCATAATTAGGTGTATTGTGAGAGTGAAAGGCAGTTTGTACCTGTGCTGGCTGCAGGGGTCTGACAAGTGCTCACACTTCTAAGTGCTCCTGTCATTGCAGGGTGTGAGTTTATCCTCTGTCTTCCCCTTCAGGGCAGGACCCTGGTTGCTTGGCTGTGGGGTAACAGCCTGGTTCGGGTCAGGACTGAGACCCTGGCTTGAGGAGAGGAGTGACACAGGGCTCAGGCCTCCAGGTTTAATCAGCTTCTGGCCAGAATGATCCAGATGTAAGGAAAAAGCACAAAACGGATATTATCTGGTGTTCTGTATTCTCTGTTTCTGATTCTGGAAAGGACAATGAGAAAGCTCTGAGTTGGAAAGGGCAATGGGATCCTGGGCTCCATCAGCAGAGGGGTGGCAGCAGGGACAGGGAGGGGATTGTCCCTCTCTGCTCTGCCCTGGGGAGGCCCCAGCTGGATCCTGTGTCCAGAGCTGTGGCCCAGGACAAGAAAGATGTGGGGCTGTTGGAGAGGGGTCAGAGGAGCCAGGGAGATGCTCAGAGGGCTGGAGCAGCTCCCCTCTGGAGAGAGGCTGAGGGAGCTGGGCTGGGTCAGCCTGGAGAAGAGAAGGCTGTGGGGGGACCTCATTGCAGCCTGCCAGTCCCTGAAGGGAGCAGAGGAACAGGAGGGGAATCAGCTTGTTCAAGGGCAGAGCCTGGCAGGACAAGGGGGCTGGAGTGAAGCTGGAGGAGGGAAGGGGGAGAGGAGAGATTGGGGGGAAGTTCTGTGCAGAGAGAGTGGTGAGGGGCTGGAAGGGGCTGCCCAGAGAGGGGGTGGGTGCCCCATCCATCCCTGGGGGTGTTCAAGGCCAGGTTGGATGAGGCCCTGGGCAACCTTGTGTAGCTCCAGGCCTGAGGTTGGTGTCCCTGCCTGTGGCAGGGGGTTGGAGCTCTGTGATCCTTGGGGTCCCTTCCAACCCAGACCAGTCTGGGATTCTATGATTCTGGATTACACATTAATGAATCTGATGCTGTATCCCTGGTGATGTTGGGGACAACACAGTGCAGTTGTGACTCGTGCCCCAAACTCCTCTTTTAAAAGCCAGGGCGTGATGGCCTCTGTGTGAAGGTGACAGAGGCGCAGCCCAGACCGGCACGTGAAGGGAGTAATATGGAATATTAAAAGCTGTCAAAACAAATGATGCTGGTTTGTAGGGTACTGACATCTCCCTCTTCCTCCCCACCCTGTTACCCATGGGACTTACTCTGTGATTTTAAACAGATTATTCCTAAAGGCCGTACGTGCAGTTTGGTAAACATAAAGCACACTGAGTCACGGCTGTGAAGAGCTGAGATTGTTCACCAGGGGAGATTAATACAGACGATTAGCACAGTGAATATTTTACCTCTGTTGTCAGCTACTGCAGGCCTGAAGACTTGTAGTTTTGTGACTCGAGGCTCGCTCAGAGCGTTCAGAGTTACGGGGTGTGGATGTGCCAAAAGTGAATCCATACAGGGGGGCCAGCAGAGAGCTGTCTGAAGGACACTTGCTTTACAGGTAAAACATTTTCAGAACATTTCAGGATCACAAATTAAGAAACTACTTTTTTTTTTTTTTTAATTGCATGTCCTTTCAGATTGTCTGAGCTATTTGGACCTGATTGCAGCCTGCCAGTCCCTGAAGGGACCATACAAACAGGAGAATCAGCTTGTTAAAAGGGCAGAGACTGGCAGGACAAGGGGGATGGAGTGAAGATGAAGGAGGGAAGGTTTAAATTAGGTATTACAGGGAACTTTTTTACAGAGAGAGTGGTGAGGGGCTGGAAGGGGCTGCCCAGAGAGGGGGTGGGTGCCCCGTGTCTGGGGGTGTTCAAGGCCAGGTTGGATGGGGCCCTGGGTAACCTTGTGTAGCTCCAGGCCTGAGGTTGGTGTCCCTGCTTGTGGCAGGGGGTTGGAGCTCTGTGATCCTTGGGGTCCCTCCCAACCCTGACCAGTCTATGACTCTATTTCTGCTGGTTCTGCTCTGTGCCCAGCCCACGATCTGGAGTGAGCAATCCTCAGCCTTCCCACCTTGTCGTTGATACAATTACAGATGGGGCGATAGGGCTTACTCAGAGTATCACCCGAAAACCAAATGTGTCAAAACAGGCTGTTTTTTGCAACGTGTTGTGCTCCTGAGTGGCTCTGCTCAGCACAGAGCACCAGTATCACTGGGCTTCACCCATAGGATGCCAGTCACAGCACCACTATCACTGGGTTTCCCCCATAGGATGCCAGTCACACTCACTTGTTTTGAGAGGCTAAACGAGGTCAAAAGGTTCATGTGAGGTAAATCAGTGGGGCTGACATTATTACCCTTTGGGTACATGAAATATCTATTGTAGGAAAACAGATTAAGATTCCAAACTAAATCACGTTTTTAAGCTTCCATCCTAAAGGATAATGCTTTCAAGAAATTGCATTTAGCCATGAAAAACACCCATTTAATTATATTTTATAATTAATATCCTTTAAATAGCTGGAATGATGTCTGAAAACATAATGGATGACTTTATTCCTGGTCTTTCCAAGGCTGAGAGCGAGGCGTACGAACACAAAGGTTGATATGTGTGTTAAGAAACTCCTGTGAATTATGGTTGGGATGCTTCCAGGAGCCACCTTCTTGACTTTCATATTGAAGACCTTAAGGAAATGAAATTGAGAGGAAATGGAGAACAGGTCTGTGTTAAATCGTAACCTTTCCAGGAGCCAAGGAAACCGATTTAGACAGGTCTAAGGCTCTACCAGCAGCCTGTTCTACACTGCTCTGGTGAGGTGGGGAGTCTTACTCTGAGCCTCCTTGAAAATTTCTGAATAATTCACCTCATGAATTGCTAAGGATTGTTAATAAACTTTGTCTTTACATCTAATGCCAGTGGCAAAGCGGAGCTTTTCAAGTAGGTCGGCACCGTGCTTTGTACTTCCAGGATTCGTTCCTGAGGTTCCTCCTCCTTTTCCTACTCCAGTATTTGTTTCACCACAGTCAAAGGACTTTCACTCTGAGAGAATACTTAGGCCATAAACTTTATTATCTCCAGGTTAAGCTAGTTCAAAACTGGGTTTAATGGCTACAGATGGGCACGTGGATGAAAGTAACGCCTGAACTCTGGGGCAGGCCCAACTGCAGAACCTTTGTGTTTGTGGTCTGCAAAACCCCTAGGACTGCACTTAGGCCCTTGCACCCTTCATATTTCAGTGGGTTTGGGTTTTTCCCCCCCCCCCTTTGTTGAATTCAAGTTGTTGCTGTGGTCTCTCTGGGCAGTTCCTCCCTTGTCTGAGGCCTGTTGTGAAAGCCAGGCAGATGGTTTCTCGAGGAGGATGGTTTCTCAGTGCAGCAGCAGCCAGGGCACAGGCCTACGGAGAGGCACAGCCTCTGGGCTCAGCCGTGGGCCCAGACAGGCCAGAGCCCCTGCTCCCAACACGCACCACATCGGTGTGTGGCACCAGGTAGCCACTTGTGGAAGTCCTGAGACGGGCTGTGGTGAGCCAGCTCCAGAACCGGAAGCCGTCTCGCCACAACAGCACAGGATGGTGCCCCACCTAATTAAGCCTGTTGAAAGGCAAGGCTAATTAGTTTAGGTGGAGTGCCTTGTTAGCACAACGATGTTGCTTCCAGGATCCAAGTTGGTTTCCCTGCACGTGTAAGCTTACCAGCCCTCTCTGAGCCAGCCCACATGCATCGAATGAGATAACACCCTGTACAGCACAGGCACATCCTAAGTGGGTAGCTAGGTAATCTCATCATCATATCCTGATCTTTCAGTGTCTTTCTCACACTCGTGCATTGACATGCAAGCTGTGTGCTCAGGAAGAAAACATTCCTACTCACACAATAAAATGTTCATTGGACTGTGATCTTTCCTTGTTTAGCTGGAGTCATAAAAACACAATCTGGGCCCCCCTCCCATGATTTATGGGGAGTTGGGATTGGGATTTCAGTCCCCAGGCTCAGCTCTAAGTTGGCTGGAGGATTCCTTCTGTGGCCCATCAAGGATGGTCATAGAATCATAGAATCACAGACTGGTCTGGGTTGGAAGAGATCCCAAGGATCACAGAGCCACAGGCAGGGACACCAACCTCAGGCCTGGAGCTACACAAGGTTGCCCAGGGCCCCATCCAACCTGGCCTTGAACACCCCCAGGGGTGGGGCACCCACCCCCTCTCTGGGAAGCCTGTTCCATCACTCTCTATGTAAAGAACTTCCCCCAATATCTAATTTAACCCTTCCCTCCTTTAGCCTGCAGCTCTCTGGGCTGTTCCCACTGAGCTTTGAGGAGTACATTGAGTGAAAGTGTGATGGGGATTCACTTAATTCAAAGAATTGTAAGAGCCTTGGTAGTTGTGGTCTGTCTTCACAATGTGCTCAGGGTACAAGGTATTTCCTTACAGAATGCCCCCCAAAAAGCAATTTCCACCTTTGAGTCCACCACCAATCCTTGGCACTTGCTTTGGTAAGCCCTGTGTAGGAGAGGTACTCTCACCTTGTATTTTGCCTCCCATCTTGTGATTAAGGCAGGAATCCTTCAGGACACCAAGGAATCAAGCCTGGTCAGTAAAACGATAACGTGACAAACCCTGTGTTTGCTCCCTGAGATAAAGTTGGAACTGAGCAATCTTCCCCTTTCATTGGGCAGGCCAAGATTAGATTCTGCCCCTCTTGCCATTTCTGCTTCCCCCTGTCCCCATGGGCTGAGGAATTCCTACTATGCAGGCAAATCCCCTTCCCAGATTCCCCTGTGATATCGCTGCTAAGTGACATCTGACAAGATGCTTCCTGCATTTTGTTACTTCCATTTGGCACCATAAAAGCACTGTCACTTACCCTCCTGATTTGTGGCAGCCACCCCATATTGTTCAGTCCCTGTGGTGGCTGCCCTGGGGTGGGAGGACACTGCAGAAAGGGAGACTGCCTTGTGGTAGAACACCCAATCCCACCCCAAGATGAGACAGTATCTCCAATCTAAATCCTTCTTCAGAACTTCTCCAGTTTTCCTCCCTCGTTAGCATTTCAGATTAAACCTTTAGGCTTATCTCCAGATCAGAAATTACCTCTCTGGGAAGCTTGGTAGGTTTCTCTTAGCCACCTGAAGGTGTTCTTAGTGTTTACACCTCGGTTTCCCACCTCATTGTCATGCAAAAGGCACAGTGATGAGTTTGCTTCGGGAATCTTCATCTTCCAGCTGCATACTGTAGCATTTTTGAAGCTGAAGTTTACACAGCTGGGTGGGAGTGCATGGGTAGCTGGCACGTGTAAACACAAAACAAACCTAGGAGTGCTTCTTAGATTAATTTGGGGTCCTGACTTTTTTATTAGCTAAGCCTTTCTGGGTGGTTTCCAGGGCTCCATCTCAGCTGAACAGAGATGTTAGAATTACTGAGAGTCTATGCTCTGCTGCGGTGCCCACTGAAACGCCAGTCCTTGATGGGACTGGGTGGAGAGAAGCAGCCTGAGAGGGGATCTGATCAGTGGTTATCAATAGCTGAAGGGTGGGACACAGGGGGACATGGGCAGCCTCTTCTCAGTGTCTGTGGGGACAGGACAAGGGGCCATGGCCTCAGGTTGGAGCACAGGGAGTTCCCCCCCAATGTGGGGAAGAACTTCTTCCCAGTGAGGGTGAGGGAGCCCTGGGACAGGCTGCCCAGGGGGTGTGGAGTCTCCTTCTCTGGAGAGATTCCAGCCCCATCTGGACACCGACCTGTGTGCCCTGTCCTAGGGACCCTGCTTTGGCAGGGGGGTGCACCCCATGGGTTCTGGGGGGCCCTTCCCACCCCTGTGAGTCTGTAACTCCTTCTCCCTGAGCAGCGTTTGGTGGACCCAGCTCTTTACAAGACCCTCTCCCCAGCCCTCTTCAGTCTTTCTCAGTCCACTTGGAAGGTGTCTGTGGGGCTGTCTCAGGCTGTCCCATCAGCAGCCATGAAAGCCTACAGCTGTGTGCCTTGAGTGGCTCCTCCTTCAGTTCAGAGTTTCAGCTTCTTGTGATCAGCCAGCTACTACACCCAGGCTGAGATTATCCCTGGCAGGTGTCTCAGCTGGTGGTTGCCTCTTCCACATCATCCTCCTCCTCCTCCTCCTCTCCTAGGAGGAGCAGCAATACTCTCAGTATCCTGCTGCCCAGCTCAGGAGATGTGAACTCTGATGTTAGAGGACTAATTCTGATGGTAAGTGCTGCTTGTGGGCACCCCCAGTTACTGCCACAGAGCCTGGGAAAGCTGAGTGACTTCTCCAGCTCCCATGATAAAAAACCAGTCACCTTACTCCAGACTAATTGGTAAGCAATTGCCTAGTTAGTGCTAACAGTCAGTGGTCTGATCAGAGCCTTGCCAGCCTGTGTGGGTCCTTGGTGACCTGGTTCTCATGACCTGGCTGGTGAGCCACCCCAACCAGCCCACAGAGCAGTACTGGTGGGTATGAGCAGGGCTTTTACAGGTTTGTCTAGTTCCTCCTTAACTGGCTTCATCAGGGCAAGGCACTTGGTCCAGGCTGAGCTCTTCCCATGAGTCTCCTTGAAATGTTTCATTTTTGCCTCAAAACAGTAGCTGGGCCCCTGTGACCGATCCTGGGCTGCTCACCTTGGGGTGGGTTCAGGTATCAGGATCAAAGCAGGATCAGAGCCTGGTACCTGGGCTCTGCAAAAACCCTTCTGTGAGAGCTTCCATGTACTGCTTGGTCTCAAGACTCCACCATTTGTGAGGCCCCAGCTGGATCCTGTGTCCAGAGCTGGATCCCCCAATACAGGAAAGATGTGGGGCTGTTGGAGAGGGGTCAGAGGAGCCACGGAGATGCTCAGAGGGCTGGAGAGAGGCTGAGGGAGCTGGGCTGGGTCAGCCTGGAGAAGAGAAGGCTGTGGGGGGACCTCATTGCAGCCTGCCAGTCCCTGAAGGGAGCAGAGGAACAGGAGGGGAATCAGCTTGTTCAAGGGCAGAGACTGGCAGGACAAGGGGGATGGAGTGAAGCTGGAGGAGGGAAGGGTGAGAGGAGAGATTGGGGGGAAGTTCTGTGCAGAGAGAGTGGTGAGGGGCTGGAAGGGGCTGCCCAGAGAGGGGGTGGGTGCCCCGTCCCTGGGGGTGTTCAAGGCCAGGTTGGATGGGGCCCTGGGCAACCTTGTGTAGCTCCAGGCCTGAGGTTGGTGTCCCTGCCTGTGGCAGGGGGTTGGAGCTCTGGGACCCTTGGGGTCCCTCCCAACCCAGGCCATTCTAGGATTCTATGATTGTCATGAGATTAATTTCCCCTAACTTCAGCCACCTAAAAATTACAAGCCAATCTTAAGTAGTGGCAGGTTCTTGAAGAAAACGTGTTGTGAGCTGGGGAGCAAACCATCCTGTCATGCAGGAAGATCAGGATTTCAGCAGGAGCCAGCTGGGTGAAGCAAGGACCTTCTCCTGGAGTCCGGGTGCAGAAAGAGCAGGTGAAGAGTGAGGAGGATGGGGAATGAGGGAGGGATGTGAAAGTGCTCTTTGGGCATGTGGGGTGGTGTCAGGCAGACTGAAGACTGACAGAGCTGTGGGTGGTGAGGGGGCTCCAACGTGGGTATGGAGCAGGGAAAGGAAGTTTAGAAAGAAATGTTTATCTCCAGGGGAAACAGCCCAGTGACAACTGGTGCATGACAGGCTGAAGTGCTGGGTGCCTTTTTTGTCTCAGTCTTCAAGATGGAACTTTGCAGCACTTGGTGCTCCTGCTTGGGAAGGAGAGTCTCCTTCTCTGGAAAGATTCCAGACCTGTCTGGGCACTGTCCTGTGTGACCTGTCCTAGGGACCCTGCTTTAGCATGGGGTTGGACTCAATGAGCTCTGGAGCTCCCTTCCAATCCCTGTGGTTCTGTGAGAGGGATGTAGAGCAATGAGGGTGCAGTGGGTTGGGGGCAACTTAGGGAAGGTGAATGTCTTCAAGTCCGTGGCACTGAACAGGATTCAGGGTGGAAAGGCTGGGGGATGTGACTGTAGTGTCACCATGTGCCCTTCATTAAAAACTGCTGCTTGGGAAGGTCTGTGACCACAGGAGAATGGTTTCATCTTTGCGAAAGGTGGAGAGGATGTGGGGAGTTATGGATTAGTCAGGCTCTTCTCAGTCGCTGGAGGCCTCCCTGAGGGTCGCTGGAGGCCTCCCTGAGGGTCACTGGAGGTCTCACAGACAGACAAGGGACAAGAAAGTAAATTGGGAATGGTAGAGGCAGCTTTGCCAGGGGTAAACTGTGCTGGAAAGTCCCGACCTCCTTCTCCAGTGGCTGGGGGATGGCCTGGCTGTGGGGTCATGGGGGTGGCTGTACTTGGCTGCAGTGAGGCCTCTGGCACTCCTTCTGACAGCATTCCCCTGTGGAAGCTGAGGCAGCACTGCCTGGACAAACGGACTGATGACAGGGTTGGCTTTTGCTGGACCACCAGGCTCCAGGGGTGGTGATGAAGGCTGCATGTCCAGTTGGTGGGTGATGACAGGAAGGGTGTGGGGTGACTGTCAGTGCCCTACAGCTACTTGAGCATCGGGCTGTGGGGATAGTCCTGCTCTTCATGGGAAGCTGGAGCAGATGACCTCCACAAGTCCCTTCCTGCCAGCTTCTGGGCCTGCATTATCGAGGATGGGCACCTCCAGAGGGTCATTCAGCCCATCGCAGCTGAGAATAGACCAGGATCACCCCTTGGAGGTCCCAGCCTCTTTCCACTGCCCATGTGGGGAGCTTAGGTGATTAACTTTTAGGCTGCTAAAGATAGCTCAGATGGGCCCCCCCCCCAAGTGACATTTCTCCCAGCTAATATTACTGCTTACCGGCCTCGCTCAGGTTACGCTGCAGCTGGCTGGGTGACCGGGCGGCGAGCGCGTGGGCTGTTGACTCAGAAACATCGCTGCTACTATGGCAGTGGAGTGACTAGCAGACATCTCCTGTGCTTCACAGCAGGGCCGAGTCATGCTGCAGGCATTCCTGCTGTCACTGGAAGCCTCTGCTTCAGCAGTTAAAGGAGCCCTGGCTTATTCCTTCTTGGGACGGCTGCAGCGTGGTGACGGGAGGTGGTTTGGTCTTGTGGGGCTCACTGTGGGTAGGAGGTTTTTTCTTTCTCCCTTCCAGGATTTGAGTCACCATCCCTGGATGTGTGACCTGCCAGGAGGGTGCAGAGAGGTGGGCGATGGTCTCTTCAGCCAGGGGACAGGAGATGGGACAAGGATCAATGGGCTCAAGCTGCCCCAGGGCAGGGGCAGCTCAGCTGGGAGGGCAAAGTTCTTCCCTGGCAGAGTTGTGGGGCTGTGGCACAGGCTGCCCAGGGAGGGGGCTGAGTCCCCAGCCCTGGGGGTGTTTAACAGAGGGGAGATGAGGTGCTCAGGGATCTGGTTTAGCACAGGACAGGGGCGGTTGGACTTGATGGTCTTAAAGGGCTTTTCCAGCCTTGTGATTCTGTGATCCACATTGGTTTCCACAGTCCCTGTGCCTTCTCGTGGTGAAACATCTCTGCTCCCTCCCTGGAATCTTCCAGTTTGAACCTGGATGCATCCCCAGTGTTCTTGGCAGTTGCCTTGGCATCTTCTGTGACTTCAGAGCTGTCTTTTCTGGGGGCTGAGTTTTCCCAGCAGCCTTTCTGGGCAGCTGAGATGGTGTGTCCCACAAAGGACCTGTCTTTAATTAGGGAACTTAGGATGCCAGACGACTCGGCAGCGTGACACAAGAGTTCATTCCTTCTGCCCCCTGTTCCTTTGCAGGGGGGGTGATGGGGAAGAGAAAAAGAAAGAAAACCCCCTCCCAAAATCTTGCCCTTATTTTGCCTGTAGTGTCTGCCAACCACTTTCATCACGGTGTCCCTGTCAGGGGCGTTATTCCTGGCAGCAGTCCCTCACTGGTTTCCTGGCATTTAGCAGTAGAAAGCTTTCACTTTGGGCTTTTTCCTCTCTCTCTCTCCCCTGTCCTCTCTGCATACAGGCTCCATTGTTTCTACAGCTTTTGAGCCTGTGTTAAGATTTTGCCTGTGCTCCCCCACAGCTGGACCTGCTCCAGTGCCACCTCTCCAGTGTGCGGTGGCTTTCCCACTTTACCCCATCGTGTCTCTTCACAACGGGGGGTTCACTCCCCTGCCCTCTCACTGCAGCTCATACTTTAGTGCTGGACAAAAAGTCCCCTATTTTTCCCAAAGCTTTTTTCCCCAAGCTTTACTCCCAGGCTTGCTGCTCTCCTCATCTGCATGCCGTGCCCGTGCCATCCACAGCTTGCCCGTCTCCCACCGAAATCCGGCACCCGCTGGCCCCTCTCCACGTCTCTTCCAGTGCTCAGTGTGGCTGCAGCATGTTGGGGAGGCAGAAGAAGAGCCCTTTGCTTTTACTCAGAATCACAGAGCTGTAGGGGTTGGAAGGGACCTAGAGAGCTTATAGGATCCAACCCCCTGCCAAAGCAGGGTCCCTAGGACAGGGCACACAGGTCGGTGTCCAGATGGGGCTGGAATCCCTCCAGAGAAGGAGACTCCACACCCCCTGGGCAGCCTGTCCCAGGGCTCCATCACCCTCACTGGGGAAAAGTTCCTCCCCATGTTGGTGTGGAACTTCCTGTGCTCCAATCTGCAGCCATTGCCCCTTGTCCTGTCCCCACAGACACTGAAAAGGGGCTGGCCAATTCCCCTGCACCCCATGCTTAAGATATTGATAAACATTGATTAGGTCCCCCCTCAATCTTCTTCTCTCCAGGCTGAACAGCCCCAGCTCTCTCAGCCTTTCCTCACAGGGCAGATGCTCCAGGCCCTTCATCATCTCCTCAGCCTCCTCTGGACTCTCTCCAGGAGATCCCTGTCCTTTTGATCCCAGGGAGCCCAGAACTGGACCCAACACTCCAGGTGGGGCCTGAGCAGGGCGGAGCAGAGGGGGAGGATCCCCTCCTGTGACCTGCTGCCCACACTCCTCCTGATGCCCCCAGGATCCCATTGTCTCTCTCAGCCCCAGGGCACACTGCTGGCTCATGGCCACCCTGTCACCCACCAGCACCCCCAGGTCCTTCTCCACACAGCTCCTCTCCAGCAGCTCCCCCCCAGCCTGTCCTGATTCCAGCAGTTGTTCCTCCCCAGGGGCCAGACTCTCCACTTGCTGTTGTTGAACCCCATCTGGTCTCTCCCTGCCCAGCTCTCCAGCCTGGCCAGGTCTCACACCTCACTTGCACACCAGAGAGGCTGTTGCATAGCTGCAGGTGTGAGAAACGTGAGAGGGGACAGCTAGAGTTACTGGTTGAACTGGAGTCCCAAAAATATGATCGGGAGGGGGGAGAAGGGCAGGATCATCCATTTGTTCAGGGAGTTGCTCAAGACTCTTACTGGCTCCACCTGTTCCACAGGTGCTTTGTGCCTTTCTTAGCACATCTGCACTTATCTTTGCAAAAGATATAATTAGTTTTGTTGCATACAATGAAATTGGAGGGGGGAGAAGAGGGGGGGAGTGGAAGGCATCTCAATACTCCATCGTTCCCATGATTTTAGATGACTCTGTAATTCCAGCCCCATAGTCCAGAGGACTGGGAGTGTTCTGGTGTCTGTAGACCTGCAAGAGGAGATGTGTTAGTGTGCTGGCAGCGTCGCCGGCACGTGTGGCGTTGGGTAGTTGTGCTGGCTACGTCTGGCTTTGGAGAAATAACCTTCTCTTGGGGACTGGATGGCTTCTGTGCTTGGAGAAACAAGTCCAGAGCCTGGTCTGTAGGCTCCCTGAACATTGGGAAACATACTGGGCATCTGTAAAAGAAATGCATAGAGATGGGGTACAGGAGATAGGAGAGATGGGGTACAGGAGGAGAAAGATGGGAGATAGGGGATACAGGAGGGGAGATACTATAGGGTACAGGAGGGGAGAGATGGGATACAGGAGATGGGCGATGAGGGGTACAGGAGGGGAAAGATGGGAGAGATGGGGTACAGGAGATGGGAGAGAGGGGATACAGGAGGGGAGATACAAGAGAGGTGAGATACTACAGGGTACAGGAGGGGAGAGATGGTATACAGGAGATGGGAGATACGGAGTACAGGAGGGGAGAGATGGGAGATACGGGATGGGATACAGGAGCAGAGAGAGGGGAGATACAGGAGAGAGGGGGTGCAGGAGGGGAGATACAAGAGACAGGAGGTATGGAGGACAGGAGGGGAGTTATGGGAAACAAGAGGGGAGAAATGGGAGAGATGGGGTACAGGAGTGGAGAGACAGGATACAGGAGGGGTTTGCAGTTTGTGAGATGGTTCTATCAGACTTGGCCCTTTTCAGTGCAGGTTTGAGATGAATCACTGTGGTTGTACCCTGTGCCTTTGATTTTGCTGCCTGTGAATTTCTGAACCCATCAAAGGACCAACCTGCCCAAACACATTTGTTGGGTCTTTTGGAACAATGAATCCAAGGAACCAGTGCCCTGCTCATGGGGAGTCATGGATATGCCAACAGGATGCATTCAAGAAAGGAATGACTTGGTGTCAGTTATTCACCCAGCATTGTCAGGGGTAAATATGTAAACACATCCACACAATCTGTAAGCAACCACAGGTACATCAGGGGAGGCAGGGGGTAAATGGCTGGCAGCCTGCACAAGGCCCTGTCCTATCAAGTTTGGGCATGTTGGTTGTTGATAAACCTGTTTGACTGAACATGCTCAATGCTCCTGGGTCTGAGAGTGATGCTACACACCAGCTGGAATTATTGCAGCACGTGTAATACATCTCCAAAGTTAAAACAGCCCTGTTCCTTTCTTGAAGGGAACTGTAGGGACACTTTTGGTGGGCAGGAGCTACGTGACTCTACCTACAAGGATCTTGTTAAACCACACAGGCCACTCTTCCTTTCTTCCCTCCTCCTCCTCCTCCTTCTCCTTTCCTTTTCCCTCCTCTAATTTACATCAGGACTTCAAATCGAGCTGCTGAAGCATGGGTGAGTTCTGCTGGGGGATCAGTCTTTTGGGGATCAGATCATATGCAAGGTTCCCATGGAGAGGGCTGCTGCTGGCTCACTTAGATCCCAGCTCCTGGTCATTAGTAGAATTAGTAGATTGAGAAACCTAAATGAAACCTTCCATACACACTAATGATATCCACACCACTCACAACACAATAACCTGTCATTCACATGATTAAGTAGAGGATCTCCCTTCTTAATCCCTTTTTGTTATCTATATTCACAGCAATCACAATCATTGGACCCCATGGTCTCTGGAGGTCCCTTCCAACCCCTATGATTCTGTGATCATCTGGAGTAAATCCAGTATCTATAGAATTAAGAAATGGGTTGTCTTCAAGTTCTCTCATGAATTGCAAGTGATTCATAATGGGTATTGTCATGGTTTTTATGAAATGTCCAGATCTGAATGGGCTTTATTTTTTATTTTTTAATTTTTTTTTACTTTGTAAATTATTTTAAATATCTGTAAATAAGCAAAATCCCAGAATCACCAGGTTGGAAAAGACCTTTAAGGTCATCAAGTCCAGCCATTCCTGACCTGTGCATGAACCCTCTGGGCCAGGGGCTGTGTCCTGTGTGTTCCACCAAAGATACTTTTAAAATTTGTGCCCTTGATGTAATTTTCAAGCATTTCTGCAAGTCAGGAGCTGGGCAGTGTGCTTTCAGACCTTTCCTAAAGCAGTGTTTTCAGTGCCTGCAAGTGGTTCCAAGCCCCAGGATAAACATTTGCATGTTCCCATGCCAGGACATGAGGACTGGGAAGCCCCAGCTCCCCTAAGAGCCACAGTGGAGCTCTGTTCACTGGACCTGCTGATGACTGGCTGTTGGGTTCCCTGTCACTAGTGGGAGTTAGGAAGTGTTTCTTTCTGTAATACTCGTGTTTTAATCCCAGAATCCCCAGGTTGGAAAAGCCCTTTGAGCCCCTGGAGTCCAACCATCCCTGTCCTGTGCTAAACCAGATCCGTGAGCACCTCATCTCCCCTCTGTTAAACACCCCCAGGGCTGGGGACTCAGCCCCCTCCCTGGGCAGCCTGTGCCACAGCCCCACAACTCTGCCAGGGAAGAACTTTGCCCTCCCAGCTGAGCTGCCCCTGCCCTGGGGCAGCTTGAGCCCATTGCCCCTTGTCCCATCTCCTGTCCCCTGGCTGCAGAGACCATCCCCCACCTCTCTGCACCCTCCTGGCAGGGCAGGGGAGGTGGGGAGAAGGTCTCCCCTCAGCCTCCTCTTCTCCAGGCTCAACACCCCCAGCTCCCTCAGCTGCTCCTCAGAGGATTTGCCCTCCAGCCCCTTCCCCAGCCTGGTTGCCCTTCTCAGGACTCGCTCCAGCACCTCCATGTCCTTCTGATGGTGAGGAGCCCAGAACTGGACCCAGCACTGGAGGTGCAGCCTCCCCAGTGCCCAGCACAGGGGCACAATCCCCTCCCCAGACCTGCTGGCCACACTGTGTCTGATACAAAGCAGAAGGCCAATGGCCTGGACTGTCACATTCCCTATGACTGAGTGTTCAGGTTTTATTGAAATTTATCAGCTCTCTAAACGTTTGGGCAGCATTTCCAGCCTCCTTACCCGCCGTACGCTCCGGTTTTGGGAACAGATCTGGAATTAAAGCCTTTCCAAGGCACAAGCAAGCAACTGCTCCTATTAATCCTCAATTTAAGTGAACAGACTTGATCCTGAGTCTGAATTTGGGTTGAGGTGAGGTTAAGTTCGAGCATTGGTGTTTGTTATCAAGTACTTAACAGGGGAGTTACTGGAAGCCAGGCGCTTCGGTGACCTGGGTGGCTGTCACTCCAGTCTCAGCTGAAGGGCCACTACCAAGGCAGGCTGGAGCCAGGCACAGAGTGCTTGTGGGAAGGACAGCCTCCAATGCTGAAGGAGTTTATAATTATAAATAGCTCCAGCTCATTGCTGTCAGGATACAATTAAAAGTAAATAACCCAGAAGATGTCTGCTAGCACTATAAACAAGTGGCTTTGCGTGCCTCATCGGATCCACTGTGTGAACGTTGGGGGGACTGCTACAAGCTGCAGTGCTTTGCTTTGGGACCTTCCCTGTGAAAGCTGTTCTTTTATTAATTATTTACCCAGCAGCCCTTTTTGATAGAGGTGATTAAAGGCTTTTTTTAAGCCTTTCACTTTCTGCACCAATCTGGGGAAGAACTTCTTCCCAGTGAGGGAGCCCTGGGACAGGCTGCCCAGGGGGTGTGGAGTCTCCTTCTCTGGAGAGATTCCAGCCCCATCTGGATGCTGACCTGTGCCCTGTCCTAGGGACCCTGCTTTGGCAGGGGGTTTGGACCCCATGGGCTCTGGAGGTCCCTTCCCAACCCTACAATGCTGTGAGTCTGTGCCCACGGGTTTATGAGCAAAGTTCCAAACCATTGGAAGTCATTGTTTATGTCCTTTGCAGAATTAGGAATTAATTACCAGCACAGCCAGTCCATAATTTGCTCTTTGAGGGTTGTGGAGAGCTGAGGTTGTAAAAAATGTCTGCAAATATTTGTATTCAACACTTCTCACCTGCCAGGCTGCTCAGTCTGTTCACGAGGTAGGAACCCGTGAGCGATACTAGCTGGCTACGTCACAGAGAACTTGGTTATTTGGCACCTGCTGAGAGGAGAGGAGAACTGGGATTCCCCTCCCAGCTTTTTTTAACTCCCCTGTTTGGGATGGGGTGTTTTGGCCACTCTTAAAACCCTTTAGCTTTACACTTTGTGCTAGAAGCAAGGTGTGCCATGTCTGACTGTATCCATGGACCTGGGGTGATGAGAGAGAATCAGGAGAGAGAAAACCTCACCTTGAATTTCAGTTTGGATTTAGTTTCCAAATGTTTCCTAACTGGGATTATCTGCTGTGTAAGCAAGGGGCAAAGCCACTGTTCACTCCTGCTGCTTGGGGACTCGGGTCTCTGCACCCTGCCCCACCATCCTGCCTCGCTGCCTCGTGGGGCTCGGAGCGTTTGGGCAGGATGTGGGACGGGGAGTTTGTGGGTTCAGAGAGGAACCAGACTGAGCAGCTGCAGCTGCTGATAACGCTGGCCTCGTGCTCAGAGATATCCCAGCCAGCACGGGGGCTTGTGCACCCCAACGTGCCGCAGCCAGGGTATGGATGGGGCTGGTGAGGGAGCGTTGGGCAAGGGTTCATCATATGGGGGTTGGACACGATGATCTCTGGAGGTCCCTTCCAACCCCTCGATTCTGTGATTCTGTGGTATGAAGCCCCCTTCTCATCTGTGACACATCATTGCCCTCTGACCAAGCGCCGAGGTGCCCTTGTATTGACCCGCCCTCAGGAAGGAGGGTGATGAATCATAGACTGGCCTGGGTTGGGAGGGACCCCAAGGGTCACAGAGCTCCAACCCCCTGCCACAGGCAGGGACACCAACCTCAGGCCTGGAGCTACACAAGGTTGCCCAGGGCCCCATCCAACCTGGCCTGGAACACCCCCAGACACGGGGCACCCACCCCCTCTCTGGGCAGCCCCTTCCAGCCCCTCACCACTCTCTCTGCAAAGAACTTCCCCCCAATCTCTCCTCTCCCCCTTCCCTCCTCCAGCTTCACTCCAGCCCCCTTGTCCTGCCAGTCTCTGCCCTTGAACAAGCTGATTCCCCTCCTGTTCCTCTGCTCCCTTCAGGCACTGGCAGGCTGCAATGAGGTCCCCCCACAGCCTTCTCTTCTCCAGGCTGAGCCAGCCCAGCTCCCTCAGCCTCTCTCTGTTGGGGAGCCTCTCTTCATAGGGAATGATCTTTGAAACCTTCCACTTTTCAAGTGTTCCAGATGGAAAAATCCCCCCAACCTCAAGCCTGTGTCCATGAGCACAGTGTCCAATCCCCATATGATGAACTCTGCCCGTGACTGACCAACAGCATGGCTAAGTCAGGAAATGGGATAAAGCTTCTAGGAATGGACTAAGCCACTTCCCTAGGGAGAGATACCGTGTGTTCTGTCATCTTACAGAGATGGGGGAGAAAAAATAGATGGCAAAAAATAACCAGAAATGGAGCCATTGCAAAATCCTGGCCTCTAAATGAGTTGCCTTTAAGTACAGCGGGGTGTTCTAGGTGCTGGTGTGCTGCTCCTGAAGGCCTGGCCGGTCTGTCTGATGGGCTGGCAGCAAAGCAGGACCTGTGGCAACGTGTCCCCTCAGTGCTGCAGTTGGGGCCTCACACTGCACACAGCCAGGTCGAATGTGAAAGCTGGAAGGAGCTCCTGTAGTTCATGACTTCTGTCTTCTGCCTGGGAAGTGATTTCACACAGGGCACTAGAGGAAAATGACGGCAGTGCCAGATATCGTTTTATGGGTAAGGGCTTGGTTATGCAACACCCAAATATAAACTGCAACGTGAGACAGTTGAGGATGCATCATAGAGTATTCCAGGAGGCCAGATCCAGGCACTGCAGGGCTGTTGCCGTAAATGACCGTGTGCATCAGCGGCACTGGGAAGGTTATCGAAGTCTGCAAGCAGAGGGGGTTGGAGGTTGTTTCATGCAGATGGTTTTGCAACCCTGATGTCAGTGGGACATTCACCTCAGCTTCAGGGAAAGAACGTGTCGTGTAGCATCCAGCCTTGTGTTCACTGTTTGTTTGAATCCTGCAGTGACACCAGACACCGCTCAGCCAGAGGATCCCCACGCACTCCGTCCCCTGGCGCTGCTTTTTCTTCTCCCCCTGCTTTTGTAGGGATCCTCCACCTCCCTGGTTGCATTTTAACTTCACCATTCGCTTCCCAGTCCCGTCCTGTTCGCTTCCCAGTCCCGTCCTGTTCGCTTCCAGTCCCGTCCTGTTTGCTTCCAGTCCCGTCCTGTTTGCTTCCAGTCCCGTCCTGTTCGCTTCCCAGTCCCGTCCTGTTTGCTTCCCAGTCCCGTCCTGTTTGCTTCCCAGTCCCGTCCTGTTCCCTTCCAGTCTTGTCCTGTTCCCTTCCCAGTCCCGTCCTGTTCCCTTCCAGTCCCGTCCTGTTCCCTTCCAGTCCCGTCCTGTTCCCTTCCAGTCCCGTCCTGTTCCCTTCCCAGTCCCGTCCTGTTCGCTTCCCAGTCCCATCCTGTTCCCTTCCAGTTCCGTCCTGTTCGCTTCCCAGTCCCATCCTGTTCCCTTCCCAGTCCCGTCCTGTTCCCTTCCAGTCCCGTCCTGTTCCCTTCCAGTCCCGTCCTGTTCGCTTCCCAGTCCCATCCTGTTCGCTTCCCAGTCCCGTCCTGTTCGCTTCCCAGTCCCGTCCTGTTCGCTTCCCAGTCCCGTCCTGTTCCCTTCCAGTCTTGTCCTGTTCCCTTCCCAGTCCCGTCCTGTTCGCTTCCCAGTCCCGTCCTGTTCGCTTCCCAGTCCCGTCCTGTTCGCTTCCCAGTCCCGTCCTGTTCGCTTCCAGTCCCGTCCTGTTCGCTTCCCAGTCCCGTCCTGTTCGCTTCCAGTCCCGTCCTGTTCCCTTCCAGTCCCGTCCTGTTCCCTTCCAGTCCCGTCCTGTTCACTTCCCAGTCCCGTCCTGTTCACTTCCCAGTCCCATCCTGTTCGCTTCCAGTCCCATCCTGTTCCCTTCCCAGTCCCGTCCTGTTCGCTTCCCAGTCCCGTCCTGTTCACTTCCCAGTCCCGTCCTGTTCTCTTCCCAGTCCCGTCCTGTTCTCTTCCCAGTCCCGTCCTGTTCTCTTCCCAGTCCCGTCCTGTTCGCTTCCAGTCCCGTCCTGTTCGCTTCCCAGTCCCGTCCTGTTCGCTTCCCAGTCCCGTCCTGTTCGGTTCCAGTCCCGTCCTGTTCGCTTCCCAGTCCCGTCCTGTTCGCTTCCAGTCCCGTCCTGTTCCCTTCCCATTCCCGTCCTGTTCGCTTCCCATTCCCATCCTGTTCGCTTCCCAGTCCCGTCCTGTTCTCTTCCCAGTCCCGTCCTGTTCTCTTCCCAGTCCCATCCTGTTCTCTTCCCAGTCCCATTCTGTTCACTCCCAGTCCCGTCCTGTTCGCTTCCAGTCCCTCCCTGTTCACTTCCCAGTCCCATCCTGTTCACTTCCCAGTCTCGTCCTGTTCCCTTCCAGTCCCGTCCTGTTCCCTTCCCAGTCCCGTCCTGTTCACTTCCAGTCCCTCCCTGTTCACTTCCCAGTCCCTCCCTGTTCCCTTCCAGTCCCGTCCTGTTCGCTTCCCAGTCCCGTCCTGTTCGCTTCCCAGTCCCGTCCTGTTCGTTTCCCAGTCCCGTCCTGTTCGCTTCCCAGTCCCGTCCTGTTCACTTCCAGTCCCATCCCATGCCTCATGCTCTGCAGGAGCAAATCCTGCTGCAGGCAGTGCTGGCATTGAAGCATCACAGGACTATATCATAGTCTCTTATATAGTGCTATAGGGAACACTGTAACATCACAGGGCATATTGTAGTGTCCTATATTGTGCTGTAAGGAACACTATAACATGACAGGGCCATATTGTAGTGTCCTCTATCATGCTATAAAGAATGCTATAACGTCACAGGACTATATCATAGTGTCCTATATCGTGCTATAAGGAGCATTATAATGTCACAGGACCGTATCATAGTCTTCTACATTGTGCTATAAGGAACACTATAACGTCACAGGACAATACTGTAGTGTCCTATATCATGCATTAAGGAACACTATAGCGTCACAGGACTGCATCATAGTCTCCTATATCATGCTATAAGGAGCATTATAACGTCACAGGACGGGACGTAGTGTCCTATATCATGCTATAAGGAATGCTATAACATCACAGGACTATATCATAGTGTCCTATATTGTGCTATAAGGAATGCTATAATGTCACAGGACTGTATCATAGTCTCCTATATTGTGCTATAAGGAACACTACAGCATCACAGGACTATATCATAGTGTCCTATATCATGCTATAAGGAATGCTATAACATCACAGGACTATATCATAGTGTCCTATATTGTGCTATAAGGAATGCTATAATGTCACAGGACTGTATCATAGTCTCCTATATTGTGCTATAAGGAACACTACAGCATCACAGGACTATATCATAGTGTCCTATATCATGCTATAAGGAATGCTATGTCACAGGACCATACTGTAGTGTCCTATATCATGCAGTAAGGAACACTATAATGTCACAGGACTATATCATAGTGTCCTATATCGTGCTATAAGGAACATTATAATGTCACAGGACCGTATCATAGTCTCCTATATCATGCCATAAGGAACATTATAACATCAGAAGACCATATTGTAGTGTCCTATATATTGCTATAAGGAATGCTATGTCACAGGACCATACTGTAGTGTCCTATATTGTGCTATAAGGAACACTGTAACATCACAGGACCGTATTGTAGTGTCCTGTATCGTGCTATAAGGAATGCTATAATGTCACAGGACCGTATTGTAGTGTCTTATATCATGCTATAAGGAACACTATAATGTCACAGGACTGTATCATAGTGACCTATATCATTCTATAAGGAACACTATAACACCACAGGGCCATATCATAGTGTCCTATCTCGTGCTATAAGGAACATTATAATGTCACAAGACTGTATCATCGTCTCCTATATCTTGCTATAAGGAACACTGTAACATCACAGGACCATATAGCAGTCTCCTATATCGTGCTATAAGGAATAGGTCTGCTGTCTGTTGGGCCTGACACTGCAGGACCACCAAGCAGGGTGGAACGTGGCCCAGGAGGGAGGAGCTGCTGCCTCTCACAGGGCCTGTGATGGGCTGTGCTATAAACTCTGTTTTCCCTTGTGGGTACCAAGGTGTAGAGTTGTTTTTCTAATGGGCACGTGATTAATGCAGTCCAGAACCATGAATATTAACTGCTAAGGAAGTTAGACAGTCTGTGTTACTCCCTTTTAAGTCCACTCCCATACCAAGTTATTCCAGCTGTGAAAGAGCAACTCCTCCTATAACTGCCTTTAACTCTGACTTACTGTTGGATAGCTGTGGATCTCTGAGTGTTTCATCAGGGACTCTGAGAGCATCGTTTAACTTGACAGGCTGTTTTCTGCAAACACCCTGTGCCTATGGAATTCCTGTCTATGGCATTGTAGCTGGTGCTTTCCCAATTTATTTATAAATAGCCTTGAGGTAACAAGCAGGGAGTTAGCAGGGCTGGCTTGGTACAAAGTGGGGCTCCCAGGTTGGTTGGGCTCAGACTGGGTCACTTAGGAGGTGGCTTAGGAGACAGTTAGTTGCTAAGAAGGGTTGAGCTCGGGCTGTCTATCCTGCTTGAGAGAAGGAAGGGTCTTTTCTTCTACTTGGCTGTGTCATTTCTTGAAACTCATATGGATGTGGTAACTCTGACGTACTTACTGGCCGAGCAAGTGGAGCTGCAGCTCACCAGTGGGTTCAGAAATGACAGCGGAAGGGGAGCGGGGAGGGTGGGGAAGCCAAAAGACACACAGGCACCTGGAGGGAGGCACGCCATCCACGCCTGCTTTCTCACAAGACTCATTTCCTTAAGAAAAACGAGTGAAAAAAGACCGAGATGAGTCAAAACTGAGAATCACTGAAGAACTTGAGAAGAGCTGCCCAAGGTGGTGAAGGTGAAGCCTCTGTCCCTGGGTCTGAGGACCCAGCTGGAGCTGTGGGCAGGCCAGTGGCAGAGAAAGCAAGCTCTGACAGACAGGGAGCAGTGCTTTTATATGGAAATGCTCCTCTTCCAGACAGGCACTGAACAGTTTTTGAACAGCAGCAGATCTCATGTGGTTTCCTTTTCAAATGCTACTTAGCAAGGGCTGTTTGCTAACACTGGACTGGAGCTTTGCCACTGGAATGACATGAGCTCTTCTAAGTGGCAGTTGTCAGAACCCCTGCATTTGAGTTTGGGTGGGAAGAGGTCTCAGAGTCAGTCCCCACCCCATCCCAGGGTGCCCCAAGCCCCATCCAACCCGACCTTGAGCCCTGCCAGGGATCCAGGGGCAGCCCCAGCTTCTCTGGGCACCCTGTGCCAGGGCCTTCCCGCTCCCCAGGAAGGATTTCTGCCTCCCAGCCCCTCTCCATCCCCCTCCTGCAGCTGAAGGCCGTTCCCCTGGGACTGGCCCTCCCTGCCCTGGGCACCAGCCCCTCTCCAGCTCTCCTGGAGCCCCTTGAGGGACAGGAAGGAGCTCAGAGCTCTCCCCAGCAGCAGCTTTCTCCTCTCCCAGCCTGGCTCCAGAGCAGAGGGGCTGCAGCCCTCAGATCATCTCCGTGGCCTCCTCAGGACTCAAGGTGCCTGTAGGAAACCTGGGGAAGAACTGTTTCCGAGGACGTGGAGCAACAGGATGAGGGGTGATGGGTTAAAACTTGAAAAGGGGAGATTTAGGTTGGATATTAGGAAAAAGTTCTTCAATATGAGGGTGCTGGGTCACTGGCAGAGGCTGCCCAGAGAGGTGGTTGAGGCCCCATCCTTGGAGACATCCAAAGTCAGGGTGGATGGGGCTCTGAGCAATCTGCTCCAGTGTCCCTGCTCACTGCAGGGCTGGGATAAGATGACCTCTAAAGGTCCCTTCCAACCTAACAAAGTCTATGATTCTATGACTCCAACAGCTCCTTGGCCTTCTTGTCCTGGGGATCCCCGAGCTGGACACAGCACTGTGGGGGATCACACCTGACCAGAGGGTCAGTGTCCCCTCCCTCGACCTGCTGGTCACGCTGCTTTGGATGCAGCCCAGGACACAGGTGGCTTTCTGGGCTGCAAGCACACAGCTCTTCTCTTCCCCAAGTCCTTCTCCTCAGGATTTGAGGTCAAGTAATTTACTGAGTGACGTAGCTGATAGAGAACACGCGCGTTAGAAAGGCAAATCCACCCAAGCTCTGTGTGCTTTGGCCATTGCCACCTGCTTTGTGATGTGTGTATCACACGAGCAGGCTGGAACGAGATCACTGGCCATGTTTGGAGCCCCCTGAGCATGGAAAGGACGTTAACCTTCAGTGCCACAACTCTCCAGATTTACTGAATCTGCCCTGCTCAGGCCCCACCTGGAGTGTTGTGTCCAGTGCTGGGCTCCCTGGGATAAAACGGACAGGGATCTCCTGGAGAGAGTCCAGAGGAGGCTGAGGAGATGATGAAGGGCCTGGAGCATCTCCCCTGTGAGGAAAGGCTGAGAGAGCTGGGGCTGTTCAGTCTAGAGAGAAGAAGACTGAGGGGGGACCTGATCAATGTTTATCAATATCTTAAGCATGGGGTGCAGGGAGAATTGGCCAGCCCCTTTTCAGTGTCTGTGGGGACAGGACAAGGGGCCATGGCCTCAAGTTGGAGCACAGGGAGTTCCACACCAACATGGGGAGGAACTTTTCCCCAGTGAGGGTGAGGGAGCCCTGGGACAGGCTGCCCAGGGGGTGTGGAGTCTCCTTCTCTGGAGAGATTCCAGCCCCATCTGGACACTGACCTGTGCAGTATGAGCTGGGGAGCTGCTTTGGCAGGGGGGTTGGACCCCAGGAGCTCTGGAGGTCCCTTCCAACCCCTACAACTCTGTGATTCTGAAAATAGGCCTGTGCCAGGCGCTCCCTGTGAGCTCGTTGCTGAATGACTCTCCAGCAGTGTTTGTTTTCTGCCCTGTAGCTTCACAAACGCTGAACATCCAGTGTCTGGGCAGCACCTCTTAGTGCAGCAGCTCAGGGCTCTGTGGGTAGGGTGAATGATGAGGAGGACCTACCCCTGCGAAGGCAGGTACCAGCACGAGGTGGAACACCCAGGGAACACCCCGTGCAGTCCCAGGGAGCGCTGGATGGGGAGAGCAGCAGTATACACACGGATGGGGCATAGGTGGACACGCTGGATGTGCTATACAGCAGATTCTTCCCCGAGTGGGTAGCGTATATCACAGCAATCCTGGGCTCTGATGTCACTGTTACCTGCTTGGCCAGTGCCATTAGAAATGCTGAATGCATTAATTTTGGCAGATTTATGGGGTAAGCATATGTCACTGGGATTATGAGAAGCAGTTACATTCATGGGGAGATTTTATGATTCACTGTATCCGCTTATGTCAACCTTAACTTCCACGCTGAGAGCCGCTCGGGAGCGCCTTGTCCTGCTGCCAGGGCCGAGGACCGGGGCTCCCTGGGAGCAGAGAGCCAGAGCTGGTGGGACTGGGGAGGAGGGATGGTGAGGCTGGGCTGCAGGGTCTGCTGAGGAGCACGGGCGGCTGGGCTGGTACTGGGGAGTGGGACCAGCAGGGTGCTGGGCTTGATGGTCAAGGCTGGCAGGGAACAAGGCCAGCCGTGCTCAGCTGGGGAGCCAGGGCCAACAGGGAACAGGGCAGGTGGGATTGGGGAGCAGGGGCTGGTGGGGAGCAGGGACTGGTGGGGAGCAGGACCAGGCAGAATCAGGAGGGCTGGTGGGGTTGGGGAGCAGGGGCTGGCGGGGAGCAGGACTAAGCAGGCCAGGGAGCAAGGATTGATGGGGTGGGGAGCAGGGCTGTTGGTGCAGGGGACCAGCACCAGGTGGGCTGGGGAGCAGGACCAGGCAGGCAGGGAAGCAGGGACAGGCTGGGCTGGGGAGCAGGACCAGGAGGGTTAGGGAGCAGGGCTGTTGGGCCAGGGGAGCGGGGCTGTTGGTGCCAGGGGAGCGGGGCTGTTGGTGCCAGGGGAGCGGGGCTGTTGGTGCCAGGGGAGCGGGGCTGTTGGTGCCAGGGGAGCGGGGCTGTTGGTGCTGGGGAGCGGGGCTGTTGGTGCTGGGGAGCCCAGGGTTAGGTTGGCCCAGGGGAGTGGGGCTGTTGGCCCTGGGGAGCGGGGCTGTTGGGCCAGGGGAGGCAGGGCTGTTGGGCCAGGGGAGTGGGGCTGTTGGGCCAGGGGAGGCAGGGCTGTTGGGCCAGGGGAGGCAGGGCTGTTGGCCCTGGGGAGCGGGGCTGTTGGGCCAGGGGAGCGGGGCTGTTGGCCCTGGGGCGCGGGGCTGTTGGCCCAGGGGAGGCAGGGCTGTTGGCCCAGGGGAGCGGGGCTGTTGGGCCAGGGGAGCAGGACGGGGCAGCGGGCCCCCGCAAGGCTCCAGAGCCCCCGCAAGGCTCCAGGGCCCCCGCAAGGCTCCAGAGCCCCCGCAAGGCTCCAGGGCCCGGCCGCCCGGGGAGCGGGGCTGGCACAGGACCAGCATCCCGAGCGCTGGCAGCGGCGGGGGCGGCCCGGGCCCCCGCAGCAGCCGGGGGGGGGCGGTGGGTGGCGTGGGCGGCGCTCCGGGAGCCGCGTCCCGGCCCTGCCCTGCCCGGGGGGTGCCCGGTTCCCGTCCCGCGGGGGCAGGGCGGGCCGCGGGGCTGGGGCGGGCCGGGGCGGGCGGCCGGGGCCGTGCCGGGTGCCAGCGGGCGGGCGGGGATTTGCTCGCCGGCGGCGAGGGGAGCAGAGCGGCGGCCGCATGATGAGGGAGCGGTGCGGCACCTCCGGCGGCGCTGGCGGCGGCTCGGGCGGCCCCGCCATGGAGAGGCTGCCGCCGCGCCAGCCCGACTACATGTCCGTCTGCCTCTTCGCAGAGGAGCCCTACCAGAAACTGGCTATGGAGACGCTGGAGGAGCTCGACTGGTGCCTGGATCAGCTGGAGACCATCCAGACCTACCGCTCCGTCAGCGAGATGGCATCCAACAAGGTGAGCGGGGCGGCGGGGCGGGATGCGGGGAGGGATGCGGAGCAGCGGGGAGGGATGCGGGGCGGGATGCGGAGCAGCGGGGAGGGATACGGGGCTGGGGGAGGGATGCGGAGCAGCGGGGAGGGATGCGGGGCTGGGGGAGGGATGCGGGGCTGGGGGAGGGATGCGGGGCTGGGGGAGGGATGCGGAGCAGCGGGGAGGGATGCGGAGCAGCGGGGAGGGATGCGGAGCAGCGGGGAGGGATGCGGAGCGGCGGGGATGCGGAGCGGCACGGCAGCGTGTCGTCCCGACCGTCTGAGCGTCTATACGGGAGGAGCAACTCCAAGTTCCTCCCGGGGAAGGAGGTGCGGGGTTGCTCCCGCAGAGACACGGCCAGGAAAAAACTCGGTGCGCGGGGGGGGGGGACGGCGCGGGGAGAGCGATCCTTTACGGGCAGGCTCGTTTCGGAGAAGTAAAAGAGGTTTCAGTTAGCGCCGGTCCCTTCGGACCCGATGTTAACCAGAAACGCTCCGAAAACGCCGGCATCTAGCGAATTATCACTTCAGAAGTCAATTACCCTCGCTGTTGTCTGTCAGTAATCGTGGCAAAGTCTGACCGTTGCGGTACGGTGTTTTATTGCTGGTTTGTCTTGGGGTGAGCGTTTCATTTGGGGTTCCGGGGGGGGGGCTGGCTCGGCACCGCTTGCCAGCCCGTGATGGGCTGGGGCTCGGCTCGGAGGGGAGCTGCCCGGCACTGCCGGGGGTTTTGGGGGTGATGCGCCCCGAGTTAGGAGGGAATTTGGTGTTTTTCTGCGAGGAGTGAAGTGGTAAAGCAAAGTCAGAGGAGTACCTTGTGCTGAAAGTCAGAGGCGCGGGAGGGAGAGCAGGGAGTCCCCGGAGAGACCTTGGATCCTGCTTCCCCCCCCATCCCCTCCCCGGCTCCAAGCCGGGCTCCCCAGGCTCCGTGTGACCGAGCCAAAGCATCGGGTGAGTTTCTCTTCAGCATCTCCCCGAGTCAGACCTTCATTTGCCGGCGCTGGATGGATGGGATGGGAGGCGCTCCCTGCCCCGGGGCCGGAGCCACCTCCCCGCTCTGATCACAGCCGCTGCCCCGGGGCAGCGCTTGGCTGCCAGCGGAGCCTTCGCACCTCCGGGACAGGCTGGCTGCTCCCCATCCCCGTGCCTTGGCTTTGTTTTTCAGGCTCAGTTTTTGCACCCAGGCTTTCATGCTGTGTTTCCAGCCGATGGAGCAGGTCCCACAATAAGTTTGCCCCCCCATCTTTGGGATGGGGGCTGTGTCTGCTGCATCCATGCCTTTGCCCAGTTCAGAGTTGTAGTTCTGAGTTGTAGTTGTAGTTTTGAGTTGTAGTTGTAGTTCTGAGTTGTACTGCACCAACCCAACCTTAATGCCTTTTTTTCCCCTCCTCCCCTCACTGGAAATTAATGAAATCAGAAGGGCTGAATCCTAAACTGATTTTATGGGAAAAGTTGAGCAAAGAAATCCCTTGTTATTTCAGCTTCCTCCTCTGTTAGTGATTGCCACGACGTGCAGGGTCAAAGGAAGCAATAAAAGTTTTATAGACCCAGCTTTCAAGAAAGGGTTGTTGTTTGGTGTTGATTTTTTTTGGGAGTTTGTGTTAAAGGAAGCCAGGGTGAAAGTGGAGAAAGGTTTAGGCTGTAGGGAAGGCTGCACCTCCGGGGCAGACACTGGTGCCCTTCACTGGGGGGGGGGTTGGACCTGATGATCTCTCAAAGTCCTTTCCAACCCCTATGAGTCTGTGATTCTGTGATTTTGAGATGGATTTTTTTAATCCCTGAGTGCCAAATCATGACCTAGAAAGGTGAAAGACTTAAGTCACTTATTTCAGTAGGTTGGGGGTTGGATCTGATGAGGGAGTTGGACTCAATGGTCTCTCAAGGTCCCTTCCAACCCCCCTGATACTGTGATTTTGAGATGGATTTTTTTATCCCTGAGTGCCAAATCTCAACCTATAAAGGCAAAAGACTTAAATCACTTATTTCAGTAGGTTGGGGGTTGCATCTCATGAGGGGGTTGGACTCAATGCTCTCTCAAGGTCCCTTCCAACCTCTCTGATTCTGTGATTCTGTGATTTTGAGATGGAGTTTTTTATCCCTGAGTGCCAAATCCTGACCTATAAAGGTGAAAGACTTAAGTCACTTATTTCAGTAGGTTGGGGGTTGGATCTGATGAGGGAGTTGGACTCAATGCTCTCTCAAAGTCCCTTCCAACCCCTGTGATTCTGTGATTCAGTGATCTCTCTGTGTGCACATGGCTCACAGCTGGGTCAGGCAAAAGGTTCCCGAAACTTTGTTCTTTCAGAACCTCTTTCTGAAAAATTGACATTTTTTTGGGTCAACTTCCAGTATCGTTTTCAGCTGTGAAAGAAAAGCCTAAAATGGCCTCACACCTCACTTTCCCCAGCAGCAGCGAGCTCAGACACAAATTGCTTTGAGATAGAGGGGGGGAGGAGTTGTGGTTTTGGGGTTCTGGTGGCAGATGTGTGATCTGCAGAGTGATCATTGCAGTTGGGTTGGAACCAGGAGAAGGCTGCAACTGGTCCTAAACTGGTCAGCTTTGTCCCTTCTCCACGTATCCCTCTGCTTGGGGTAAGAGGCATTTAACTTTGTCACCCCAGTAAATAGGAAAACAAGTCAGATGTTTTGAAAACAGGATGCTGGGGCTCCACGTTAGCGAAAGAAGAACGGAAAGAGAAACAGCTCAGATAGGAAGAAAGCAAATGGACTCAGCATGCTCCCCAGCCCCAGAGCAGCAAAAACACTGACCTATCTTCCTGACCTCAGCGCTCGCCGAGTTCCTGGCCCCACGCCACCCAAGCCAAACTACGTCATTTGAGACTGATAGTAGGCATGGCACAGCTGTTGCAAGTGTGACTCGAATTTCCTGTCTCCTTCCTGACAGACGTAGTTTTAGAAAATCCAGAGTTGCAACAACAAGGCAGGCAAGAGAGAGGGGAGGATCTGGGGATACGTGTGTTGAGGGGTGATTCTCAGAAGTCCTGCGCCAAAAAAGCCATTGCTGGGACTGTGGGGTGGGGAGGGTGGTGGTGGTGGGGGAAACTCCACACATCCTGGCTTCAAGATGATGGGGTTTGGAAAGCATGAGTTAAAAGATGTGTGTATGCTTCTAAGCTGTGAGTTAATTACAGGAGAAGTGAGGAAATGAGCAGCTAATCTTACTGGGAGCTAACGAGCCTGATTGCACTGACATCGGTGGGAGCCAAGGGAGCGCTGCTGCTTGCACAGTGGGACCCTGTGAGGGGGGTTCTGACACCAAACTGGCAAAGAGGGGAACTCTTGTTTCCTGGGGGTGTTGTTGTGTGAGTCCTGACGCATTACCAGAGCCCTGCCAGATCCACAAACTGGCCCAAGTCCCTTGCAGCTCCAGCTGCAGGCTCCTGCTAAAGAACCACTGACCGTGCACCGGTGCCCTTAGCTTTCTAAATTGTGGAAAATCCCATCTGGGAGACGACCTGGTCACAGGGAACACAACCAGTGTGAAGGGAATTTATTTCCCCAAGGTCACACTCATCTTTTGCTGTGAGCAGAGGGTGGCCCTGTAGCTTTGCAATGGAGCAGCATTACCTGTAAAGTTCTGCAGGCACTCGGGGTGCTGCCTTTGGAAGCAGACCATGTATATTTACATTATTATAGCATATATGTTTTCTTTTTTCCTGCGTTCCTCACCAGCTTCCAGCTTGGGCAACTGCTGTTGTCTCAGAAGGCTTTGTGAGTTGTGGTCCTGCTGATAAAGAAGGGGTATTTTCTCTCTTGTTGGCCTCCCCATAATGTCACACGTGGCATTAGGCAGCTGCATGCAGCTTTGCCTGTCCCACAGACCAAAGCATAGGACCCCCTCTGCTCTATCACCTAACACAGCATCAGGGATCCAGGGGTGGACGTGCTCAGTGCATCCCCCAAATCATAGGAGGGAGCAAGTGATTCCCCCAGATGAGATGCAGCCCTTCTCAGCTCCCAAGTTTTTATGGGGCTATAGTATCATAGAAAGGAGGGATGGAGAAAATGGGTTGTTTCTCAAGAGCTTCCTGCCTGTCCCTGAAGGAGGCAGCCTGGATCATGTGTAAAATGGATTTACCTGAAAGGCAGCTAAGCAGCAACTTTCTGTCTCCTTAAATTAGACCAGGCTTGTTGTAGAGCTTTCAGCAGTCCATCAAGTGAGTAAATGGACAGGTAACACAATGTGCAGTCTGTGGGGAGCTTCTCATTTTGAGGAGACAGAGGAGGTGTCATCAGGGTGCCTGCACCCTGCTCTTTCACAACCCGCTTCCGTCCCCACACTGGGTGCCCCTTCCCTGCCAGCACTACCCTGTTTGTGCAGCTGCAAACACCCTGGAGTAAACCCTTAAACTCCCTCATTTCAGCTCTGACAGGCTTCTCCCTTACTCCTGAGCCCTGAATAACTCTGCGGCTCAAATCATGCCGCTCAAAGCCCTTCTCAGCCAGCAGCTCAGGGCAGCAGCACCACAGGGGGCTCCGCGCTCCGATCCTGGTCACTGGGGTGCCAAGAACCCACTAAGATAAACAGCCCTGATTTCGTTTGCTTGTATTTCAAAGGGCATTTCAGTCAGAAAAAGAGGAGCAAGGCCGCACCTAGCTTTCAGGAGACAGCGCTAAATAAACACATGGGCACTAATGTAAACTCCTGAGGTCGGTGGTGGAGGTCGAGCGCGGCACGGGGCCAAGCGCCGCCGGCGTATGTGCCGGGCTGCACAGCCTCTACGCTCGCCTGTCTTCTACCCATCCCTCAGCCCCCCCATGTCATCCTCCTCGTACGTGATGTTTCCCTTAAGTGGTGCCGCGCTGTTTAGTCTTTTCTCTTGCCGTTGCCTGTAACTTCCTTTGTTTAATACGCTCTAAACCAGCCCAGCGCCGCACAAAGAGAGGCTTGTTGGCTTGTGCAGCAGCCAGAGAAACAAAGAGACTTCCACGTCTCCTGTTTTTACAAGCCGGGGGGATGAATCACTGAGCTCCACACGCGGTTCCCCAGCCGCACGCCGGTATTCCCCTCGCCCCGGGGACTCGCCTTACGGAAACAGGGATCCAGCCGTGAGCCAGCGTGCCTCGCACAGCTCTGCTCAGGGACCCAGCAGCCCCTGGCATTGCTCTGCAGTGGTCCCTGCATTGCTGGTCACCGCAGAGCCCCGACACCGCGCTGTGTTGCCCGCGTGGGTTTGACGGTGGTTAGCCGTTCCGTAGGCTGCTGTCTGCAGAGCAGGACCTTAGACCATCTGTCTGCTCGATGAGAACCGCGGTAGGAGCTCTTTATATCTGAGAATATTCCCTCCCTTTTTCTCTTTGCTCTGATGGCTTTTGGGGTTTTGGTTAAGGATGTCCTTCCTTGTAGTCGTTTCTTAAGGCACAGCGATGCAGGGGGCAGGGTTTGTTACAGAGGGGCGCTTGGAAGTGCTGAACATCAGGTTCCAGTGAAGCCTGATGGGTGAGGAGGTGCCAGCTCCAGAGGGATGGCTTTGCCCTCAAAGCTCCTCGTGGATGTTCAAGGCTTGGGGAGCTGGGTTTGCACCGAGTCCTGCCTATCAGTTCTCACTGCTATCTTAAACAGCCTGTCAGGGTCGCTGTCTCTGCATCCATCCTGTTCCTCCTCCCTTGCTCTTTGGCTTTGAAACGAAATCTTTCTGGTGATACCAAGTACGTCATAAATGAGGTGGATTGGTGGGGCCATACGTGGCCTTACTTCATGATCCGGTGTCTTGGTCTTGCGAGCCCTCTGGGCTGTCAGTTTCCAATCTCTTAGTTAAAATACTCGTTAATTAGATCTCTTAGTTAAAATATTTTTCATCTAAAAATACGAAACTTTAGAAAGCTGCACCACCATGTGTGAGAAGCGTGGGTACCATACTGGGAGGCAGTGCTGGGGATGCCCTCCTAGGGCAGAGTGACTCTGACCAACAGATGCTTTTTCAACATCTGGGACCGTTGTGGTCAACGGGTGGGAAAAGCCCAGACAAGGGAGATCCCACAGCCCCACACCATGCATGGTGCTGGTGCACATCCAGATAGCCACAGCAGAGGCAAAGGCTTTGGGGGTTGAATTTTGGTTCAAATCCATTTTCCTGGAGACTTTCTGGGGAGCACAACAGTGCTCAGGACCTTGGAGCTCGTCCTTGAAGTGCTTCTGCTTCTATTTGGAAGTGATGGGTTGAAAAGTGCTGCATTCTCAGACTTTTACGTTATAAGCCATCAGGGTGGGGCTTGAATAAATAATAGCTCAAAGGCAGGTTCAAAATGAATCACGATTCGAGGGCAGGACCAGCAAGTGACTAACTGTTCAGAGCAGTTGCCTCTCTGGAAGTGAAGTGAGGATACTGGAGACACATGACATCCTGGAGGAGAAGCATCGCTGAAGGATGAGGGTGAGCTGTGAAGGATTTCAAGGATGCACCTCCCCTACAGAGAGGGGCTGAGGGAGCTGGGCTGGGTCAGCCTGGAGAAGAGAAGGCTGTGGGGGGACCTCATTGCAGCCTGCCAGTCCCTGAAGGGAGCAGAGGAACAGGAGAGGAATCAGCTTGTTCAAGGGCAGAGACTGGCAGGACAAGGGGGCTGGAGTGAAGCTGGAGGAGGGAAGGGTGAGAGGAGAGATTGGGGGGAAGTTCTGTGCAGAGAGAGTGGTGAGGGGCTGGAAGGGGCTGCCCAGAGAGGGGGTGGGTGCCCCGTGTCTGGGGGTGTTCAAGGCCAGGTTGGATGGGGCCCTGGGCAACCTTGTGTAGCTCCAGGCCTGAGGCTGGTGTCCCTGCCTGTGGCAGGGGGTTGGAGCTCTGTGACCCTTGGGGTCCCTTCCAACCCATGCCAGTCTATGATTCTATGATAAGGTAGGATTCCATCCTTGGAGCAGTCCTCCTCACCCCAATTTCCAGTTTCTGAAGCATGGCTCCAAACTCCCTGCATTCTGCCCCATCCCAGAGCAGCTGCTTTTGGTGGGGCAATCAAAACACTTCCACCAAGCGAAGCTGAATGGAGAGACGCTGTGTTATCACAGCCAGAGCGTGTTGTGGAGATGGGTTGGTTGGAAGGCTCATCCCTCAGAGCTCTTGGAGGGAGAGATTCCCCTGATGACAGCCTTTCCTCTGGCTTTAAAGCAAACAAACAAGAAGGGCCTCACCTTTCTGCTGGCTTAGCACAGCTGGGCTAAGCTCTGCGTAAAAAATTCCTCTGCAAATCATTTGCCTATCTCTGGGCAAGAAGAGATATATTTTTTTTAATTAAAATATATTTACATTAATTAGTGCCTTCCTTATGGTTTTGGTGCTTGCATTAGGCTCATTTTCATTTTGGCAGGGCTAATTGCCCCGGGTGGTTTTGAGGGGATGCTGTATCATGGAGCTTTCCCTGGGATGTAGCGTTTCTCCTGTGTTTCCCAAAGCAAACCCCCTCCTGTCAATTAAAAGTTGCTGGGTTTTCTCATCGTGGGCATCTTAGAAAAGTCATTTCAGGGCACAAAGCTATTTGAATTTCCCAAAGCCTGTTCTCCTACTCAGGTAAAACCCCAGCTGGATTTGCCTAAATGATGACTGCAGAGCCTTGACTCAAATTTAAATTAAATTAAAATTGCTGCTTGGTACGATTAACAAAATCCCATGTTTAATTGTCTGGTGCTCTCATTAAATGACACATGTGCTTCCCTCTTGGTTTTTGGGGAGGGTTTTTATTTTCCTCCTGAAGATTGAGAGTATAATATGCCCTCATGAGGCCCCAGCTGGATCCTGTGTCCAGAGCTGGGCCCCAGGACAAGAGAGATGTGGGGCTGTTGGAGAGGGGTCAGAGGAGCCACGGAGATGCTCAGAGGGCTGGAGCAGCTCCCCTCTGGAGAGAGGCTGAGGGAGCTGGGCTGGGTCAGCCTGGAGAAGAGAAGGCTGTGGGGGGACCTCATTGCAGCCTGCCAGTGCCTGAAGGGAGCAGAGGAACAGGAGGGGAATCAGCTTGTTCAAGGGCAGAGACTGGCAGGACAAGGGGGATGGAGTGAAGCTGGAGGAGGGAAGGGTGAGAGGAGAGATTGGGGGGAAGTTCTGTGCAGAGAGAGTGGTGAGGGGCTGGAAGGGGCTGCCCAGAGAGGGGGTGGGTGCCCCGTCCCTGGGGGTGTTCAAGGCCAGGTTGGATGTGGCCCTGGGCAACCTTGTGTAGCTCCAGGCCTGAGGTTGGTGTCCCTACCTGTGGCAGGGGTTTGGAGCTCTGTGACCCTTGGGGTCCCTCCCAACCCAGACCAGTCTGGGATTCTATGATATTTCATGTGAGTGTCCAGCATCTCCCTGCAGTTCACCCCAGGGCCGTGCTGGAGCAGCTGAGGAGGCTCTCTGGTTTGTGGGCTCTCCTTGCACAGTCCTTTGGCTTCCTTTCCAGTGGAGCTGCAGTGCTGTGGTTTGCACGGGTGTGACTGACAGCAGATTTTGGTCTGAGATCTGCAGCCTGCTGGGGCTCTATCTGCTCCCCAGGCCGCAGATGTTGTCAGCTGCATCAGGTCTTTTCTTTAATCAACTTTATGTCAATAAACAAGCTGCTGGAGGTTCTCATTTTGCTCTTGCTTCCTAGCCTTCAGCTCATCATCCCTTCTCCCTGGTTTTCCCTTTGTTGGTACCATGACAAACACTTTTCCACCTGGTAAAACTCTATAGAAATGATCTTTTTTTGCAGAATGAGCGTTTTTGCTTGTTTCTGGTTTGATTGACTCACCTCTTGATTGGGTGAGGCATGAAGTGATGTGAGTGCTCACCAGGCTGTGCTCTGCTGCCCTGGAACAGGTGGTACTCATCTCAGGAGTCACTTCTTGGCTGTAGCATGCTATTTCTGTGTCCTTTCCTCCTATTTGGTTTATAAAATGCACCTTTTGATGATGGAGGGAGAGCCCAGAGTCTGAGGGATCACTGCTGAGCATTACTGGGTATGCTTTGGTGCTTACTGGTGAGGAAGACCATATGAAACAGGGTAAGCTGGTGTGTAGGCTCCAGATAAAGTTACACGTATTGACTGGCTAGAAGAAACCTGTCCTTAAGTACAGGAAGAGAGTTTGGGATGAAGCAGAAACCAACCTGTGCCTCCACCAACGGAGCCCAGAGCTTCAGTCCAAGCTGCAGCCTGGGCTGTCCCGTGCTGCCGTGGCCTTTCTGCCCGCGGGGACGCACGGGTATGCAGCAGGACATCCTGAGCGCTCGCAGGCCCCCTGCTACTTCACATCAATCCAGACATGCAGATCTAAACCAGGGGCAGTGGGGCTCCGGGGCAGTGGGGCTCCAGGGGCAGTTGGGTTCCAAGGGCTGTTGAGCTCCAAGGACAGTGGGACTCCAGGGGCAATCAGGCTCCAAGGGCAATCAGGCTCCAAGGACAGTGGGACTCCAGGGGCAATCAGGCTCCAAGGGCAGTGGGACTCCAAGGGCAGTGGGACTCCAAGGGCAGTGGGACTCCAAGGGCAGTGGGGCTCCAAGGGCAGTGGGACTCCAAGGACTGTTGGGCTCCGAGGGCTGTTGGGCTCCAAGGGCTGTTGGGCTCCAAGGGCAATCAGGCTCCAGGGGTAGTTGGTTTCCAGGGGCAGTTGGGCTCCAAGGGCAGTGGGGCACCGAGGCGGTTGGGCTCCAAGGGCTGTTGAGCTCCAAGGGCAGTGGGGCTCCAAGGGCAGTGGGGCTCCAGGGGCAATCAGGCTCCAGGGGCAATTGGGCTCCAAGGGTGGTTGGGCTCCAGGGGCAGTGGGGCACCAGAGCTGTTGGGCTTCAAGGGCTTTTGAGCTCCAAGGGCAGTGGGGCTCCAGGGGCAGTTGGGTTCCAAGGGCAATCGGGCTCCAGGGGCATTGGGGTTCCAAGGGCAGTGGGGCTCCAAGGCAGTTGGGCTCTAGGGGCAGTGGGGGTACCAAGGGCAGTTGTGCTCCAAAGGGCAGTTGGGCTCCAAGTGCAGTGGTATTGGATGCACCAGGGCTTGAATTCGTTGGCGACAGATGCCACAGGCCTGTCCTGACCCGGGAGGCGGTAAGCAGATCAGTTGCTGCAGGGTATGGCAGGCTTGTTCTCCTCCTGCCAACAAACACTCAGGCAGGCACACCTTACAAACACATGACACACTCCTTTTCAGGAAGGCAAACGGGGTGGTTCCTCCATGACCTTCCCAATTCCCCAGCATCGGGTGGAGTGGGGAGGGGGGTGTTTCTTCTGCCCTACCAGTTCCCAGCAAGTGAGTAACATGCCCTGGGCCTGCTTTAAATCAGGAAATCCAGTATCATTTCTGAGCAGCACTAATTCACAGGGCTTTCCTTGGGCAGGAGCCTATAGGGAGTTTTTCCTTTCCGGCATTTTAATGCAATTTGCATATTTTGAGTCTCATTTGTCTGGAAATGAGCTGGAAATGGAGTGGTGATAACCCTCCCTGCTAGAAGGGGTTCCACTTCATCACTTTTTGAAGCCCCACGTTGCGTAAATACGTCCCACCCAAGGGAGGTTCTGCTGCCTTCAGGAACCCCAAACTTCCATGAGGAGAATCTGAATATTGTTCTGTCTACATCAGATAGACAACCCTGCTTTCATGAGCAGCCACATGCTGATTTATGGCAAGGCTCTCTTTATTTATCACCATTTACCTTGTGGAGTTTTAAATTATTCTAATAACGTAAGGCCAACAAGTTGGTCATGATGTTGACTCCTTTAAAGTCTTTCCTTTGAACGTGTCTATAAATCAACTCTCCTTTGATGTGAAATTGGAGATTTCATAACTGCCTGTTTACTTTTGGGTTGGGGAAAAAGAAAAAAAAAAAGAAGAAGAAGAAGCAGCTGAAGGGAAAACAAAACAAAACAAACCCAAAAAACACCCAAACCCCAAAACAAACAGTACTTTGTATCTCATTAAAAAGAGTTTCTCCTGCATTACAAACTATATTGGTTTAGGAAATAAGAACTAGAAAGTGTTTGGCACTTTTAATGCCTGATAGTTGGCTGGAACTGTTCTGCTTCTCTTTGGGCACTGTAGTCTGGCTGTGAACTCCCTCCTTCAGTCCTGATCTGGGTGGAATGGGCTCGTTTTCTTCTTTAAATGTTCAAATGTGCCTCCCCATCTCCATCTCCCTTCACCAGAGTGCTTGAGAAGGGAAAATCAATGCAAATTATGAAGTGATGAGGGCAGTGGCAAATTGGTTTGACACAGTCCTTGCTGCAAGTGATGTGATGTTGGGAAAGCACAGAGGAATGATCAGGTTTCCACTCCTAGAAATTAAAAGATTTTAACGCTTTTGACTTGGAAACTTTTTAAGAAGCAGTGAAATCACAGGATCACCAGGTGGGGAAAGACCTTGGAGATCCTTGAATCCAAAGGAAGCAATGAAATCACAGGCTCACCAGGTGGGGAAAGGCCTTGGAGATCCTTAAGTCCAAAGAAATGCACTCCAGGATCAGCAGGTTTTCCAAATACAGTTTGGGGGAGGAAGAAACCCCAACCAGCTGACTGAAGAATCCCCTTCAGAGAGTGCTCATGGCTTGGAAGTGTTCAAGGCTGGGTTGGATGGAGCTCTGGGCACCCTGGGCTGAAGGAGGGTGTCCCTGCCCATGGCAAGGGGTTGGGACTAGATGGGTTTTGAGGTCTCTTCCAACCCAAGCCAGGCTGGGGTTCTGTTACTTGCTGTTTGAGGTGGTTGTTGTATACACACATGAGTAATTTCCCTCCTGTGTGTAAATAATTTCCTGCTGGACTCTTGTTCCTGCTCCATCTCACAGGCAGGTGAGTGTCAGCTCTTCCCAGCTCCCAGTGCTGGGCATCCCAGTTATTGCCAGGGGAAGAGTTGTTGAAACAAATGGAGTTCCTCCAAAGTTTTATTGCACCTCTGGAACTGAAGTGATTTACCTGGATGATTAAGCTGAGGAGGATTCAGCCCAGCTTGTCTCTGCGTGGAAATCAAAGGCAAAAGGAACCCTCATCCCACAAATCCTGTTGTTCCAAGGATTCCTAGGAGCCTTGGGAGAGCCAGGGATGTGATGCTTGCATCAGAAGGGTGGGTCACCAGGAGCAGAGTTTATAAACACTTCTACACACTGGAGATCTGCACCAAGATTCCCCCATCAAAGTGTGGGGTGGGACCCCACTCTCCCCAGGTTCTTGGGGCTGGAGCCCCACAGCATCTGAGCAGCTCTTTTATCTTGGAATTGCCCTCAGCTCCTGCAAATGACAGAAAGGGTTTTTTTAAGCAGCCTCTTTGCATAAGGACTCTTGGCCTCAGGGAACCCCAGCTGGTCTAAATCGACTTCAAAGCATTTCCAGCAGCAGCAGATACGTTCTCCTGCCTTTATTCTCCCTGCAGAGCCCCAGGAGCACCTCTGATGCTGTACACCAAAGAGGAGCAGGAGCAGGACTAACCACAGCACTATGGCTGGAGCCAGCATGGGGCTGGAAAGGCCAAGAACTCCTTGTGGTTCTCCCCAACCATCCCAGGAAAGGAAGGGAGTCTTCCCTTCCTTCCATAAAGGACCAGGAAGGTGGGATCTTCCACACTGAAGAGATATTCCACATGTGGCTGGATGCTGCCCTGGGGTCCACCCCAAATCACACCCAGTGGCCCTGGAGCCAGCGTGCTCCCAGCCACACTTGGGCTCCTAAATCTGGCCAATCCTATCATAAATTAGGCCAAATTTTCATTCTCTGCACAAAAATGAAGGTGAGCAATGTGCCTACAGAGTCTTTGGTTAGGATGGGCCAGAGGACCGGCTGCTGAGTGGGTGAAGGAGCTGCCATGCCCTTGGTGATGATGCTATCACCCTCCAGCATGCCCACAGAGGTCCCCATGGTCATGTCCTTGCAGAGCCTTGCACTGGGGGATGAAGGAGCTGTCATGCCCTTGGTGATGATGCCACCACCCTCTGGTGTGCCCACAGGGGTCCCCATGGTCATGTCCTTGCAGAGCTTTGCACTGGAGGATGAAGGAGCTGTCATGCCCTTGGTGATGATGCCACCACCCTCCAGCATGCCCACAGAGGTCCCCATGGTCATGTCCTTGCAGAGCCTTGCACTGGGGCCAGTGCTCAGCCCCACGCTGCAGCTGAAGAAGTAAAAGCAACCAGTGGAGCTGCTGGTGCAGAGAACCTGAGCCAGGGAGCAGCGTGGGAGCCCAGGAGGGGAACTGGGAGTGAACTTTCCCAACAGTAATCAAGGAAATTACAGCACGACCAGGAAGCTGGAAAGAAACTGTGATTCCCTCTACCAGGGGACACGTGAAAAAAGGGTCACTGCTGCTAATCAAAGAGTGATTCCATTTCTGGGAGAGTTAATTTGGTTCAGATGACTTCTGCAGTTGCTTCAGAGCGTGCAAGGCAGGAAAACTCCACGCCATGGGATGGCTTTTTCTCACACAACCCTCCAGATGCTTTCAGACCTCTGTGACACGCTGGGAAGATCAGCCATACTGCCATGTGTATGTGGTTATTCAACATTTCAGCTGGGGCTTCATCCTCTTCATGTTATCCGTGCTCTTCTCAACAGTTGGGTGTGTAAATTGCCTGGTCCTGTGAATTTGGGGTAGAGAGAAGGGAGCCCTAAGCCTGCTTCCTGATTTTAGTCTGCATCTTTTTACTTTGTATGTTTTTGCAGTTGGGAAGGGTGATGGGATCCTGGGCTCCATCAGCAGAGGGGTGGCAGCAGGGACAGGGAGGGGATTGTCCCTCTCTGCTCTGCCCTGTGAGGCCCCAGCTGGATCCTGTGTCCAGAGCTGGGGCCCAGGACAAGAGAGATGTGGGGCTGTTGGAGAGGGGTCAGAGGAGCCACGGAGATGCTCAGAGGGCTGGAGCAGCTCCCCTCTGGAGAGAGGCTGAGGGAGCTGGGCTGGGTCAGCCTGGAGAAGAGAAGGCTGTGGGGGGACCTCACTGCAGCCTGCCAGTGCCTGAAGGGAGCAGAGGAACAGGAGGGGAATCAGCTTGTTCAAGGGCAGAGACTGGCAGGACAAGGGGGATGGAGTGAAGCTGGAGGAGGGAAGGGTGAGAGGAGAGATTGGCGGGAAGTTCTTTGCAGAGAGAGTGGTGAGGGGCTGGAAGGGGCTGCCCAGAGAGGGGGTGGGTGCCCCGTGCCTGGGGGTGTTCAAGGCCAGGTTGGATGGGGCCCTGGGCAACCTTGTGTAGCTCCAGGCCTGAGGTTGGTGTCCCTGCCTGTGGCAGGGGACTGGAGCTCTGGGACCCTTGGGGTCCCTTCCAACCCAGAGCAGTCTGGGATTCTATGACCTTTTAAGGGACCCCCACCTCGAGCAGGGGTGGCCATCCCCTCCCGTGCGCATCCTCATGCGTGCACATGTGTATCCTTCCACGTGCCTCAGTTCCCATCTGTACAGCAGGGTTATCAGGGCTTATTTCCTTTGTAAAAGACACCAAGATGATTATTAATTATCAAAATAACAGCACATGTCCACGTGGTGCTGATAGGTGTTATCATCGCTGCCGAGCTGAGGCCGCGCTGCGCTCCAGCGCGAGCCCTTCAAAGCCGCGTGGCTTCTGTTTGCCTGGCAGCCCAGCAGTTGGTGTTTTCTCATCCCCAGCTCCCTGTTTGCTTTACCCATCGCTGTCCAATCGATGTGCTGAGGGATGGGTACAGCAGTCTGTGCAGGACATCAGCCATCGATCTGTGCTGAGAGGCCGCCACGTGCTTTCTCCCCACCGGAGCATCCCGAGGAGCTCAGAACAATCCCAAGGACCCACCAGGAGCTGTGCTTGCTGAGGGTGGTGTCAGTGCCCCGCGGCCCCCCCTGAGCTGTGCTGCTTTGAAACGGGTGTTGTGTCGTTGGGTAGATCCTGTTTGGGTGCCAGCAGCTTTCTGGTGGTGAATGGTGGTCTGTGGGGACAGGACAAGGGGCCATGGCCTCAAGTTGGAGCACAGGGAGTTCCCCCCCAATGTGGGGAAGAACTTCCTCCCAGTGAGGGTGAGGGAGCCCTGGGACAGGCTGCCCAGGGGGTGTGGAGTCTCCTTCTCTGGAGAGATTCCAGCCCCATCTGGACACCAACCTGTGTGACTTGGAAGTGTTCAAGGCCCTGTCCCTGGGGGTGTTCAAGGCCAGGTTGGATGGGGCCCTGGGCAACCTTGTGTAGCTCCAGGCCTGAGGTTGGTGTCCCTGCCTGTGGCAGGGGGTTGGAGCTCTATAATCCTTGGGGTCCCTTCCAACCCATGCCATTCTATGATTCTGTGCCCTGTCCTAGGGACCCTGCTTTGGCAGGAGGTTGGACCCCAGGAGCTCTGGAGGGCCCTTCCAACCCCTACTGTTCTGAGATTCTATGGCAATAAATTCTGCAAAGCGTGTGGGTATTCTCACAGCACTGTGGGTGTCTCATTTGGGTTTGGCACCCATAATCCTTCCAGCAGTGCTGGGATATTGCTGATGCTCTCATTAAAGGTTGCTGATTAAAAGACTGGAAGAGTGAGCGCGGTGAAAGCTGCTGGAGGAGATGGAGGGGATGGGTTTTGGGTTAGAGATCAGTTGTAAGCCCCCCAAGGTCTTTTACCTGTCCTCATCTCAGCTGCCAGTGGCTCTGGTGACCTTCTGGAGGCCACTGAATCACCTTGCACCCCTGTGAAAAGGCAGCTGCTGCCCTTTGGGCTTGATGAAGCCGATGGTGAGGTGAGGTTTTGGGGTTTGTCTCAGCTTGTTCCCCACTGTTGGGGTCTGTTTGTCTGAACTGCGTAGGATTTGTGGCTGGGTAGGAGACCTGACTGATTCCACGTGACTTCAAAGCTGTTTGTGTGATCGTCTGGTGATGGTGTTTTCCTGGTAGAGATAAAGGCCTGGATCCAGAGAAGTGCCTCAGCCTGTGCTTCACTGTAAGGCTGGGGAGTGCTTCACGTGTCGCTGGCTGGTGCTTCAGAGTGGCAGAAACACGTCACTGCGTGGAGTGATGGGCTCAGAGCTCTCCTCTCTTCTCCTCTCTCTTCTCCTCTCTTCTCCTCTCTCTTCTCCTTTCTTCTCCTCTCTCTTCTCCTCTCTTCTCCTCTCTTGTCCTCTCTCTTCTCCTCTCTCTTCTCCTCTCTTCTCCTCTCTTCTCCTCTCTTCTCCTCTCTTCTCCTCTCTTCTCCTCTCTTCTCCTCTCTCTTCTCCTCTCTTCTCCTCTCTTCTCCTCTCTTCTCCTCTCTCTTCTCCTCTCTCTTCTCCTCTCTCTTCTCCTCTCTTCTCCTCCTCTCTTCTCCTCTCTTCTCCTCTCTTCTCCTCTCTCTTCTCCTCTCTCTTCTCCTCTCTCTTCTCCTCTCTTCTCCTCTCTTCTCCTCTCTTCTCCTCTCTTCTCCTCTCTCTCTCTCTCCTCTCTCTCCTCCTCTCCTCCTCTCTCTTCTCCCTCTCTTCTCCCCTCTCTTCTCCCCTCTCTTCTCCCCTCTCTTCTCCCCTCTCTTCTCCCCTCTCTTCTCCCCTCTCTTCTCCCCTCTCTTCTCCCCTCTCTTCTCCCCTCTCTTCTCCCCTCTCTTCTCCCCTCTCTTCTCCCCTCTCTTCTCCCCTCTCTTCTCCCCTCTCTTCTCCCCTCTCTTCTCCCCTCTCTTCTCCCCTCTCTTCTCCCCTCTCTTCTCCCCTCTCTTCTCCCCTCTCTTCTCCCCTCTCTTCTCCCCTCTCTTCTCCCCTCTCTTCTCCCCTCTCTTCTCCCCTCTCTTCTCCCCTCTCTTCTCCCCTCTCTTCTCCCCTCTCTTCTCCCCTCTCTTCTCCCCTCTCTTCTCCCCTCTCTCTTCCCCTCTCTTCTCCTCCCCTCCCCAGGGCTTTCTCTTACTTGGTTTTCAATCTTGGTGCTGCTTGTCCTCCATCACTGAGGTTTCTCTTAGGAGTTTCCAAAGGGCTTTTGTCCCTCTTGGTTGGTGTGGAGTTTAGTGGAGATCCTGTGAGCCAAAGCCCCTGCCACCCAGCGCTGTGGGATGCCCTCCTGGGCAGCATCCCACCTGTATCCCATGAGACAGCATCTAAACTGGTTGAATGACCCAGATAGCAAGGCCTTGCTGCATGGTGTTCCTGCTGGCAGGGCAAGGCTGCAGGAGAGGACAGCAGTGTGGGTGCTGGTGGAATCCGAGCAGGGACCACCCCACCTTTGATCTGCTCAGGTAGCTAAAAGGAGAGGTGGCATCACCTCCCCACCTCTGCTAAGCATGAATTTAAGGAGAGAAGGAGGTGGCTGAAAGGCTGGGTGGGATGGTGCTGAGCGGGGCTGGAGCCATGCTTGATGAGTGAGGTGTGATTTCCCTGGTGCTCCCAGCTTTCTGTGGCACTCAGTGCTTATCCAGCAGCCTGGGCAAGCAGGGGTCCCTGGGCTCCACACAGGCTCTGCATCTCCCTGCCCATCAGCTCTTGCAGCAGGGCCCAGGGCTGCGATGCAGCACAGCCCTCTCTGTGTGTGTGTGTGTGTGTCCCCTGCATGCCCTGCAGAACCCCAGGGAGCCTCCTGACATCACGTTGAGCGAGGCTGATCACGTTTAACGAAGGCACTTGGGGAAAGGGAATCATTTTAGACTGAAGATCTGATTTTAGGAGCCCTGGGATGCTGTCATGCAGCCAGTGATCCCCAAGGACACCCCACAGCAGCATGAGAGCAGCGCACAGGTCGTGATTCCTTGTCGTGATGTGGATCATGTGCTGCTGGGTACAGCCTGCTTTTCCTCCAAGGCTCTTCTTCCCCATGAAGTGATTGCACTTCAGTTTAAAATAAAAACTGAAGTCATGATTAAATCAAGGAATCAGGGCTGTCAGCCTGTTCCTGTAAGGAAGGATTTCTCAGCTGCAGGCTGACGTAGCAGATTTCAGGTTATTATTAGCATACCTTTTACCTGAAAAAAACCCTTTGCAGTCTGCAGAGGTACAGTTGGGTCCTTGCTGCATTTTGCCCTTTATATTGTAGAGGGGGAGAAAAAAAATTGCAATCACACTGAAAATGTGAAAACCAGTGCTTTTTCCAACCCCACACCTGAATGCATGCTCAATAGATGCTCACAGAGAGCATCTTCTCTCTGTGATGAAGAGGCTTAAAACAAAGCAGAGGCAGGGAAGAGACTGCTGCCTACTTCCAAGTTGTTTAAGTATGCAGAGAGCTTCCTCCATTTTAATCTTCCTCATAAAAAGATGGCTGTGTTACTAACGCTGGCAACCCTGCAGAAACCAGCATCAGGGGGTTGGGTGGTTTTTTTTTCCCCCTTCCTGTCATCCTGCTCAGCTGAGCAAGGCTAATGTGGAGCGGGGACCCCCCTTCAGCCAGCAAAGCAAGCAGGACGATTCATAATTCATAAGTGCTTCCAGCCATCCAGCTGAACACCCTGGGATTAGTTCTCCTTGCTTCGTGCCATCCCTGATTTCATTCTGCTCTCCTGCGAGCAAATACACCCACGTTCAGCCCTCTGCAAGGATGCTCTGCCAAGCTGGGCTTTGTCTGGGATTAGCAACCACCAGGTTTTGGGGGATCTCCAGCTTTGATCAACGCTGATTTGGGGTTTTGGATTTTTTTTTTTTTTTAATTATTCTTATTCTGATTGACTGGGGAAAGGGGGTGTCTGCGTGCCCAAGGAGCTCTCCTCTCTGACCGGCGATTTCTCCGTGAGGATTTGTGGACTGGTGCTGTGGAGTTTTCCAAAATGCCTGAGGCAAATTATTTGTTATCTGTATCTTGGGGTTATATTAAGGTGGGTTTCAATCGGTATGGGGGTGCTGTATTGCTTGGGGTGCTGTATTGCTTGGGTAAAAACCTCCATAAGGAAACCATGCCTTTTTTTAACAGCTATTTCTGTGTCCTGTATGGCAAGAGCTAAACATATGTGTGTGCTGTGCTTGTGATATACATATATGTGATTTTTTTTGTTGTTGTTGTTGGTTGTTTCTCCTTTGGGAATTCACTGCTGCAGGATAAAGATGATGCAGCGATGAGAAAGGTGTGATTAGCAACTGAGGGGGATCGCAGCATCTGTGCCTGGGTGGGCATTTTACTGTAGTGATCTGAGCAGCTCTTCAGACTGAGGGTTTATTTCTCCTCTGTCATATTCCAAATGTCTGCAGTTGGCTTTTACTTGCATAATTCAAAATGGAGCAAACTTACAAAATCCAGAACAAAAGAAGGTTATGGGGTGGGGAATTTAAAACCAATACAAGAATTTGATCTCTCAGAGAGATTACCTGCAACGTTGTCTTCTTATTTGTCACAGTAAAAAAAAAACTAGCCTGTGTCCTTGGAGGAGGAAATTGATTGTGTGGATTAGTGTATTGAAAAGGAATATCTAGTCAGGGTGATGCTGAGTGGTATCTAAATGAAGCCATATGTTGCTGACGCCATTCCAAACAGCCCCAGAACTGTGCTTTTAAACATCTTGCTTGTGATAAAGCTGTATTGATTTGGAAAGCATTCAGGGAAAAAAAATAAATAATAATAATAATAATAATAATAATGAAAGCCATCTTTGTGTGTGTGCTTTTCCCCTCCCAGTTCAAGAGGATGCTGAACCGGGAGCTGACACACCTCTCCGAGATGAGCGCTCCGGCAACCAGGTGTCTGAGTACATTTCCAACACTTTCCTGGGTAAGGCATCACATTCCATGCTTTCTGGTAACTCAGAGATAACTATGAATGGCAGCCTTGCACCCTCAGGTCCATACTTGCACCTGCTGGTTGATACTTGCACCAGTGTTCCCCTGGGGCAGGGCATTATTGAGAGGTTTGGGATTTTTCACTTGGAAAATGGGTACAGGGAGGAGGAGAACAACAGGGTGTTGGACTAAGCCTATCCACAAAAGAATTCCCTCTGCAAATCAAGAGGGTTTTCTGTTCAGCTCATTGGTAGCTGCCTGACACCTTCTCTGATTTCGGTGGTGACCTTACAGGAAGGACAAAGTCACACAAGCCCAAGTGCACGCTCTCATCTGTGCAACCATGGCCTCATACAGCCACATCTTCCCCCTTCAGAGCCAAGGCCAGGCCAGCAGGCTCAGCCCAGCATCCTTTACATTATATATTTGCTCACGTTGCACCAGAACGCAGCATTAAGAGAACAATTTGCATCTCATTAGTTTTGTTGGAGCTCATGATGCTGCTGGCCTGAATTCACCCTCCATGCTGACAAAATATGCTTGTCATGCAAAATATAATCGTCTGTGTTTTCAAGCAGCATTCAGATTCCTGACCATTGGCATTAAAGCTGAGCACAGGACCCTCATACCCATCTTCTGAGCCCAGCAGCTTCCAACGCTGAGCGTGTGTGGGATGCTGGAGCTCATGGGGGACTCGTGCCCTGTGGAGACTGGTGATGGGCAACACAATTCACTATGAATTTCAGGTGAAGCCCTTTGTTGGGTGAAATCACACAGATTATAGACATTTGTTACTGCAAATGTGGCAAGCTAAAAAACTGCTAATTGGTTGTACACACTGGAACACCAAACTGATTGGTTAGTGATAATAACGAGTTCTGATAAGCAGATCTTAGAGCTAAATATCCTTAGTTTACCTTTGATATCTAAAAGCATCTGCACAGCTGCTGTTTGACCATCTCACTAGGGCTGGTTCTTGACATGTTCCGTTACTCCCAAGTACCTTCCCATAACTGCTTCCTGGTTTAGGGCAGTCTGAACCCCTGTCATCAAGGCTGCTGTGTTTTGAGAATGGGATTGTTAAAATCCTCTCAGCATGAGGCACTTTTCCTGTCTCATGGGAACATGAGGATACTGTCAGGGCCTGTGTCTGCGGTGAGGAGAGCTAGGCCGCGGGCAGGCCTGCTGCCTTCCCCGACAGTGCCCTGTGGTTAAGATGGCCCAGAATGCACTGGCTCTCTGACACACAATTATTCCCATTAAGGGATTTTGGAGTGATTTCAGTAGCCTGTCACAACTGGACCAACTGTGTGTGTTAGGACACATCACGTCAGTAATAATCCATGTAAGTCTGGAGCCGCTTTGCAGGAAGCCATCGGGCCCATCTTATTACAGAATCACAGGGCTGGAAAAGCCCTTTAAGATCAGGGTTGGAAAAGCCCTTAAGAGTCCAACTGTCCCTGTCCTGTGCTAAACCAGATCCCTGAGCACCTCATCTCCCCTCTGTTAAACACCCCCAGGGCTGGGGACTCAGCCCCCTCCCTGGGCAGCCTGTGCCACAGCCCCACAACTCTGCCAGGGAAGAACTTTGCCCTCCCAGCTGAGCTGCCCCTGCCCTGGGGCAGCTTGAGCCCATTGCCCCTTGTTCCATCTCCTGTCCCCTGGCTGCAGAGACCCTTGCCCACCTCTCTGCACCCTCCTGGCAGGGCAGGGGAGGTGGGGAGAAGGTCTCCCCTCAGCCTCCTCTTCTCCAGGCTCAACACCCCCAGCTCCCTCAGCTGCTCCTCAGAGGATTTGCCCTCCAGCCCCTTCCCCAGCCTGGTTGCCCTTCTCTGGAGTCACTCCAGGACCCCCATGTCCTTCTGATGGTGAGGAGCCCAGAACTGGACCCAGCACTGGAGGTGCAGCCTCCCCAGTGCTGAGCACAGGGACACAATCCCCTCCCCAGACCTACTGGCCACACTGTTTCTGACCACCGAGGCATTATCATCAGGGGGTTTGTTGTTCATCAGCTCTTGCCTGTGGGCATTACATCTCTGGAGCAGCAGAAATACCCAATGGGACTTGATGCTGGGGACCTCACATGGAGCCAGCAAACCACACTCGAGTTAGTGGAGTCCCTCTCTCAGCGGAGGCTAATTAGCTGGTGCTCACAGGGCTGTATTATTCCCTGTAGTCAGGCTGGGTCAGGTAGCTGCATTTCCCTTTGCAGGTCTTGACAATGGTCTTGTTCACTCCTATTCAGCTTCTTCTCACACAGTCTGTAGCAGTGAGGCCACTCAGCCACGCAGGGCTGTGGTAATGGCCAGTGGTGCAGGCTTTCCAGGCCAGGCCAGATTGCCACTTGATTGCTCCTATTAAAAAGAAATGAGAAAAGCTTTTAAAAGGATGTTAAAGGGTTTTTTCTTAGGAAGTCGTGCTGTTTTTATCAGTTACCTTTTTTCCCCCTAAAATCTGGTTTGTAATTAACTGAGCACACAAAACAAGAGGATCCTACAACTGAGGGAGTTGGACAGACAGACGGAAAGATGGGATAGAACATCCATTTGTCTCTGGACAGCATTGGTTAGATGGGGATAACTGATATTATTAAAAGAGATTAAAGCCAAATAAGGTTTTATCTGGCCTTTATGACGACCTGACTTTATGAAACGAGCTGAGGAAGACACCAAGAGGTGATGTCCTCTGCTGAGGGGCCAGCCCTGGACTCAGCATCTTGTCAAGGGAGCAAGGACACCAGCTTTAGATCCACAGGAAGGACAGAGCTGAGGGATGGTGGGGTTATCATTGGCTGCATCACACAAACAGGGAAGATCATGATGGCCTTTCAGCAGGTGCCCTTTCCTGAGGGGAGAGGGTGTCACTTCTGCTGCCACTGGGAAAATGACTTAACAATTCAGAGCTGTGTTCAGCTCTGGCCGTTCTACGCTGCCTGGGTGTTAGTCATTGCTAAGGAGATTACAGAGAGGAAAGTCCTCCTGTTGTTCAGCAAAGGCACACGAGGGAAACACCATTGATGTCAGCTTGGCTCTTGCAGTGAATAATGGCTTCCTCCTTAATTGCAGCGTTGCAGACACACTGGTAGTTCTCATTTCAGAGGTTTTTAATTAAGCCAAGGCAGAAGTTAACTAATGCCAAGATGCCTGGTCCCTCCAGAGGTCCTCAGAGATGCAAAGGTGCATGGAGATTATAGTAGCCTTTTCTAAAAGTTCATGAATGGTGGTTAGTATGGAAGTAATGAGCCACCACATCTCTGGTTTAATGTGGCAAATAAATCCCTTCTCAAGGCAGCAAGCAGCGTGTATGGATGGGTCTATTCATTAAGATGTGGGGCTGTTGGAGAGGGGTCAGAGGAGCCACGGAGATGCTCAGAGGGCTGGAGCAGCTCCCCTCTGGAGAGAGGCTGAGGGAGCTGGGCTGGGTCAGCCTGGAGAAGAGAAGGCTGTGGGGGGACCTCATTGCAGCCTGCCAGTCCCTGAAGGGAGCAGAGGAACAGGAGGGGAATCAGCTTGTTCAAGGGCAGAGACTGGCAGGACAAGGGGGCTGGAGTGAAGCTGGAGGAGGGAAGGGTGAGAGGAGAGATTGGGGGGAAGTTCTTTGCAGAGAGAGTGGTGAGGGGCTGTCAGTGTGAGGGTTCAGTCAGAGAGAGTGGTGAGGGGCTGTCAGTGTGAGGGTTCAGTCTTGCAGAGGGCAGATAGAGGTGCCCATTTGCTTTGATTTTGTTCAGTTTTGTCCCAAAATTAGAGAAGCCCCCCCCCCCGAAACACAGGGGTTTGAACCGGTGTGCAGAGCTGCTTAATAAAATCAACGATTGATTTTTTTGGGGAGGACATGATGGGGGCTCGTGCTGCCAACAGTGCTGACTCTGTTCACCTTTCTTTCCTGCAGACAAGCAGAACGATGTGGAGATTCCTTCTCCCACCCAGAAGGACAGAGAGAAGAAGAAAAAGCAGCAGCTCATGACGCAGATCAGCGGGGTGAAGAAATTAATGCACAGCTCGAGCTTAAATAACACCAGCATTTCCAGGTTTGGTGTGAAGACAGAAAAGGAAGACCATCTGGCCAAGGTAGGATGGATTCTTGCAGTTCTGGAAGAATCTCTGATCTGGAAGCCAGGGATGAGCTGCCCCCATCCCCCTTGTGAAAGCAGAATTGGTACCCGTGAAGTGGCGTGGCTGTTACAGACGCTTTAACTAACAGTGCCAGGCCCTAACAGTGTGTTCTGTGTCCATAAATTCCTTGGAAATATCCCTAAAATAATTTTTAAAACACAATGAAGGCTGAGGAGAGCAATCATCAAGCATAGGGATGGTTAACAACACCCTGCCCAGCAGCCTGGCTGTGGGGCTTTAGCCTCTGTCAGGGAATTTCTTCTTGCTACCTGGGAATCCCAGACTGGTCTGGGTTGGAAGGGACCTCGAGGATCAAAGAGCTCCAACCCCCTGCCACAGGCAGGGACACCAACCTCAGGCCTGGAGCTACACAAGGTTGCCCAGGGCCCCAGCCAACCTGGCCTTCAACACCCCCAGGGATGGAACACACATCACAGATAATTCCCCTGCCACCCAGAGAAGCATTGTCTCCTTGTACAAGTGCTTTGGCACCTGCCCCTCACAGTCAGTCTCTGTTCATGTACCGTGTTAAGGATGGGTGTGCAGGCACTTAATTGCCATAACGAATATGGAATTTGCATCTTTTGAAATTTTTGGAAAGTGCAGGAGACCTGACATGACTGATAAAGGCAGAGTTGTCCTGAAAACTATTTTAACTGCTCTCTCTCTCTCTCTTTGCCCTTTCAAAAGGAACTGGAAGATCTGAACAAGTGGGGTCTCAACATATTTAACGTCGCAAGATATTCGCAGAACCGGCCGCTCACCTGCATCATGTATGCCATCTTCCAGGTCTGTGAGCTTCTGCTGGAATCTGCTGCTCTTCTACAACATCCTTTCCCAGAATCCCAGAGTCACCAGCTTGGAAAAGCCCTTTAAGCCCCTGGAGTCCAACCATCCCTGTCCTGTGCTGAACCAGATCCCTGAGCACCTCATCTCCCCTCTGTTAAACACCCCCAGGGCTGGGGACTCAGCCCCCTCCCTGGGCAGCCTGTGCCACAGCCCCACAACTCTGCCAGGGAAGAACTTTGCCCTCCCAGCTGAGCTGCCCCTGCCCTGGGGCAGCTTGAGCCCATTGCCCCTTGTCCCATCTCCTGTCCCCTGGCTGCAGAGACCATCGCCCACCTCTCTGCACCCTCCTGGCAGGGCAGGGGAGGTGGGGAGAAGGTCTCCCCTCAGCCTCCTCTTCTCCAGGCTCAACACCCCCAGCTCCCTCAGCTGCTCCTCAGAGGATTTGCCCCCCAGCCCCTTCCCCAGCCTGGTTGCCCTTCTCTGGACTGGCTCCAGGACCTCCATGTCCTTCTGATGGTGAGGAGCCCAGAACTGGTCCCAGCACTGGAGGTGCAGCCTCCCCAGTGCCCAGTCCAGGGGCACAATCCCCTCCCCAGACCTACTGGCCACACAATTTCTGACACAAGCCAGGATGCCCTTGGCCTTCCTGGCCCCCTGGGCACACTGCTAGCTCATGTTCAGCCTGCAGTCACCCAACACCCCCAGGTCCTTCTCCACCTGACAGCTCTCCAGCCAGCCTCCCCAAGCCTGTAGCTCTGCAGGGGGTTTCTAGTCACCCTCTTGTTGCCTCTACAGTCGACATCCTTATTTGACACACACTCTCTGCTTGTACCATTTGTTCTACAGGAGCGAGATCTCCTGAAAACATTCAAGATCTCCTCAGACACTTTTGTCACCTACATGATGACGCTGGAAGACCACTACCACTCCGACGTGGCTTACCACAACAGCCTCCACGCTGCCGACGTGGCCCAGTCCACCCACGTGCTGCTCTCCACCCCTGCCCTGGATGTGAGTTCCCTACTTGGAGCTGAGTGCTTTGCCTTGGGTAGCCCTCCTGTTTAAAGGTGGGATGATGGCTTAAAACCACACAGGAGAGAACCCTTAAGCTGAGCCTATCACTGGTAGCGCTCAGGCTTCCAAAAAGCAGTGTGGTGCCAGGTGTTCAGAGGGCTCAGCTTGCTGCTGGGGAAATCACCACTAAGAAATCTCAGCAGCAGCTTTGCCTGTAATCCCTGTTTCATCCTAGAGTGCCCATGCTGCTTGTAGATCTTTCTTTGGAGTAAATGTCCTCAGAAAACTCATTGAAAAAGCACAGTTTATTATTTTTTGCTCTAAATTGCATTATTACAATTTTTTTTTTCTCTAAATCAGCCGTTGGGAGAGGAACCATGAAGACTTTGCTGACACATGTCTGTGTTCCTTCCTAGGCTGTCTTCACTGACCTGGAAATCCTGGCTGCGATTTTCGCAGCCGCAATCCATGACGTGGATCACCCCGGGGTCTCCAATCAATTCCTGATCAACACAAGTGAGTATTAAGACAATTACATCTTCATCCCTGAACTTGGAAGCTAATGGAAATGCCTTTTCCATTACAGTGAGGTCCTGACTTTGAGCTGCCTTGCTTTCTCAGGATGCTGGGCAGTGAACTAGCTGGTAATTAAAATGAAACTCCTAACGAATCCAGCTGTCGTAGCACAGTTTGCAAAGGGAATCTCGTGGATGTTCCCACTTGCTAACGTGTAGTAATCCCAGAATCCCCAGGTTGGAAAAGCCCTTTGTGTCCCTGGAGTCCAACCATCCCTGTCCTGTGCTAAACCAGATCCCTGAGCACCTCATCTCCCCTCTGTTAAACACCCCCAGGGCTGGGGACTCAGCCCCCTCCCTGGGCAGCCTGTGCCACAGCCCCACAGCTCTGCCAGGGAAGAACTTTGCCCTCCCAGCTGAGCTGCCCCTGCCCTGGGGCAGCTTGAACCCATTGCCCTTTGTCCCATCTCCTGTCCCCTGGCTGCAGAGACCCTTGCCCACCTCTCTGCACCCTCCTGGCAGGGCAGGGGAGGTGGGGAGAAGGTCTCCCCTCAGCCTCCTCTTCTCCAGGCTCAACACCCCCAGCTCCCTCAGCTGCTCCTCAGAGGATTTGCCCTCCAGCCCCTTCCCCAGCCTGGTTGCCCTTCTCTGGACTCGCTCCAGGCCCTCCATGTCCTTCTGATGGTGAGGAGCCCAGAACTGGACCCAGCACTCGAGGTGCAGCCTCCCCAGTGCCCAGCACAGGGGCACAATCCCCTCCCCAGACCTACTGGCCACACTGTGTCTGACACAAGTCAGGATGCCGTTGGTCTTCCTGGCCACCCAGGCACACTGCTGACTCAGACTAATTCTTCCATTGAGATCAGCAACGCTGTTGCTCTTGACAGTGACAAAGCCAAATGTTGCAGTTCCAATTCCTTTCTCCAACAGAGGGTGAGGGAGCCCTGGGACAGGCTGCCCAGGGGGTGTGGAGTCTCCTTCTCTGGAGAGATTCCAGTCCTGTCTGGACACCGACCTGTGTGCCCTGTCCTAGGGACCCTGCTTTGGCAGGGGGTTGCACCCCATGGGCTCTGGAAGACCTTTCCAACCTCTACAGCTCTGTGACTCTGTGATTCCAATACCCAGGAGAAGGGTTTGCTGTTTGAAATCCCACCATTCACGTGCTGGAGTCATGTATCTCTGTTGCTTTGCTAGATTCTGAGCTAGCCCTGATGTACAATGATGAATCCGTCTTGGAGAACCATCACCTGGCTGTGGGTTTCAAACTGCTTCAAGAGGAGCACTGTGACATCTTCCAGAACCTCACCAAGAAACAGCGCCAGACGCTCAGGAAGATGGTGATCGACATGGTAGGCACTAAGCATGCACAGCTCCTCTTCTTAACCCAAAAACCCCTGGCTTCCTTCCATGTTTGCCCATACTGAGATCTTATTTTCACTTCTCTAAAGGTGTTGGCAACAGATATGTCCAAGCATATGAGTCTGTTGGCTGATCTGAAGACTATGGTGGAAACTAAGAAGGTGACCAGCTCAGGAGTCCTCCTCCTGGACAACTACACAGACAGAATACAGGTATGTCTGCCAGGCTCCCTGGGTCTTATCCAGGACTGAAGAACCATGCTCCTGCTTTTGCTGTGGCTTTTAAACACACCACATATAGAAGCTGCTGACCTCAGTGCTCAGCAATCATCTCTCTGCACCACAAAGAGGTACAGGGTGGTCCTGTGCCTTTCAGGTGAAGGGGATGGGAATGCAAAAACACAAATGTTCCCCTGAAGTGAATCATTAAAGCTGAATTTTTTGAGGGCTCCTGAATTTCCTTGCTGCTTTCTCCTGCTGAAAGAGTGTAGAAGGTTGCTGCAGCATTGCAAGATCACAAGAACCCAGTTTGTAGCTCCATAGCCACACTGGCTCTCATGTGGAGCTGAAAGTAGCGACGTGCAGTTGGTTCCCTATATGATCTAATCCTTGGTTTATGGAAACGACAGGGCAGGACTGGAGCAGGGTAATTGGAAGGATAAGATCCATCCTGACCTTCTCTCTGCTTCCATAACCAATTTCTTATGACAGACCCCTGGGAAAGCTCTCCTTACACTTTTATTTGAGACCATACAGCGTTAAAGTGGGTCACTCCCTTACCATCTAAATCCTCATGGCCCCAGTTACTCAGGCACAGGGGGGAGGTTGGTGTAGATGGATGTTACTCATTTAGAAAAGCAGGAGTGTTTAACCAGCAGAGGGGTGGCAGCAGGGACAAGGAGGGGATTGTCCCTCTCTGCCCTGGGGAGGCCCCAGCTGGATCCTGTGTCCAGAGCTGGGCCCCAGGACAAGAAAGATGTGGGGCTGTTGGAGAGGGGTCAGAGGAGCCACGGAGATGCTCAGAGGGCTGGAGCAGCTCCCCTCTGGAGAGAGGCTGAGGGAGCTGGGCTGGGTCAGCCTGGAGAAGAGAAGGCTGTGGGGGGACCTCACTGCAGCCTGCCAGTGCCTGAAGGGAGCAGAGGAACAGGAGGGGAATCAGCTTGTTCAAGGGCAGAGACTGGCAGGACAAGGGGGATGGAGTGAAGCTGGAGGAGGGAAGGGTGAGAGGAGAGATTGGGGGGAAGTTCTGTGCAGAGAGAGTGGTGAGGGGCTGGAAGGGGCTGCCCAGAGAGGGGGTGGGTGCCCCGTGTCTGGGGGTGTTCAAGGCCAGGTTGGCTGGGGCCCTGGGCAACCTTGTGTAGCTCCAGGCCTGAGGTTGGTGTCCCTGCCTGTGGCAGGGGGTTGGAGCTCTGTGACCCTTGGGGTCCCTCCCAACCCAGACCAGTCTGGGATTCTATGAACCATCTGAAATACAGGATTTCCAATGGTGGGAAGCCCCTGTGTTCAAAACCAAACCTGTGTGATGTAACAAGCATCACCACAGCGGCTCCCCTGTGAGAGGACTGACTTGTCCAAAAAACACAGAGCACTTTTCCTTCTGAGGTGGATGGTAGCAGCTGGTCTCATACACATAATATGTCTTGGTTGCGTAACCAAAGAGCCTCGTGGTTAAATGTTCAGAGTGAAGGGAGCAGATGCAGCTTGAAACCACCCTCTTTCTTCCTTCCCCCTTTGATTTAACGAGCTTTCTGCTGAATGTAACTGCAGGTTCTCCGAAACATGGTGCACTGTGCAGACCTGAGCAACCCCACCAAGTCTCTGGAGCTGTACCGGCAGTGGACAGACAGGATCATGGAGGAGTTCTTCCAGCAGGGAGACAAGGAGCGGGAGAGAGGGATGGAAATCAGTCCCATGTGTGACAAGCACACAGCCTCGGTGGAAAAATCACAGGTAATTGGCCATGAGCTGCAGTTTCTGTGCTGCCCAAGCTTGTATTTGTAAAGCAGAGACAAAACTCATCTGCTTCCTCTAGTGCAATTAGGCAAACGGCCAGCCGCTCAGAGGGTTGGTTCTGATCCACCCTGACATCCAGCTGTGCCTGCAGCTCATTGAGAGTGGCTGCTCTCTGAGTCTGAGGCTGCTCAGACTCCTTGATGTACCCCATGGCATCTCCTCATTTCCAAACAAGTGTTCATCTTGCCCTGTTTGTGTCCCAGTTTCCAGAGTGAGCCAGTTTCCCTCTGCTCCCCAGGCTTGAAAAGCACGATTCTGATCTGCCCTTCCTTCTGCCAGGTCTCCTCTGCCTTCACAGCCTCCTCAGTTAGCACCTCCTCAGCCCACTGACACTGCACCCCGTGTTAGACCTTCATAGCAATGCCAGCTCCTTTTTGACTGCAGGGTTAGGAGCTTCATCCCACTTCAGGAGACTGGAAAAGCCTGGATGTCAGTCAGCATCCAGCCTCATGGAGATCAGTTCTGTGGTGCCAGCAGGTCACAGGAGGGGATCCTCCCCCTCTGCTCTGCCCTGCTCAGGCCCCACCTGGAGTGTTGTGTCCAGTGCTGGGCTTCCTGGGATAAAAAGGACAGGGATCTCCTGGAGAGAGTCCAGAGGAGGCTGAGGAGATGCTGAAGGGCCTGGAGCATCTCCCCTGTGAGGAAAGGCTGAGAGAGCTGGGGCTGTTCAGCCTGGAGAGAAGCAGCCTGAGAGGGGATCTGATCAGTGGTTATCAATAGCTGAAGGGTGGGACACAGGGGGCCATGGGCAGCCTCTTCTCAGTGTCTGTGGGGACAGGACAAGGGGCCATGACCTCAAGTTGGAGCACAGGGAGTTCCCCCTCAATGTGGGGAAGTACTTCTTCCCAGTGAGGGTGAGGGAGCCCTGGGACAGGCTGCCCAGGGGGTGTGGAGTCTCCTCTGGAGAGATTCCAGACACCGACCTGTGTGCCCTGTCCTAGGGACCCTGCTTTGGCAGGGGGTTGCACCCCATGGGCTCTGGGGGTCCCTTCCCACCCCTGTGATTCTATGATTCTATGATCTGGCTAGTTCTGGTGGAGCTGCTGCGTGCTGGATGAACCCAAAGGAACAGTTAGTTATGTCAATACAAACCTTAAAAGGAGCTGGCTATGTCTTTTTTTTTTTCCTTTGGAGATGAACTGGCTCATCCCCAGTTCCAATTCGTAGCTGAAACGGCTCCAGGGTCAGAGTCAGGGCTGCAGAATTCCACCCAATCAGTCTGTAACGAAGCAGCCGGTAATTTCCATTCGCCCAAACATGTTCCGAGCTCCATAGCCTGGTGTCTTGGTGGTTGTTTTTAAATGACTCCAGCAAGTCATCATCAAGGTTTTTCAGCTTGAATAAGTAACAAAATTGACAATAATTATTTCCAAATGTCCTCTTGGGCTAAGCCAAGGGCTTTCAAAGCTACACACTCAGCCACACAGTGATTTTTTGTTGGAAAAATCTCTTACTGGTTAACCTAACAAGAAGTGAATCCTCTGGCCAGAGAACATCCATGTACTCTGCGTGTGACCTCTAATTAATTTTTCAGCTCATGTTGCAGAGCTTCCAAAGCAGCATTTTTTTGCTGGGCAGAAAGAGCAGGATTCACATGGAATTCCTGCTGCTGAAATCCCAACCGGCGGCAGGGGAGAAAGGGGAGGTGGCATGGCTGTTCTGGAGGGGAACAAGGAATCACAGAATCACAGGGGTTGGAAGGGCCCTCCAGAGCCCATCAAATCCAATCCCCTGCCAAAGCAGGGTCCCTAGGACAGGGCACACAGGTCGGTGTCCAGACAGGGCTGGAATCTCTCCAGAGAAGGAGACTCCACACCCCCTGGGCAGCCTGTCCCAGGGCTCCCTCACCCTCACTGGGAAGAAGTTCTTCCCCACATTGGGGGGGAACTCCCTGTGCTCCAACTTGAGGCCATGACCCCTTGTCCTGTCCCCACAGACACTGAGAAGAGGCTGCCCATGGCCCCCTGTGTCCCAAAAGGAAACTGGTTGGGAAGCAGTACACTCTAGATGTCACCTCTTTACATCAGAGAATCACAGAATCACAGAGCTGTAGGGGTGGGAAGGGCCTCCAGAGCCCATGGGGTGCAACCCCCTGCCAAAGCAGGGTCCCTAGGACAGGGCACACAGGTCGGTGTCCAGATGGGGCTGGAATCTCTCCAGAGAAGGAGACTCCACACCCCCTGGGCAGCCTGTCCCAGGGCTCCCTCACCCTTTCTGTGAAGAAGTTAACATCAAGGGGTTTTTAAGATCAGCACTCAGCCACCTGGCCAGCTGTTCCTTGAAGGACAGTGGGGTTTGATGTTGCTGATCTCCATCCATTGGTGCCACACAGCCACCCTGGAGCAGTTTGGGTGGCTCTGAAGCCATCAGCTAAGCCACACAGACAGATATTTCCCCCACACACACTTTAAAAACTGCTCCGGAACATGTTGCTGCAGGAAATTTTCATCACCTTTTTGTTTGAGCTGCCTCACCAGTATGTTACAATTGAATGTTAATGGTTCTATTGACATCCTGTTGTGTCTGGAGGAGCCATGTGTGATTTCCAAAGCAAACATCTGCGCCTTGAATCTGGCCCCTCCGAGAGCCATTTTCCTGCTGCTCAGCAATGCTGTCCAGCAGAGAGAGGAGACAAGTCCCACCTTCTGCCAAGAGGGAAGAATTTCAATCCTCTTTATGGCCATTCAGTTTTCTCCATCCTGGACGTACGTCCTCTTAGTCAGACAATTGAAAAAGGACTCAGCTCAGAGGCTTACGCGCCGACCGGTGGAAGGACTGAGGGACTCAGCCAGAACCCTCACTGTTTCCACCGCTGGCACATTGCTCTGTGGCAGTCAGGAGACCGTGCTCTGTCCCCCTTGGTGCTGGAGGAATCCTTCTTGGGATGAGCTGACCTCCTTTTGGCTCGCTTTCCACACACAAAAGGAAAGGGAATCTCTACCAGAGCCAGCTCCGTGGAGAAACACGGCGGCTGCATTGGCAGGGTAGAGGGACAATGCTGCAGTGTTTAAAGATGCTGTTCAGGATAGGTACAAGCTGCACATGGCAGTAAAATACACCTAAAGGGCAGGCTTCAGTCTGTGAAAGCAGTGATATGTGGTGTTAGGATGGCTGGTTGCCCTGGGAGCTCTGGTGATTCCTCAGCCGTACCCCGGGGTAAGGGCAGCGTTGCCTTATGTGCACCGGCCCTGTCCGCTGCTGCCTGGGACTGCTGCTGGAGACACAGCAAACTCTCAAGGCTTAGGTCAAGGCTGTGTCATCTAAAATGCCTCTCTGCAGCTGGCAGGAGGCTGCTGCTGGTGGGATGTTGTGTCTTCAAAGTGATGGCTTACCCCTGACTTGGGCAGGGCAGGGCTGAGCTGCTGGTTGGGGACAGGCAAAATCACACATACAGCCAGGGATCACAGACTCATAGGGGTTGGAAGGGCCCTCCAGAGCCCATCAAATCCACCTCCCTGCCAAAGCAGGGTCCCTAGGACAGGGCACACAGGTCGGTGTCCAAACGGGGCTGGAATCTCTCCAGAGAAGGAGACTCCACACCCCCTGGGCAGCCTGTCCCAGGGCTCCCTCACCCTCACTGGGAAGAAGTTCTTCCCCACATTGGGGGGGAACTCCCTGTGCTCCAGCTTGAGGCCATGGCCCCTTGTCCTTTCCCCACAGACACTGAGAAGAGGCTGCCCATGGCCCCCTGGGTCCCACCCTTCAGATACTGATAAACATTGGGGCTGGCAGCTCCATCACTGTCGCTGAGTTTCCTCGTGCCTCTTGCTTTCCCTTGAACTTTTGCCTCAGGTTTGATTCTGGAGGAGATGTCGAGCTTATTCCATCGTTGTAGGTGCAGCTTTGGGTATCAAAGGATTATGCCTGCCTGGGGGCTTGCTCTGGGGTGGGAATTTCTCTCCTATCATCGATGTGTCGAATGCCTTTGAACCTTTTATCTGCCTGTCTGTTCCTAGCTGTTCCCTAAAAGTGTGTGTCCCTGTGTTTTACAGGTGGGATTCATCGACTACATCGTCCATCCACTCTGGGAGACGTGGGCTGACCTGGTGCAGCCTGATGCCCAGGACATCCTGGACACACTGGAGGACAACAGGAACTGGTACCAGAGCATGATACCTCAGAGCCCATCTCCTCCACTGGAGGAACGGGGCAGGGACTGCCAGAACCTGATGGAGAAGTTCCAGTTCGAACTGACACTGGAAGAGGAGGATTCAGATGGGCCAGAGAAGGACAGCGAGAGCATCGGCTACTTCAGCAGTACAAAGACACTCTGTGTGGCTGACCCAGGGGAGGAGGATTCCCAGAGGGAGGCAAACATAGAAATTGTGACAGAAGATACATCTCCTGTTGACACATAATGTCCTGCCCCTGTGTGAGTGGATTTCCAACGCTTCATGAGCATGCAAGCAGTCTCACGGACTCGCCTGCAGCCGGGGTCTGAGGCCTGTGTCTGACATGGGCTGAAAGATCTTCCCAGCTACTTGAGATTGGAGTCAGGGTTAAAGAGCGTGTAGTTGAATGATTGCTCAGGAAATTAACGGATGTTTTACCTTGTGCTTTTAAAAGCCTTGTCAGCTAAGAGCATCGTGTGGTCCTGGAGCTGGCTTGGGTCGTGACTGAAGAGTAAATGACACAAAACTGAGAGATTTTATACTGTTAGTTTTGGAATTTATACCAGTTAGACTGATAGAAACTACTGATTAACAACTCTCCATAGAAACCTGTCCACCTGACCACCTGTCTGCAGACCTGTGTGCCTTCTTTGTAAACACTCTCATGTCTTTTCAAGAGTCTATGAATTAAGCCCGCGGAGTTGGGTGTACCGAGCGACGCAGAGCGCTTGGGAATTGATACCTTTTTGATTCTTCCTGTTACAAGAAGCAGTCTTCCTTTTTTTCCATGGGCAATACCTGTCACTTTATTGCAGTTAATCACTTTTACAGACTCAATTAGAAGGGAGAAACCCCTCTTGGTTTTTGCATTGCTGCACCTTTAAATCGTCTTCTTAATTACCCCAGGCGACCCCCTCGGAAGCCACTTCACGCTGTCTCTCTGCCCCCTTGCTCAGAGTTCATGTTGTTTCCTCCTCCACTCTGTGGGGTTGGATGTCTCTCCTACCCAGGACAGAGGGTAGCTTGTTTCACACGCATCCTCCCTCTGCTCAGTGAAAGTTGCACGCTCGGATCTTTGTGTTTCTCTCGCCTCTTCGTTCACCTTTCCTCAGTCTAGGTCCCACCTCCTGCACTGCCTTGAGCTCTAACACCTCCATTACTGTTTATAACAGTGTATTTATTACGTAATGTACATACTGTAATGTTTTGTAAGTTATTAATTTATATGGATTAACGTCGCCCGTCGGCGGCGATGTTAATTGTGGAGAAAACTCGGGATAAGAGTTGCCTTTTTTTGGGGTGTTTGTTTTTTTTTTTTTCCTTGTAACCTTTTGTATTGCATAAAATACAAGAACCTGAACATAGCTGAGGAGACAGACGCAACCCAGGAAGGGCATTTGGGTGGCAGCTGCCCGTGGGGGCTGGGGTGGGGGGGGGTGGGGTTGGTTTTGCAGTGAGCCAGGGTTGGGATGGGGAAACCAGACCCTGGTGCAGTAGGTGAGTAGTTGGAAGTGCTGGAAACAGAGATTGGGGAGGGGGTGAGGGGTGGAACTGGTAAAAACACACAGAAAAAGAAACCCCCCCATGAACGGGCCGGCTTTTAAATGTCACTTTCCAATTTCTGAACAACCCAATGTGAATTTCTCTGAGAAAAAAAAAAACAACCACAAAAAAGAAACAAAAAAACCAAATGTGAACTGATGTAATAATTGTGCTGTGAAACTTCTTCGGGCAAAGCTTGTCCGGCATCGTGAGCGGTGTCAATCTCAGTCTGTAAAATAACCTTTCAAGCTTTCTGGTCCAACTTGTGACTAACTAGTTAACAAGAATAGCACAGTTGTGCATGATCAATGGGTTTGTGTGTCTGTTGAACACTGCGTTGTTCCAGGTGGTTATTTTATTGTTCCCAAAAGTTTCACACGATGTATGTTATAGTATTATATATTGTGTTCAGATGCATTCTTAAAGAGATTTTTATATGAAGTGAATAAATGAAAGCATGACCCTGCCTGTGGCTCTTTGTGCCTCTTCTTGTAACAGGTTGGTGATGGGTGCGATCCTGGCTGCAGGAGATGGTGTGTGGGGTGCAGCGGGGTGCCCTAAACCTGAACCTCCTGTGGCTGAAACCCATCAGCCAGGCAGAGTTGGGAAGAGAAGGGATTCTGCAGCCAGAGGAGTCGGGCGCTCGCTCTGTTGTGCTGGCCACAGGACCTTCACCTTCCTGAGCGGCAGCCGGGCCGGTGGCAGCGGCGACAGGAAGGCGGTGCAGACAGGAAGGCGATGGCCATGGCCGGCAGCGCGGCCCTCGCCCGACGCGGGGCGGCACCGGGGGCCAGCTCGACGGCTGCTTTCATGTCCTGGCCTGACCCAAACCAACAGACATTCCAGGAGGAAAAACATCCTGCTGTTGGGCAGCATGGGGTGAGGGGATGGTGGGCACCCACAGCCCTCCCTGGGGTGTTTTGCAGGGTTTTAAGTGCTGCTGCCCATGTCCCTGTTCCAGCACATGCATCCCTACACACCGTTCACATCCGCCTTTGCTGTGGTGCCTGTGTCCAGCCATGCCCAGTGCTGTGCCCGGCGCTGTGCCAGCGGCTCCCGGGGATACACAAAGATGGAAATGGGGCTGGGAAACCACCCACAGCTGTGGCAGGAGAAAGCAGTCACCTGGGACCAGCAGGGAAGAGCCCAAGTGAACCAGCAGCCCCCAGCCAGCAGATGAGTCAGGAGGAGGCATGGTGCCCCGCTGCTTTGCAGCCCCCTCCCCTTGCCTGTGCTCCCCCCTTCCTCCATCAGCCTTCACTGGCATTATTCCTTCCCTTCCCAATGACCTAGTTCTGCCAGGCAGCGGCTGCATGGCGAATACGCGCAGACGCGGTGGCCTGGCTCTGGCGCTGAGATAACACCCTCCTCTCACTTCTGCTCAGCTGCAGCAGAGGATGCTCTGACAGCAGCTGTGCTGCAAAACTAACCCAAATCCCCCCCCCCGTTCCCCTTCCATGTTTGGGGTGGGAAATCCCAGTTCAGGTGTGGGGTGGATTGCCAGCGTGGTTTTCCTCCTCTCCTTGGGGGACAAGGAAGAATCTTGGCTCTGTTTTACTGTCATCACCTCCGAAACCCCTGCTGGCCCCCAGCACCCCGTGGGCTTTGCATGGTTTCCTTCAGCATCGGAAGCACGTTGGTGTGCAGGCAGTGATGCAGTGCCTCCTCCTCACTCGTTAGCAGCCTGGATGGATGGCGCTGGTGGGTGCCACCCCCCTATCCCCAGCTGTCCTCCTGCCTTGCTGCCTCCAGAGACCCCCCAGCAGGTCCCACTGCACTTGCCGGTGCTGGGAATTGCTTCTGCTCAGATATTGGAAGGGGAAACAGGATGAAAAACAAAACCCACAGCAACACAGGGTGCAGAAAGTGGGTGGAGGGGCTCCCAGCTCTGGAACTGGAGCGTGCAAAAAGCTGTGCGACCCAGCGTGCAACCAGCTGAGCGACTGTCGTGCGCAGCGCAGCGTGCAACCAGAGGCTGCAGAGATGCAATGGGGGGGTTGCTGTGCAGGCTCACTGGTGCTGGGTCCAGGAGGGCCTGGGGGGGATGTGGAGGATGGCATGGGGTCAGCAGGACTGCACACGTTGTCCCCTCCTTGCTGCCCACATAGGTCACACAGTGGCCGAGTGGCAGCCGGCTTCGAGGACATATTTTCCCACTGAGGCCATGGAGCTGCGTTTTCAGGGGGGGATTTCCAGCAGCTGCAAACCGGCCCGCGGCCCTCGATCCTGGGGATGAGCCACTCTTTGCTCCGGGAGCAGAGCTGGCGCTTCCCAGCAGCATGGGGACGAGGGTCCCACGGAGCCGCCGCTGCTGCCAGGAAACTTCTGACCCGGAGGTCGGTGTTGTTAATAGAAACCATGATGCAAAGAAATAAAGGCACAGGCTGGCTCTGCTGCTTTTTCCCATGCTGCAGAGGCACTGGGCCTGCTCTCCTGGGTGTGGGGCTGGTTTTCCATGCTCTATCCCCCTCCCAGTCTGTAGGAGCTGGGGATGAGTGATGCACGCCAGCGGCTGGTCCCTGCCTCTGCCCAGGCTGCTCGTTGTGTCCTCCACCAGTGAGAAGTGTTGAGGAAATCTTGGATTTATTTCTTCTCAGGCAATGTTTTGGGAATGTGGATTTCTCCTCTGAATTACCACACACAGCAGCAACTTTGTGCCGAGCCATCGCGCTGGCGCTTGGCCTGGCTGGGATGAAGGGTTGGGGTGCCCAACACCAAATGTCAGGGCAGCTGAAGCCACAGCGATCCCTTCAAAGGGGAAAATCCCAGCAAAGCCACCTCCAGGAACATGCTTTTATTGCAGGGGGGTGCTCGGTGCCTGGGTGCTTCAGCTCAAATTTTACCCCTCAAGGTTCTCTCCACACGGGCCTGAGCACCCTGGGGGGCCACAGTCCCACGTCCCTCCACACCAGCCAGCATGATGGAGCTTATCATAGAATCATAGAATGGCATGGGTTGGAAGGGACCCCAAGGGTCACAGAGCTCCAACCCCCTGCCACAGGCAGGGACACCAACCTCAGGCCTGGAGCTACACAAGGTTGCCCAGGGCCCCAGCCAACCTGGCCTTGAACACCCCCAGACACGGGGCACCCACCCCCCTATCTGGGCAGCCCCTTCCAGCCCCTCACCACTCTCTCTGTAAAAAACTTCCCCCTAATATCTCCTCTAACTCTTCCCTCCTCCAGCTTCACTCCAGCCCCCTTGTCCTGCCAGTCTCTGCCCTTGAACAAGCTGATTCCCCTCCTGTTCCTCTGCTCCCTTCAGGGACTGGCAGGCTGCAATGAGGTCCCCCCACAGCCTTCTCTTCTCCAGGCTGACCCAGCCCAGCTCCCTCAGCCTCTCTCCAGAGGGGAGCTGCTCCAGCCCTCTGAGCATCTCCGTGGCTCCTCTGACCCCTCTCCAACAGCCCCACATCTTTCTTGTGTTGGGGGCGCAGCTCTGGACACAGGATCCAGCTGGGGCCTCCCCAGGGCAGAGTATAACCCAGCTGAAAGGATTTGCAGGGTGCTGGGAGCAGTTGCTGAGGACATGCAGGCCCAGCTGGCTTAGGCTTCCCCAAAATGTCTGACAGGTGAAGGAAAAAGCAACGAAACCCTGAAGCACCGACAGTTTTGCAGTCACAAACAGGAAGGAGTTGGGGGCTGGCGCACAAAGCACAGATTTTATCGAGCCTGTGGTGCTGGAACGGAACCTGAGGGCTCACAGCACCAGTAACCTCTGTGTGAAGTGGAGCTGGGTCTCCCAGTCCAGCAGTGGAGATGCTGGCTGGGATCCCCGTGCTGGGCGGGAAGGCCGGGGCAGGCTGCGGCCTAGCTGCTGCGAGATATGTCGCCTGGGATGTGATGATTTAAGATGTGTTCATGTGTTTTAACTCTCCCAGGCCTCCCTTTCAGAGATGTCTGGTTAAGCAGCCCTGGGCTTTCCTGTAGATTGAGTGCTCGGGGGGGGGGCGAGAGCAAGCGGCGACACGAGGAGCTGCTCGTGTCAGCCCAAGGGCTGCTGCCCCCAAGAGCTCCCATCCCCAGGGACTCACATCTCCACAGACTCCCATCCCCAGGGGCTCCCCCATCCCTGCCATGGGGTGCACCCCACTGCAGGGGCAGAACGGGCTCTGCAGCCCCCTCTTACTCCCCAGAGCAGCTTCCCCTGGGGCACCTGTCAGTGTTTTGGGGTTCCACACCAGTGGGAGCGCTCGGGCTGGCATTGTGCACTGCTGGTGTGGTTACACGTGAGGGGCCAAACACTGCCTTTGCTCACAGTGGCTGGATGGGCTGTGCTTCACCTCCCAGCACGCAGTTTGGCACCATCTGGGGGGCTGTAAGGGTGCTGGGGAGGAGCTGACCCCTGGGGAACAGTGGGACCAGCCTGGGGACATCTTCATCCCCACAGGAAGCTTCGCATTGGATCCTACATGGTGTCCCTGGCTCCCTGGGGGGGTCCCCTTACCCCCCATTGCTGGGGCTTGAAGCAGCTTCAGATGGGCCAGGCAGAGGATTTGGGTTACACAGGACAGTTTGGGGTTGGTTCTCCCTTTGCCACCCTCCTGCTGAGCTGCCTGGGGCAGCTGCAAGCGGCCCCACTCCTGGCATCACCATCTGCTTTGGGGTGCACCGTGCTGTGGTTTGGGGTGCAGGGTGCCACATCAGGGGCATCATGCTGCATTTTGGGGCTGCCACGCTGACCGGAGGAGGGGATGAGTGCCACAGCACAGGCAGATTTCAGTCTGTGACGAAGGCAGGAGCAGGTAGCAGTCCCCAGGGAGCGGGGCTCCCACAGGTGGGGCTCAGCCTGTTGCAGCAACTGCTGCCAGCCCCATCCTGCCTGTGCACGGCTGCCTGCACAGCCCCATCCTGCCTGCACAGCTCCATCCTGCCTGCACAGCTCCATCCTGCCTGCACAGCCCCATCCTGCCTGCACAGCTCCATCCTGCCTGCACAGCCCCATCCTGCCTGCACAGCTCCATCCTGCCTGCACATGGCTCACTGCACACCCCCATCCTGCCTGCACAGCCCCATCCTGCCTGCACAGCTCCATCCTGCCTGCACAGCCCCATCCTGCCTGCACAACTCCATCCTGCCTGCTCAGCTCCATCGTACCTGCACAGCTCTGTCCTGCTGCACTGCCCCATCCAGCCTGCACAGCCCCATCCTGCCTGCACAGCTCCATCCAGCCTGCACAGCCCCATCCTGCCTGCACAGCTCCATCCTGCCTGCACAGCCCCATCCTGCCTGCACAGCTCCATCCTGCCTGCACAGCTCCATCGTACCTGCACAGCTCCATCCTGCCTGCACAGCTCTGTCCTGCCTGCACATGGCTCCCTGCACAGCCCCATCCTGCCTGCACAGCTCCATCCTGCCTGCACGGCTCAATCCTGCTGCACTGCTCCATCCAGCCTGCACAGCTCCATCGTACCTGCACAGCTCCATCCTGCTGCACTGCTCCATCCTGCTGCACAGCCCCATCCTGCCTGCACAGCTCCATCCTGCGTGCACTGCTCCATCCTGCTGCACTGCTCCATCCTGCCTGCACAGCTCCATCCTGCTGCACTGCTCCATCCTGCGTGCACAGCCCCATCCTGCCTGCACAGCCCCATCCTGCCTGCACAGCTCCATCCTGCCTGCACAGCTCCATCGTACCTGCACAGCTCCATCCTGCCTGCACAGCTCTGTCCTGCCTGCACATGGCTCCCTCCACAGCCCCATCCTGCCTGCACAGCTCCATCCTGCCTGCACAGCTGCACAGCTCCATCTGCCGAGGCCCCAGACCGCTGCAGAGCGCCGCAGGCCTGAGCACAGCCGGGATGCGCTCAGCAGGGATGGCCGCTGCGAGGGACACAGCCCGGACAGACACACAGCTGGAGCCCCCACAGCCGGAGGGACCCCTGGCTGGAGTGCTTCATGGCAGGGCCCCACACAGCTGGAGAGATGCCCAGCTGCGCTCCCACACAGCCAGGGCCACGCACAGCTGGAGCAGCACCGATGGAACCGTGTACTGCTGTGGGGTGCACAGCTGGAGCCCCCACAGCTAGAGCCCCCACAGCTAGGGCCCCTACAGCTGGAACCCCCACATCTGGAGCCCCCACAGCTGGAGCCCCACAGAGCTGGAGCCCCCACAGAGCTGGAATCCCTACAACTGGAGCAGTGCTGATGGAACCGTGTACTGCTGTGGGGTGCACAGCTGGTGCCCCCACAGCTGGAACACCCACAGCTGGAGCCCCCACAGATGGAAGCCCCACATCTGGAACCCCCACAGCTGGAGCAGCACTGATGGAACCGTGTACTGCTGTGGGGTGCACAGCTGGAACCCCCACAGCTGGAACCCCCAGAGCTGGAACCCCCACGGCTGGATGCAGCGACTCTGGCCCTTTGGGGATGCCTCTCCCAGCCTTTCCTGAGGCATTGCACTGATGTTTCCCACCATGAGCCCCCTGCCCTCTTCCCCCCACACACACACCCCCCAGCATCACTACCTCCTGCAGCTGGGGGTTTAGCTTTCGCTGTGCTGATGCCCACACCCAAACAGACCCTTTGGACCCATCTCCCAGCCACAGCCCAGCTCCTTTACCTCCCACCTCCCGTTCCTGCCACAGAACACACCCTGCCTGCATCCCCCCCCCTTCTCATTGGGTCACACCACAGGGCTATAGCAGAGGAACCTGTAGTTTTGGGGGTGGGAGAGGATGAACTTTTCCTCCCTGGAAACACGGGCCATGCAGTGGGACACCCTCATGCGAAGCACATCTATGGGTAGCTCCAACAAGTATGACATGACACTGTGTCAGAGGCTGGGGGGATGAGGTTTGGGGGGGGACACACATGTGGTTGGCATCCAGTTGCTGTCAAGGAGGAGGGTGGGTTTGCTCCCACCTGGTCAAGGCAGTTGGGTTTTTAAATGTCAAGCCATCGCTCCTAGAGAGGAAAAACCTCCCTGAAATCAGCCCCAGGGGCTGCCAGGGCTGCGCTCCCCCAGCACTGTGGGGAGAAAAGCCCCCCCAAAGCCAGCTGCTGGAGCAGAACCTGGGTGCTGGGCAGCATGTTCTGGGCTCCTCAGCTGTTACTTTGCTATGGGCCACCCTGCTCTCATACTTGGAATTATCCCTCCCCCCTTGCTAATTGATGCTCTAATTAAGGTAAGGCTTGAACCATGGGGAAGAGGGGAGCTGCTGCTTTTACTTATGCTGAGGTCTGAGGAGGGAACAGTGTCCAAACACTGGGAGCTCCTGAGGAACACCCGTGGCCAACGTGGTTCCAACCAGGGTTACTGTACCATGGGCAGCTGTTTCCCCCCCCCTCCCTGTGCTGCTGAGCCCCCCCTTCACCCTGGGCCCCCAAGGAAAACCACTCCCCTTTGGGCAGAATGGGATGGAGCTGTATTTTGGGGGCACACGATGGGGATACCCACTGCTACACAGGCAGTGGGGTGCCCCCAGCCTGGCCAGGTCCTGGCAGTGGGGTGCAGTGGTGCCCCCCTGCCTGGGGGCACATGGAGAAGCCCATTCCCACCCCAGGAGCAGCATGCTGGAGCCTGAAGCCCTCAGTGATCAAACCCCAAACAGGCTCAGTAACACTCCAGACACGCTGTGGGGTGTGAAGTGGGGGCACCTGGGGGGTGCAGGGGCTTTTTCTGTGCTCCCAACTGCCCAAATTTCAAGAAAGCAATCAATATCCCCCTTGCCAACACCCTTCTTGGGTGGTGTGGGGTTTGTCCCTCCCAGTGGTGACAGCCTGGGTGGGGGTGGGGCTGTGAAGACCCCAGGGGAGGGGGCTCAGAGCCCCAACCCCCCTGTGCACCCCCCCAGCTGCACCTCGTCCCCATCAGGTGGGGTGTGAAGCCTGAATCAGGTGCTGGGTAGGTGATGGACCCGATGGGTTATTTAGCCCCTAATTAGCAGGGGCTGGGCTTGGAGAGGCTCCTGTTGCAGGGGGGAGTGCTGGGAGGAAGAGGAGGGAGCAGATGAAGGTGAGCTGTGGTGTGGTGCATACAGAGGGTGTCCTTTCATCCCCCGTAGCTGGGTGGGTTTGGGTTGCTGCTCTCCCTCTCCCCCCAGTAGTGCTGGTTTGGGGGGGGGGGGGATCCCTTTGTGGTCTCAGCTGTGCAAGCAGCAGCTCATGGGGTATGGGGAGGGGGGTCTCATCCTGCCCTTGTGCCCAGGGGTGCAGCCTCCTTACCTGTCCTGAGCCTTTGGGGACACCTGAAAACATGTGAGGGTGTGTGGCTCTGTGTGCCTGGCATCCTGCTGGCTCCCAGTGATGGAGGCCACTGGTCCCATGAGGTGCTGTGCTTGGTTTTGGGGGGACCAGTGGCTGTTTCCAGCCATGCTGTGGCTGTGATTTGAGGGGGGGGAGGGGTTGGACCGAGGCTGGTTTGGGGCTGTGTGGGGTGCTGCTGTGCTGGTTCTTAGCCCAGGCTGGGTGCTTTGTGGTGCTTGGCAGGGTGTGTTGTGGGGTGCTCCTGAGGGGGAGCAATGCTGTTGTGTGCCCCCCCCCAGGCTGTTTCCTTGGGGTAAGGCAAGAGGAGAGTGGGGCACACTGGGTCTCTCTCTATGTTCCCCCAAAGCCTGTTTCCACCCCACCTTGCTCCCCTGCCTCTGTGATGGAGCATCCCCAAAGGGCTGAGGCTCTGTGGGTGAGGGCCTGGCTCCCATGTCTCCACTGGGAACACAAGCTGGGATGGAAAGGGCCCAGCAGCCCTTTGTGCATGGGAAACCCAGCATGAATAGAGCAAAAAACTAATAGAGCAGAAGGTAACAGGCTTTATTGTGGAGTGAGGAGCAGCTGTGTCCTCAAAGGGGCCTGGGGACATGGTGCGGGTGCTGCTCCTCTCCCCCCTCCAGCCCTGGCCAGGCATCCTGGGGTGACAGTGGGCAGGAAGGGGTGAGCTGGGGGCTGGCTGGGCTTGCTCCTACGAGCTCCTTGTGTTGCCCACAGTGAGGGACCACCGGTGGCTGCACAAGGCTCTGGCTGTGTGAAACGTGGGGTGCAGCCTCTTGGGGTTCAGCTCTATCCACAGGCAGCCACATGTGGGGTGGCTGATGCTCAGGACCCACCGATGGGCTGGGCTGCTCCATACCCTCCCAAACTTGCTGCAGTCACTCCCCACATCTCCCAACCTCCCTCCTTGGTGAGGTGAAGCCTTCTGAGCTCTATCAGAGCCTGGGTGGTGGCTTGTGTGAGGGCTGGGCTCCAGCTTTAGCTGCCCAGCAGCAAACTGAAGCTCAGTGTTCATGGGGGGGGCCCACACCCCAGGATTTACCACCTCCATCCCCCCCAGACCCCTGCATCCTGGCTGGAAGAAATGAGCTTTATGGGGACACAAGTGAATGGTGGGACTGGGCTGGGAAGTGTTTTGTGGGTGCTGGGGAGAGCAGAGCTGGTGTTGAGAGCTGTGGGTACCCACCCTGTCGTGGTGCCTGGCCCATCCCCTGTGCTCCCAACCCCCAGTAGATAAAGGGACATCTAGGGATGAGCTTATCATAGAATCATAGGGGTTGGAAGGGGCCTTGAGAGCACATGGAGTCCAACCTCCCTGCCAAAGCAGCTCCCCAGGACATATCACTCAGATAGGCGTCCAGACGGGGCTGGAATCTCTCCAGAGAAGGAGACTCCACACCCCCTGGGCAGCCTGTCCCAGGGCTCCCTCACCCTCACTGGGGAAAAGTTCCTCCCCATGTTGGTGTGGAACTCCCTGTACTCCAATTTGCAGCCATTGCCCCTTGTCCTGTCCCCACAGACACTGAAAAGGGGCTGGCCAATTCCCCCTGCATCCCCTACTTCAGATAATTATAGACTTTAATTAGGCCCCCCCTCAGTCTTCTCTTGTCAAGGCTGAAGGGTCCCAACTTACTCAGCCTTTCCTCCCAGGGGAGATGCTCCAGGCCCCTAATCATCTTCATAGCCTCCTCTGGACTCTCTCCAAGAGATCCCTGTCCTTTTTAAAGCATGGAGCCCAGCACTGGACACAACACTCCAGGTGGGGCTTGACCAACCCTTATCTTCCAATAAGGGTTTAATTATGATTTAGGGGAAGGGCTGAGGGGGACACAAGTGAATGGTGGGACTGGGCTGGGAAGTGTTTTGTGGGTGCTGGGGAGAGCAGAGCTGTGGGTACCGACCCTGTTGTGGTGCCTGGCCCATCCCCTGTGCTCCCAACCCCCAGCAGATAAAGGGACACCTAGGGATGAGCTTATCTTCCAATAAGGGTTTAATTATGATTTAGGGGAAGGGCTGAGGAGCCCCGTATGTGGAGATGTAAACAACCCTCCTGCTGATGCAGGGGGATTTGCTGGGGCCAGATCCTGCCTGGGGATGAGTCTGGCGGATTGGAGCTGGATTTAGCAAATCCCCCTCTGTGCTCACCCCATGGCTCTGTGTCCCTGGCCAGCCAGGGGACAATCCAGGCTCCTCAGCGCCTGTCACATGTACCTACAGCATGACTCTGCTGGGATATGAGTAATGCGCTTGGGTGACTCATTTTTCTGCCTTTCTTCCCTTTTTTTGAGGCCCTTGACTTTGTTGATATTTACTTGCAGCTTCCTACAAGGCCTTTCCTTCAGGAGCTGCTGAGATTCCCAATGAGTTTTTGCAGAGGAACATCCGTGTCTCTGCCAGAGTGGCCAGAAACCACCTGGAAAACCCCATAAATACTCATTTTACCCTGAAATGAGAGGGGCTTGCTGGCACAGCTTGCTCCTCCCAGCTTTGGGAAGAGCCTGTGTGGTGAGTGGGTTTGTGGTGTCTTTAGCACAGGGGGTTAATTTTGCCCTCAGAGAGGTGAGTTTGTGTCCTGCCGTGTGTCAGGGGTTGTTTCATAGGGTCAAGACATCCTGCTGAGCCCACCTGTGCTGTGGTTATCACGGGATAACCCATGAGCTGCCATAAGTGGGTGCCAAAATGGAGGTATTTGGTGAAAATAAACCATTTACCTGTTGCCCAGCATGGGGGGATCGTGGGGGAGGTTTCAGCCCTCTTTGCTCCCTGAAGGAATATGGGCCCAGTTGAGGAGCATCACTAGGGCTGTGGGAAGTGGCTCCCAGTTCTGTCCCAGCTGGAAGCTCTCCTGGGGTGTGGAATCCAGTAGGATCCCTCCATCATGCATGGATGTCAGAGGGTTTGTGTTATTTTGGGGTGTCCAGGAGGGATTTGGAGACATCAGGTGTGTGCCCATCACCTGGGCATCCTGCCTTGCATGCCAGCCTGGCTCCACAGGGTGTTTTGGGGTGTTCAGGAGGGATTTTGAGCTGTCAGGTGTGTGCCCATTGCCTGGGCAACCTGCCTTGCATGCCAGCCTGGCTCCACAGGCTGTTTTGGGGTGTCCAGGAGGGATTTGGAGATGTCAGGTGTGTGCCCATTGCCTGGGCATCCTGCCTTGCATGCCAGCCTGGCTCCACAGGGTGTTTTGGGGTGTTCAGGAGGGATTTGGAGCTGTCAGGTGTATGCCCATCACCTGGACATCCCGCCTTGCGTGCCAGCCTGGCTCCACAGGGTGTTTTGGGGCTGGTCTGGGGCAGGTTGTCTGGGGGGTGGGATGACACAGCGTAGCAGTGTTCAGCACATTGCACTCACCCAGGGATTACCAACGGATTTCTTGAAGGCTCTGGGCACCCTTCCCTGCAGCCCTGAGTGCAGGCAGCTGGGACAGGTTGTGGCAGCTCCTCAAAGGGATTAAACAAACCATCTGTCAAATAATCCCATCCCTCAGTCTGGGAGGTGTGTGCTGGCATTTTTCCTCCCCAGGATGGGATGGGTGAGGGCTGGGGACTTGGGGGACAGGGATGCTCAATGCCTGGGATGATGCTTTGGGTGATGGAGCTCGTTTCCCCCCTGGTGTATCCAAACCCTTGGGTGTGCTTAGCTTTAGGGTTACTTTAATAAGGTAAAAATGGGGTTTTGAAGGGGAAGGTGGTTTGATTGGGGTTTTTAAGGGGCAAAATGATGGGCCTATGGGTCTCCCTGCTTGTGGAGGATGGCCTGAGACATGTAGGTGTCTCGCTGGGATGCCCATAAAAGCGGTGATGCAGGGTGAGAGGCAAGAGCTCAGTCTCCATCACAGGTACCCACTGAAACACCATGTTTGAGCACACTGAGGTGGGCTGGTGGCACTTAAAACCCCTCTGCTGCACCTGCTGGGGAGCAGAGGTTGGGGGGAGGCAGCTGCTCAGCACCACTGGTCATAAACTCCACCCTTGGGTGCTGAGCTGCAGGGATGGAGCCTCCTGGGTGCCCTGGGGATGGGGCTGTCCCTGCCATCCCTTGCAGCAGTGGGTGCTGTTCCATGTGTTCTCCCAGCTATCACTGTGGGGCTGTCACAGTGTGAGCAGATGAGGTTTAGAAGCCTCTTTCCTGCCAGGAAAAGAAAAAATAATTCAAAAAAAAAAAGAAATAAGGGAACTTTGGAGCTGGTTCCAGCCAACTTCCCCAGAACCAGCTTTGCCTGTTCACTGGGGCAGCATCTGATGTAGCTCCAGTGTTGGCATTGCCCATCACCTCCAGACAAACTCCCCCCAGTCCTTGCAGCAGCCCTGAGAGACGGTTTTCAATCCGAGGGGGGGTCTCACCCCTTGGGGAGTGGAGGGAGGCTCTGTGCAGGGGGGTGGGCGCTGGCAGAGAGAAAGGGGGGGGATGTAGCCATAGGGCAGGCTCATAGCGTCCCCCGTGATGGGGACGGGGGGGGGGATGTCCCGGGGGAGAGGGATGTCCCAGACAAGGGCTGGGGGCAGCTCCTGCAGCCCCCCCTCCCTCCTTCCCTCCCTCCTTCCCTCCCTCCCCAGCCTCTTTTGTTCTCTGCTCCGGAGATGCTTCGCCTTCTCTTCATGCGAGGATAATTCCCGGGCGCTCTGGGAAGGCGCTCGGGGAGAGATTTCTCCCTCCTCATCCTTTTCGGGGCTAATTGCTGCCGCTGTGACGTCAGCCCCATGGATTTCTCTCTCGAATGGCTGCAGGAGAGGCCTGGTGCCCGCCGACAACATCCCTACACCCCAACCCTCCCGCGCCCTGAACCTGGCTCCTGATGCTGCTGGAGCTCGTTCTGCTGCCTTCTCCAGGCTGGAATGAATCATTCTTGGTGTCATACCTCCTTCCCATCCCTTCTTCTTCCCCCTCCCCATTTCCCAGCCGCTCTCCCCGCATGCTCCTAATCTGACAGCGCCCGGTAATTAATCTGGCTCCCACCCCCCATCACCCCCCCCCCCCAGCCACCGCAATAGGATTATAGAGGGAGGGGAAGTGCGTCACGAGGTACGAAGAGGGGTTATGCTTTTGGTGAAAGTGGGGGGTGGGGGTGGGGGGAAAGGAGAAATGGGAAATAGGTTGGTGTGTTCCCAGAGGGGGGGTTGTGTCGGGAGCAAACGCGCATGTGACGAGGTGCGGGGCGGGAGGGACTGGCTGCGCTGCTGGCAGCGCTGGAGCCCAGCCTGGCTCGTCCTCCCTTTCTCTCAGCATCCTCCTCCGGTGATCCTGGAGGTGATACAGGCACAGCAGCATCCATGGCCTGCCCTTAGCTGCAGCACCTGCCTCTTCCCTTTTCTCTCCTGGTTATACTGCCAGCTACAGAGCCCCAAGGAAGGGGGGAGATCGGAGGTGTCTGGTGGAAGGGGTTGTGGGAAGCGCCTGGTAACTGGGATTGTATTCTGCTGTCATTTTTTCAGGCTCCTTGGAAACTGAGGAATGCAATTCTGCCACCATGATGGAAGGTAGGTGATGAGCTGAGCACGTCTGGGGGGGGATCGATGGAGTTTCAAAAGCGAAGAGGAGGTGGGGGGGGTTTGGAGGAGAGGAAGGGAGGATGCATCAAGCTTGTGCATGTGAATCTTTTTCCTTTTTAAGAGAAAATAGTAATAATTACAGAAAAATAAAGTCCTTCCCATCCCCCTAATCCCAATCGAACCAGAGCATCCCTGCCCACTGCCGGCGAGCCGGCGGATGGTGATATAATATCGAGCCCATCGGATCATTTGCAATTCCATCCCCAGCCCTGCGTGGGCAGGTTGGGGGATGCAGACACCCAGCTACCCAGCCGAGCCCAGGATGGGGTGAGCTGGTTGGTGTTCAGGTCCCTCCAGCATGATTTTACCTTTTGCCTGTAAATCCCCTTTCCCAGCCTGCTGCGATGCTGGGAGGGGTATGCACAGACTGGGGAGCTGTGAATCCTGCCCAGGATGGATGGTGGGTTTACAGTGTAGCTGGATGGATGAGCATCTCCTGAGGAGGAAACCAGGATATTTGAACTTTAGGGGATGCTTACCACGCAGTGTCAGCGGTTTGGAGATGGAGGCGCTGGGGGAAGAGGGGAGGGGAAGGTTGGATGGAGGCTTATTGGAATGGAAAAGGAAAGAGGGGATGAAATATGGGCTCCAGGCACAAGGTACTTTGGGGAGGGTTGTGCATCTGATGGCGTGTGGGAAAAGCCCCTGGGCATCAAGGAGATTTGTACATATGGCTGAGACAAACGACACAGGCTCCATGATGGGGGCTTTTTAATCTATTTTTTTAATGTATTCTGGGGTGAAACGCAGGGAAAGGGAGATTTTTTTATTATTTAATATTTTTAGCAGCATGGATACTTCAAGGCTGACAAGATTTAAACCAAAATAGAAATAAAAATAACATGCTTATGGCCCATTGCTTGAGGCAGAGACCTGGCTGTGCGGGGCCGCATCCAGCGCCGGGCTCGCGGCGCTGCCGGCGTGCTAACCAGGCAGCTGCCTGGCCTTCCCTGAGATGACAGGCAGAAATGGGGCTGCTGCTCGGTCTGTGCCTGTGTGTTGCCATCTACAACCCTGCCTGTGTTACCCTGGAGAGGTGCTGGGCTCTATGTCCCCTGGAGATCTGGTTTGGGCATCCAATATCTGCCTAACCTTGGGGATGGAGGCGCCGCGATGGCCGCGTGTGAGGGCGCAGGGGCTGCCACCCACCCTTCCTTACTTAATCCCTGGGTGTTAAGGAGATGATTGTCGCTGTCCTTTGATCAGAGGAGCTGCCTCCAGTGCCTCCTTTAATACTGATGCCAGGCACAAGTAAAAGAGGCTTGAATTTTTCACCCTGACATCAAACTCATCGTGCCAGGCCGACACAGGCGATGCGTTGGGAGCCAGGCATGCAGTAGTGGGTATGCTTTTAGAGAAGATGTCAGTAATAACACCATCCCCCACAAAAAACCACCTGTATTTGTGGAGGAATTAATGTATATAAATCAAAGTTGGCCTGCTGCAATCCTTGGCTTGTGTTACTTGGCTTGTTTGGGGGCTGGGTTGGAGAGGGGAAGGCGTTTGGGGGGTGGTTTTGCTTCATTATGGGGGTTTCTTTCTAAGATGTCAGTAATAACACCCCCCTCCTCAAAAGCACCTGTATTTGTGGAGGAATTAATGTATATAAATCAAAGTTGGCCTGCTGCAATCCTTGGCTTGTGTTACTTGGCTTGTTTGGGGGCTGGGTTGGAGAGGGGAAGGTGTTTGGGGGGTGGTTTTGCTTCATTATGGGGGTTTCTTTCCTAGATAATGACTCTGAAAAGGGAAAGGATGTGGGGGGGAAGGAATAATTTTCACTTTTGATGAATTTTTGAACAATTCAAATCTTTGGGGAAGTGGAATTTTCATGAGTGATGTCCAGCTGGCATGTGGGTACCTCAGAGATGAAGTGTGCTTAGCTGAATTTGCTCTGAACCTCTTAAACCTGCACCCATCCCCCCATCATTCTCCAAAATAAACATGTTAAAGGGTTGGAGTGGGTTATTTTTTAACTATCATCCTTTAAATCACTTTGTCTTACTGAGATGTTGGAAACTGAGTGTGGAGCTCAGGGAGGAGCATCACCCACGGCTGGTGGGATGGACCTGGCTGGGCTGGTGCTTTTGGATCCTCTGCTTTGGAAACAAGAGAATCCAGCTCCTCAGGAATGATGTGGGATGTACAATTTGTTCTAGTTTGTTCTCAGCCTGATACACAACGTTGTCTTGTTCTTCTGGTAAATAACCTCCCAGTACTCAGGATTGCTCTGGGCATGGGGTGAAGGTAGCCATCCAAACTTGAGGACAAGTTTATCTCCTTTTTGGGGTGGTTTTTGATCCATCTGTTGCGTCTCCAGCCTACTGATGGTATTTCATACAGCTTGGTTCAAGTTTTGAAATCACTGCTGCAACCCTTTGGCAAACCAGGAGCTCTGTGATGCTCAGAGAGATTAGGTGACCATGTGGGTGATGGGAGGAGCGGTGGTTGCACTGGGGAAGGTGATGGTTCCTGCTGTGGGAGGTGGTGCTTCTCTAACACCCAAACCACATGTTTGCTAGGGAGAAAGCTTTCCCAGAGTGCAAAGTTCTCTGTGACTCTTCTCCAGGCTTTTTCACACCTGTTTCTGGGGAGTTGGGGCACTCTGGGAGCTTTAATGGATGACTGGTCACATCCAAAATGGCATAAAAAAAGCTGTCTTGTGGTGTTTTCTAGCAACAGTTGTCTCCAGGACTTATATTTTCATTATGCTGAACAGGTAGCACTGGGGCTAGAAGCATGTGATGGCATGTAAAATGCCTTTTTCCTGAGCAGGGTGGCAAACTGGCTTCAGCTGGTGGCTTCATTGCCTCTCAGGTGGTCTCACTTCTGTAAATAGTGGATTGAAATGTGCTCAGTGCTGGCCATGCAGCTTGGCAAGGGCAAGGTAGAGACATTTAGTCTGTATTTGAGAAGGCCAATGGTGGGTTTGAGGCACCTAACATATAAATTCAGGTATGGATGGTGAAACCATCCCAGGAAATACATGAGGACATCAATACCAAATCAGGACCTGTGTTGTCCAACCTGCTGTTTGAGTGGGAAGCCATGACTGAGGTTGGGCTTGCAGAGAGGCTTTGGCTTGCAGGAACATCTCCATCTGTGTGCTGAGCTGCAAGGGGGACTTCTTCAGACCTGCTGGAGATGCTGGCCAACCCCAACAGGCCTGGCACTGCTAGGGAAGCTATTTCCTATTTTACTTTGTGAGTGCAAGAGAGGATTGAGTTTGACCCATCAGTTGTACCCTGCATGGCATGGGGTGATGCTGTCCCTGAGCTGGGGCTTGTCTCCCCTCATAGCACCAAGATGGGGATGTTTCTCCACTTCTGCGACTCAAAGCAATGCAGAAAGCCTTTGTAGGGGGGTGTTTTGAGGGCTGATCCTGCCCACAGGTGCTGCTCATGTGGGAAGACTGAGGTTTTGAGCTGCCCAGGATGAGACACATGAAAACAGGGGTTTAGGAAGCGACAGAGCTGGCAAGGAGCTCTCCAGCTCTTGGTTTTCAGGACCCCAAAGCAGGGGATGTGGTAAGAGTGTCCAGCCCTGAGCTGCTCTGGGAAGTGTGAGGTGGTCCCACATAGCATCACAGAGCATCTGGTGACATCTGGTGCAGAGTTGGAGCTGGGATGGCAAAACTGGACCTGACAAGCATCCCTGTCAGTTCTGAATGAATTTGTTCCCTGGCCCTGAGGTCAGGCAGCTGAGCAGGCTGCAGTAGCAACCTCTAGTCTATATGGGACAGGGAGAACCTCCTTCTTTTTTTTTCAGGCATCCAAACCCTTCCTGCTGAGCTGGTGTGGCCTTTTCCAGCTCCATCCCACCAGCAGTGTGTTTCTCCATGCTAAGGGAGGGAAGGGATCATCAGGTGTGTTAGGTGGGAAAGGACCTCCAAAGGCCATCTAGTCCCAGCCCTGCAGTGAGCAGGGACTCTTTTAACTAGACCAGGTTGCTCAGAGCCCCATCCAGCCTGACCTTTGAATGCCTCCAGGGATAGGGCCTCCCCCACCTCTCTGGGCACCCTGTGCCGGGGTCCCACCACCCTCAGAGTGAAGATCTTCTTCCTGATGTCTCATCTAACCTTGTCCAGCTCTAGTTTAACCCATCACCCCGCATCCCATCTCTCCCTGCCCTTACAAACAGTCCTGCCCAGCTTTCCTGTAGGTCCTTTGGGGACTGGACGGGGCTCTGATGTCTCCCCAGAGCCTTCTCCAGGCTGAACAAGCCCCAGGAGGAGAGTTGCCTGTTGTAGGAGAGATGCTTCAGCCTTCAGGTTATCCTCATGGGCCTTGCTCTTGTCCTTGTTGAACGTCATGAGGTTTGCAGGGGCCCAGCTGGACCAGGTCCCTCTGGATACATGGCTTTAGCTCAAAACCAGCAGCCACCAAGTCCCACTCAGGCTCTAGAAAGTTGGGGATTGTTTTGGATGGGGGCTGGTGGTTAGAACCTATATGGTGTTGAAGTGGTGTGGGTGAGGACCTAAAGCAAAGCATGAGTGAGGCAGCAGAATGGGACACTTGCCTCTCACCTAACATGATCAGAGGGATGTGGCAGCTGAAATAAAACATGGGTAGGGTTTGGGGGGGTATTTTGGGGGCAGAAATTATATAGAATATGGCAAAACTCAACAGCTGCATGTGATGCAGGGCTGCAAAATACCTCTGGAGCAAGCCCCAGGCTGCCCTTGGACATCCCAAACACAGCAATTTGGATCTTTCTGATGTGGTAGATGCTTTCTGTCTGGTTTACTGTCCTTCTTCAAATCTTAAGTGCAAATTTTAAATGCCACCCTGTATTTTTTTCTGATTAAATCAGGTATCTATTCTTCTTGGACCTCCTTCTGGGGAGTTGAAAGTAGAGAACCATGGCTGTGTGTGAAATACCCTTCCCTAAATGCTGGTGTTGAGGCAATGAAGCTGTAGGTGGTATAAGATGTGATTTAACCAGTGCTGACCCATGGCTGGGATCTGAGAGGGGGTGACATGGAAGGGAAGGTGGGAAGTCACAGCTCTTTCCCCAAACTGGTGACCTCAAATGAGTTGGATGCCCAAAGATTTCTCTAGTGAGGGGCTTCCACTGAAGATCCATCTACCTTTGGGGCATCCATGGAGGGGGTGGGGGGTGATGTTGGCTGTTTCCCTACCTAGGACTGCACATGGTAGTGTTCCTATTTCTTTGTACTGGCCCAATATAGCCAATTCTTATATATTTTTAAACTCTAAGACAGTAAATTTGGGTTTGTACAGGTCCAGGAGGACACAGGCCGGCGCCTGGCTGCCGTGCGGCCTGTTTGAGGAGGGGGTTGCTCACGTGCAGTGCAGCAGCACAAAGCATGGCCCTGTTTGCCTCACCAGCTCTTGAATGACCTCAGCTAGTTGTTTTTAACCCCAGTTGGTTTAATTTCAGTTGCATGCTGATGTTTTTTGGGGGGGAAAGGCACTTTTGAAGGTGGTCTTGCTTTCTCTGTGGGTGAAAGGAGGGAGGCCTGCAGCGGTTACACCTACTGCGTGGTGGGCTTTGCACATCTTCTCCCAGAATGATTTGTTTTTCACTTTCAGGTTAGTTGTAATGTTGTAGATGTGAGATGTGGGTGTGCTTTCCTGGGAGCCAGGGGCCTGGGGATTCAGAGCTGTCCTTGGGAGCAGGCATGGAGCTCCTGCCCCATCCTGCAAACCTCCTCCCTGACTCAATAGTGGTCTTCATGGTGGAGGTGGGGAGGGGAAATTCCCTCTCCTGTCCCTATTTACACTGAATTAGTGCAGACAATGATAATATTGTTTGAAAGCAGTGAGGTGCCAAGCCTGGAAAACTCAAACTCCTATTTTGCAGCCTGTATTATCTGGGAGTTGATCCTTACCCACCCCAGCCTTGAAAAACCACCCCAGACTCCGGCATGTCTGTCTCTGTGCTTTTGTCCAGAGGAGAGGGATGAAGCTGGGGAAGGATTTGGAGCACAGGTCCTGTCAGGAGCAGCTGAGGGAGCTAGGGGTGTTTAGCCTTGAGAAAATGAGGCTGAGGGGAGAGCTCGTTGCTCTCTGTAACTGCCTGCAAGGTGGCTGCAGAGATGTCAGGTTGGTCTCTTCTCTTGGGTGACAAGCGTGAGGATGAGAGGAACTGGCTTAAAATTGCCCCAAGGGAGATTTAGGTCAGATATCAGGATGAATTTCTGTACTGAAAGAGTTGTCAGGAGTTGGAACTGGCTGCCCAGGGAGGTGGTAGGGTGACCATCCCTGGGGGGATGTAAAAACTGTGTAGATGTTGTGCTTAAGGACATGATCTAGAGGTGGAGTAGTCAGGGTTGGGCTGTGGTTGGACTTGATGATCTCAAGGGTCTCTTCCAACCCAGGTGATTCTGTGTCCAGGGAGGGGGTGGGTGCCCCATCCCTGGGTATGTTCAAGGCCAGGTTGGATGGGGCCCTGGGCAACCTTGTGTAGCTCCAGGCCTGAGGTTGGTGTCCCTGCCTGTGGCAGGGGGTTGGAGCTCTGTGACCCTTGGGGTCCCTTCCAACCCACACCAGTCTATGATTCTATATAAACTATGATCTTTTTTAAGAGAGATACTGTGGGGGGGAATCTCTTAATATTCTCCACCTACATGTTGCATGGAATTTAAAACATCAGCCTGAGGTTCATGTCATCACGTGTGGGATGTGTAGAAATAACCTAGTGGGGGGGTTGGGATAGGTTGAGCTGAGGAGGATGGGAGAAGCAGGGATGCTGCAGGCAGGTTTCACAGCCTGCACTCCATCACCCAGCTCAGCTGCTGGTTTGGGTGCCTGGAGGATTTCATACCTTAAATAAATCTATTCATTTTTTAAACTTGGGTCTGTAGAAGTTATTAGAGCCAATTGAGCTCTTGTTATCAGAGCCAATTAATAATAAACAGGTGTTAGGTTTTTAGATGCACATGTGTGTGTGTTGGTGGCATTTGGTGGTTTCATGCTTCCCTTAAAATACCACCCAGCATCACATCACATTTCCTGGGGGGCACAGGGGAGAAGGGTCTCATCCTGTACCCACTCCTGTTAGAGGAGAACACTCTCATGTCCAAAACATCAGCCTGGATGAGGCTGCTTTTTCTGATGGCTTAGCCAGGAGCTTTAATTTTGGCTGAAAATGAAAGTTAATTTGGGTATGATGAGACAGTACCAAAAAAATCTGTATCAAAATCCTCCCTGAAGACCCCAGCTGCCTCCCCATGACTGGGATCTGGGTGGCTGCAGGCTCTGTGTCCTCCTTGAGGGTCTACTAATTTTTTTGGATTCATTTTGATCAGCAGCAGCATGGTTAAAAGTAAAAATAATCTTCCCTGAGCGTTTTACTGCCAGGAAATAAAGCAGAAAATGGGATGCTGCTGGAAACAGGCCTGCAGCCACCTCGTTGCTGGTGGTGTTGGTGAAGATGCCTGATGGTGATGGCATCTGGGGTGCTTTTAGATCCCTCTTAAGGTATCCTTCCAGGTATTGGAGGACTTAATCCAACAAGCCACATGAAAAGCTTTACAGGACTCTGGTTTTGGTGTTAGTGCAGAAGAAACCTGTGTAACTTGTTAATAATAAGGTTATTTATGCTCCTTAAATTAAGGATAAGGTCATTTGTGCTTCATATTTACCTGTTTCCTTTCACCTGGGGACCTCGAGCTCCTTCTCAGGAAAGCAGATGGGTGGACAGAGCTCCAAGAGCTTTGTCAATCCCTGCCTGGAACTGGCACCTTTCCTTGGGTGAGGTCTCCCCATGTGTGTTTCCAGATACTCTATCACCACGGTTACCCACTGCTTGAAAATGAAGGTATTTGTTTGACAGCAAGCTGTGGGAGGAAGGGGATGGTTAGAGAGCTGGGAAGGTGTCTCATCATGCTTTATTTTGGGTGTAAGCCTTCATCATTCTCAAACTGGGGGGAGGAAATGGCAATAGTCACTTTGGGGTGACCAAATTGAGAGCAAGTGATGTTCTTCCCCTACACAGAGTAGGACCTTGTCCCCAAGGCAGCAGCCCCTGCATTGTAAGGGTGACAAGCCAACCCTGCCAGCCATGGTGTCCTCTTCTCCACCTGGGAAATTGGGAGTGGGGGTCCATGGGGGGATCATGGAGATGTCAGCCGTGGCTCGGTGGCCTTGATGGAGAAGTCATGAGGTGGATGGAAAGCTGCCTCATGGTGTTGTGGGAGGTTTAAATAAATCCTGATGTTCTGTATAAATGTCTGTAAGACTGGTGGGGTCTGCATGGAAAACTGTCAGAGCAGGGGTGTGTGGAGGCGATGCCTTTTAAAGCAGGGCTGTGTGGTGGGGCCTGTTGCTGGCCAAGGAGCAGATCTGACAGGGCTTTGCTGGTACAAGAGGAGAGGTAAGGAGGGCAACCAGGCTGGGGAAGGGGCTGGAGGGCAAATCCTCTGAGGAGCAGCTGAGGGAGCTGGGGGTGTTGAGCCTGGAGAAGAGGAGGCTGAGGGGAGACCTTCTCCCCACCTCCCCTGCCCTGCCAGGAGGGTGCAGAGAGGTGGGGGATGGTCTCTGCAGCCAGGGGACAGGAGATGGGACAAGGGGCAATGGGCTCAAGCTGCCCCAGGGCAGGGGCAGCTCAGCTGGGAGGGCAAAGTTCTTCCCTGGCAGAGTTGTGGGGCTGTGGCACAGGCTGCCCAGGGAGGGGGCTGAGTCCCCAGCCCTGGGGGTGTTGAACAGAGGGGAGATAAGGTGCTCAGGGATCTGGTTCAGCACAGGACAGGGATGGTTGGACTCCAGGGGCTCAAAGGGCTTTTCCAACCTGGGTACTCTGTGAGGTTTGCAGTGGGATGACTTTTCTTGGGGGGAGAAGAGGGCAGGAATGCTATCATAGTGGAACAGAATGTGGGGGGGTTCCCCCAAATGCCCTCTCTGCAGGGAGCTGCCCCACCAAGGACCCAATTGCCCCCTTCTCCCAGCTGCTTGGTGCTGGGGTCGGGGGGACATGTGGGAGTGCCATCACCTCCCTTCCCCCATAAACCAAGCACCCCAAACCTCTTAAAAATAGAAATCTGAGTGTCATTTGGGAGGGAGACCCTGTCCTGGACAACTTCTTAAATAGCCCAGCAACCTTTAGAAATGCACCTGGTGTTTTTGTGCCTGTGCCAGTTGGGAATGAAAGCCACAACTGTCCCCAGATGGGATTTACCCACAATATTGGTGGGGATGCTTGTGTCCCACATCCCTTGGTTGCTGCACACCCAGAATCACTGAAAGTTGATATTAAAAAACAATCTCATCTCTGGGGAGAGCAGGTGGGGAGGGGTTCCTGCAGCTGCTGCACCGGGCTTGGCGATGAACCCACCAGCAACAACTTGCACCTTCCCATGTGAAATGGTCCTTAAATGCTCAGCTGCCTGGCAGAAGGAAATGAGTTGTGGGCTGTGATGCATCCTGCTGATGCTGCCTGTTATTTTAAGGATAGTCTCTAGCCTCTGGCTTGGTCCCCAAAGGTTGATTTTGGGCTTGGGGCTTGTTTGGAGCTGGGCAGCCCCATTGTGTGTGAGGAGAGCTGGGCACTGGTCTACTGAGCATCCGTGGGATGAGATGGAAGTCTTTGGGCTCCTTGCTGCAGTGATGCTGATGTCTGCCCTAGGTCTTGCCATGGGACAGCCCAGACCTGTATTTGTATGGAATATAATCCATTTAAATGGAATATAAATGTTTCCATGGCTTAGGGTGTATTCCCACATGCTGGTGCTGTGGTTCAGGGCTGTAGTGTTGGTCCCAGCCCTGTGACCGCCTGACTCTGCTGGGATGAGTATTGGGACTGTTTGCAAAGGGAAGGGGAATGGTGTGGAGGTCCTGGGAGCCCAAATACCTCTGAGTGCATGGGGATGGGGGCTTGCTGCTCTGGGGAGGGAGCAGAGCCTGGCATGGGGATGGGGGCTTGCTGCTCTGGGGAGGGAGCAGAGCCTGGCATGGGGATGGGGGCTTGCTGCTTTGGGGAGGGAGCAGAGCCTGGCATGGGGATGGGGGCTTGCTGCTTTGGGGAGGGAGCAGAGCCTGGCATGGGGATGGGGGCTTGCTGCTTTGGGGAGGGAGCAGAGCCTGGCATGGGGATGGGGGCTTGCTGCTTTGGGGAGAGAGCAGAGCCTGGCATGGGGATGGGGGCTTGCTGCTCTGGGGAGGGAGCAGAGCCTGGCATGGGGATGGGGGCTTGCTGCTCTGGGGAGGGAGCAGAGCCTGGCATGGGGATGGGGGCTTGCTGCTCTGGGGAGGGAGCAGAGCCTGGCATGGGGATGGGGGCTTGCTGCTTTGGGGAGAGAGCAGAGCCTGGCATGGGGATGGGGGCTTGCTGCTCTGGGGAGGGAGCAGAGCCTGGCATGGGGATGGGGGCTTGCTGCTTTGGGGAGGGAGCAGAGCCTGGCATGGGGATGGGGGCTTGCTGCTTTGGGGAGAGAGCAGAGCCTGGCATGGGGATGGGGGCTTGCTGCTCTGGGGAGAGAGCAGAGCCTGGCATGGGGATGGGGGCTTGCTGCTCTGGGGCAGAGCAGAGCCTGGCATGGGGTCTGCTGCTCAAGGACAGGCAGGACACGTGTGTCAGTGTCTTCAGAAGCAGAGGTGGCTGCTTGGCCACAGGGCTTGCTTCAGCATCTTCACATCTCGTAGCTGGAGTAGGATAAGTATTTTTAGAAAGATGTTGAGTGTTAATTCAAAAAACCTCCTTAGGTAGAGCTCACTGCAACCTGTTCAGAGACTTAATTACCCTCATGATTGAAAGTGTGACTGTGTTTCTGAATCAGCCATGGGATCTTGTGTTGCCTTTGTCCATTGGAGCATCAGTCCCCTTCACTGCCAGGTTTCCATCCCTGGGGGAGGTGCCTGGGCCCCAGTGCAGCTGTTTGACATGGTTTAGTTGCTGTACTGATCTGGGCTCCTGTGGGTGCCCATCTCCTCCTGCCCCAGGGCTGAGGAGATGCTGAAGGGCCTGGAGCATCTCCCCTGGGAGGAAAGGCTGAGAGAGCTGGGGCTGTTCAGCCTGGAGAGAAGAAAACTGAGGGGGGACCTAATCAATGTTTATCAATATCTTAAGCATGGGGTGCAGGGGAATTGGCCAGCCCCTTTTCAGTGTCTGTGGAGACAGGACAAGGGGCCATGGCCTCAAGTTGGAGCACAGGGAGTTCCACACCAACATGGGGAGGAACTTTTCCCCAGTGAGGGTGAGGGAGCCCTGGGACAGGCTGCCCAGGGGGTGTGGAGACTCCTTCTCTGGAGAGATTCCAGCCCCATCTGGACACCGACCTGTGTGCCCTGTCCTAGGGACCCTGCTTGGGCAGGGGGCTGCACCCCATGGGCTCTGGGGGTCCCTTCCCACCCCTGTGATCTGTGATTTTCCAGCAGTAGATCTCTCTTGTCCTGGGAGGGTCCCCTCAGCCCATCATGTTTCCATGTATCATTCCCTCTGTGCACAAGCTCTTACCATATGTGTTTATTTGAATGAGGACAGCTCCAGCCAGAGCTGGTTTTATGGTGCTTCAGCTCCTAAAACCAACTGAGATGAGACTTGAGGACCAGAGCGTGCAGCACCCTTCCATGTACCATCAAACTGGGGTGTTCCAACAACTCTCTAGCCTGGGCTTGGCCACCTATTCCACCCCTATGAGCTGTGATTCTGATTTGGCTGCCCTGAATGGTCTTGCAGCAGCTCTGGGCTTGCTCCAGAAGCCTTGAGGGCAGAGGCTGGGCACAGAAGCTCAGCAGGACCCAGCCCAGGTGAGATGCCACCTCCCTGCCCCTCTCTGCCATGTCCCTGGGTGAGGGTGGGACTTGGTTCTTAGTACAAAACTCTTGATCTCCTCAGTGGTGACCAAGAAGCATCCCTGCTGGACATCATGCTGAAGGTGATAAGTTGCACTTGATGATCTTTAAAGGTCTTTTCCAACCTTCTGGTTCTGGACCACATCTCAAAGTCATTTAACAGGGCTCAACAACCTGGAGCCTTGATCCAGGAGGAACCCCTCCTACTGGAGGAGAAACCCGTCCCAGAGCAGCAACTTGAGATGCTTTATTTTATTCAGACTTATTTTTTGATCTTGTTTTAGGCTCTCAAACACTGCTAGTCCTCCAGTGTTCCACTTCTGATAAGGAGCAAGCCTCTCAGCATTTATTTTTACCTTAAAAAAACCCAACAACAGCCCAGCCCACTGCTGTTGCTTGCTTTTGTTTTCATATATCTCCTTTCCAAAGCCCCAGGCAGGAAGCCAATGCTGTGGTACCACAGCACTGCTGCTTCTGGGAGGCCACCCTCTCTTTTCCTCATTTTTCCCCACTTTCTCACAGGGGGAAACTCTTGTAAACATGTTGAAGCTTGGAATGTGTGTCTGTGGAGCTTTGCTAATGGGGTAATAATTCATTTTTCAGTATCTTGGAGGCCAAAGTGGTGAGCTAGCCAGACATTACCAGTCCTTATCAAAGATGGCCTTGTTATTAGTGTCCCTCACAGCAGTGAAGTGAAATGTAGTGGTTTAGTGACAGAGTTTGCACTGGAAAATGTAGTATTTCAGCTTACTGGGCTGAAATACTAAATATAATGGGAATATTAAATACCAGTGAGTGCTGGGGGTGTGTGCAGCAATGTGTGTGTCTTCAGAAGGGGCATCAGCTGCTTGCTTTAATGTTTTTTATTTTCTCTTTTGAGATAGCAAAGCAAGGAAGCCCTTGCAGGTGATTTCTCCAGCCTTTTGGGTTTATTTCCAGCAAATTTTCAGAAAAATATACTTCCTGACTGGTTAAAATATTGACTCTGACTGTGTGGGGAGAATATCTAGCCCTTACCCTGGGGAGCAGCTGGTTTCTGGACCCCCACCAGTCAAAGATGAATCAAAACTCACGTCAAAAAGCCTCAGTGCTGGTTAAACCTCATCACTTGAAGCCAAGGATTGAGCTCAGGTCAAATGTGCACCATGGTGGGGCTGGGAAGCCCAGGGTGCAGTGGTGGTACCTTCCCTGAGTGAAGGGTGGTGGGTTTCATCAGTGTGGATGACCCCAAGCTGAGTGGTGTGGGTGAGACAACAGGAGGAAAGGAGCCATCCAGAGGGATCTTGCCAGGCTGGAAAGATGGGCCTGGGTGAACCTAATGAGGTTCAACACTGCCAAGGGTCAGGGGTGGCACTTGGGCCAGAGGAATCCCAGCCAGAGATCCAGACTGGGAGAAGAGCTCCTGGGGAGCAGCCCTGTGAGAAGGACCTGGGGGTTCTGGGGGATGAGAAACTGAACATGAGCCAGCAGTGGCTCTGGCAGCTCCCAAGGCCAATGGGATCCTGGGCTCCATCAGCAGAGGGGTGGCAGCAGGGACAGGGAGGGGATTGTCCCTCTCTGCTCTGCCCTGGGGAGGCCCCAGCTGGATCCTGTGTCCAGAGCTGGGGCCCAGGACAAGAGAGATGTGGGGCTGTTGGAGAGGGGTCAGAGGAGCCACGGAGATGCTCAGAGGGCTGGAGCAGCTCCCCTCTGGAGAGAGGCTGAGGGAGCTGGGCTGGGTCAGCCTGGAGAAGAGAAGGCTGTGGGGGGACCTCATTGCAGCCTGCCAGTCCCTGAAGGGAGCAGAGGAACAGGGGGGGAATCAGCTTGTTCAAGGGCAGAGACTGGCAGGACAAGGGGGCTGGAGTGACGCTGGAGGAGGGAAGGGTGAGAGGAGAGATTGGGGGGAAGTTCTGTGCAGAGAGAGTGGTGAGGGGCTGGAAGGGGCTGCCCAGAGAGGGGGTGGGTGCCCTGTGTCCGGGGGTGTTCAAGGCCAGGTTGGATGTGGCCCTGGGCAACCTTGTGTAGCTCCAGGCCTGAGGTTGGTGTCCCTGCCTGTGGCAGGGGGTTGGAGCTCTGTGACCCTTGGGGTCCCTCCCAACCCAGGCCATTCTATGACTTGAGACAAAAACTGCTGTACCTGGTGCTGTTAAAGCCTGGGGGCTGTTCTTGGTCCCTGAGCTGCTGCTGTGGATCCTTCCTCCTTCAGCAGGGATTCATCCAAGTGTGAACATGCCCTAGTTGTAGCTGATTTGAAGCAAAATACTCTGCTCTGGCCTCAGGACAGATTACTCTTTGGCAAGAAGTTCTGGGTTATTTATTTGTTTTTCCTTCTGCTACAAGAGGAGCTGAGCTGTAGGAAATGTTTTGTTTGTTTGTTTTTTAGACTGGTAGGAGTCTCTTACTCATGTTTGTGGTTCTGGAGGGTGCCCCTCTGATGTGAAGGTTGGGATGTCTTGGCTGGTGGAGCAAAGAGCTTGAGCAGGATGCTTCCAGTAGGATGAGAACCCTGAACCCCAGTGCTTGCTGGGGGCAGAGAGGTGGGGACTCTGCTGTCAGGAAGCATGAAGTAGTGTAACTTCTTTCCTGCTAGGAAAAGGAAGCCTTGAGAATTGTGGGGGGAAATGAAAAACAGTCAACTTGAAATACCTCCCCCACGGAGAGAGGCTGAGGGAGCTGGGCTGGGTCAGCCTGGAGAAGAGAAGCTGGAGGAGGGAAGGGTGAGAGGAGAGATTTGGGGGAAGTTCTTTGCAGAGAGAGTGGTGAGGGGCTGGAAGGGGCTGCCCAGAGAGGAGGTGGGTGCCCCGTTTCTGGGGGTGTTCAAGGCCAGGTTGGATGGGGCCCTGGGCAACCTTGTGTAGCTCCAGGCCTGAGGTTGGTGTCCCTGCCTGTGGCAGGGGGTTGGAGCTCTGTGACCCTTGGGGTCCCTTCCAGACCAGACTAGTCTGTGAGTCTATGAAATCTTGATCTACTGCAGACACAGAGATGCATGGCTTTGGTGTAGGGAAGCAAGCAGGTACCACTGGAGGCAATGGCTTGTCACTAATTGCCCCTGGAAGACCTTCCATCCTGCAGGACCCATGTTGCAGCCCTTGACCCTGGTCTGCAGAGCCAAGGTTGCAGGGGAAGGAAGCCCCTCAGGCTGCAGCATGAAGGGTGCCATCACTGCCTGCCTGCTGCTGGTCTCTTCTCCAGAGTACAGGCTGTAATTAGACTTGTAAATGAAGGCAGTTAAAATATTAATGACTGGATCAAGGCAGGATGTGGAGGGCTTGGATCCTTGGTGCATTATTAAGCCTGCTGAAAGGCTGGTAACAAGCTTGGATGCAGAGGTTGGCTTAGGTAAGGCATGTGAAATGCTACAGAGATGGAGACTAATTTAATTACATATTAATGGGCAGAACAATGAATGGCATGGGCTGAAAGAGCATGCTTACTGGGACCTGACCACCTGCTACTGAGCCTGGGGCAGTGGAGAATCCCTGCTTGTTGTAGTGGTGCCCAGTTCCATGGGCAATAGGTCATCAGAGCAGCAGCTTGGCCCAGGTAGGAGCAGAGTGCTGCTGTGTCAAAGCAGGGCAGCTTTTGGGCTGACCCCACAATTGATGCTGCTGCTATTGGGGTTCTTTAGTTGGGGCTTGATGTGGCTACCCCCTCACTTCAACTTTAATTTACCCTTTTACCCTTTTTCCTCTGAATACAACTCCAAGATGCAGTGGCTTTGCTTCCTAAACTTGAATTTACTCTTTTTCCTCTGAATACAACTCAGATGCAGTGGCTTTGCTTCCTAAACTTGAATTTACCTTTTTTCCTCTGAACACAGCTCAAAGATGCAGTGGTTTTGCTTCCTAAACTTGCATTTACCCTTTTTCCTCTGAACACAGCTCAAAGATGCAGTGGTTTTGCTTCTTAAACTTGAGTTTACCCTTTTTCCTCTGAATGCAACTCAAAAATTCAGTAGCTTTGCCTTTTGTGTTGCTGAGCAGGGGGAGGGTGATTCTGTCTCTAGAAAAGCAAACCAGTGCCAGCTACAAAACCCAGAGTGATCCAGTAAAAAGAAGTGCCCAGGTTTGTGTGCAGCAGGGGAAGCAGGCTGCTCAAGCCCTGCTCAGAGTGATGTGCAAAAAAAACCCCCACCCCAATCCACACAACCAAAGCAAAGGAAAACCCCCAAATTTAATAGTGATTATTTTATATTCTCCCTTATTTCTCACCCCCTTCCTTACAGGCACTTTGGTCTTGAGTCTCTGGCATGACAAGAGATAATTGTCTTAAAGCACAGACTAAGTAGAACTCATTTATATATATTTATATATATATCTAATTTATTCATCACAAAAGGTCATTTAGGACAAAAATTCTCCCTGCCCTCTCTCCTGTTTGAGAGGCTTTTATAAGGCTCATCCTCCCAAGTGAGTAGCTCTTTCTCCAGGGGACCCCCACCTTGATATCTGGGGGAGCTGCTGCTCCCACCCTTTGGGGATGGAGGGCAAGGGACAGGGTTTGGGAGAACAGGACCCCCCTTGATATTTGGGGGAGCTGCTGCTCCCACCCTTTGGGGATGGAGGGCAAGGGAGAACAGGGCTTATTTTCTTGGCTTATTTTCTTGGCTGGGGCCCTGGGCAACCTTGTGTAGCTCCAGGCCTGAGGTTGGTGTCCCTGCCTGTGGCAGGGGGTTGGACCTTGGGGTCCCTCCCAACCCAGACCAGCCTGGGATTCTATGATTTGTCTGGTGTTACACACAAGGCAACAACAACACATAAAACCCCACCTGTGGCCACAAAACCAGCCCTGTCCACAGAGGACAGACGCAAGGAAAGGCACTGTCCCCTCCAAGCAGCAGCTTCACATGCTGCAATTGGCCCTCAAGCCAAGCTGCTTGGAAGGCTCCTACTCAAAGCCTGAGAGGAGCCACAAGCCAAGGCTGAACTTGCTGCTGTGTGCTGGGGAAACCTCATTTCAGGCACAAATGGCTCCCAGTCAGGGGCATTATTCACCCTTGATTTTGCCCTGGTATACTGAAGAATGGCCATCTGAGAAACGTGAGTTAGTAGTTAATGCTGTGGAGCTCTCAACTTTATTCTTAAAAGCTCCCAACATCTTGTTTCCTGTACTGAAGGCTTAGCTAGAAGAGTCCCAGCCTGGTCTGGGTTGGCAGGGACCCCAAGGATCACAGAGCTCCAACCCCCTGCCACAGGCAGGGACACCAACCTCAGGCCTGGAGCTACACAAGGTTGCCCAGGGCCCCAGCCAACCTGGCCTTGAACACCCCCAGGGATGGGGCACCCACCCCCTCTCTGGGCAGCCCCTTCCAGCCCCTCACCACTCTCTCTGCAAAGAACTTCCCCCCAATCTCTCCTCTCCCCCTTCCCTCCTCCAGCTTCACTCCCCTGGGCAGCCTGCATAGGTGGGTCCTCCCTTGCATTTTGTATGTGATGAGAGGGAAAAGGCTCTGGGGATGTAGGGGGATGTAGGTAGGGATTTCTGTAGCTTAGGGTTGTACACTTGAGGAACAGCTGGGTGTCTTGCCCAGCTGCCCCCAGAGGTGCTGAGTACAGAGTGGGGACAGCTGAAGGCATGGGTTGTGTCTTCAGGTGACACATACAGTTGTTTGTGATGGTGGCACCTAGCACTGCTGCTGCAGGGCTGCACAGAGCATTGCATCTTCAGGCTTGAAAGCAGTTAGGATCCAGTGCTTGTTGACTGGGAGAAGTGGGATTTGATGTCTAGTGCTGATGCTTCTGAGGGCATCACCTCTGAGCCATCCCCTGATGGATATCCCCCATGGTTAAGCTTTATTTTCTTCTTAAGTGTCCATCTTCCTGCGGCTCTGCTCCCTCTTCTCTGATTTCACTCCCATTTATCATCAACTTTGGGAGAAATAACTGCTGGAATCAGGACAGGCTGGGGGTGAGCTGCTGGAGAGGAGCTCTGTGGAGAAGGACCTGGGGGTGCTGGTGGGTGACAGGGTGGCCATGAGCCAGCAGTGTGCCCTGGGGCTGAGAGAGACAATGGGATCCTGGGGGCATCAGGAGGAGTGTGGGCAGCAGGTGACAGGAGGGGATCCTCCCCCTCTGCTCTGCCCTGCTCAGGCCCCACCTGGAGTGTTGTGTCCAGTGCTGGGCTCCCTGGGATAAAAAGGACAGGGATCTCCTGGAGAGAGTCCAGAGGAGGCTGAGGGGATGATGAAGGGCCTGGAGCATCTCCCCTGAGAGGAAAGGCTGAGAGAGCTGGGGCTGTTCAGCCTGGAGAGAAGAAGACTGAGGGGGGACCTGATCAATGTTTATCAATATCTGAAGGGTGGGATGCAGGGGAATTGGCCAGCCCCTTTTCAGTGTCTGTGGGGACAGGACAAGGGGCAATGGCTGCAAATTGGAGCACAGGGAGTTCCACACCAACATGGGGAGGAACTTTTCCCCAGTGAGGGAGCCCTGGGACAGGCTGCCCAGGGGGTGTGGAGTCTCCTTCTCTGGAGAGATTCCAGCCCTGTCTGGACACCGACCTGTGTGCCCTGTCCTAGGGACCCTGCTTTGGCAGGGGGTTGCACCCCATGGGCTCTGGAGGTCTCAACCCCCACAACCCTGTGATCTGTGATTTTCCAGCAGTACATCCCTCTTGTCCTGGGAGGGTCCCCTCAGCCCATCATGTTTCCATGTATCATTCCCTCTGTGCACAAGCTCTTACCATATGTGTTTATTTGAATGAGGACAGCTCCAGCCAGAGCTGGTTTTATGGTGCTTCAGCTCCTAAAACCAACTGAGATGAGACTTGAGGACCAGAGCGTGCAGCACCCTTCCATGTACCATCAAACTGGGGTGTTCCAACAACTCTCCAGGCTGGGCTTGGCCATGTCAACACAGGTATGAACTCCTCTGGCCTGCAGCCCCCTGGAAACAGAGCTGCCCTGGAAAATCACCCCTCAGTCCCCCACCAAACCGTGGACCTCTCTGGGATCACCATGAAAGGACAGGCAGCTGGGGGGGTTCAGTGGGGGATCTACTGGCAACCATCTCCAGAGGAGGCTTTAGTCTTCATCCTTCCTTCCCTAAATAGCCCTTTTCCCCCCCAAGCATTGCCTGTCTAAGCAGATGGTGGGCCTGTTATATAACAGAGCAGAAGGCTTCCTTCACAAAATTTAACCAAATCAGGCACTTTTTCAGATAAGACCAAACAACAGCTCCTTTCTGGGGCTCTCAGCCTTCCCTCTTCTGCTCTGAGCTTGGAGGATGAAGCTATTCTGGGGGGTGAGAGCAATGAAAGTCTTCCCCAGTTATTAATAACTTCCTCCAGCCCTGAGGAAATGGCAGGAGGGCTGGAAGGAAGGAGTAGTAAAAACAAAGCTGGGGGATGAGCCTGTGGGCTTCAGCATCGCTCCCAGCTGCTTGTGCTGCCCTCAGCAACTGGGGAGGGGGGGTCTCTAGCATCCCATAAGCCATTCCTTCATCCTTCACCATGCAATGCTTGCTTTGGGCAGAGGAGGGAGGTGCACTGGGTGTGATTTGATTTGTTTTAGGAGCAGTCCCTCTGTAGTTTCACTGGGGGAGATCTCCAACCTAATATCTCCATGAGCAATACCAAGGAGGGCTGCTGGAGCTTCTCCTGATCCTACCCTGGCTGGCTTCAATCTAGCATTGGCCCAAACCACCCCCAGCTGTGGGGTAGCTTGAAGCACTCCCTTGTACTTTGAAAATATTTAAATCCAACATGTTTTAGTGTGCTGCAGGAGCCCAGTGCTCATAGGGCTTGTTGTCTGTGCCTGCTGATGCCCAGAAGAGCAGGGGGTGTTCCTGGGGTAATGGAAATTGTTAGGGCATGTTCAAAGCAGGAGGCAAACCAAAGGAACACAGCCTCTCCTAAAAGGATCCACTGAATGAGGGGATCCTCCCCCTCTGCTCTGCCCTGCTCAGGCCCCACCTGGAGTGTTGTGTCCAGTGCTGGGCTCCCTGGGATCAAACAGCCAGGGATCTCCTGGAGAGAGTCCAGAGGAGGCTGAGGAGATGATGAAGGGCCTGGAGCATCTGCCCTGTGAGGAAAGGCTGAGAGAGCTGGGGCTGTTCAGCCTGGAGAGAAGACGACTGAGGGGGGACCTAATCAATGTTTATAAATACCTTAAGCATGGGGTGCAGGGGGAATTGGCCAGCCCCTTTTCAGTGTCTGTGGGGACAGGACAAGGGGCAATGGCTGCAAATTGGAGCACAGGGAGTTCCACACCCACATGGGGAGGAACTTTTCCCCAGTGAGGGTGAGGGAGCCCTGGGACAGGCTGCCCAGGGGGTGTGGAGTCTCCTTCTCTGGAGAGATTCCAGCCCCGTCTGGACACCGACCTGTGTGCCCTGTCCTAGGGACCCTGCTTTGGCAGGGGGTTGCACCCCATGGGCTCTGGGGGTCCCTTCCAACCCCTACAGCTCTGTGATTCTGTCAATGAACCATGCTGGGGTGTCCAGCCCTGATTTCTGGGGTGCTGGCCATTATCTCTTCCTGGCAATTGACATGGGCCCAGGGCTGAAGGAAGTCAGAGCTCCATACAGCTCTGCACGTTTGTGCACGTTCATTTTGTAGCCTCTGCTGAGCTGGTATCTAAGACCCCACATCCCCACCTCTTCTTGCCTGTTTGCCTTGATGTGGCAATTTGTGCCCTAGCATGAATCAGCACTGTGGAAGCCTGTTGGTTGAGCTTTATTTCCTTCAGTCACATTTTAACCCTTATTGGAGTGATTTTTGCCATAACAGCAAAACTGCATTACCAGGACTCACTCCTGGTCCTCCACAAGTCAGCATAAAAAATACAGCAGCCCATTTCAGTTTGCAAATCCAACATTTCCCAGCATTTTTCACACCTGACCAAATAAAAGGCATGAGCAAGTGTACGTGCTACCTGAAGGTCCTGCTGGTGCCTTCGTGGGTTTGGGTCTTCTCACCTTATTTATGAGCATGACAATGGGCTGAGGAACCTTCTGGAGGCTTTATCTGAAGTGTGGTGTTCCTGCTGCATTCTTATTTCTATTTCTTCTGTCCTCAGGATTGAAAAAACGTACCAGGAAGGCCTTTGGTATACGCAAGAAAGAGAAGGACACTGATTCCACGTGAGTCAATGGGCTCCTTGCGCGTAGCGGTACCGGGGAGAGGCTGGAGCCAGTATGCCAGGGGGCCAGTGCATCCCAGGCACTTGCCATCCTTCTACCAAGTCCTGTAGAAACAACTGGGTTTAGGAGCAGAGTCTGACTGGAGCCTGTGTCCAGCGGTGTCCCCAGGGCTGGGTGTTGGGTCCAGTCCTGTTCAGTATCTTCACTGACACCTTGCTGAGGGAACAGCACCCACTCTCAGCAAGTGCTGATGATCCAGAGCTGGGAGGGGTGGCTGACAGGCAGGACACTGCGCTGCCACCCAGAGACCTGGCCAGGCTGGAGAGCTGGGCAGGGAGAGACCAGATGGGGTTCAACAACAGCAAGTGGAGAGTCTGGCACCTGGGGAGGAACAACTGCTGGAATCAGGACAGGCTGGGGGTGACCTGCTGGAGAGGAGCTCTGTGGAGAAGGACCTGGGGGTGCTGGTGGGTGACAGGGTGGCCATGAGCCAGCAGTGTGCCCTGGGGCTGAGAGAGACAATGGGATCCTGGGGGCATCAGGAGGAGTGTGGGCAGCAGGTGACAGGAGGGGATCCTCCCCCTCTGCTCTGCCCTGCTCAGGCCCCACCTGGAGTGTTGTGTCCAGTGCTGGGCTCCCTGGGATAAAAGGGACAGGGATCTCCTGGAGAGAGTCCAGAGGAGGCTGAGGAGATGCTGAAGGGCCTGGAGCATCTCCCCTGGGAGGAAAGGCTGAGAGAGCTGGGGCTGTTCAGCCTGGAGAGAAGAAGACTGAGGGGGGACCTAATCAATGTTTATCAATATCTGAAGCATGGGGTGCAGGGGGAATTGGCCAGCCCCTTTTCAGTGTCTGTGGGGACAGGACAAGGGGCAATGGCTGCAAGTTGGAGCACAGGGAGTTCCACAGCAACCTGGGGAAGAACTTTTCCCCAGTGAGGGTGAGGGAGCCCTGGGACAGGCTGCCCAGGGGGTGTGGAGTCTCCTTCTCTGGAGAGATTCCAGCCCCATCTGGACACCGACCTGTGTGCCCTGTCCTAGGGACCCTGCTTTGGCAGGGGGTTGGACCCCATGAGATCTCAAGGTCCCTTCCAACCCCTACAATTCTATGATTCAAGCTGCTTCCCCTTGGTGCCCAGTGAGTAAGGGGCTTTCTCAGTGGTGCAGCAGAGATGCTGAAGCTGGTTCTCCACGTGCAGGTGATTTGTGGTGATAGTTAGCAGTGGTCAGGAGGTGATGACTCCCCTGAGAGTTTGGGCAGATTAATGTTTGCCCAAACTACTGATTTGCCTGGCTGCTGAGGTCCTTTTACATGGAAATTCAGGGCCAGCAGATGCCTGTGCAGGTGGTGAGGCTGGAGGGAAGGGCTGTGGGGCTGGCGATGGTGAGGATGCATGGGGCTGGAGGGGGGCATGTTCCTCTGGCTGTGCTCCAGAGGTGCTTTGGCATCCCAGGAGTAGCATCTTGCACGAGGGTTCTCACCACATCTGGAGGGGGATGCTGTACCTGGGTGCAGAACTGCTGTGGAGGTGCTGACCCCAGCCTTGGGAGGGATCTGGGCTGTCACCATGGTGACTTTGTGGTTTGGTGTCCCAAAGCAGTGTGGCAAAGGAGCCTGTGTGGCCCCAGAGCTGGGGAACAGCAATGGGGAGCTGGGGTCCCTCTCAAAATGCTTAACATCTGTGCCAGCAGGAACCCAACGGGTTTTCTTCCTCTTGTGGTGTTTGGATTTGTTTTTCCAAGATATTTTGTGTCTCAGAGGTGGCCAGTGAGGTTCCCTGTGCAAAGGGACAGGGGCCACAGGTCTCGTCACAGTGAACCCAGCTGCACCAGCACCAGTGGGGTCTGTCTGCTCCAAAATGAACCCTAAAAGCATAGGGGGAATGAGAAGAGAACATCTCCAAAAGTGTCTGCACAGCCCTGTGCTGTCATCCTGCTGTCACCAGGGACTGGGGCTGTCCATCCACCAGCCAGGCTGGGGGACAGCCCCAAGCTCTGGCTCTGTGTGACTTCATGGTTAATTTATTGGAGAGAAACGAGCTGCTCTGCATCCCTCTCCTCTCCCCATGGCAGCTGGATGGAGCCAGGGCTGGGTGCTGTGGTTCTTTTTCTAACCTTTGTGGCCCCAGCTTTTCCGCTGAGGTTTAAACCACAACAACTTTCCAGGCCTGCCTGTGAGGCCTGCTTTCCCCAGAGGCCCTGGGAGCTGGGGGCACACGGGGAGAGCTGATCCGTGGGTGTCTGGGGTGGTGATGGGCTTGTAATTAGTGAGCAGCAGTGATTAGCTGGGTCACGTCGCGGTCATCACCCCAAGCAGCTTTGAGGGCTCTCCCAATCCCCAGCTCCACAGCTGGCACAGGGCTGGAGGCAGTGGTGAGGGGAGGCAGGCTCAGACAAGACCCTCTGGGCCAGGGACCCCCAAGGCCTTTTGGTGGGCACCATGGTGTGGGGCCTCTGGAGCTTCTGCCCAGCTTCTGGAGAGACATGGGCTGTGCTGGAGCTGTGACACAGCAGTTAAGGACCCTCCACCCCCTTCCCTCTGTTGGCTGGGGGTCTCCACAGCTGTTTTGGGGTGGGCTTTGGGGACAGTCATAGGGGAACTACTGGGGGAGCAGTGGGGATCTCTGCTACTTGCAAATAACCTTCAGAAACACTTGTGCAGAGAGATTAAACATGCCATGGAAGTGCTGGGAGGCAGACACCTCCCAGGTGAGGCTCACTGGGGGGGTGTTACCCTCTGTCAAACCAGAGCTGGGTGGGCAGCAGCTCCCCTGGGGTTTCTGTGATGTCCTGAGTCAGGCACTGATTTGTGCCAAATCCCTGGCAAAGGGATAAAACCTGGGAGCACGTAGGAGGTGGAGGAGCCAGCCTGGCTCTCAGAAACACATCTCTTTCTTCACTCCATCACTGAGCATCTTTAGAGGTGTTGAAATACAACCACAGGGCCTGACACACCGCTTGCTGTGACCTAGGTCCCAATCCTGTAAGTGGCTGGGGATTCAGATCCCAGAGGGATCTCATCCAGTTTCAAATCCATTCCAAAGAGCAGTGGCTGTGCTCCTGGCAGAAGGGAAACCAAAAATCTCTGATTCTATGGGCAATTCTTACTGTCATCTGCCAGTGGATGCAGAGGTGTGGGATGGGACAGGCAGGAGCCAGCCCAGCCCTGAACTGGGAGAGTGCTATCATCACTGGGAGCACTTTATTTACTTATAAATCCTGGAGAAATAAAGATTTCTCATCAGTAACATGAGAAATAAGATTTCTCATCACACACAGAGACCACTCTGTGTGTGTGTGTGTGTGTGTGTGTGTGTGTGTGTGAAGGAGGAGCATGTGGCAGGTAATTTGGGTTTGCCAAAAACTTCATCATTAAAACCATCACTGCTCTGGATTCATGAAGGAAAAACTGTTTTGGCAAGTGGATGGGGTGAGGGTGAGGATGTGGGCTGGGAGCTAACACAGCTGCCTTTCTTTCTGTCCTTTGCAGGGGGTCACCAGACAGGGATGGCATCGTAAGTATTGCACAGACCCCGGTCCTGCCCCCCTCTCCTGCCCCATTCCTCCATCAGCCACCACCAGCATTTTGTGACCTGCCTCTTCCTTTCCCTTTAATATAGAAAATAAACATCAGTAAGGACTTACCTGCTTAGAATAATGACAAAATTCCAGATTTTCCATAAAATTAACATAAAGAAAATATGGTGATGCTCAAGATGTCCTTGTGGGCAGAGGGACTGGGTGTCCAGGGGGGTTTGGAGTCTCCTTCTCTGGAGAGATTCCAACCCCATTTGGACTGTGACCTGTCCTAAGGACCCTGTTTTGGCAGAGGGTTGGACTTGATGGGCTCTGGAGGTCCCTTCCAACCCCTATGATCAGTGATTCTGTGTCCTGCTAAATCCCCACATCCTCCTTTCTCCACCCCCTAATTGGCTCAAGTCAGATTTGCTGTACAATGAGTCAAGGGAAAACTTCCCAGACCTGTTTATATTTTCTATATTAAACTGAAAATAAGGAGATATGTGGTTGTTTTGGGGTCTTTTCTTGACTTATTGCTGCTTTTATTTATGGTGGTAGATAGAAACAGCCCCACTAGCTCTGGGGAGGAGATGGACTTTTGTGTCTCCTTCAGCTGTTTGATTTCGAGTTCCCAGATAAGCATGTTGGGGGCAGACTGGGGCTGAGCTGGCTGGCACTTACTGAGCAAATTTGGGTGTTAGAAGCTCACTTTGAAGTAGAAAGGAGGCTCTTGGGAGGCTCAGCGGGAAGAGTGGTGCTGGCATGTGTTTTTACAGAGCTGTAGGAAAACCAGGGGGCTATATTGCTCCTTTAGAGAGCTCCCTATTATTATTATTTTTATTATTATTATTTCTCATGTCTGCCCCAAGATCCTTGGCTTTGGGCTGGCCCTGTGTTTGTAAGGCACTAAGAAATAGCCACTGGAAAAAAGAGCCTGCAGCTCAGGTTGCACTTTAACCAGGGCTCTGTTCAGCAGCAATAAATAAATAAAAGGCAGGGAGCAGCACTGCTCACTGGGAGCTGTTCCTTACCGAGCAGGGGACCTTGGACTAAGCACCCTTCTTGCCAGGCTCTACTCCCAACTGCCTGGCTGTTGGAGGGCTGGGCAGGGTAGGATGCGGTTCCCAGCGCTCCTGTGAGATGAAGGATGCCCAAACACAGCTTTCTGGGGGTATAACGGAGCTGCTGAGTGTATTTAGAGGGCAATTGGAGGGTGAAGATGTTTGGTAGACCTCTTCCTCCTACAATACACTCTCCCTGTAATGCTTGTGGCAGGAGGTGAGCTGGCACATCCTCTAACTGCTGACCAGAGCCTGGTTACCTGCCCCAGCACAGCCCACGCTTGCTCCTGGTGCAGCCACAGCTGAGCCCTCCTTTCCTTCCCAACCCAGGCAGTGTGTTTGCTAGCTCCTTGCCACTTATTTTTGTGTGCTTTCTTTAAAAAAAAAATAGCAACAGCCCTAAAAAACCCCTAATATTTAGACCCTACCCAATACTTTAACCCTTCTTCTGCCGGACCTGGGTCCCTTCCAGCTGCCCAGCCCTCATCCCAATGAGCCACCTTGCAATAGCAAACCTGAGAGCATGTGGGAAGGAGGCAAAAAGAATTCGGTAAGGAGAAAAAAAACCCAACCCCAGAGTCTGTTTGACAGCTACAAGAGGGTTGTTAGAAACCCTTGTCTTGAAATCTGGAGTAGGGGAAAACAGGGTATAGGTTTGGCTGCGTTGGGTGAATGTGAGTGGGGTAGAAATGGGGTTAAATACAAGAAGATGGGGGGGTTGAAGCCCCACTTTGGGGCATCCCCCATTGGGTTTTTCACCCTTGTGCTGCTGCTCTTGGGTAGCAGTGTGAGGAGGAGTGTGGGGTGAAATGGGGAGGGGGCAGGTGGCCTGATCCACCCCCCCTGCTGCTGCCCTGGGATGGTGTGTTAGGCTCTTGGGAGGGATGCTGGGGCAATTGGGGGGTGGGTGGAGGGTGCTGGCAGCTGAAGGGAACCTGATGATCTAATTTAGGTGCCCAAAAACTGAGAACACAGCCTTACCTTGATCCCCAAGCTGGCCTTGCTGGCTGCAGTGACCATTCCCCAGGTGCCTGGAGCAGGCCAGCAAAGGGTCCCATAGCCCAGGGATGCCCAAATCCACCTTCCAAGCCAGACCCCCCTCTGTCTGAAGCAGCAATAACCTCTGTGTGTGTTGGTGGTGTGTCATGATGTCCTCTAACGCCACATCCCCTCCCAGACATCTCTCTCTGCTGAAACCCAGCTTCACCACACAGAGAAGCAATGATGCCCAGTGTGTTTGGGGAGGGCGTGGGTGGGGGGTTCAGCTGCTGGATAACAAACCCAAATCCTTCTTTCAGCATGTTCCAGGGAAAGTGTTTGTCTCCTGATGATAAACAGAGGTGCTACCTGTGCTCATTGGGATCTCCCCACGGGCTGTGCACCCTGGCATGTGAAAAACATTACAGAATAGAAAAGAACTGGCTAAATTCTATATGTTGAGTTAAAAAAAGGGAGTATTTTAGCTGTCTGGTGCAGAAGATCTTCCAGAAATGGGAGATGCTGCTCTGTGTCCCCTCATGGATACACAAAGCAGCCCCTTGGTGACAGCATGGGCAGCTGCCCAGTGCCATCCCCACCACAGCAATGTGGGGGTGTGAGGTGTGCTGTCCCCCTCTCATTTCCCTGATTTAAACCCTCCAACCTGTGTTTCCAATGTGTTACAGAAGAAAACAAATGGAGCCCCAAACGGATTCTACGCGGAGATCGACTGGGACAGATATGTAAGTGTCCCAAGGAGCATCCCCTGCACCCACACAGCTCCTGAGGGGGTGCCCAGGCTGCTCTTTTGGGTGATATCCAGGTGTCAGCTGCATCCAGATGCATCTTCTGTATCTGCATGTTAATGAAACACCATAAACCTGCCCAGAAAGCAGTGGGTGCCCATGCCCAGGGTCCCACAGGTAAGCAGAGCGCTGCTCACACCTGCAGCTTTGCTGTGAGCCAGGGACAAGCCTGGCTGGCAACCAAGCACTGCAACAAACCCAAACTGGGCTCACTGGGAAACCTGAGCAGTGCAGAATCTTACCCATGAAAACCCAGCACCAGCGAAAACCCACCTGCAGCAGGGCTGGGGGCTCAACCCCACCAAATGCCCCCATGGGTGCTGCTTGCTTGGCACAGCACTGGGTGCAGGGTTAGTGTTAGCGGGTGGAATTAGCATCCCTAATTCCCTGTTTGTCTTTCCTTTTGTGTGCCCTACCCAGAACTCACCTGAGCTGGATGAGGAGGGGTACAGCATCCGACCTGAGGAACCAGGATATATCCTTTATTGTTGGCTTTGCCTCTCAGCTTACAGGCTGTAAGATGAGCTGGGCTTCACAGGCAGGCTGCTGGCTAATTTATTAATTGTTCTTTATTTTCTTCCTTTTATTTCTCCTTTTGAGCTGCCACTCCACAGCCAAAACTGGCTCCCAGAGGGAATTACCTGAGGTGCTGGAGCAGAAGGGGGTTTTAATTGCCTTTTGAGCCTGTGCTGTGAAATGAGGAGTGAGCAGCACAGAAGCATCCCTGTGGGGTGCTCCATGGAGAGCCCCATATCCCACCCCATCTGCAGTGGGGTGCACCCATGGGGCTGTGCATGCATGGTGGCTGGGTGGTGTTACATCGTGGATGCTGCTGCTTGAGGGTGGAAACAATTGCATGGCAGTGAGCAGGGACATCCCCACTAGATCAGGTTGCTCAGAGCCCCATCAAGCCTGGGCTGGAATGTCTCCAGGGATGGGGCCTCCACCACCTCTCTGAAGTGTGGCTGGAGAGCTGCTGGCTGGATGTGAGCTGGCACTGAGCCTGGGTGGCCAACAGCATCCTGACTGCTGGCAGCAACGCTGTGGCCAGCAGGACCAAGGCAGGGACCATCCCCTGCACCAGGCACCAGTGTGCTCAGGTTTGGGCCCCTTGCTACAAGAAGGATGCTGAGGGGATGGAGCAGGTCCAGAGAAGGGCAACAGAATGGGGAAGGAGCTGAGGGAACTTGGGGGGGGGGGATGTTGAGCCTGGAGAAGGTTGAGGGGAGATCTGATGACTCTACAACTCGCTGGAAGGGTTGGGGTAGGGAGATTGGTCTCTTCTCCCAAGGAAGAAGTGATAAAACAAGAGGAAATTACCTCAAATTATGTTGCAGAGGTTTAGATTAGAGATTAAGAAACATTTCTTCCTAGAAAGAGTGGTCAGGTGTTGCACCAGGCTGCCCAGAGGGGTGCTGGGGTCACCACCATCCCTGGAGGGGTTCAAAACACATGTAGCTGTGGCACTCCAGGACAGGGGTTATTTGACATGGTGGTGTTGGACAGGTGCTTGGACCTGATGATCTCAGAGGGTTTTCCCAACCTTAAAGACTCCATGATCCTACAAACGTTCTTTAACTGTGCTCTACCTACCAAAGGAAAGCACTTCTACTCCTCAAGTGAGTCTGAAGAGGAGGAGGAGGCACACAAGAAGTTCAACATCAAGATCAAGCCTCTGCAGGCTAAAGACATCCTGAAGAGTGCAGCAACAGTGGACGAGCTGAAGGCATCCATAGGCAACATTGCACTTTCTCCATCCCCTGTGGTGAGTCCTTGGTGTTTCCATCTCTTCCCCTGGTTCAGAAGCTGTGATGCTCCATGGGGCTCAGCCCCAGAGAGTGGGGGGCTCTTCCTTAGGTGCCAACAGTTCTGTTTGTGTCCTGGTTTAGAAGGGTTCAAGGCCAGGTTGGATGGGGCCCTGGGCAACCTTGTGTAGCTCCAGGCCTGAGGTTGGTGTCCCTGCCTGTGGCAGGGGGTTGGAGCTCTGTGACCCTTGGGGTCCCTCCCAACCCAGACCAGTCTATGAAAGGTTGTCCCTCCCAGTATAAATACCATCACCCTCTGGTTTTCCTAAGGCTTCTCAAGACTTCTGTAGCCTCATCCCAATCTGTTCAGCCATGGCAAGTCTTGATTCTTGTCTTTCAGTGGGCTTGAGTGTGGGCTGGTAGTGTCTTCCCAGATGAAGCTTTCTCAGGCTATAATTAGCCTGTGTCTGAAGTGTGAATGAATCTCAGGCTCCAAGTGAAGGAGAAATGAAGTTTCTGTGGTTTTATTTCTCCTCTCCAAGCCAAAGCAGCATTGCTGCTTTTAATGGAAGCTGCTGTGACAAGAGACTGTCCTCAGAGCCCCCCCAGCACAGCTCTGCTCCCCCCATGCTCCATCCTTTGTAGGGATGGGAACTGCTCCCCTCTGGCCAGGGAGTTACTGGCTGTTGGGGTTTAAGGGTTAAAAACTGCAGTTGGCTGCTTTGGGAAGGACAACAGTGACAAAAAATCCTCTGATAAGTATAAACTGCACCACAAATCAGTGAAAAAGAAGGGAGGAGGAGTGTGGGAAGGGGGTTATTTGCCACTTAGGTGGATGTGTTGATCAAAATTGGGGGAAACCTACATGTTTTTATGGTGAAACCATGCTAATTTGGGGTTATGGCCCCAGCAGGTTGGGGTGCACACATGCACATAGGTAATGTAGGAGACACTCTTATTCTGGGAGGGGAGAGGAAGCAGCACAACAACAGGGTGGGGAAAGCACCCAGGACTTATTTCAAGGGCCAAGTGTGTATTTGGCACGTTCTCCTTCCCTCATGGCTATTATTTCCTGCATCCCTTGCTGACAGTGTGGCTCTGCCATGGGGGGTTGCTGCTCCAGGCACCACAGGACCCTCTCCCACCCCAAGGTGGTGGCTCTGCTGTGAGGAGATGAGGAGGAGCTCCTCATTGTTTCCATACCACAGCCTGTGGTGTAGGGGGTTGGGAGATTTTAGGGAGAGGGGGAGGGAATAAAATCTCAAGTGATGTTGTCCCTGGCAATAACTAAATATCAGGTAAATTATCCCAGCAGGCCAAAGGCCCCTGATTGCTTTTTGTTCTGCTGAAAGACTCAGAAGGTGTGTGTTCTGCAGGAGGAGCCTGTCTCCTCTGCTCCTGAGACTAGGGTGGGGGGAGTTTTGTGGTGGGTTAGGAAGGATTTAACCCCTGTGTGCAGGGCTGTGTGTGCCAGCACAGCGTGGTCTGCATCCTGCCCTCAGGGTGTGGGGTTGGGATGCTCTGGGGGAGTCTCTGTCCCCACGGCTGGTGGTGTTGGGAGGCCCCAGGTCTCCCTGTCAAACAGCACAGACATGCTCCACTCAACCCAAAGCTCTTGGGGTAGGAAAGCCCTGTGCCCTCTCCTTGGCCTCAAGTCACTGTGACTTTCACCACAAAGGGCTGATGGGGAAGCCAGTGCCTGTGGACACATCATCTCTCATGGCAAGGCCAATGGGATCCTGGGCTCCATCAGCAGAGGGGTGGCAGCAGGGACAGGGAGGGGTTTGTCCCTCTCTGCTCTGCCCTGGGGAGGCCCCAGCTGGATCCTGTGTCCAGAGCTGGGCCCCAGGACAAGAGAGATGTGGGGCTGTTGGAGAGGGGTCAGAGGAGCCACGGAGATGCTCAGAGGGCTGGAGCAGCTCCCCTCTGGAGAGAGGCTGAGGGAGCTGGGCTGGGTCAGCCTGGAGAAGAGAAGGCTGTGGGGGGACCTCATTGCAGCCTGCCAGTGCCTGAAGGGAGCAGAGGAACAGGAGGGGAATCAGCTTGTTCAAGGGCAGAGACTGGCAGGACAAGGGGGCTGGAGTGAGGCTGGAGGAGGGAAGGGTGAGAGGAGAGATTGGGGGGAAGTTCTGTGCAGAGAGAGTGGTGAGGGGCTGGAAGGGGCTGCCCAGAGAGGGGGTGGGTGCCCCGTGTCTGGGGGTGTTCAAGGCCAGGTTGGATGGGGCCCTGGGCAACCTTGTGTAGCTCCAGGCCTGAGGTTGGTGTCCCTGCCTGTGGCAGGGGGTTGGAGCTCTGTGACCCTTGGGGTCCCTTCCAGCCCAGGCCATCCTATGGTTCTATGACAGCCTGGCTGGATGCGTGGCTCCTCTGTACACATCCCAACTAAACACCTGATGCTTCTGGGCATGATGCAAACCCTTTCCTTCTCTATTATCCCTTTGAAGAAAATACATTCTCATTTTCCTTCTCTTTTCCCCTCTTTTCTGCATTCTTTTAGAGGAAAAGTCCGGTAAGAAATACAATTTCTTTTATCCTTTATGATATTTTTAGCTTAGTCTTGTGTTCTCTGTCCCTCTTTTATGCATGTTTCCAGAGCTGTGATGTAAGATGTGAGTAAGATGCCCTCCCATTCTAGAAGTCATGGTGTTTATTTGCTTATTTTCCTTCTCCTGTGATTTTAAGCTTGAGTATTTTAAGAGACCTGGGTTGGTTTTACTTTGAACACCCTGGGGGTATAGTTTGGGTGAAGAAGCTGGTGGTTTCTGGACAAGATCTCTTGTTTAACATCTGTTGTTGAGCATCTTAAAGGTATGGGACAGCAGAAAGACCCCTCAGGGCTTGATGGCCTCTGTGTGTGGTGGTGATGGGAGCCTGAAAAGGGGAGACTGACCTGTTTCCTGGGGTTTGGGGTGTCTCTGGATGCTGCTCTCCCCACGGTGTGGTGCTGTGGAGAGGGAAACCCAGCTGGTGCTGTGGAGAGGGAAACCCAGCTGGTGCTGTGGAGAGGGAAACCCAGCTGGTGCTGTGGAGAGGGAAACCCAGCTGGTGCTGTGGAGAAGGAAACCCAGCTGGTGCTGTGGAGGGATGTGATGGGCTCTGGGGGACCTGGAGCGCTGACCTGTGGCTCTCTGACCAGGTGTCTCTTCTCTCTTCCTTCCCGCTGACCGCAGCGCCGCAGCCCGGTAAGCACCCACTGCTCTGGGGAGGGGTGGCTGGGGGGTGGGCAAATCCATGCTAGGGTTCTGTGATGAGCACAGGGGAAGGGGAGCGGGGTGCCACTGCCCTTGGCCACCCTGTTGTGTGACCCCACTTGGTGGTGGGACCTTGTCCCCACCGTCTGGTGCAGAAGCCTCCCTGATGATGGGCATCCTGTGGGGATGGACCTGCAGCCCCCTGGGGACCCCCAGTGCTGATGGGCATCCTGTGGGGATGGACCTGCAGCCCCCTGGGGACCCCCAGTGCTGATGGGCATCCTGTGGGGATGGACCTGCAGCCCCTGCAGCCCCCTGGGGACCCCCAGTGCTGATGGGCATCCTGTGGGGATGGACCTACATCCCTGCAGCCCCCTGGGGACCCCCAGTGCTGATGGGCATCCTGTGAGGATGGACCTGCATCCCCTGCAGCCCCCTGGGGACCCCCAGTGCTGATGGGCATCCTGTGGGGATGGACCTGCAGCCCCCTGGGGACCCTCAGCACCCATCCCCCTGCCATGCAGCTCCTCCAGTCTGGGGGGGGGTTGTCTTTTGCCGTGCCCAGGCACCTGTGTTGTATGGTGAGAGTGAGGGTTTAGATGCTTTAAGCCAAATAACACAGGCTATGATATGTGAGGATTTGGGGGGGTTCTGACCCATCTGATGGGGTGAGGGTGTCGGTGACCCCCATAAGCTGGCAGTGAGGATGGCTGTGAAGGCAGCACTGCTGGGTGACAGACTCACATAGCTCAAAACCCTCTCCATGGGGTGGTTCCCCTCCCTGTGTGTGGGGAGCAAATGGCATTTCAGCCACGTGCAGTGACCATCACCACCAGCATTCACTGCTGGGCTGCTGCTGTGTCCCTCCATGGGTGACAGCAGCCCTGCACCCGTGTCCCTCTGTGTCCCACTGACCTCCTGTGTTTCTAATTCCAGGGGACAATTAAAAGGAATTTATCCAGTAAGTATTTTCTGCTGCCTTTGAGGATGGTGGTTATGGTGGTGGGGGGAGGGGGAGGTGTATCTTGGGGAGTGGAAAAGAAACCCAAACCCCAAAGGGCTGGCTTTAAAGTGGTCCTGGCAGGGGTGATGTCACCTAAACATCTTCATTAAAGAAAGTGTGGGGGGCATCCCTGGGGTACCCTGTGGACAAGGTGCTGCTCCCCAGAGATGGGCTGGATGAATGAAATGGAGAGCTTTTCCTGCTGGCATCTCCATAGTGAGGACAGGATGGGTGCTGTGCACACCTGGGTTGAGCCCCCCTGTAGAATAGGGGTCCCAGGGGGTGATGGGGTGGGGGAGCCAGGTGACACAGGCAGGGGAATGACTGACCCTGTGCTGTCTGTCCTGTGCTGCAGGTGAGGAAATCGCCCGGCCCCGTCGCTCCACGCCGACACCAGACCCAGCCAGGTCAGTACAGGGTCCACTGGTGCCATTCCCAGTACAGGGTCCACTGGTGCCATTCCCAGTACAGCTTGTTGGGGCACATCACCCTGGTGGGGTTTGTAAAGGCTTGGATGGGCCATCACACACTTACAGCCTGTCTGTGGGAAGCATCCCCAGAGGCTGATCCTTTCTGCCATGGGTAGGGCAGAGCCAAGGTCCCTGTGCAATGCCCTCCCTGAGCTGTCCTGGTTTGGCTCCCCCAAGGTGCCACTGCACAGACAGCACTGCTATAACCCCTTGGCTCATGGGATGGCCAGGCCTTGGGCTTTAAGTGAGCTGAGGAAATGCTCTGTGATGTGGAGCAAGGTGGGTGCTGGGTCTGCTGGCTCTTTGCTCAGGTGCTGAGGGGGGGGAGTAGATGAGGGATGAGGTGAGGGGTCTGGGATCCCCCCCTCCCCACAGCCTGGCTCAGCAGAACCATGCAGAGCCAAAGGGCCAGGTGGTGGCAGGACCCCCAGTCCCCAATGGATGGCATCCATACCCACTCCCCACCAAAGCAGCGAGGACATCAGCTGGTGGTGAGCGCTGTGGGTACATACTGGCTGAGGAGCACAGGCAGACTGGTTTATATGGAGCAAAGCCAAAACCTCCTGAGGAGTGTGCCCTGGGCTGGACCCAAGCACAGGCTGAACCCCTCTGCTCTTCCATCACCCCTTTTCCATGCAGTAGCTCTGACTGACCCTAAAGCAATCCCTGATGCTGCTGTAGCAGCCGCTCAGGTTTGTGACCACAACGCTACCGCTCTCCTCCTCCTACTGAGCCCCTGCGGTCAGCCAGGTGCCCCTTTGCCTAAACCACACAAAACCTCCCTGAAAACATGATGATGTTCACTCCTGAGTGGGTACAAAGCTGACAGTTCCTCTGTGCTTGTGTCTCCCCACAGCAAGAGAGCCGTGGAGGACCCTGCCGCGCTGGCACCGCTCTTTGGGCCCCCGCTGGAGTCGGCGTTCGAGGAGCAGAAGCTGGATGGTGGGTTGGGGGACCACAGGGTCATGCCTGGCTGTGCCCTGCCCTAGGTGGGGATGGGGGGACACCACATTAAAAATAAGCAAGGCTTTCCATACTGTCTCCCTTAACATCCTGATAGCAAAGCTGAGAGAGCATGGGATGGATGAGTGGGCAGGGAGGTGGGGGGAGAACTGGCTGTGGGACCCAGCTCAGAGGGGGTGATCAGTGGAGCAGAGTCTGACTGGAGCCTGTGACCAGTGGTGTTCCCCAGGGCTGGGTGTTGGGTCCAGTCCTGTTCAGTATCTTCATTGACACCTTGCTGAGGGAACAGCACCCACCCTCAGCAAGTGCTGCTGATCCAGAGCTGGGAGGGGTGGCTGCCAGGCAGGACACTGCGCTGCCACCCAGAGACCTGGCCAGGCTGGAGAGCTGGGCAGGGAGAGACCAGATGGGGTTCAACAACAGCAAGTGGAGAGTCTGGCACCTGGGGAGGAACAACTGCTGGAATCAGGACAGGCTGGGGGGGAGCTGCTGGAGAGGAGCTCTGTGGAGAAGGACCTGGGGGTGCTGGTGGGTGACAGGGTGGCCATGAGCCAGCAGTGTGCCCTGGGGCTGAGAGAGACAATGGGATCCTGGGGGCATCAGGAGGAGTGTGGGCAGCAGGTCACAGGAGGGGATCCTCCCCCTCTGCTCTGCCCTGCTCAGGCCCCACCTGGAGTGTTGTGTCCAGTGCTGGGCTCCCTGGGATCAAAAGGACAGGGATCTCCTGGAGAGAGTCCAGAGGAGGCTGAGGAGATGCTGAAGGGCCTGGAGCATCTCCCCTGTGAGGAAAGGCTGAGAGAGCTGGGGCTGTTCAGCCTGGAGAGAAGCAGCCTGAGAGGGGATCTGATCAGTGGTTATCAATAGCTGAAGGGTGGGACGCAGGGGGCCATGGGCAGCCTCTTCTCAGTGTCTGTGGGGACAGGACAAGGGGCCATGGGCTCAAGCTGGAGCACAGGGAGTTCCCCCCCAGTGTGGGGAAGAACTTTTCCCCAGTGAGGGTGAGGGAGCCCTGGGACAGGCTGCCCAGGGGGTGTGGAGTCTCCTTCTCTGGAGAGATTCCAGCCCCATCTGGACACCGACCTGTGTGCCCTGTCCTAGGGACCCTGCTTTGGCAGGGGGTTGCACCCCATGGGCTCTGGGGGTCCCTTCCAACCCCTACAGCTCTGTGAGTCTGTGCTAATGATGAATTAAAGCAGAACATGAAGGGGTGGGTAGCTGTGCTGCAGGTGGAGTGGGGTTGGGGTTATTAAACACTTGCTCCTCAGGTTGATGAGTTAATTGTGTGGCTGAGAGTCAGACCCCATGGGAGCACAGCTGGTGAATATCAAAAATATTGACTCTCACCTGAATGCCCCATTTCCCCTGCTCACCAGGCTCTGCTAAACCTGAGCTCCCATTGCCTGAGAGGATGATGCCATCATCTCAGTAACCTCCCCACTCCCCCTGGGCAGACACATACTGACCCTTCCACCCCCCCTCCAGGCTTTTTACCTATCTCTTTCTCTTTCCAAAAGCTTTCCCAAAGCACAGGGATCCTACAAGGCTTGGTCCCCCCAAATAAAACCCTGCTCACCCATGGGAGTGGATTCTTCCCAGGGACAGCTTGGCTGCTGCCACTTGTAGCCTCGTTAGGCCTTGTTGTTAATGACTTGGGCTGAGTCTTTGAATCAAAACTCTCCACAAATATCAAAAGAAAAGAAAAATAGTGCAAGAAGTTTAAATGAGGTACAGGGGGAAGGTGTGTCCCCCCCAGTCTGTGTGAATATTACTGGATTTTATCTATACACACACAGATATGATAATCTTTCCATTTTAATGCCTGTTTTTTCTCTGTGTATCCTAAAATTCCAGACAATTTCTGCAATTAATGTGAGGTCTCACTTAATAAGCTTCCAAATATGTAAATGGCTTTGTTTGTTTGTTTGCCAGCCAAGCAGCATGAGCATCCAACTAATTGCATGACCCGTTTGAAATTCACCCAAGACCCAGCCTGGAAGGGACCTCAGAGCCCCCCTGCCATGGGCAGGGACCTCTCCCACCCCACCCCCCAGTCCCAGCCTGGAAGGGACCTCAGAGCCCCCCTGCCACAGGCAGGGACTCCCCCACCCCACCCCCCAGTCCCAGCCTGGAAGGGACCTCAGAGCCCCCCTGCCATGGGCAGAGACTCTCCCACCCCACCCCCAGCCTGGAAGGGACCTCAGAGCCCCCCTGCCATGGGCAGGGACTCTCCTACCCCACCCCCAGCCTGGAAGGGACCTCAGAGCCCCCCTGCCATGGGCAGGGACTCTCCCGCCCCAGCCCCAGACTGGAAGGGACCTCAGAGCCCCCCTGCCATGGGCAGGGACTCTCCCACCCCACCCCTCAGCCCCAGCCTGGAAGGGACCTCAGAGCCCCCCTGCCATGGGCAGAGACTCTCCCACCCCACCCCCAGCCTGGAAGGGACCTCAGAGCCCCCCTGCCATGGGCAGAGACCTCTCCCATGCCACCCCCCAGCTCCAGCCTGGAAGGGACCTCAGAGCCCCCCTGCCATGAGCAGAGACTCTCCCACCCCACCCCCCAGCCCCAGCCTGGAAGGGACCTCAGAGACCCCCTGCCATGGGCAGGGACTCTCCCACCCCACCCCCAGCCTGGAAGGGACCTCAGAGCCCCCCTGCCATGGGCAGGGACTCTCCCACCCCAGCCTGGAAGGGACCTCAGAGCCCCCCTGCCATGGGCAGGGACTCTCCCACCCCAGCCCCAGCCTGGAAGGGACCTCAGAGCCCCCCTGCCATGGGCAGGGACTCTCCCACCCCACCCCCCAGCCCCAGCCTGGAAGGGACCTCAGAGCCCCCCTGCCATGGGCAGGGACTCTCCCACCCCACCCCTCAGCCCCAGCCTGGAAGGGACCTCAGAGCCCCCCTGCCATGGGCAGGGACTCTCCCACCCCAGCCCCAGCCTGGAAGGGACCTCAGAGCCCCCCTGCCACGGGCAGGGACTCTCCCACCCCAGCCTGGAAGGGACCTCAGAGCCCCCCTGCCATGGGCAGGGACTCTCCCACCCCACCCCCCAGCCTGGAAGGGACCTCAGAGCCCCCCTGCCACGGGCAGGGACTCTCCCACCCCACTCCCCAGCCTGGAAGGGACCTCAGAGCCCCCCTGCCATGGGCAGAGACTCTCCCACCCCACCCCCAGCCCAGGGTGCCCAAAGCTCCATCCCAACCCATCTTTGGACACTGCCAGGTTGCAGAGTACCATGGAGGTGGGGGTGATCTCATGAGAGCAGAGGGGCAGACTCCCCCCTCAACCTGCTCATCACTCTTCACATGAGCTTGTAATTAATATTACAGGAAAAATCACCCCCACAAACCCTTTAATTGGAGGGTTCTCTATTTTATTTCCCCTTTCTGAGCCTCAGGTGAGGGCATCTCATCTGGGTGTCCTGGCTTTTGGAAGAAAAGGGTTTTACCTTGTGCCCTTGTCTGAATATTCCTTTCTTTCTGACTTCCCAGCTGCCCTGGATCAGCCTGAGATCTGGGGCTCAGTCCAGCCCAGCAACACCAGTGTAGAGTCCCCAAAGCTACCACGGCCTTTTCCAACTGGAAGTAAGTGACCAAGCAGCTTATCAAAGGCAAATCAATTAACACTTAAAGCAATTTGAACCTCTTTTCCTCACCCAGGATCCTGTACCACCTTAATCCTGTAGTGACTGGGATGAGGGGTGGGGTTTTCTTCTTCTCCAGCTTGAATCTGGCTGCAGGTTGTTGGGAGAGAGACAGGGGGTGATAAGGGGGGGGATGGGGGGATGGATGGAGGAAAGGGAGGCAGGGAATAAGAAGGGATGGGATGGAGAGGAGGAAAAGGGGGTGAGGAGGGGTGGGATGGATGGAGAGGAGGAAAAGGGGGTGAGGAGGGGTGGGATGGATGGAGGGGGGTGAGGAGGGGTGGGATGGATGGAGAGGAGGGAAGGGGGTGAGGAGGGGTGGGATGGATGGAGAGGAGGGGAGTGATAAGGAATGGGGTGGATGGAGGAAAGGGAGGCAGGGAATGAGAAGGAATGGGATGGATGGAGAGGAGGAAAAGGGGGTGAGGAGGGGTGGGATGGATGGAGAGGAGGGAAAGGGGGTGAGGAGGGGTGGGATGGATGGAGAGGAGGGAAAGGGGGTGAGGAGGGGTGGGATGGATGGAGAGGGGGAAGGGGCGGGTGAGGGATGGGATGGATGGAGAGGAGGGAAGGTGGTGAGAAGGAATGGGATGGATGGAGGGGGGTGAGGAGAGGTGGGATGGATGGAGAGGAGGGAGGGGTTGAGAAGGGATGGATGGAGAGGAGGGAAAGGGGGTGAGGAGTGGGATGGATGGAGAGGAGGGAAGGGGGGTGAGGAAGGGTGGGATGGATGGAGAGGAGGGAAGGGGATGAGGAGGTGGTGGGATGGATGGAGGGAAATGGGGTGATGGGGGTGGGATGAGTGATACCCAGGATGGGAGTGACAACACCCATCCTGCCTGGGGAGCTGTGTGTTCACAAGGTGAAACATCACTGGGGTAACTGGTCTGTGCAGAGCCAGGGGCAAAGCTGTGCTGCCCTCAGAGGCAAGAAGCACCTGACCATTTGTGTTAGGAACATCATTTTCCAGCTCAACACAGCCCTGAACCCCCCCAGTTTTCGTTGCTGCTTTCCACACTGCCTGGGCCATTGGGGGGAACTGCAGCTCTTCCCATTCCCTGGCTGCAAAGTCTCTTTTCCCCTCATTTCTCCACTCTGTTTGCCCCTCACTAACCCCTAACACAACCGGTTTCACACCAGTTCCTCCCTCTCCAGCCCCAGTGCCAAGGCTGTCTCTGGACTGGTGATTGGGGTGGTGGTTTAATGGTGCTGAGCTGCATCCAGAGCACCCCTGGAGCTCCTCCAGGAGCTTTGGGTGGTAGTTACACCTGCAGAAACGTCCCTGTGGAGCAGCAGCAGGTTAACAAGCCACAGCCTTCCTCCTCCCACGTGAGCATCCTGGGTCCGGATGGGTTGAGCACAGGAGCAACGTGGAGGCAGATATATGCCTTGGAGCCCACCAGCTCTAATTAAAATGTTAATTCAGGCTTTTAATTGAGTGCAATCCAAGATCTGAAGACTTTAAAAGAAAAAAAAAACCCCACAGAAACCTCTAAAACCCAACAAACCCCAACACTGGCAATCACTTGCTGCTCAGTGAGCTGTGGGGATGCTCCATCCCAGCGCTGATGCTGCTCCCAGCTTTGCACCCCAGCCCAGCACTGCAGGACCCCCCTCTCCCAGCAAACACACCTTCCCCAACACACACCCACCAGTTAGTCATATTCCCAACCCCTCTCTCCCCTTTCTTTTCCAGCTCCTCCACCCCTGCCACCGAAAAACATCCCGGCCACGCCGCCGCGCACCGGCTCTCCGCTGACAGTGGGAATAGGTAAAAGCTCAGCACCCCCCTCCCCCTCACACAGCCCCTGTAGATATTTGGGGGGGAGGTTAGGAGTCAAGTCCCTATGGGTTTCCCCACCACTACTCTCTGCCCTGCATCCTCTTTCCCTGGCATCCATGATGCTTCTGTGGGTGCTGCAGTTGGGTGATGCTTTAGAAGCGATGCACAGATGCCTCTGAACCCCAAACCAGGATCAGCCCAGTTAAACAAATGCTCTTTCCTTCCTCCTTTATGCCCTTGAACCCCAAACCAGTATCAGCCCAGTCAAACAAATGCTCTTTCCTTCCCCCCTTATTCCCTTGAACCCCAAACCAGTATCAGCCCAGTGAAACAAATGCTCTTTCCTTCCCCCCCTGAACCTCAAACCAGGATCAGCCCAGTGAAACAAATGCTCTTTCCTTCCTCCCTTATGCCCCCCACCCCAAACCAGTATCAGCCCAGTGAAACAAATGCTCTTTCCTTCCCCCCTTATTCCCTTGAACCCCAAACCAGTATCAGCCCAGTGAAACAAATGCTCTTTCCTTCCCCCCTTATGCCCCCCACCCCAATCCCAGTCACTTTTAGGAATGAAATGCAGCAATAACCTGTAAAGTCTGACCCCCAATTGGGAGTCCCCAGAGCTGTTAGTGCCCAGAGCAGCACTGCACAGCCTGTATTGTGGGTCTGCCATTCCTGCTTGTCTCAGGGGGGTGGTGCAACCTTCCCTGCACCCCCCCTGAAATTCCTGTTGTTCTCAGGGAAGGTGGGAAAAGCCCATCCAGTCTGGCAGCCCTGGGCCAGAAGCTGCAGGGGGTGGGAAGGTGGACAGGGTACAGTGGGTGACCTGGAGGAAAGGGCAGCCCAGAGGAGGAAGGGAGTGAAAGATGCTGCTGATCGTGGCCCGAGGACATCGAGTGCTTATAAGCATATAATTCATGTTGCTGCTGGGGAAGGGGGGCTCAGAGGGAGGGTGGGTGGGTGAGCAGCCCCTGGGCAGAGCCCTGTATGGGCCAGACCATCTGCCTGGGCACGGTGTGGAGCATCCCATGGTGTTATGCATGTTGCCACCCAGAACCTCCCCCCCCTGCTCTATACATCCATGTTTCATCCCAGATCTGGGGTTTGGCTGTTTATCTGAGCAGCCAGAGTGGCTGGGTGTAGGGTCAGAGACAAGAGTGAAGGTGATGCTGGGTGTTGGGGGGTGTTGGTTGGGCTCTGCCATGCTTCAGCCTGCTCATCCTGTGGAGCAAGTGGCTGAGGTCTCATATTTCCCCCATCTGTTGGATCCAAACAGTATTTTATCCCTTACAGGTAGAGCAGGAGCGAGGAGGGGGGTGGTGCTGACACAAGGACCCCTGAGTCAGTTTTAGCTCCTGTGCTCCCTCACAAACCAAAGCCTGTGTGAACCAAAGCGCTGGGTGACCTTCCTGGGGTTAGAGAGCTGCCAGCTCCCCCAGCTCCAGCCCCCAGGGATGAGAAATGCAGGGAAGGAGGGTCTGGAAGAGCTCCCTCCTTGGCATGTGTAACGTTTTGCCAGCACATCCCATCTCCTTGCTGGTGGTTATGAGGTCTGAGCTGAGCATTGATGGGGGGGGGAGGTCTCTTGAGGAGCAGAGCCCTGCAATACCCCTACCAGCTGCTTCCCCACATCCAGCACCAGCTCTTGAGAGTCAAGCCAGCATGTTCAAATATATATACGTTTATATGTGTGTTCATAAACGGATATACAGGGGGGTACCCAAGAGCTGAGTGCGTGAGCCTGATGCCCACTGGTACTTCAGTGATGATGATGATGTTTAGATGGTGTATAACAGTTTGCAGGGCAGCTGTAGGGGTTTTTTGGGGGAGGATACAGGCCTCTTGTGCATGAAGTGATGGAGGAGGAGCTGTGCTCAGCTCAGGGTGTGCTCACACACTCCTCCAGCGTCCGTCTTTCTGTCCGTTGGGTGTCGCAGGACCGTTCTTGCACATGAATTATATTCCCTGGCAGCTTATAAGACTGTGGCACCTTTTAAAGCATCTCCTTTAGGCAGGGGCTGGCCCAGAGCCCCGTAGGGAGGAGGAGGAGGAGGAGTGGGGCTCTGCAGGGTGATGCTGAGTGTAAAATAAACTGCTTTGACCGCAGGCGGGGACCAGGCAGCACCAGAGCTCAAAAGGGACAAACCTCCGTCCATCACTGACTTGGACAGCATTTTTGGCCCCGTGCCCTCCCCCAAGGCTGCTGCCCTTAATGCAGAAGCCAAGTGGGTCAATTTTTCTGATCAGTCTCCGGAGAATGGGGCTGTGGAGTTGACACCCCGGGATAAAACGGGGTCCCCCCCAGCAGCAGCGGGCAGCCCGGCCCCTGGGGGGGTGGCTGAGCCCACCCGCCCGCTCCCCTCGCCGCTCCAGCTGGAAGAGGTTCACAGGAAGGCTTCGGAGCAGCCTCACCTTAAGGAGGAGAACTTGGAGCCGGCTGCCTCTCCCAAAGATTTTGGGCTGGGACAACGGGCGACCCCACCTCCCCCTCCACCGCCCACCTACCGCACGGTGGTCTCCTCACCCGGACCGGGCGCCAGCAGCGGCACGGGGAGCACCAGTGGTAGGTCCTGTGGCCTTGGGTGTGCTTCGGTGTGGCCGTGACCGCCTCCACCATCCCCTCCTGCCTTGGTTGTGCCTGTGCCCGGTGCCCCTTGCTTCCACCCGGCCGTCTCGTGCTTCCACGTCCAGCGTCTGCCCCCTGTGTCCTCTCCCCCCGCTCCCTGCTGCGTGTCTCGTGGTGGGGTTGCTCTGACAGCCTTTCCTCCCTCTTCCCCTCTGCTCCACCTGTGCCACTCCACCCCAGCGTTTGGCATAGGCTTGCCCTTGCCAAAGTTCTGTCCTCAGTAGGCTTCAGAGTGAACAGAGGTGGGAACAGCTCAGGCAGATACCATGAGCAAGCCTCAGCCCTGGGGGCTCTTGCAGACAGCCTCTCGCTCCAGTGCTGCTGTGACCATCTGACTCACAGCTCAGAGGTGCCAGGGCTCTGCTCCCTCAGATGGGGCTGAGGCGATGGGGGCTGAACCCCAGGGCTTTGTCTGGCCTGTGCTGCCCACCTGGCTTTGCCTGCTTAGTTATGCAGTGCCAATTAGGGCAAACAAGCTCATTAGAAGTCAGCTTACATGAGCTCTCCCACAGCACTAAGAAGCCTGTGTTCTCTTACCAGCACTTACTGTACTGGTGTGGCCAGTGTGCCTACCCCCAGCATCACCCCAAAGGGCCTGGCAGGCACTGAGGGGGGTGATGGCTACCCTGGGTGCCCACTGCTGTCCCCCAGCCCTGCCATCTGCTTTGGGGGTGCTGTTGCCATCTCAGGGGGCTGCTGGGGGTGTCCCCCTGAGCGTGGCTGTTGCTGCGAGTGTGGCTTGGCTTCAGTGGTGGTGGCTTTTCTGCGCCGCGTTGGCGAGGTGGCTGCGGGGTAGGGGGGTCGATGGGGTGGGGGCGGCACAGGACCAGCTGCCAGGGGCTACTGGTGGCACTGGTTAGAGCTGGAACTTCTACAGAAGGTCAGCAGCAGGAAGCAGCAAGTCCCTTCTGCACTGCTTTCCACCCTAGAGCCCCTGAGGAACCGTGTTGGGCTGCAGGATGGAGAAGCCCCGCTGCTGGGGGAGGGATGGAGCTGGGTTCCTGGGCAGCGCTGCCTGCTCGGGGGATGCACAGTCTCTCCTCCTCTGTGCAGTGAGCTGTGCTGGCAGCTCAGCCTCACCCACCCTATGTGACTGACACACACAAAGGAAGATTGTGCCCATCATCTCCACCTCCCTGAGGTCCCAGCTACTGCATGTGGCTGAGGGATGCTGTGGAGCAGAGCCCTCCCAGGCTGCTCTCCTGCTTCTGCATCCTCTGGGAGCTGGGGTTCATCAGCATCACTGTGGTGGGGCTGGGCATCCCAGCAGACTCCTGGCCTCATGCTCATCTCCAAAGCACTGCCACAGGGTGTAGAAAGTCTCGAGGGGTGCGTGGCTCTGCAGGGACCTGTGGTACCTGAAGACTGAACCTCCCCGGATGGAAGCAGAGCGATGGCTGGGGCCAACTGTATCCTCACCAGCTCCATCTTGTGACGCTTCTTCAGTGCCACTTGGTCATGCTCCCTGAATCCTCCCTGTCTCATCAGACTTTCCAGAGGATAAGGAAGGGAAAGGTCAAACCTTAGTTCCCAAAATGGGCTTCCAAGGAAGAACAGCTTGGATTTTGGAGGCATGCAAAGGAAGAGCCAGGATTGACTCTCTCTGAACGAGCCCATCTCTCTGCCCACCCTTCACTTGAGGTTTTAATCTCACTTCTATAGGTCTGGGAGTGATATTCCCTAATCTGAGCTACGACCCCTAAGGTCCTTAGTGAACTGATTCTCTCTGAAGCCTCAGAACTGAGCCTGAAGCCATCAGCCCTGCACTGGGGTGAGCAAAGCGTGCTGCTCCCCATGCAGAACGTGCTGCTGTGCTCCCTGGGGCTGGTAGCAAAGGCCAGCTCAGCCACCCTGCAGAACAGGGTCTCTGTGTGTGTGTGTCCCCAGCTCCTGCAGCCCCTCCTGTCTTGGTGCAATCTCCACTTGCTTGGTATGGCACTGGTTATTGCTGAGCTTCCCCCAGGAGGGATTTCTCTATGGGGAGTGAAACATCTGGATGTTGTCTTGAGCCTCTGTTGGAGTTTCTATCCAGTGGATGACTGTGTGTCCCCCTGCTGCTGGGGCTGATGTGAACCCCAAAACCAGCATGCTCCTGTTCTCTGAGACTCTGCTGGAGAGTTGGGAATTGCCTTGTGCTCCCAGCACATCTGATAACCTTGCTCTTCCAGCCTTCCTCCTCTTTGCTTGGATAAAGCTTTCCCTCTCCACACCCTCATCAGGGGCCTGTGGCTGTGCTGACCCAGGAGCTTGCAGAGCCCTGGGAGCATCAGCTGCTGCAGGGCTCATCCTCATCTTCAGCACATCGTTCTGCTCCTGTCTGGTTTTTGGATAAAGATGTTAAAACTCCTCCAACACCCACTCTACATGCTGCCCTGGCCAAGGAGGGCAGGTACACAGACAGGCAACCCCAGTGAGACACAGCTGGGCATCAGTGGTCCTGGAGAGCTCTTCTGCCCTGCTGAGCTGCTGGTGGGGAGCAGCAGTTGAGGGGATTTGGGCACCTGCTCCTGGGCCAGAAGCTTTTGCTGCGTGCACGGGGGAGATGGGTGTGGGTGGGCACCGGGGTCAGGGGGGAGCAGCCATGGGCTCTGGCCTGTCAGGCCCTCACACCTCCCTCTTGTTGCAGGTTCCTCATCCCCAGCTCGACCTGGCACGCCGCTGGCTGCATGCAGCACCCCCCCACCGCCACCCCCCAGACCCCCTTCCAGGCCCAAGCTGCCCCCTGGCAAGCCCACCGTCACCGACGTGGTACGTCCACCAACACAGGGTGGGGAGTATACAGGGAGGGGGGTGGTGGGGCTGGGTTTGGGGTCGGGTGGGATGGATGGGTACCTCACTCAGTGAGGAGCCCGCTGCCTGGACGGGTTGGAGGTCTCCCCAACTCCCTCACAGAGCCCAACACCGTGTGGGAAAAGCATTAGGCAACACTGGGCAGGTGGTGTTATGGGTGGGCATCAGGTGGGAGGAGGGACTGTGCCCCCAGGGGTAACACAGTTTGGGTCTGGCAGTCCTGGGAAGGGTGTCTGGCTGGGTGGGGGGTGTCTGGCAATGCTCAGTGCTGGTCCCCATCACTGTACCAAGCCAGCTGGGCTGCCACGTTCTGCCCTGGGCTGCTTTAGGGGAGTGATGGAGAGTATCTGGATTGGCATTATGGATATGAAATTATCCCCAAAGGATCCCTATGGACCCAACAAGCTGCTCCTGAGTGGCACGCAGGGGGCACCGCTCCCTTCCCAACACCAGATGCACCGAGCCCATCCTGTCACTCAGAGCGAATGGGGGCTCCAAACACCCCAACCCACGAGCCAAGCTGGTGGGAATCCATTTTAGGAAGCCCAGGCTAAAGCACATAAAAGCTTAAAAAGCCCTAAAACCTTCTGGTTTTGCCCAGCCCAGGGATGGTCACAGGAATACAGAGGGTTACAGGTAAAAGAAGCAAAAAATCCCAGTTTCTATGTGTTTGATGCAGATGTTGCCGTGTGTATTTCCTTTAACCTTCTGTTGTTTTCTGTTTTTCCACAGTCCAGGCCTTTTAGCCCTCCTATCCACTCCTCCAGCCCTCCTCCAATAGCACCTTTAGCCCGTGCTGAGAGTACTTCTTCCATATCTTCCACCAACTCCCTGAGCGCAGCCACCACTCCCACCGTCGGTAAACACCCCCAGCACTGCTGTTCTTCCACCTTCCTCAGCGCCCTCCAGAGAGTCCTGAAACCTTTTCATTGCACTAAGATCCTTCTTCGGGTTCACCCTCATTAATTTTCATCAGGTTTTAAGTGGGGGATCTAAAAAAGGGGGATCTGAGGAGGGTGGGGGGTGGATGGTGAACGCGATGCTGCTGCTGGAGGGGGGGTGGGGAGGTTCTGTGGTAGCTCTGAAAGTGGAAAATGACTGTTTGGTGAGGGTAGAGGTTGTCACCGTGTGAAATATCACATATCATGTGCTTGTGGCTTGTAAATTTGGTCAAAATAAGCTTCTTTTTTTTTTTTTATTGTTGGTTTGGTTTTGTTTTGTGGGGGATGCTTGTGCCCTGGAGGGGAGGGAGGCTGGAAGCCAGACCTTGGGATCCAGGAGATGGCTGGTGCTTAAAACCTCTTTGATTCTCTAAAATTCATACTCCCCCCCCCTCACAGTGGGAAATGGGCTCTTGGAAGAGGCTCTTCCAAACCATTGGCTTGACACATCCCTCACTGGAACAAAGTCCCATGGCTTTCTTTTAGGAGTATCCTGAAAAACATGGGGGTTTTGCCAACGTCCCCCAGCTGCTCCCCTCCCCACACACACACAGACCCCCAGGGCCTGAGATGAGAAATGCAAACAAAGTCTGGCTGGCAGCTCCATGAGCTGGGTCCCTCTCTCCTCCCTCCTCCTTCCCCTCCATCCCCTGCGTGCCCCCTGCCAGTGCACCCTCCTCTGCCACCCATCCTAACCACTGCCCCTTGCTTCCCTCAGCTCCACCATCTACCAGGAACATCCTCCCTTCCTTTCCTTCTTCCCTTCCCATGGTTTTCACGATGAGCACGCCTGCTCTGTGTGGCAGGGAGGCACCGCTCCGAAAACCCAAGCCTGTCTGGTGTCAGTGTGTCCTCAGCCACGGTCCTGGCTGCAGTGTGTCCCTCACTGTCCCCTTATGAGGTTGTCTCTGCTGGCTGGGAGATGACAGGGTGACCCGAGCCGTGGGTGATGTCCCCAGGGTGCCTTCTCCATAGACCTGCATCTCCATCCCTTCTCCGTAGGACTCTCTGCCCTGCGTCTCCATCCCATTGTTGGCTTCACTCTGGAAGTGTTGTAGATGCTTGTTACCTGTTCGCCGGTTGTTGGTCACCATCACAGCATGCTGCTGGGGGGAAAAACACCCCCACCTTACGTCTCAAGCAAGGGGCCAGCCAGCCCTGAGCATCCCTGGTGTGTGTTGGCTGTGGGTCCTGTCTGTGCCCGCTGTGCCGCAGCTCCGGCAGCGAGCGGCTGGTGGTGGCCTTGGCTGGTGCCCATGGTGGGCACGGTGGCCATGGGGTGCTGGGGGCCACTGTGGTAAACACAAGTTTGGTGGAAGGGAGCAGCCAGGCTGGGAAAGGGCTGGCTTGGGGGGCTTCAGGAGGCTGGGAGGCGTGGGTGTGGAGTGGGGGCTGCGTGCTGGCCCCACAGGCTGAGCCAGCAGGGCTCCCTTAGGCATGTGGCTTTATTTCTATGTGTTTATTTCTTTCCTTTAACACCTGTATTTTTGTGAAGCAAAGCTGCTGGTTGATGGTTTTTTAACCCCTGAGCAGCGGGGGCTATTGTGGCTGTGGGAAGGGGGGGTGTGTGGGAAGCTGTGCCCGCGGGCACCAGCAGCTCCCACCTCTTCCCTGGGGGCTTTTCCCTTCCTGGCATCACCCCTGGCAGGGGCACCTTGCACGGGGCAGCCAGGAGCAGCACTCCCAGATCACAGGTTTTGTGTTTCCAGCTCCATGCAAGCCAAGGGGCTGGTGCTGTTGGAGCAGGATTTGGCCTGGGAAAAGCCAGGTGGGGGGGGGGGGGGGGGGGGGGGGGGGGGCGGGGGGGCAGAGATGGGATTTGGGAGCTACTTTGGGAAAGCCCAAGCATCTTCTCACTGCCTCCTCCAGGGTGGGCAGCGGTGCTGGGCAGGCAGTGGTGCTGGGCAAGCATCCATGCAGCACTTGCCACATCAGGCTGCAAACCTGTAGCAGAGGGGAGAGCACTCCTAATTCCCAGGTTTGACCCACAGGAAGAGGAAGACGAGGCAGAAGGTGTGCAGCACAGAGGGTGGCCAGGGGCAGAGCTGCACAGGCACTTCTGTGGGTGCTGCAGTGGGGCAGGGACTGCTGGGGGTCCAGTTTGGACACCCCAACTTGTCTGGGGCTGCTCACAGCCCTCAGCTTGCGGCTGGGGCCGTCTCCATCCCGCTCTCTGTCTCTCGTTCCCTGTGACAAAGTCCAATGGAGTTTGTCCAAGAGCATGTGAAGACTTTGAGCCCGTTGCCCTGTCCTCTGTGCTGCTCTGGTTTGCTTTCCTTGTGGCTGCATGTGAGGTCTGAGTAAGTTCTTGCCAAGAAAGCCGCTGCTGTTCCCGTGTCACTGCTCCCTCCGTTACTCTTCTCATCCGAATCCTCCTCCGTCTCTCTTCGTGCCTGGTTGCTGACACAGCTTTGGGTCCCTCTGAGATGCCCTTTCTCATTCTTGTTTTATTTCCTCTTTCCATGTTCTTTCCCTTTGGGTTTCTTCCTCTTGTGTCATCAGAGGATGATGCTTTGATTGACACGCTGCCTGCGTTTTGAAAGGCGTCGTGTGATGCTGGCGGGTACCACACCTCTGGCTTTGGAACTGGGGTGGGGGGATGCTGTGGGCACCCCCAGCACCCACCACTCACAGCACCTTGCACAGCAGTTTGTTTCTCAGTGCTGACAAAGGCGGTGAGGCACAAGGTTGGCGCCTCCTGAATTAAAGAGAGTTCACTGAACAGCTCAAACAGCCGTTCTGTTGGGTTTGTGTGTGTGTGTGTGTGTGTGTGTCCCTAATTATTCCCATCCCACCTGGTGTCTGATGTGGCTTTGTGGTGGTGTGAGCACAGGGAGCCAGCGGTTGTGATGGGAAAGGAGGAATTCCAGCTAGGCATCTCCCACTCCCTGTGCGTGCCTGGTTCTCCCCAAGCTCCACGTCCTCCAGCGCAGCGGCAAACACCTCCGTCTCACTGTGTGATGAGTTTGGCCCCTCTCTGCACCCCAGCGTGGCAGGGGGGGGTGCAGCATCCCGATGGGAAACGCTGGCTGCTGCTGTGGCATGGCCAAGGCAGCGCTGGGGGTGTGAAGAGGATGAGGTGCCTTTGCCCAAATCAGCTGGAGTTTGCCAACGGAGCGCGTGAGCCAAGAAGCCTCTTCTACTCCAGGCTAAAAAAGAGACTCACCACCCCCAAAATCCTTTCTGAGCGGGCAAAAGTGCTCTTCCATCTGGGCTTCCATAGCTTTGCTTCCTGCTTTCCGTTTCCTAAGCCAAACCCAGAGTTTAAAAGCCCCCCCCTTCCCCCTCTCCTTGCACGTTGAACGGCTTGCAGCGCCTCGTCCCCTCCCCGTAGCGAGATAAATGACCTGCTCTGTGACTCACACTTGTGTCCTTCTCTCTCCCTCTCCTTAACCTTTCCCATCCCGCTTCAACTCCTGGCCATACAGAGAATGAACAGCCTTCCCTCGTTTGGTTTGACAGAGGAAAGTTTTATTTGACTTTCGAAGGTAAGTAGTGCATAGCATACCTGGTAACCACTCGCTCCCCTTGCTCTTGCTCTCCAGCTCCCAGGGGTTTCCTTCAAAGGCTCCAGTCCAGCTTTCCATGCAAAATGCTATGGCTACTTAGCTGGCATCACAAGTTCAGCCAGAATCATTTTGATCTGATTTGTGCTGTTTGTCCCAGTGATCTGTTTCCCTCTTTATTTATTAAAAAAAGAAACAAACCCACCCCCAAACCCCAAAAGAACATCCTCATACAGAGACTGAGGTGAAGAACTGGAGAGCAGAACCGCTTGCACTGCCGAGGAACTTGACTCTGTCAACCAGGGCTTCTTTCTACTCTCCCTTGCCAGCTGCTCGTTACCCTGAGTGGTTAATTAAAACCCAGAGAGCAACAGGTTCTCTGCCGGTCTGGGACCCCTTTCCCCATCTCCCATCAGGTTTTTCCCTGTGGTGAGGGAACTGCCAGGGTCACAGTTGAAATGCCACCGGGTTGTGCTGCTGGTTGGAGCCATGGTGGGTTTTGGGGGGTCCCTGGAAGGCAAGAAGGTGCTTTGAGGAGGATGTGGGGGCAGGAGAGACTGTTTTGGGGAGCATCAGAGGTGTGAGTGCCTGGGTGGCCAGCCCTGTGGCTTTGGAAGGAGCCTGACCTCACAGGCTTTCTTCTTCAAAAAGAAAAGGCAAGTGTGGAGGTTTGCTGGAGGCAGGAATAAAACCAAAGGAAGGGCTTTGGAGCTGTTGTGGCACTTGCAGGCAGAGCTGGGGCAGGGGCTGCTGGCACAGGGCATGCTGGAGCAGGGGTCTTGCTGTGTGAAGCGTGCCATCCACTGAGTGTGCTCCCTTCACAGCTGAACTCCTGCTGAGGAGCATACGGAGCGAACCCCGCGCTGCTGAGCGTGATGCTGTAGCCACAGCAGGGATGGAGGTGGTGGTCCTGCTCTGACAGCAGCTCCTGGCTTAGTCCTGGGAGGGGGCCAGGGAGGACCTGCTTCCTCCCCATCCTCATCATGATTTTGCTGTTTCCAGCAAAAAAATAACCCCAAAAAACCCTTCCTGGGTTTCCTTTCCAGGCGCCACGTGCCTGTCCAGAGCACAGCTGGCAGGCACTTCAATGCAGCCGTGTTTAGGTGTTACCCCCCTCAGTATGTTGCACCCCAGCACCACGCACCCCCTGCTGTCACCCTGCTCTGCGCTTCCTCCTGCCCCCTTGCTTGATCCAGCACCAGCGCTGCGAGCGCGCCCGCCGTTCAGGGATTTCCTTGTGGGTTCTGTGTGCTCAGGGCTGTGGCTGGTGTGTTTGAGTTCTTGGGCTTGGTTGTGGCAGCACGTTGTGGTCAGAGCTGGGGGGTCTTGTCCTGCTCCCTGGCTGAGCCCTTCAGCCATGGGGACGTGCTGGCTGGCCCAGCATCGGGGCCGTGGTAGCGCGGCGCTGGCTCCGGGCTCATCTTGCATCCCTGGAAGGAGCTCTCTCCTACTCCTGATCTCACCCTAAATCTCTGAGTCTTTTATTTTTAAAATGAAAAGCTACATGTCAGTGCTCAGCTGTAGGGAGGGGAAAGGAGAGCTGCTGAGATGGGCAGAGTGGAATGACCCAAGAGAAAGGGTCTTTTGTTTCGGGGTTGGGGTTGGTTTGGGTTGGGTTGGGGTTGGTTTGGGTTGGGTTGGGGTTTGGGTTGGGTTGGGGTTTGGGTTGGTTTGGGGTTTGGGGGTTGGGTTTGGGTTGGGTTTGGTATGTTGGTGACATGTTTGGGGTGAGATGATCTCAGGCAGCTTCGGTGATGCTCTCGCTGGCGGAGCAGAGTCCCCTGGATTGCTGAGTACTGGGATCACTGGTCAGAGCTTGTGGTGGGTCCTGGGATCACTGTTTGAAGCCGTGGTGGGTCCTGAGGACTGGGATCGCTGGTCAGAGCTGTGGTGGGTCCTGGGATCACTGTTTGGAGCCGTGGTGGGTCCTGAGGACTGGGATCACTGGTGAGAGCCTGTGATGTGTACTGGGGTCGCTGGTCAGAGCCCATGCTGGGTCCTGAGTACCAGAATTGTTGGTTGGAGCCTGTGGTGGGTCTTGAGTACTGGGATCGCTGGTCGGAGCCATGGTGGGTCCTGAGTACTGGGATCACTGGTCAGAGCCATGGTGGGTTCATCACTGGTCGGAGCCTATGGTGGGTCCTGAGTACTGGGATCACTGGTCGGAGTTGTGGTGGGTCCTGAGGACTGAGATCACTGGTCAGAGCCTGTGGTGGGTCCTGAGTACTGGGATTGCTGGTCAGAGTCTGTGGTGGGTCCTGAGTACCAGCATTGTTGGTCGGAGCCTGTGGTGGGTCCTGAGTACTGGGATCGCTGGTCAGAGCCATGGTGGGTCCATCGCTGGTGGGAGCCCATAGTGGGTCCTGAGTACTGGGATCACTGGTGCTCAGCCATCACTCCACACCTGTGGCTTCCACCGCTGTGTAGGGAAAAGCCTGGCGAGTGATGCTGGTGTGCAGCTGAGGGCTGGATCCAAAGCTCCATCAAGTGGATTATTTCTTAATGATTATTTTGTATTCCTTCTCCAGCGTTATCAGGCTGTTTCCCCACAATGAGAAGTTCTGAAGCAGTCCCTGAAGGGCCAGTCCTTGGGTGGAGGTGTGCCCCAGCACGTGCTTGACCTCAGCTTGCCTCTCAAGTTGCTAGAAAGGAGTTTTAGGACTCAAATTAGAGCAAAACCACTCATTTCACATTAAGTGAAAAGCTGGTTAGTCTCTGAAGCTGTCAGAAGAAGAACACAGAGGTTCGTGGGGAAGAGGGGAGGGGGCTGAGCCCCCTGAATGCCAATTACACCCCTGTGAGTTGTAGTCAAAGTCAGGTTGGAAGCATGGAGTGTGTTTCGTGGCTGTTGCTGTCCAGGTGGACCCAGGGATGTGGGGGATCAGTGGGGTGACCCTGTCTGTCCTTGGTTGTATGGTTTTCATTCAGGAGAATGATGAAGTCTTGGATCTATATGGAGAAGTGGTGGGAGAAACGGGAGCCTGAAAATCAGGGGAAAGGGTTTAGGTTCAGCAGGGCTGAAATCGGAGTGTGTGTGGTTGGGACATGGGCTTTTTCCTCTCTCTCTCAAAAGAATAATGATCAAATTGCCAAGGATACTGGGCTTTGCTGCTGCTGGATGGCTGAAGATCTTCATCTTGCCTTCCCTGGCCAGAGCAGCCCTGCTGCTGTCTCTCTGAAGGGTGATACCTCCACTTTTCACCCCTCAACACCCAATCTGCATCAGCATTTTGGATCCTCATCTGTTTCTTGGTGGAAAAACTCCACCCAGAATATTTCTGGGACTATCCCATCACCTTCTGCTGGGTGTGATGGGGCAAAGGGTCGTTGCTATGGGTGCAGGGAGCAAGGATGCTCTCCCTGTGCTCTCCAATAAGAATTTACCAAAAAAACATGTTCTCCTCTGGGTCAGTGGTGCTGCCTGTGTCCCTGTGCGTCCCCACCGGCACGCAGCCAGGTACCATGCAGTTGGTACTGACCTGAAGCGTCTGCTCTTGTATGGGATGCCTGCCAGTCCCTGATGTATGGAGATGCTTAGGGCTGTGTCTTCAAAAACCAGAGGCTCAGGGAGCCTTGTGCTGCCTCCCTGGGGTCATTAGGACAAGTAACAAGCGTGTGGTGACGGGTCTGTCCTGTGTGGGTGGGATGCTCAGTCCTGTGTGCTGTGACAGCAGGACACTGAGCATCACTATTCCGAGCTGTGGCTGAAATCACTTACTCCCCTGGGTCTCTTAAGGTGTATGACCAAGAGGGTTAATTTTTTACACCCTTTTAGGCTCTGTTATACATTGAAGGGACAATCTCAGCCCTGGAGAGGCTCATCTGCCAGGGAGAGTGTCTCTGCTTTTATCCCCTCACGCCCTGCCTGCATCTGTAGGGCACAAGGAATCTCAACCTGCAAACTCCCCAGTTAATACATTGAAACTTGAAGCATCATTTAAGTGACAGAAGTGCTTGTAACTCCCGATTTCCTGCCCCCAAACCTGAGGATTTAAAATTCACAGCAGCAAGCCAGGACTGTACAGCACATCACACCCGCACCCCCTGCAGCAGCTCACACAGATCAGGGGTGAATAAAGCCAGTGAACTCCCACCCACAGCAGGCACGGTGGTGGGTAGCAGCAGAGAAAGGACAGAAGGGATTATTATTATTATTATTACTGGTATTATTTTTAAAGCTAGCCCAGGGAATAGAGAAGCAGGGGCTCACCAGAAACCCACTGCATTCGGCTCCGTCGCTTTGCGCCCCCCTCGCCCCGCTGCCCGCGGAGGTGCTGCCCTTCCCCAGGCCGGTGTTCCATCTTGTATGGCTTTGTGCTGGCAGCTGGCATGTGCTTGCATGCTCTGAGCCAAACCCTGGGCTGAATTCACAGCCCCATTTGCCTCCCTGAGCATCACCCTCTGAATGATGGTAGTGGAGGAAAGGGGGTGTTGGGGGTCCCAGGGTAAGCAGCCCCTCCGGAGAGGTTTGGTGTTACTTTTGAGCTTGTGTGGGGCAAAAATGAGTCCTGGTGCTTAATGTGATATAAAAATGAAAGGTTCCAAAGCTGGAAAATACATCAGGGTGAAGGGGTGCAGCGGTGGTGGCGTCTCAAGGAGCTTTTTTGGGTGCCCAGGGGGGATCAGCACTTGTATGTCGAGGGATCAGATACTGCTTGCGGTGATACTTTTCCTCCTCCAATGGCTTTTGGGAGATGGGCATCCCTGGCCAGCAAAGGGAAACCTGCTTAGGGCTGAACTATTTCTGAGCCTGGCTGGTGTCCTTGGACACGCAGCATGGCTGAAGCAAGCAGAATAACCCATGGATTGATTGGTCTAGCTTGCTTTTGCACCGAGTCCCACGTTCTCCTCCGTAGTTCCAGGCTGATGATGGGTTTCAGATTTGCTGTAGGGTATGGTGGGCATTGTGGGGTGAGGGGCTGTGCTGAGGGGGTTGCTGGGCAGGAGAGGGGAGTGTGCTGGGGATTGCAGGGCTCCCACAGGTTGGGGTTCCTGCAGGCAGGAGCTCAGGCTGTGGGGGAGGGGGGGAAGTGGGATGTCGGGTCCCGTCACGATGTCGCGACGGGACCCGACATCCCACTTCCCCCCCTCCCCCCCAGCCTGAGCTCTCTGGCTAAAGGACAATGCATCCCCTCCAGCCCCTCTTGCTGGGCTCCCAAAACTGACTCCAACAACTGCATCATGCAAAGCCCATGGTGTGGCAGCCCCTCTAGAGCCATGCTGGGGGGTGCTGCTGCCCCCCTCAACACTGCCTGTGGTCGGGGCTCCCTCCGGTACCTTCTCTGCTTGCTTTTGGGCTGGGGGAAAGAGAATTTTAAAGCCTCTTCTAAAGCCAGTGGGAATTTTTTGCTAGTCTGAGGTTCTTGGTGGGTGCCCCCTCACCCCAGCCCCACGGGGTGGGGAGTGGCACCATTTCTCTCTGCAGGTAAGAAGTGGAGGTGTTTGCTCTGTTGCAGGCTCATCGCGGGGACCCAGCCCCCTCACCATGGGGGCACAGGACACCCTGCCCGTCGCTGCTGCCTTCACAGAAACAGTCAATGCATACTTCAAAGGGGCTGATCCCAACAAGTAGGTGCCAACTGACAGGTTGGATGGGGCCCTAGGCCAGGTTAGATGGGGCCCTGGGCAACCTTGTGTAGCTCCAGGCCTGGAGGTTGGTGTCCCTGCCTGTGGCAGGGGGTTGGAGCTCTGTGACCCTTGGGGTCCCTCCCAACCCAGACCAGTCTATGATTCTATGACAGGGTCTGGGTGTTGAGATGGGATGGGGAATGAGAGGTCCTGGGGTCTGGACACCTTGGGATGCTGTCAAGGCTTTGGTGAGCATCTCAAGGGGATGGGGAGGGAGGAAAGGAGGTGCTGGGATGTCAGTACAGAGCAGCAGGAGGCGTCCTGGGCTGTCCCTGTGAGCATCAGTCCCCGCTGCTGTGTCAGCATCAGTCCCCACTGCTGCATCAGCTCACCCTTGTTTAGCAGCACAAGAGACTCATGCCCCCTGTACGGTGGGTGGAAAGTGGGGTGCTGTCACCACACCCTCCCTACCATGAACCCCTTTCCTCCTCCTCCTCCTCCTCCTGCTGCATTTTGAGCCCCCCCTGTTTCCTCCCCACACACCCCCCTCGGTCTCTGTGCCCGGTGCTGCAGGTGTATCGTGAAGATCACAGGGGAGATGGTGCTGTCGTTTCCAGCGGGCATCACCCGACACTTTGCCAACAACCCCGCTCCGGCGGTACTCACCTTCCGCGTGCTGAACTACAACAGGCTGGAGCACGTCCTGCCAAACCCCCAGCTCCTCTGCTGGTAAGCCCCCTGCCTCGCCAGCATCCCAAGGGTTTCCAGAGAAATAGGGTGCTTTGCCAAAACACACAGCCCCAAGCACCATCCTTGGAAGCCTGCCCTGGCTTTTGGGAAGGACATTCTCAAGGTCTTAAATACTGAAAGGACATGGAGGTCCTGGGGTGTGTCCAGAGAAGGGCAACCAGGCTGGGGAAGGGGCTGGAGGGCAAATCCTCTGAGGAGCAGCTGAGGGAGCTGGGGGTGTTGAGCCTGGAGAAGAGGAGGCTGAGGGGAGACCTTCTCCCCATCCACCTCCCCTGCCCTGCCAGGAGGGTGCAGAGAGGTGGGGGATGGTCTCTGCAGCCAGGGAACAGGAGATGGGACAAGGGGCAATGGGCTCAAGCTGCCCCAGGGCAGGGGCAGCTCAGCTGGGAGGGCAAAGTTCTTCCCTGGCAGAGTTGTGGGGCTGTGGCACAGGCTGCCATGGGAGGGGGCTGAGTCCCCAGCCCTGGGGGTGTTTAACAGAGGGGAGATGAGGTGCTCAGGGATCTGGTTCAGCACAGGACAGGGATGGTTGGACTCCAGGGGCTCAAAGGGCTTTTCCAACCTGGGGATGCTGTGATTCTGCCAAGGCAGCTTACAGGAAGGGTTAATTCTCCCTCTGTGCAGTGACAACACACAGAGTGAGGCCAACACCAAGGAGTTCTGGGTCAACATGCCAAATCTGATGACTCATCTAAAGAAGGTATCGGAACAGAAACCACAAGCCACCTATTACAATGTGGATATGCTCAAGTACCAGGTAGGGTTTGGTTTGGGGGTTATTTGGGGTTTATTTGTGAGATAAAACTGTGCCAAAACCACATGTGCTTAACTTAAGAGAGGTAAAAGAAGCTATTTCCCTGGCACCAAGCAGAGATTACATGAGGTGGGGCATGCTCTCCTGCTGCCCCCATCCATATGGCATTAGATACCCTGTTTTTGAGCCCAGTACAAAACTTTCAGTGGGAATACAAGGTATCACCTCCTCTGAAACCAAATGCAATGACCATGTCTGTAAAATGGGCTTTCTCCCTTCACCCCTATGGAAACTAAATGTTTTTTCTGTCATTTTGGAAGGTATCTGCCCAGGGTATTCAGTCTACTCCATTAAACCTTGCAGTGAGCTGGCGGTGTGACCCTGCAAGCACTGACCTCCGCATTGACTACAAATACAATACAGAGGCAATGACCACACCAGTAGCTCTAAACAACGTCCAGTTCCTCGTCCCTGTGGATGGAGGAGTAACCAAACTTCAAGCTGTGCTTCCTCCTGCTGTCTGGTAGGAACCTCTCACCCAACAAAGGGCTCCGTTCGCTGTCCCCACCGCTCAGGGAGGTGTCTGTGGGCAGGCTGGGGGACCCAAACCTCACCTCCTCTTGCAGGAGGGAGCACACAACCCCACTCAGGTTATTTCTTTCCTTGCCATTCCCCCAGGGAAGAGGTCAGAGCTTGAAGGCACTTGTCCAGGCAGCAGAATAACAGCCCTTATTTGGTGGGTTTTGGCTGCTTTATATCTGGGGCTCAAAGGGATGCACAGCCATCACTGCCATCCCAGTTTGCAGCGGGGAAGTGGGGCCCAGCATGGTTGATTCTCACCCATCGCTCACCTACAACCCAAGAACAGGGTTTTCCTGCTCCTGCTTGGGTCAAACCCAAAGCCAAGCTCCCAGAACTGCGGCTCTGGAGCTACTTCCTCAGCCCCACGTGGTCTTTAGCAAAATCCAGATGGTTCCTTTGGGATGACTTGTTTCTCACAGAAGCTCTCTCCTCTGTGTGTTTTTAGGAATGCTGAACAGCAAAGGATACTGTGGAAGATCCCTGATATCTCTCAGAAGTCTGAAAATGGAGGTAATCCTGCCAACAGGCACGCTGTTAGCTCTGAATGCCTAAATCAGACACCCATCCCAGCCTGCAAGCCTGGACACGCACATTCCTGCTGGTGCTTGTTGGGAGAAAGATGCTCTTTAAAGCTAGGAGCTGAGGGAGCTTTGAAAAGCAGGGATATGTTGGATGGGGCCCTGGGCAACCTTGTGTAGCTCCAGGCCTGAGGTTGGTGTCCCTGCCTGTGGCAGGGGGTTGGAGCTCTGTGACCCTGGGGGTCCCTTCCAACCCAGGCCATTCTATGATTCTATGTGCCACTCATAATGATTTGCCAACCCCTCTGGCATCACAGGAGGGTATTAACATGTCAGGCTGGGATGTGGCTGTTTGCCAAGCCCTTAGCTCTGCCCTTTCCTTTGTGTTTGAAGGCTGAGGCCCCGTGTTGCATCCCTGTTGTGGGGACCACAGCCTCCCATGAGGTGCTTCTGCAGGTGCCAGCCATGTATGCTGGGAGGATGGGGGGGTTCCCCTCTGCCCACCCCCCCCAGCCATGTATGCTGGGAGGATGGGGGGGTTCCCCTCTGCCCACCCCCCCCAGCCATGTATGCTGGGAGGATGGGGGGGTTCCCCTCTGCCCACCCCCCCCCAGCCATGTATGCTGGGAGGGCGGGGGGGTTCCCCTCTGCCCACCCCCCCAGCCACGTATGCTGGGAGGATGGGGGCTTCTCCTCTGCCCACCCCTCCCCGGGGATGCTCCTGGCTCGGGTACCACCATGGGAGTGGGCTTCACTCGCAGCACTTGGGGCATCTCCCTAATCTGGGGTGCGTGGCGTGCCTCTCCGGGCTTGTAAGGGTCTCGTGCCCACACGTTGCAGGTGTGGGCTCTCTCCTGGCCCGATTCCAGCTCTCAGAGGGGCCCAGCACCCCAGCCCCCCTGGCCGTGCAGTTCACCAGCGAGGGGAGCACGCTGTCCAGCTGCGACATCGAGCTCGTGGGCGCTGGGTACCGCTTCTCCCTCATCAAGAAGAGGTTTGCAGCAGGTAGGTGCTCTGCTTTGGGGCAGCAGTGTCCCCAGGGGTCCCACCCTGCTGTGCTGGCATGCCTGGGACTGCCCTCGCTGTGTATGTGTTGAAGCCTAAGAGGTGATGGGGCTGACTGGCAGCAGAGGGGCAAAAGTAGGGAATAAAGTAAATTCCATGGATTAAATCCTGCTCATGAGAGCGTTGAGTTTCATGGGCTCTGTTCTGCTCGTGGCTCTGGGGATCTCCAAAAAGAGCTTTTCACACAATCCCCAGGTTGGAAAAGCGCTTTAAGCTCATCCAGTCCAACCGCCCCTGTCCTGTGCTAAACCAGATCCCTGAGCACCTCATCTCCCCTCTGTTAAACACCCCCAGGGCTGGGGACTCAGCCCCCTCCCTGGGCAGCCTGTGCCACAGCCCCACAACTCTCTTTCCTTTTGCCCCATTGCTGCAGAGAAATGGGGGCAGCCATGTGGGTGTGGGGGCCGGTGGCTGCAGGTGGGCAGCCATCCCCCCCCTCCTCGGGGAAGCTGGGGGCTGCATCCTCCCCACAGCTGATCTCTGGTCCCATTTCTAGGTAAATACTTGGCTGATAACTGATGGAAGCTTATGCAAGTCTCTGGAAAACACTCACATGGAAAATACCCAAGGACTGCTGTGCGTGGAACGGGTTTTAATTGCAGTTTAAGGAAAATGAACTAAATCCTGCACTTGGGACATTGCTGTTGGAAGTGGTGACAACTTTCAGCATTCTCTTTAAATCTTTTTTTTTTTTTTTTCCCTTGGAAAACACCGTCTTGACCCAGTCCTACAGTATTTACTTCTAGATGTAACATTGTTAATGGTTTTAAAATGTAATTATTGTATTTGTAAATTGTACTCATTCCAGTAAGGCTGTATTTTTGGCAGTTAGACACTTGAGTTTTAGCATTTTACCATTCATGAAATGGATGTAATTTAAACTGTGGTATATAAATTTACTAGTAGTACTGTTGAATGGCACAATGCTTACAGAGGTAGATTACATTTTGTCAATATATACGATTTCAATACGATACTGATAGCTGTTATGAAGGGGGTGCCTGGAAAAAGGGGAGAGCAGAGGAGAACCAACATGCTGATTTACTTTTCCTTCAGTCCTTAGTATGTCTCATGGTGATGAATAAAAAAGCTGGAGCTCCCAGTTCAGCTGGTGCAACTCCTGACAAACATCACTGCGAACGTGGGGGTTCCTAATACAGCCTCCCAGCAAAAAGCAGGGGGGGGGGAAAAATACTTCTATAAAGAGTATTTGCATCAACTTTCTGTTACCAGAATCCTCTGTGAACGTGCCCTTGTTGTCTGACAGGGATTACCCCTCAGGCATCCCAGCACAGAGCGCTTCTCCTTGCCCCTGTGTCCTGCCACTTTGCAGAGATGCAGATAAGGCAATCAGGAGGCAGAGAGGCTGGGTAGCAACTTCGACCTTACCACCCTGTCAAGGTGGTTAGAAAAGCCATTGCTGTTCCTAAGGGCACACTTCCCAAGCATCTCTTCACGTTTTCGGTTGTGTTTCTCGCTTCTTCCTTTTTTCTTCCTCGATTTTTGAAAGCCCCCACGGGTTTAGGAAATCCTTTAAAGGTGTGCAGCCCCCCCCTCTCTGTGCCTTTGCACTTTACTGGGCAGGATGGTGTGGCAGAGTTTGAGTCCTGGCTGATGTTGGCCTCAGCGATGGCGTGCGTGCATCCATGGTACAGCACCTGGTGAGGCAGAGCGCTTCCCTTAACTGGGGGGATTTGGGGATGCTGGGGAAAAGATTCTCCTTGGAATGACATGCAGCTGCTGTTGGGTGCATAGGAGCATCCACTGGACATGGTTGTTGGGGGATCCCAGTTGTGGGATGACAAGCAGCCACAGTTGCTGCTGGGATTAGGCTTGTGCGTTCGCGTTGACAGGTTCAGTCTGTGCGTGTCGGGGAGCGCTCCCTTGCAGAGGGGGGGGTGGGTGTGTGGTTGGAAAAGGGAAATCTCTGCCTGTCTGAGGAGAAAATCAGGAGGTATTTCTGTCCTGAGATGACTCCTGGATGGAGATGTGTATGACAGGGTGGTTGAGGTGCGTGCCCGCTCGCGGAAGGTATCGACTCAGATGCCAAAGCACAATTAGTTGGGTTACATGTACCTTTTGGGAGGTGTGCTTGGGTGGAGTGTTCAGCTCTGCTAATAATTCTTCCCCTGAAAGAGAAATACATCCAAACTGTGTTACCCACCCCTTTCCTACACAGGGATATAGGGGGGGGGGGGGGGAAGCTAAGAATCAGTTTTTGCATAATTGGTTCATGTACATTTGTTATAAGCTCATGCTTCCAAAAGAGAGCGATGTCATAGTCCTGAAAAGAAAGGTTTTATAATGTAAATATTACCAGAACATAGATATTTTGCTTTATATTTCATTTGAAAGACAAGGTGTTTACATTAGCATCGGGTTTTTTAAATGCATTTTAAAGAACCAAGAGGAACCCCATGACCCAGAGCTCCCAGGCGTGTCCCAGTTCCGCTGTCCCACAACACAGACGTCCCCTTTTCCAGATGCATGGTGGGGCTGGGACACAGCCTGGGTAGAGAGATGTGAAAGCCCTGCACCCTTTTCTGGGGTGAATTGCCTGGCAGCCCTGAGTTTGATGTGCCAGCACCTTGGCAGCCCCTCAGGGACACAGTCCCCCCTCCAAGCCACCAACGGGTGACACCAAACAGTCCCAGTCAGCAACACTGGGACCAAAGCCACTGGTTTGGGACAGGTGTGGGGCTTTTTGCATCCTGCTTTTGCCCAATGTTTTGTTTGCTCATGAGAACCACGTGTCTCTGCTTTCCCTCCCAGCACGACCACACTTCTGGGCTCCTTTGCAAGGAGCTGCTGCTCCACGCTGGTGTCCTCACCCTCCTGCCCTGACTGATGTCTGAGCAGAGGCAGAGTGCCCTGGGGATGCTTATTTTGTTATGTATTCATCTTCCCACCTGCTGCAGGAGCCTGACACCCCAGTGTTATCCGTGGGGGGGGAAGGGCAACAGACCAGTTGCGCTCCTAAATCTGAAGAGCAGGGCCCTGGTCATCTTTCCACCTGGCTTTGGGAAAGTGTTAGCAGAAGAAAAGATTGTAAGCAGCACCTCAGGACGTGTCAGGCTCCAATTTAGAGCACAGAAGAGGGGTGTATATAAGGGATGTTCATCCCCAGTTGTGACTTCTGTAGCACTGACAAGAGCCTGGGCTCTGGAGAGGGCACGGGGGTTGTGCTGCCTTGTTGTAATCAGGCTCTACTGGCTTTGCCTCCACTTTTAGGTAGGAAGACCAGTGTATCCTCAAGTAAGGTGTCCCTGCCCACTGGCAGAGAGCAGCTGTGTCAGCAGGGAGGTGAGAGAGGCAGCAGCAATTCAGTTGCCTGCAAGTGGCTTACATTGTGAGAGCTGAGCACCAGCGCTCTGTGTGTGGTCCAGCAGGTCTTCTGCCAAGTCAGTCTGGGGCTGAGGAGGGGGCTCAGCCCCCCAACACTGGCACCCCTCAGCTCAACAGCGCTCAGGGATGGGAGGAAAAGGATAAATAAAGGCTAGTCAATTCAAATAACAGAAAGGCTTTAGCTTGGTTACTTGTGGGGACCTGTCTTCCCCAAGGATACTCCTCTGGGGTATCAACCGGCAGCTCCTGCATGTAGAGCCAAGGAGTTGGGGGGTTTGTCCCCTCTGACACCTGCAGACTTGGGTCTTCAGCTGGTAGGATCAGGAAGCCTTTTGTCTTGATTTCTTATTTTTTCTGGTTTTTTTTTTTCTTTTTTTTTCCACAACTTTTCCTCTGTCTGCTGCAAATATCCCTGGTTCTCATCCAGCATACAGCTCTCCTCACAGGGCACCTTTCAGACCCAGTTCCTACTTCAACAACACTTCTTAACAACTCTGAAGCTGCTCAGTAGTGTGAAATACTCCCAGTTAATAAGCAGCTCACTTGGTGTATCCTTTGGCTCTTAAACACCGCTCCCCTGTTATAGAGCTGCTGCTTATTTCTGCAGTAAGGCCACTGAAGTCCCATTGCTGTGAGCTCTTGGAAGGTGGGTGAGCAGCTTCACTCACAAAAGCTTCATCACATGAGCATGATCTCATACCAAGGAAGTTTCACAGCTGCCCAGTCCTGATGCAGGCAGGATTTAAAGCTGTCAGTGCTGTCACTGGTGCTTGAGTTACACTGATTTTTATCTCCCCTGTGCCCTTTCAGGAGTTTGATCTGTTAGAGGGGTTTTTATTAGAACATAGATGGGGAAAAATAAGCAGGTTTCTGTGGGGATAGCTTCCTGTTTGGGCCAGGCAGGGAGAGAGGATGGGAGGGAAGGCGGTTTCCTGAGGAGGCTGCAGGCACTGGCATGCCCTTGCTGTGGGAAGCTTTGGGGTATCTCTCATGGCAGTGCCCAGGGTTTGGGTTGTGTGGGCAACACCAGAGAAATATGCTGCTTAAACTTCTTATCTTGGTCACACTGAAGCTGTGCATGTCTGCTGCAGGTGAGACCCAGCTGCCTTCTCCTTCTAACGTGAGCCCCAGGCTGCTTGTTTAACACCCAGTTGGTAAACCTTGGTCAGCTCTTGCAGGAGGGGGGATTATTTTCCCACCAAGGTCCCAGCCAAGACCTTGCCATGCTGCTGGGGCTGCCATGAGTCGTGTTGGTGTTGGTCTACCCAATTTTGGGTGACTCAAAGCATCGGGTGATGGCACTGTGGAACCACAGCTGCAGCACGAGCATCACCTACAGCATCACAGCTCTGCTTTCTCCTGGCAGAATCACTTTTGAATGGCTGGGCTGCAATGAAAAACTGACTCTTTATTTTTAATTACCTAACAGAGGGACAAACATCTTTAACTAAAAGTGACCAGCCATTCTCAGACCTCTCCCTCCCTTCCCTGTCTCCTTCAGCAGCAGTGTGGTTCCTCTAATTTAATTTCATCACCAGAATTCTTTCCTTTCTTTCCTTTTTTCATTCTTCCTTTCCTTTCCTTTCCTTTCCTTTCCTTTCCTTTCCTTTCCTTTCCTTTCCTTTCCTTTCCTTTCCTTTCCTTTCCTTTCCTTTCCTTTCCTTTCCTTTCCTTTCCTTTCCTTTCCTTTCCTTTCCTTTCCTTTCCTTTCCTTTCCTTTCCTTTCCTTTCCTCCCCCCCTTTTCCTCCCCCCCTTTTCCTCCCCCCCTTTTCCTCCCCCCCTTTTCCTCCCCCCCTTTTCCTCCCCCCCTTTTCCTCCCCCCCTTTTCCCCCCCCCTTTCCCTCCCCCCCTTTCCCTCCCCCCCTTTCCCTCCCCCCCTTTCCCTCCCCCCCTTTCCCTCCCCCCCTTTTCCTCCCCCCCTTTTCCTCCCCCCCTTTTCCTCCCCCCCTTTTCCTCCCAGTTTCCCAAGGCAAGTGATTCTTGCAGAGCTGGGGAATTTTTATGACCATCAGTATTTAATTTCTTATTTTGCAGCAAGGCTAGGAAAAAAAGATCTGCGGAAATCCCCCCCCCTCCCCCCCCCCAAAACATCCCCCCCCCACCCCCATCCTGCGTGACCTCCCGTATGACTTCAGGGAGGCTGCTGATAACACTGCTGGCAATGGTTCTTAAAGCCATGAGAGAGAGCGTGGGGATGCTCTGCAGAGATCTGCACACGAGCAGGACCTCACTGCAGGCCACGGCGTGTGTGATCAAACACACCAGGCTTTTAGTGAGGTGTTTGGAGTATCTGATCCCTCCCTCCCAAATCTGGCTGGTTCTGGGCACAGGGTGAAGAGCTGCAGGCTTGCCAGCCCGCTCTTGGGTTCGTCACCCACCCAAGAAAGGGTTTTTTCCACTCCCAAACACACTAAGGTTGGTGAAATCACCCGCTTGCTTTGACGGCATGAGACGTACAGAGACGTCAGTTGTGGTTTGAGAGAGGAATCGAGTCAGGTTGTGGTTTGAAGCTCCAGTCCTGCAGCCACAGGCTGGTGGTGATGGGAGGGCAGGGGAGGGCGCAGGAGAACCTCACCGTGACACCTCTGAACCCAGGGGAACCCCCAGAAGGGACTTGGATTTCCCAGGGTATGGCCCTGTCTCATTCTACAAACTCCCTAGTGTATAAAATGTTTATAAATATTTGTGGATTAAGATACACAGGTCTATTTTTAAGATTTTAAGTTAAATAAGTTAATGAATGGCTGGCCTTTTTTGCCTAAACGTGCAATGAGATATATTATACCTTTAGTCTACGATGGCCTAGGTACTGCTTAGTCTGTGATGAAAACTTTGCTGCTTCCCTACTGTTCTCAGAGAAATAAAAACCACTGTCAAAGACGCCCAGGTTTGTTGCACACGGACTATCGCAGCGAAGCTTTGTATTTTGACCACTGGTAATATGAATGTGTTGTATTGACTTGTTGAAGATAATCATGAAACAACATATTTTAAATGTTACTTGCCTTATAGGTTAGACTACGACTCTGTGGATATCATTTTATTTTTTTTTTTTGTAAATAATGTTTTTTATAAATGTCTTTCCTCCATCCTCCTCCTCCCCTCCCCCCCACCACCACCACCCATTTCACAAACTCTTGAATATGCAATTATTTACCATGCATAATGTTGCAACAAGTACATTCCCCACCTCAGAACAAAGTTTATTAATTCCATACCTAAGAGCCACATTAAATACCCCACTGAGTTGCAATTTAAATGTGATTTTATTTTATTTTTTTCCTTGAAAATAAACAGAACCCATAAAACACTACTTTTTTCTGAGTGAGCTTTGCTTGCACGTGCAGGAGCACAAGGAGGGGGTTTCAAGGGCTGATGTGTCCCTGGCCCAAAGCATCATTGCTGCTGGAGCTATGAGCATCTTCCTGGCATGGGGACAGGTCTGGGTAGGCATGTGGGGATGTGTGGAGATCTGCTGGGACCGTGGGATCCTTGGAGCTTGAGGGGATCATAGAATCTCCTGAGCTGGAAGGGACTCATAAGGATGATCAAAGCCAACTCCTAGCTCCACGCAGGGGCAGCCAAGACAGGGATGGGACCAAATGCACCATCCAGATGCTTCTGGACACTCTCCAGTAGTTTTGTGTCCCTCTGAGGCCACCCCAGCACAGTGTAGAATGGGACCATCCTCTCCTGGGACCATCTGGCAATGCCATGCTTCTTGCATACGAGGGACCGTGGCTGAGGGGGGTTCAGCAGACCCACAGAGACCATGGGGACATGTCAGGGGTTGGACAGACCCACAGAGGCCATGGGGACATGTCGGGGATTGAGCAGACCCACAGAGGCCATGGGGACATATCAGGGGTTGAGCAAACACACAAAGGCTATGGGGACCTTTCAGGAGTTGAGCAGATTCGTGGGGACCTGTCAGGGGTTGAATGGACCCACGGAGGCCATGGGGACATGTCAGGAGCAGACCCATGGAGGCCATGGGGACATATCAGGGGTTGAGCAGACTCATGTGGATCTGGGGTTGAATGGACCCACAGAGACCATGGGGACATGTCAGGAGCAGACCTACAGAGACCATGGGGACACATCAGGGGTTGAGCAGAGCCACAGACGCCATGGGGACATGTCAGGGGTTGGATAAACCCACGGAGACCATGGGGACATGTCAGGGGGTTGAGCAGACCCACAGACGCCATGGGGACATGTCAGGGGTTGGATAAACCCACGGAGACCATGGGGACATGTCAGGGGTTGGATAGACCCATGGGGACACGTCAGGGGGTTGAGCAGACCCACAGAGGCCATGGGGACATGTCAGGGGTTGGATAAACCCATGGAGACCATGGGGACATGTCAGGGGTTGGACAGACCCACAGAGGCCATGGGGACATGTCAGGGGTTGGATAGACCCATGGGGACACGTCAGGGGGTTGAGCAGACCCACAGAAGCCATGGGGACATGTCAGGGGTTGGATAGACCCATGGGGACATGTCAAGGGTTGGATAAACCCACAGAGGCCATGGGGACATGTCGGGGGGGGGGATAGACCCATGGGGACATGTCAGGGGGTTGAGCAGACCCACAGAAGCCATGGAGACATGTCAGGAGCTGGATAGACCCATGGGGACATGTCAAGGGTTGGATAAACCCACAGAGGCCATGGGGACATGTCGGGGGGGGGGGGATAGACCCATGGGGACACGTCAGGGGGTTGAGCAGACCCACAGAGGCCATGGGGACATGTCAGGGGTTGGATAGACCCATGGGGACATGTCAGGGGGTTGAGCAGACCCACAGAGGCCATGGGGACATGTCAGGGGTTGGATAGACCCATGGGGACACGTCAGGGGGTTGAGCAGACCCACAGAAGCCATGGAGACATGTCAGGAGCAGACCTACAGAGACTATGGGGACATGTCAGGGCTGTAAGGACACATGCAACCCATGAGGATCCACAGGGATCATGGAGATCCTGCGTGGGCTATATAGGGACGCATGAAGACCTGTGGAGCTCATGGAGGAAGGGGGGGGGGGGTGTGTTTCCCTGGAGACCCACAGGAGCCGTGCAGGGTCCGTGCAAACCCCTGAGGGGCTGTGTGGACCTGTGAAGGCTGCAGGACCCCTCAGGGGCATAGAGAAGCTGTGTGGACAACATGGAGGCGCAGGCAGGGCGGGAAGGAGGCGGCCAGCGCCGACCCGCGGCAGCCGGGAGCCGGAGCCCCGGCTCCCGGCTGCCGCGGGTCGGCGCTGGCCGCCTCCTTCCCGCCGCCCTTCCGCCTCCGTTCATCAGCCGTGAGGGGATAAATGGCGGCGCAGCTGGCAGCGACCCCCTTTCAGGTACGCTCCCACAGCCGGGGGAGGGAGGGAGGCAGCACCGAGACGGCTCGAACGGCATCTCCGAGGCGCCTTCCTCAGGCTTTCCAACCCCTTCCCAAAAACTCGAGCTCGAACCTCCTCGCTTTCCCCCTCAGGTCCCCCCAAAACGCTTCCCGGTGGCAGCGGTGGATGATATCCTGAGGGATGTGCTGGGAAGCTACCTGAGGGAGCAGACCTACGAGGCAGCGGGGAGCGGGGAGATGGCGAAGGCTCTGGCTGAGGTAAAAGGATGGGCTTGAGGCGGACATTTTGTCCTCACGCCTCAGCGGGGTGTCAGGGAGGTGGCTGTCCCCAAAGAGGCACGTCAAGAGATGCCAGAGGAGGCCATGAAGATGCACCAAGGGTTAGCCAGAGGTAGGTACTGGCTTTACACGACTGAGTGACAAGGTTGAGTTGGAGCGGTGGTGGCTCAGGCCAAGCACGGGGCTCAGTAGAAGCTCTGGGCTGCCATTGCCCTGTCCCCGTTAATAAGTTTCACGTATGTTTCAGGCCTTTCTGACACCACACGGTTATGGTATCAGCTGAATTCTGCGTGATGACATCCGTACAATTAAATCCCATCCTGCTGCTGAGAAAAGGCTGTCCTGACCCTTCAGTCTTTGAGCTGATTTGGCTGGGAAGAGCTCGTCGGTGCTCAAAAAGCAGTGCTGCCCCCTCTTCCTTTCCCCTCTGTAACCAGAAGGTAGCTATGAATGCATATGGAGGAGAATAAAACATTCACGTACAGGGAGTCCTTACTTAACATCTGTGCTCTCATTTCAGCAGTTCAGAGGAAAACAGTGCCTGTTTTGAGGCGATGGAAGCACTCTCTCTCCCATGAAATCTATGGCGTACGTGCCACCTGTCCACAGGGCTGGGGGAACGTTGAAAGCCACATTTCAAATGGGGCAGTTCCAAGTTTGTCATCAGGATGGTTGTTGGGTCTCAGTACCCCAAATGCCCACACTTGTGCAGAAATCAACCCCAGAAAAATCAAACTGAGCCAAGCATCCCCTGCATCCCCTGTGAAGAGTGCCTAAACCTGGGGTTTTTTTTTTCTCTTGCAGGTTATTAAAGCTCGGGTAAAAGACCTTCTGGTACCGAGGTACAAGATCGTGGTGGTTACACATATTGGGCAGCTGAACGAGCAGAGCATGCAGATCGGGAGCCGGTGCCTGTGGGACCCTGCGAGCGATACCTTTTCGTCCTACGTCTTCAAGAACGCCTCGCTGTTTGCTCTTGCAAATGTCTATGCTGTCTATTTTGAATGAGATAGTTGAGTCTAGCAGCAGGAGACACTAACATTCTGCCTAACTCCTCCTCTTGTTAAAAGTGGTTGAGGAGGATGAAGGCAATTTTTCACCTGTTTTGAAAGGCGGTTACCATAAGCCTTTCGCTGGTGAATGTAATGATTCTATTACCCAGAGCTTTCTCTGGGAGGTGACTCTCTGTGAAATGCTCTTTTGCACCTGATTTTAGCTGCTTGCAGAACTGGCTAGCCCTGGCATACTCTTTTTCTCCCTGAAATACTCTTCTTTCTCTCCAAATTTGCCCTCATGGTGTGATCCCCGAGTAGAAACCGCAGAGGGATTTTTGGAGAGTAAACCAAAAGCATTTTAAAACTATCCACACCCAGTGGTGTTTGTGGAGGGCGAGGGCTTTGCTTGCCAGGGGCTGCCCCTCACCCCCCACTGCAGGGGAGGGGGTGTGGTTAGTCCTGTTTGGAGAAGACCATGTCTGTCCCACAGTGCTTGAAATAAGAGGGAAATGTCTTCAAATGAGCTCACATTTAGAGTATATAGATCTAAGATGCCTGGCCCTTCTGTGGGTGCTTGAGTCTAGCCAATCTAGATTCCAGTGCTTGAATCTAGCAAAAAACCGCCACCTGAGTTGGGGTTCTCTGGTACCTGCCTGCAGAGAAGAGGGGAGATACACCCCTCAGGAGTGTATCTTCAGTTTTTGCTGCTTGCTGGGTAGGGCCTTGGGTAGGCGATAGTGGCAGCAGCTGGAACAGGAGGCAAACCTGGCCTGCTGCCCTGCTGAGGGGCTGTGCTGGCTGGACACAGCTCTCCCCAGGTCCAGCCATTCCCATGCCATGGTGGACTCAGACTCCGGGGCATCACAGTGTGACACGCTGCACAGAAGCATCTGCACCACATTCGCTGTGCTCTGGAGGGAGAGGGTTTCCTGCCCTTACTCTGCCAGAGCACTGGGACAGGCTGCCCAGGGAGGTTGTGGAGTCTCCTTCTCTGGAGAGATTCAAGGCCTGTCTGGATGCCAACCTGTGTGCCCTGTCCTAGGGACCCTGCTTTGGCAGGGGGTTGGACCCCATGAGCTCTGGAGGGCCCTGTGATTCTGTGATTTCACAACCAAAACCTGCTGCTGGATTGCCACAAGTACAGGAAACGAATAAATTGTGTGATAAACTGCTTTTTTCATCATGTTTTATGTGCAGAGCTGGAACTAGGGTGTAGTTAGGTGGGACTAAATACTGACCCATGACTAAAAGTTTAGCTCTAAACCCCTGTAAACGCACTGGGGAACCCAGACGGCCTGAACTGTCGCTGCAGCCTGTTCACACTATGTCTAACATCCAGCCTTCACTCCCTAGTGTTCTCCCAAGAATAAAGCTCCAATTAAAAAGCACAAATCACTGTGGTTCATGTGATGATTCCTTTAATACATGAGCAGCTGTGCCATCGAGCCCCAGCAGCACCCGCTGCATTTCAGCACAGGGCCCTGATGTCTCTCTCGCTGCAGCCGACGCTGCAGCAGGATGTGGTAAGCAGCTTGGCTGCCTCACGCTTCTTTAGCAGGGATGTTTTGCTGGTGCTCTGTGAGTCTGGCTGCATCTCAGGCTTGGCCTTGAGGATCTCATCACTGTCAGCATCCAGCCTCTGGTCTGTGTACGTCGAGGAGTCGGCGTAACCGTTGGTCTCTTGTGAGAAAGGCAGGAGATTTTCACCCTCTGGCACATAAAAATTAAAAGTTGGGCAATTATGAGTTGTTTATGGTATTTCTCTCTACTAGAAGGACAGGCCTGCCTCTGGGCAGGGAGCTGAAAGTGCTGTCTTCTGTGTTTCTGATGGGCATGATGATGAGGTGCACCAAGGTCACTGACTTCTCACTAGGCCAGGATTAAAATAGTTGAGGGATACCAGATCACTAACTTCTCACCAGGCTAGGCTTAAAATAGAGAGCTGAGGGGTACCAGATCACTGACCTCTCACCAGGCCAGGCTTAAAATAGAGACCTGAGGGGTACCAGACCACTGACTTCTCACCAGGCCAGGATTAGAGAGCTGAAGGGTACCAGATCACTGACTTCTCACCAGGCCAGGATTAAACTGGAGAGCTGAGGGCTATGTTCTGTGGTCACTGTGTTTAAAAAAAGGGTAATTTATGGCTTCCTCACAAAGAGTGATTTTGGGAGGAGTAGTTGCTGTATCAGTCTTACACTGACAGAGTTGCTTCAGAGGGTAGAACTGGGATTAGGCGTGTCAGTGGCACCTGACCAGCACCTTAACTGGAGCTGCCTGTGGGATTCCTACATTAAGGCATCGGATACCCCACGACTTCAGCGTTCAGGGTGTTGTTCCCCCTTAAATTACATTTGCAATTCAGGTGCTTTGGAAATCCCTCAGTCCAACCAGGCTCTGCCTGTGGAGTTTCCAAAGGGGTAGCAGTTCCCTCGCTCAGTTTAGCAGAGGGGGTTTCTCCTCCTTTTTAACAGACTCGGGGGTGAGGTGTTGCAGGTGGCAGCGCTTTTATGCCTGTTTAAAGCTGCTGCTACAATAGGATTTTGTGAAAAAACACAGCTGTTACTCCCTGGGGAGGGCAGCAAGCCTCTGTTTCTGTCATCTTCCTTGATTATGTTCCTTTTTCTAGTTATTTTAATCTATGGGAGTACAACTTTCTGGAAGTGCATGGAAGATAACTGAATTGTAGAGTATGTGTTCAACACTTCAATGTTCTTAAGCTGGGATAAAGTTTCAGGTTTCTAGTGGGGTAAGCTGTGTGCCCTGCTGAAGGCAGCACTCAAAAACCTGCACTGACAAAGCCTGTCTGTGACATTTAAAGTGTCAGGGCAAAGAGTTTAAGAGCTTGTCAGTGACAGCCACAGGCTGAACTTGTGGTGCCTCAGGTTGACTTGGAAAAGGTCAAAGAATCACAGAATCATCAGGGCTGGAAGAGACCCTTAAGATCCGTGAGTCATAGAATCACAGAATGGCATGGGTTGGAAGGGACCCCAAGGGTCACAGAGCTCCAACCCCCTGCCACAGGCAGGGACACCAACCTCAGGCCTGGAGCTACACAAGGTTGCCCAGGGCCCCATCCATCCTGGCCTTGAACACCCCCAGACACGGGGCACCCACCCCTTCTCTGGGCAGCCCCTTCCAGCCCCTCACCACTCTCTCTGCACAGAACTTCCCCCCAATCTCTCCTCTCACCCTTCCCTCCTCCAGCTTCACTCCATCCCCCTTGTCCTGCCAGTCTCTGCCCTTGAACAAGCTGATTCCCCTCCTGTTCCTCTGCTCCCTCCAGGCACTGGCAGGCTGCAATGAGGTCCCCCCACAGCCTTCTCTTCTCCAGGCTGACCCAGCCCAGCTCCCTCAGCCTCTCTCCAGAGGGGAGCTGCTCCAGCCCTCTGAGCATCTCCGTGGCTCCTCTGACCCCTCTCCAACAGCCCCACATCTTTCTTGTCCTGGGGCCCAGCTCTGGACACAGGATCCAGCTGGGGCCTCCCCAGGGCAGAGCAGAGAGGGACAATCCCCTCCCTGTCCCTGCTGCCACCCCTCTGCTGATGGAGCCCAGGATCCCATTGGTCTTGGGAGCTGCCAGAGCCACTGCTGGCTCATGTTCAGTTTCCAACCACAGCCTGACCCTGCCCAGCCCAGCTCTAGACCATGGCCTTAAGGGCTTCATCCACACGCCTTTTACATCCCCCCCAGGGATGGTCACCCCACCACCTCCCTGGGCAGCCTGTTCCAACACCTGACAGTGCTTTCAGTAAAGGAAATCTTGATAACCAACCTAAATCTCCCTGGGCAATTTTAAGCCATTTCCTCTTGTCCAATCACTTGTCACCTGAGAGAAGAGACCGACCCTGACATCTCTGCAACTACCTAAGTAAGTGGTCCTAAGAAAGGGTCTTGGGGAGTGCTGCTTGTGGGGTAGGGGGTGCAGCACACTGCTTGCAGACTCCTACTGAAGGACTGAGATGCCATACTTTGCATCAAACCTTGTGTAGCTCCAGGCCTGAGGTTGGTGTCCCTGCCTGTGGCAGGGGTTTGGAGCTCTGTGATCCTTGGGGTCCCTTCCAACCCAGGCCAGTCTATGATTCTACCTGAGATGATGAGGTCTCCCCTGAGCCTCCTTTTCTCAAGACCAGAAAGTCCTAGCTCCCCCAGCATCGATCTAAATGGTTTTCACATCACAAAACAGCACACTAAGCTCAGCTGAGCGAGCTGTGAGGAAACAAAGCCCATGAAGTTTGCTTGCTGTCTCAAAGCCAAGCCTGAGGTGCCCCGTTGAGGGGAGCAGCAAGAGCCCTTAGGTGCAGGTGATTTGGTTCTTCTGACTCCCCAGAGCCCTTGCAGGGGCAGTGAGCCTGTCAGGTGTTAATTAGTACTTACCAAACAGGTAGTGATAATCAGGTAATTGCCTTTTCCACCGAGAGCCGCCACAGGTGAAGACGATGGCTCTGACAAAGTCTCTCCCACAGAGCTTCACGGTCCTTCCTTCCCCCTTTCCTTCACATGCTGCAATCAGGAGAGTGAGGAAGGCCAGTGCCAGCACCATCACCGTGCCCTTCTTCATGTTTGGAGCCTGGGGCTGTGGGGACCTGCAAGGATCTGTGAAGACCTGTGAGGCTGAGGTGGGGACTTCTGCTGGGATTCTCTCTTTTATGCTGCCTGCCCATCCGCTCTGCTGAGTAGCAGCTCGTTCTGAGGGTGACTTCATGTTTGCTAAAAACAAGTTAATCACTTGTTTCTGGTAACATTTTAAGTGCTCTGGGGTTTTGGTCAGGTATTAAAGACTCCTTAAGACAGTGTAACTGCTTTGCTATAGGAACACAGGCAGTATAACAGGTTTATAGGGTACAGGCTTAGATCAATACCATTAATGTGTATGTTCTGCAGAAGGGAAGAAGTGTTTATTACCCAATTTGTAGATAATGGGCTTGTCTGTGTGTGCATCTCACACAGCTCTGCTACTGCAGCCTGTTGCCCAGTCCTGCCTGTTAGCAGAGTTTAAGCAATGTTGGGTCTTTTTTAACATCAGTGGCCCTGAACTAAAAGGGACTTGGTTAATAGCTCTTGGTGATGCCTGTGGTTGTGTACCTCTACATTACCCTGGCCTTGTTTTGCCAAGCATCTGTGTCAAGCTGGCAACTGTGGATGCTTCAAGGGAAGCATCTTATGGTGCCAGGCAGAGACTCAGTGGAAAATAACATGCTGAGGGGGTTTGTGGCAGATGGTGGTGTCCAAACCTGCACATGCCTCACTGTGCTTCCCAGTGTGCTTGCCTCGTGGATACCTGGACACAATGGAGTAGCTCCAGTGTGGCTGCACAGCTCATGTGGCTGCAGCAAGGCCTCTGGATGTGGCTCTTGTCCAAAAAGGTGCAGGGAAGAGAGAGGACTAGTTCTAGACTGAGCACTGAAGACCTGCAGGTGGGCATCCTGGCTGTCCTTTTCCTTTTTGGTTGACAACAGGGTGGCCATGAGCCAGCAGTGTGCCCTGGGGCTGAGAGAGACAATGAGATCCTGGGGGCATCAGGAGGAGTGTGGGCAGCAGGTGACAGGAGGGGATCCTCCCCCTCTGCTCTGCCCTGCTCAGGCCCCACCTGGAGTGTTGTGTCCAGTGCTGGGCTCCCTGGGATCAAAAAGCCAGGGATCTCCTGGAGAGAGTCCAGAGGAGGCTGAGGAGATGCTGAAGGGCCTGGAGCATCTCCCCTGTGAGGAAAGGCTGAGAGAGCTGGGGCTGTTCAGCCTGGAGAGAAGACGACTGAGGGGGGACCTAATCAATGTTTATCAATATCTTAAGCATGGGGTGCAGGGGGAATTGGCCAGCCCCTTTTCAGTGTCTGTGGGGACAGGACAAGGGGCAATGGCTGCACATTGGAGCACAGGAAGTTCCACAGCAACATGGGGAGGAACTTTTCCCCAGTGAGGGTGAGGGAGCCCTGGGACAGGCTGCCCAGGGGGTGTGGAGTCTCCTTCCCTGGAGAGATTCCAGCCCCATCTGGACACCGACCTGTGCAGTATGAGCTGGGGAGCTGCTTTGGCAGGGGGGTTGGACCCCATGAGCTCTCCAGGGCCCTTCCAACCCCTACAGCTCTGTGAGTCTGTGATCTGATAGACAGGCATGGGTTCACTGAAGCCCCACAGAGCAGTGTTGCTGTGCTCTGGGCCCTGGGGTGAGTCGATTGCTGTGCTGCTGTGGACATTGTTGGCTGCGGTTGCCATAAGCTTCTATAATAAATTCATCCTATAAAACACCTTAAGGAGCAAATTTGTCCATTACAAGGCCAGAAATCCCATGTTTAAGAACAAACTGCACAAGGAGCTTTGGAGATCTTTTGCACTTCCTGGCACCACCAGCATTTTCCAGCACCATAATGTTGCAGTTTATTAGTTGACACGATGAGCAAAGCGAGTTATGATGTTCTTTACCAGTAGCATCAGTAAGTGAACACTGGTGACCTGATGGGCAGGAGATGGTGTAGTCTGTTCAGGTCTGTAATAATGATTAACAGGTGATTCACCTTAATGGGTGTGTTTCCTTGAACCACACAAAGATGGGTTTTATGTGGAGGGTGAGCCTGCACATTTGCCCTCAGATGTGCAGATCAGAGAAGGAAGTGGAAGTTAATGCATCCCAAATGGTCTTTAACTTCAGTGATGTGTTAAATGTCGGGTGTTTATGGTCAGGCTAAGAGGGTGTCCATAAAACACAGGGCCCGGCCTGTAGCCCCTTTGTGAGCAGGCAGCTGTTGCCTCACTCAGTGGGTAGGCCGAGCGCTTCCCTGCCGAGCTCCTGAGATGGGTCTTCTCCTTAATTGCTCATCTGTGGAGCTGCTCCACATTGGGAGCCTCCAAGAACCCTCTCAGACACCATGGTCCAGCCTGTGTATCACTGGGTGGGTTTTTTCCCTGTTTCTTCTGATATGGCCCCAAAAAAAGACAGCATAGCCAAATGCTGCCTGCTTCCGACCAGCAATGCAGGCCTGAGCAAGCATTCCCAACAGCTCTCAGCTCTGCAGCTGCCAGGGGGTGCTGAGATCCCCAAAGGCACAGATCTGCCTTCCAGAGCTTCCAATCCTTGCTGCAGGATTGGGCTCCTCCTGTGCGAGGAGCTCTCAGGGTGGTGTCAGTGTGAGCAGAGTGAATTTAAACTGGGTTTTTTTACATTATCCGCAGTTGTCAGGGGTGGAAAAAGTCTGTCTCAGCTCCTGCCTGGTGTGGGAGGATGGAGCTCCACTGGCAGGAGCACCTCGTGCACTCTGAGCTCTCCTTTCCCCCTTGGCATGGTGCAGGGGGTGGCAGATGGGGGACCACACGAGAAGCCCACTCGTTTGCTGTGTGGTGCCACAGGGAAGGTGCAGGAGGTACCTTGTGAGGACTTTGGCTTACAAAGGAGGTGATTTTCATAGAATCCCAGACTGGTCTGGGGTTGGGAGGGACCCCAAGGGTCCCAGAGGTCCTGCCACAGGCAGGGACACCAACCTCAGGCCTGGAGCTACACAAGGTTGCCCAGGGCCCCAGCCAACCTGGCCTTGAACACCCCCAGGGACGGGGCACCCACCCCCTCTCTGGGCAGCCCCTTCCAGCCCCTCACCACTCTCTCTGCACAGAACTTCCCCCCAATCTCTCCTCTCCCCCTTCCCTCCTCCAGCTTCACTCCATCCCCCTTGTCCTGCCAGTCTCTGCCCTTGAACAAGCTGATTCCCCTCCTGTTCCTCTGCTCCCTTCAGGCACTGGCAGGCTGCAATGAGGTCCCCCCACAGCCTTCTCTTCTCCAGGCTGACCCAGCCCAGCTCCCTCAGCCTCTTGATTTTGGCATTTTTGCCTTTGGAGTGACCTAAAGAGGAAAGACCCAGGGAGAACAGACTCAGGAGACCCTTCCATTACCTCATCTGCATTGTGGGGACAGCTGGCTGTGTATTACCACCCTTTGCCTGATGATGGGGGGTTCCCAGGGGAAGATTCAGAGCATCTGAATGAAGTTTCTAACCACTGCCATTCCAAAGAGAAACTTTAATGGTGGAAAAAAGCATTCACAGCTGCTGTTAATACCACACAAAGTCTCTCTTGCTGTTTGCCAGCTGGGAAGTGGCATCATATGGCTGCAGCAGGACTGATTATGTCACGTAAGGAATCAACCTGTAAAACAAGAGGGGGAGGGAGAAGAGCAGTGTGACAGGATGCTTCCCTCACTGCCCCCATCTTTTCCTGACTTCCTGTAAATCTGGATTGATTGATAACCACTGGTGTTGGTTGTGATGTCTGCATCCTCCTCGCAGTGAGTTCAGGAAGACAGGTAACAGAATAGCCAAGGGCTCTCTATGCTGTGTTCACCTGGGCAGAGCACTGGTCAGTGTCCACTGGCATCTCTGGGTGGTGTGTAAATATGGCTATGAGCCAGTCACCTTACTCCATAAACAGTGAGCAGCACAGGAGCCCTTGGAGCTCTCCTGAGATGACAGCAGGCTGCATGTCAGGATCTCCCCTTGAAAGGGATGCCCCTCAAGGTTACTCCTCGAGGTCCAGAGAATCCTTGCCACAACAGATCCCCAAGAGATCCTCAGTAAGTGAGTTGGGAATAACTGCACTAAACTTTGTGATCTTAGCTAAGATATATCAAGGATTGATTGCACACATATAATCCTTTAGACATAAACCACTGACCAAGTCTGGGACTTCAGTCTTAGGACTGAATCCAGCTGCATCTGGGCTCCTCTCTGAGAAGGAGTTTAGAAAGCAAGGCTCTCACCAGGATAAGCAGTGGTGTCCAAGAGCCAGGGCAATACAGAGTGAGCAATACAGGTTTGCTGACACCAAGAAGTGAGGCTGTCTGGTGGGTGGCCATGTCCCTTCTGCGCTGTCAGCAGGTTAAGGGTGTTGTGCCACATGCAGTCACCTCCAGAGGAAGGTCCACCTTCCCACCCTTGCCTGAGCATCCCTCCCAAATCCAGCTGTGGAGAACCTCTGGATTTGCAACCAAGTGAAACCTGAAGCTCGATGCTGACTTGACTGCTCCTGAAGTTTCCCTAGCAGTACAGCATGCCCAAGGCCAGGACCCACCACGGGCTTTAATCTGGATATGGAAGCCTATCAGACTGAATAGTTACTAGCTAGCTTGTTAGCAGAAACCCCTTTCTGAGGAACAAGTGCCATCAAGCACACAAGCCTCAGCGGACCACCACCCCTTCCCAGCCATCCCTACCTTCTTGCTGCCAGGAGCAGCCAGGTTCTGCAGCTGGAACACGCCGACTTCTCCGTTAGCATCTCCCACGAGCAGGCAGCTGGGGCTCGGGGCAAAGAGCACAGACCTGTGTTTCCCTCTTGGGCTGGCAAGGAAGGAGCCCACGGGGTTCAGGCTGCAAGCCCATGGGGGCAAGGATTAGTGATGACACAGGTAGCATTGTGCCTGCCTGGAGAGGACCATCCCTGAGGTCTAGCAGCAATGCAGGCCTGATAGATGCTGCCCAATTTGCTATTTATGATCCAGATCAGCTTAAAAACCAAGAAGTGAGGCAGCATTTTGTTGCCAGAACAAAAGTCCTGGCTGCTATTAACTAACATGTAGCACTTCTAAGATACAGCCTGCCAGTCCCTGAAGGGAGCAGAGGAACAGGAGGGGAATCAGCTTGTTCAAGGGCAGAGACTGGCAGGACAAGGGGGCTGGAGTGAAGCTGGAGGAGGGAAGGGGGAGAGGAGAGATTGGGGGGAAGTTCTTTGCAGAGAGAGTGGTGAGGGGCTGGAAGGGGCTGCCCAGAGAGGGGGTGGGTGCCCCGTATCTGGGGGTGTTCAAGGCCAGGTTGGATGGGGCCCTGGGCAACCTTGTGTAGCTCCAGGCCTGAGGTTGGTGTCCCTGCCTGTGGCAGGGGGTTGGAGCTCTGGGACCCTTGGGGTCCCTTCCATCCCATGCCATTCTGTGATTCTATAAGATATCCTGGCTGCCTGAAATCTGTCCCATTGCTTAATATGGGGGGTGGTTAATACAAGTTGTATTGTATGAGAAATTTGCTTTTTGCTGCCACAAGATTTGGCAGGGCTCCTGCTCCACTGCTGGCTCCACACTGTCATTAATATTAAATAGTCCAGAGCAGCAGCACAAGGCCAGGAGTACCAAAGCCAAGTGTGAGATGAGTGCTGGTAGCAGGAAACATGAGTCATGTGTGAACTTCTGACCGACTTATCTTTATGCAAGGCCTGAAGTAGCTCAGTTTTCTCAGGGTTTTGTTCCTGTAAGATTTTTTCCCCTTTTAGCTGTGGCTAAAATCTATTATTTCCTCCAGGAAAAAAAAAGCCTTTTTTCCTTTTATCAGCTCTGTGAGACACCCAGTTCCTCCTCTCACACCCATACGTCTGGTGACTACCACCTGCTTTTACAAAAGGAGTATTCCCACCTGTGATCCCTTCAGTAACTGAGTGAGCAAATGGTGAGGAGCTGCCATGACCTGGTAACCAGAGCAATGCCACAATTCCTGGGCTCCCTCAGCAGAGGGGTGGCAGCAGGGCCAGGGAGGGGATTGTCCCTCTCTGCTCTGCCCTGGGGAGGCCCCAGCTGGATCCTGTGTCCAGAGCTGGGGCCCCAGGACAAGAGAGATGTGGGGCTGTTGGAGAGGGGTCAGAGGAGCCAGGGAGATGCTCAGAGGGCTGGAGCAGCTCCCCTCTGGAGAGAGGCTGAGGGAGCTGGGCTGGGTCAGCCTGGAGAAGAGAAGGCTGTGGGGGGACCTCATTGCAGCCTGCCAGTGCCTGAAGGGAGCAGAGGAACAGGAGGGGAATCAGCTTGTTCAAGGGCAGAGACTGGCAGGACAAGGGGGATGGAGTGAAGCTGGAGGAGGGAAGGGTGAGAGGAGAGATTGGGGGGAAGTTCTGTGCAGAGAGAGTGGTGAGGGGCTGGAAGGGGCTGCCCAGAGAGGGGGTGGGTGCCCCGTCCCTGGGGGTGTTCAAGGCCAGGTTGGATGGGGCCCTGGGCAACCTTGTGTAGCTCCAGGCCTGAGGTTGGTGTCCCTGCCTGTGGCAGGGGGTTGGAGCTCTGTGACCCTTGGGGTCCCTTCCAGCCCAGACTAGTCTCTGATTCTATAACTAGTAGCCTTTGTGCCATTTGGTTTCCAAATGTTCAAGGGAAGTAGTTACTCACATGCTGACACTCAGATCCCAAATTTCCACTCTGCTGTCATTTGCTGCTGCAAATATGAAGCCTGATTGTGGAGACCACACGATGTCATAGACAAAAGCAGGTTCAGAATAGAAAGTTAATACTGGTGTCTGGGAATCCTGGTGCCATAAATGAATGCTCCAGTCTGCAGAGCAGCTCAGGAACATGTCAGTGCTGAAGGGATTCCAAGCGACCTTGTACACGGGACCCTTGGTGTTTGGGGAGAAACAGAGAACTGTGTGTTAGTCTGGAGCTACAGCCTAATGGGGTGGTTTTTAGTAGTGACCTTCTGTGGAACTCCTGGGCTGTCCTCTGACCTTAACAGCACACCCAGTGTTGTCATGGGGACCCACAGGGAATGAGGATGTGGCAACTGTGATGAGACAGGAGAGATTTTAGGAATAAAAAAGCATTTGGCTGATTCTGTCCTTTCACCAGTTGTTAGGGAGGTTGTCTACAGCGGGGTGCAGAGAGGTGGGGGATGGTCTCTTCAGCCAGGGGACAGGAGATGGGACAAGGGGCAATGGGCTCAAGCTGCCCCAGGGCAGGGGCAGCTCAGCTGGGAGGGCAAAGTTCTTCCCTGGCAGAGTTGTGGGGCTGTGGCACAGGCTGCCCAGGGAGGGGGCTGAGTCCCCAGCCCTGGGGGTGTTTAACAGAGGGGAGATGAGGTGCTCAGGGATCTGGTTCAGCACAGGACAGGGATGGTTGGACTCCAGGGGCTTAAAGGGCTTTTCTAACCTGGGGATTCTGTTAGGAGGAGCCAATGCTGAAAGGAGAGTTTTTGGGATGAAGCAAAGGCTTTCAAAAGAAGAGATGCTGTTACAGTTCTGCTGGCTTTCTCCCAGGGGTAAAGCTATTTCACTGTGCTTCCCAGGACAGTCAGATTACTGCTTGATTTCTTCTTAAAGTAAAGCCAGAACTAAAGCTTTAAAGCAGTTTATAGCACAAGTTTTAATAACTTTTAAAAACATCCTCCCAGTGTTGTAGAAAGCAATCCTATATGGCTTTATGCTATACAAATTCACTCTTAATGTGAGAAAAGAACTTTAGATTCCTTTATCAAGGCCAGGTTGGATGGGGCCCTGGGCAACCTTGTGTAGCTCCAGGCCTGAGGTTGGTGTCCCTGCCTGTGGCAGGGGGTTGGAGCTTTATGATCCTTGGGGTCCCTTCCAACCCAGACCAGTCTATGATTCTATGATATTGAGGCTGTTTTGTTTAGTAAAGATAAGGAGAGAAACTTTACACCTGTGAACATAACTGAAGAGTTTCTGCTGTGGTTCCTTTTTCTGTGTGTCACCCACCTTATGGCCTCTGTAGGTCTCTAGAAACTGCTCCTTGCAGGAACAGGAACACTTGTGGATATGTCCCTCTTCTGTTCCAGCAAGATAAACGTCTGTCTCCTGAAAGAAAGGTAGGAGTAGCCACAGTTGGGTTATCCCATTCATCACTCATCCAGAATGTATAGAGGACAGACTGAGTTTGGCAGGGACAGCCCTGTGAGGAGGTGGAGGTGTCAGGATGCAGTGCACTGGGCTCACTGTGGGCTGTGATGCCCTGATCCATGTGTCAGGTCTCCACCTCAGCAGAAGGGGCACAGCCACCATATGTGATGGTTTCTGACTCCTGGAAATGGGTCCTTTCTCCTCAAAGTGACCTTGGGGAGCCATGCAGGCAAGTGCCTGGATACTTGAGATGCTCTGTGGATGGAATGCTCAGCTGGATAAGGAGGAGCAGCAGGGACACCGAAGCCCTGGGATGGGAGATGCTCCCAGTAAGCAGACCAAGGGGCAGAGGAAACCCACCCAGGGGTCTGCCCCAAAGCAGATGTGAGTAACACAGCTGAAATGATACTGCTGTGGGGGGTTAGGGATTCCTCCCTTGGCTTTCTCCATCATCCACTCTGGGTAGCATTGTTATTAGCCAGGAAGCAAGTTGTTTCAGAACTAAATGAGGCTTAAACACTGGTGCAGGGTACTGGATATTCACATAGCTCCAGCTGAGGATCTCTCCTCTGCTGCACAGCTCTCCTGGGGAATGCTTTAGCCAGGATGGACTTTCCAAGCCCACAGAATCCCCAGGTTGGAAAAGCCCTTTGAGCCCCTGGAGTCCAACCGTCCCTGTCCTGTGCTGACCCAGATCCCTGAGCACCTCATCTCCCCTCTGTTAAACACCCCCAGGGCTGGGGACTCAGCCCCCTCCCTGGGCAGCCTGTGCCACAGCCCCACAACTCTGCCAGGGAAGAACTTTGCCCTCCCAGCTGAGCTGCCCCTGCCCTGGGGCAGCTTGAGCCCATTGCCCCTTGTCCCATCTCCTGTTCCCTGGCTGAAGAGACCATCCCCCACCTCTCTGCACCCTCCTCCTGGCAGGGCAGGGGAGGTGGGGAGAAGGTCTCCCCTCAGCCTCCTCTTCTCCAGGCTCAACACCCCCAGCTCCCTCAGCTGCTCCTCAGAGGATTTGCCCTCCAGCCCCTTCCCCAGCCTGGTTGCCCTTCTCTGGACTCTCTCCAGGATCTCCATGTCCTTCTGATGGTGAGGAGCCCAGAACTGGGCCCAGCACTGGAGATGCAGCCTCCCCAGTGCCCAGCACAGGGACTTCCTACCTTTGGGTGGAAGTCAAAGCACAGTCCAGCTGCCTGTTGAGATATCAGAGCTTCTTTCTTCCTTTCTCTCTCACCTGGTACCTTTTTCTTCTCACCTTCTGTTCGCTTTATTCTCATCAGCTCTGTGCAAACAGCAAGCGGTTGGGTCAGATGGGAGGTGACAGTGCTGTGAACTGGTCTGTTCCACAGCTCTTAGATGGTCTGTGCATGGTATCTGCTGTACAGCCCATCACCTGAAGTACAGCAAAGCAACTGCAATTCCAGGTGCTTTCCCTCAGCTGAAAAGCTGTGGAGGGGAGTGCTTACCCATGCAGTCCAGTCTGTTCTGGATAAACCACTCGGTTACTCGGCCATCTGCTGAGACACACATTAATCTCTCCCTTTTGCCACCTCCTGAGGTACCTCTGTCCTGTTCCACCCACCTCAGCTGCCACACAGGACCTGTGTGTTTGTTTAAAGACTCACTGGGACACAAAAAATGGGCATGATAGGTCAGAGACAAAGACAAGACAATAGAATTGAAAAATAATTAACCTCCCACCTCATAATGCCCATCAGCCCATCCAATTCATAATGACCATCAGCCCACCCAATTCATAATGCCCACCAGCCCTTGTGACAGAAATGTTGTTTAGTTTTTCTTTAAAAGAAAAATCTAAAAATGTATTCTTTTTCTCCAGGAAACCTTTTATCAGTTGTGTTTGATATTTAGTTCAGGGCACACCTTTCATTGGTCCCCTTGTCCTGCCAGTCTCTGCCCTTGAACAAGCTGATTCCCCTCCTGTTCCTCTGCTCCCTTCAGGCACTGGCAGGCTGCAATGAGGTCCCCCCACAGCCTTCTCTTCTCCAGGCTGACCCAGCCCAGCTCCCCCAGCCTCTCTCCAGAGGGGAGCTGCTCCAGCCCTCTGAGCATCTCCCTGGCTCCTCTGACCCCTCTCCAACAGCCCCACATCTTTCTTGTCCTGGGCCCCAGCTCTGGACACAGGATCCAGCTGGGGCCTCCCCAGGGCAGAGCAGAGAGGGACAATCCCCTCCCTGTCCCTGCTGCCACCCCTCTGCTGATGGCAGATGCAATGCCCATCCTTTGAGGCACATTTTGTTGAGTTCCTGGAAAAACACAGGCCTCTCAGTGATATTTTGAGATCTCTGGTTTGCTCAGGTGTGCCCAAGGGTGGGAGGAGGCAGCAATCCCAGTCTTACCTGCTGTCCAGCAGCGCAGCATCCTCACAGCTCTGCACATCATAGATCACCACAGAACCACTGTACATTCCAACTGCTAACAGATTTGGGCTTGCCATTGAAAAATCCAGAGCAGTAACACCATGCTCACACTGGAAAACACGCTCTGGCCACTGACCAGTAGAAAAACACAAGAATATTTGAAGTTATTTCTTGTTTCCCCTTGGTTTCCTCAGCACTGGGTACCACATTGCCAGGCTCTGCTGGGAAGTTTGAGCACTTACGACTGTAGCAACCACTTCTAGACAGAACTAAGGTACTACAGTCTGAATGGTGTGGTGTATTTCTTGCTAGAACTGATCAAATTAGGGGAAAATACAGCCTGTGCAGAAATGTGATGCTGTAAAATAAGTTAGATGTGTCTAGTCCAAGCCAAACACCCAAAACAACCAAGTGCCCCAAGATTCAGCTACGTGGGTGCAGTGTGGGGTCTTTGTTAGAGAATTAAATCCTTAAAATGCCAAGCTCTTTGCAAAAGGAGTTGTAGTTTGCCAAGAACTTTATCTCAGTGCCCATGCCAGGCCTCATTTCTTAATGTTCAGGACTTGGGGGCTAAGGTGATGCCCAGGATTAGGAGAGTATTTGGTTCTGGAGGTGATAATTACTCATCAAAGATTCGACTCTGCATGATTTATAGTAGTCTAAGACACCAATCTGGCCAAGTGAAGCTTGTAGAAGGGCTCACACTCAGGCTGTGTGGTTTGATGGCCATCAGGCTATTTCATATGTTGCTCTGATTGCTCCTTCCAAGATTTTTTTTGGGGGAAAAAATGGCTGTTTTAAAAAGGATCCTGTTTCAGATGGGTGTCTAAAGGTGTAACTGCTGTACCTGTGACAGCTCCTGTCTTTTTGGCAGTATAATGAGAAGGTGGATGAGATAATTCTATTTAATTCTATATATTTCCTTCAGCCTAAGAGAATTTCAAGAGAATTTCAGAACAGAACATGGAGTGGAAAGGATCGTCCTTAAACGTGGAACACAGATATTTTCTGTAAAGAGAGCCTGGAAGTACTGAACAACTGGCCTCTAGGTTTTGGAAAACAAAAGGTAATTGAGTTTCTTTTCACATTTGCTGTGCTTAAGGCTTTTCCAGCCCAGGGAAATAATTTTTAAGCACCTGGGTCTACCCACAGGAGGAACAAAAAGGGATTTACAGGCTTGGGCAGGTCACTGTGGGGATTGAAAATGGGATACAGGGAGCTGCATTGTGAAGGTACCTAGCACAGATGGTGTTACCCAAGGGCTGTAACCATCTGTCAGTTGTTTGGTGGGCTGTGGGTGATGAGTTTAGCTCCTGTGAGCCAGTTGTTGGCGTTACCAAACCCCCAGTACAGCCAGCATCAGTCAGGAGGGTGGATGGACACAGGGACTAAGCTCCTGCCCACCCACACTGTCTTTGGGTGAAGATGTGAGTGCATTGCTGGGTGCTGAACTGAAACCCAGCTCCCAGGAGGGTGTTGTTTCAGCCAGCCAACTCAACCTTAGGTCTTGCTGACTGAAACAGGAAGAGGAGATGACTAAAGCAGCATGAACTGTATAGATGGAAGATGCATGAGAGGGCAGAAGCCAAACTGGCAGCTCGTTACCAGGGGGTTCTTCAGCGACCAGCAGCAAGCCAAGCCTGTCTTCTGTTCTTTAAAGTCAAATGCTCCATAGCCAACAGCTAGAATATCCTAAAAGCACAGAGTAACAGATGTATCTGGGGTTAACTTGAAGCTCAGGAGTGTATTTGTCCCCGTGTCCCACCCTTCAGCTATTGATAACCACTGATCAGATCCCCTCTCAGGCTGCTTCTCTCCAGGCTGAACAGCCCCAGCTCTCTCAGCCTTTCCTTACAGGGGAGATGCTCCAGGCCCTTCAGCATCTCCTCAGCCTCCTCTGGACTCTCTCCAGGAGATCCCTGTCCTTTTTATCCCAGGGAGCCCAGCACTGGACACAACACTCCAGGTGGGGCCTGAGCAGGGCAGAGCAGAGGGGGAGGATCCCCTCCTGTCACCTGCTGCCCACACTCCTCCTGATGCCCCCAGGATCCCATTGTCTCTCTCAGCCCCAGGGCACACTGCTGGCTCATGGCCACCCTGTCATCTATACATAAATCCTGGGCAAAGGTGACAGCCCTCTAAGGCTGAGCCCAAAAGGGAGAGCAGGAATGTACCCCTCCTCTTGCCACTGCTCTATGTTGGGCACCATTTGCAGAGGGGGGTTATCTATCTGGGCTGTGGTGTTCCCCTCTGGATTAGGAAACTCTTTTTGATCCACCTTCATGGGGAAGTCTGTAAAATGGGTCCAGCTTTAGAATCTAACTGGGGGGGGTTGGTGTACTAACATCATAGTGGAGTTTATTCATGATAGAGTCATAGAACCACCTGGGTTGGAAGAGAACCTTTAGATTGAGTCCAACCATAGCCTAACCCTGCCCAGCCCACCTCTAGATCATAGAATCCCAGACTGGAATGGGTTGGGAGGGACCCCAAGGGTCACAGAGCTCCAACCCCCTGCCACAGGCAGGGACACCAACCTCAGGCCTGGAGCTAAACAAGGTTGCCCAGGGCCCCATCCAACCCGGGGAGCACATCAAACCCAGGAGTTTATTAATAGCTTAAACCCTTTATTAATAGCTTAAACCCTTTATTAATTGCTTAAACCCTTTATTAATTGCTTAAACCCTTTATTAATTGCTTAAACCCTTTATTAATTGCTTAAACCCTTTATTAATTGCTTAAACCCTTTTGTAAACAGTTTAGAAGAAGCAACTGAGCAACTCACTGGGTTGACTTTGCTCCAAGCCATGCAGCTCACACTGTGACCATTAGTTAAATCACATCTGTATGACCACAGCTGCTCCAGCCTGGGAGTTACAACTTCTTCTAGAGTTTTACTTATATCTGGCAGAACTGATGGGTTCATGAATGCTTCCTTCTGCTCTTCCTCATCCTCCTTTTCCTTGCCATGCTCTTCTTGTTGAGCTTCACCCACAGCTTCTACTGTACCACTCGTGTCTGACGTGGCATCAGGATCTGAAATGCACAGGTAAGATAGTGAGTAGGAGTATTTCACTTCTCAACCTCTGGTCATTTGCATCAGGAGGGAGAAAAAAAACCCAACCCATTGCCCTTGCAGCAAATATTTTGCAGGAAAAGAAATGAGGATGTGAGGAATCAAGACATCCCAATGCTGTGGCTGAAGGGCTGGAGCAGGCTGTAGTGTGCCTGTTACACTCGGAGTGTTTAATGAGTGGATTTAGCCACTCAGCAACAAGGGATGAATTTACTCCCACCAGGAATGTTTCCAATCCCTCCTGTGTAAAAATCTATTTAAACAGGGATTTTTTTTCCAAGTTTAAGGCTAATTTTAAAGAGCCACCCTTAGGTGGCTGAAACACCCTGGCTAAGTTGCATGATGCTGCAATAAGTGGCTCATTAGCTGGGAAAATTAGGCCTGGAGGGTAATTAGAGACTCTGCTGAGTATTTTTTTTTGTTTACCCACTGCTTTGTTTTATACAACATGCAAATCATAAACTGATCTCAGATCAATGTTAATAAGGCTGCAGCAACTGCTGTATTGTCAGAAGCAAAGTCCTCCTGGCTGGTGGGAAGAGGTACCATACAGGAAACACAGCCTGAAGCTGCCTTTTTTCTTCTCCTCTTTAATCCCTGTGCTAATTTGAGCCTCTTATCAAAGGTAAAATGGACTGGAAGAGGAAATGCCTCTGCAGTGAACATACTGTGTTAGACACTGAGCATCTATCAGGCTAAAACTTCTGCCTACCAGTGCTTTCCATATAAAATAAATTATAAAAACCCCTGTAAAAGGCATTCTGATTCAAAATCTGGGTGGAGGAGCAGCAGAGTTAATCTGTATCCAAACAAGTTTGGGCTCCCTGGGATAAAAAAAGCCAGGGATCTCCTGGAGAGAGTCCAGAGGAGGCTGAGGAGATGCTGAAGGGCCTGGAGCATCTCCCCTGGGAGGAAAGGCTGAGTGAGCTGGGGCTGTTCAGCCTGGAGAGAAGCAGCCTGAGAGGGGATCTGATCAGTGGTTATCAATAGCTGAAGGGTGGGACACAGGGGGCCATGGGCAGCCTCTTCTCAGTGTCTGTGGGGACAGGACAAGGGGCCATGGGCTCAAGTTGGAGCACAGGGAGTTCCCCCCCAATGTGGGGAAGAACTTCTTCCCAGTGAGGGTGAGGGAGCCCTGGGACAGGCTGCCCAGGGAGGTGTGGAGTCTCCTTCTCTGGAGAGATTCCAGCCCCGTCTGGACACCGACCTGTGTGCCCTGTCCTAGGGACCCTGCTTTGGCAGGGGGTTGCACCCCAGGGGCTCTGGGGGTCCCTTCCCACCCCTATATCTCTGTGACTCTTTGAAGTCTGACTAATACTTTGAGTAAATCCCAGGGAAGGGGAGATGAGGCAGCTCACAACTCATTTACTCAACCTTTCCACCACGTTCAGTAAGGATGTCTGTGAAAGTGAGGGTGAAACTGCAGGACATCCCATAAACTCTCCTTTCCTTTGCCTATTTCTTAACTGACTTGTCTGTAAGGACATTCAAAGAGGGACAAAACTCCATGTGCTGAAAACAGGGGAGCCAGTAATTAACAGACCTAAAAGGACAGGGAATTGCCGATAAGCTGCAAGTTTGGGCTGGAAAATATTCTCCATCACAACCCTCTCCATGAAAAATAAATCCTGCTGGAACTTTTCTGATCCCAGTACAGCTTCTGAACGGTGTTCCTCCTCCTCTTTCTGCATTCTGGCCAGGACAGTGCTTTCCAAAATCGTTATAGATGTTGTGCTGCCTGAAAAAAAACCAGGTTTAATGTGATTACATTTGGCATGTAACAATACAAGGGGCTAAGAAGTTTCCTCCTCACCTGTAAAAGGCACAGAAGTATCTGTTGCTGTCAGAAAATACTTCCCCTAGAATTTTTTTTCTTATTTTATTGGCTTTTATTGCTCAGAAGTGCAGTATGATGGGATACTTGGAGGGGGGGGTTGCAGGTGGAGGGGAAACTTCTGAGCCCCTTGATGATGGCATTGTACTGAACAGCTCTCAGCACAGACCTGTCCAAGAGGCTCTAGGAAACTCTCTTCCAAGTGCCACATGGGCAGCCCAAGGGTTATATGTGGTCTGAAAGGATGAAAAGGTGGCAGAAATGTGAACCTGGCAGGCTGTCAGCTCCATCAGAAGAGGTGGGGGTGCTCTGACCATCCTCTTTAGGCAGGTGGGATTCGCTGCTTTTCCACGTTGTGACCCTGCTGTGTCCTGCTTGTGATGTGGGTTCTGCTGCTGCTGGGTTAAAGGTGTCATACACATCCCAGGCAGTGACCATCAGCCCTGGAAATGAATCAGGCTGGATTAAATGAGGCTTTGACACCAACTGAGGGTTGGGTGAGGTCTCCAGAGAAGGGCAACCAGGCGTGGTACAGGCTGCTTCCCAAGGAACTGGCCAGTGCAGGAAAGTTTCAATTGCTTTTCTCCTCAACTGTTTAATTCTAAACTTAAGAAAATAATCACACTGCAAACAGTCCTGCATCCATCCCAAAATATGTTCACTGCTTAAACTGAGTGTATTGCTGCTTAACAGGGGGGGGGGTGGGTGGAGTGGGGGAGAAAAAGTCATACAAACCCCTTTCATTCAAGATTCATCTGTGCTCAATTAAATAACAGGAGCAGCTGATGAAAACATTTACAAGATACCATTAAATCTTTCAGAGGGTGGGGGAGGAAGCCAAGAGGAATGGCTGGAGGGCAAATCCTCTGAGGAGCAGCTGAGGGAGCTGGGGGTGTTGAGCCTGGAGAAGAGGAGGCTGAGGGGAGACCTTCTCCCCACCTCCCCTGCCCTGCCAGGAGGGTGCAGAGAGGTGGGGGATGGTCTCTGCAGCCAGGGGACAGGAGATGGGACAAGGGGCAATGGGCTCAAGCTGCCCCAGGGCAGGGGCAGCTCAGCTGGGAGGGCAAAGTTCTTCCCTGGCAGAGTTGTGGGGCTGTGGCACAGGCTGCCCAGGGAGGGGGCTGAGTCCCCAGCCCTGGGGGTGTTTAACAGAGGGGAGATGAGGTGCTCAGGGATCTGGTTCAGCACAGGACAGGGATGGTTGGACTCCAGGGGCTTAAAGGGCTTTTCCAACCTGGGGATTCTGTTAGGAGGAGCCAATGCTGAAAGGAGAGCTTCTGGGATGAAGCAAAGGCTTTCAAAAGAAGAGATGCTGTTAAAGTTCTGCTGGCTTTCTCCCAGGGGTAAGGCTATTTCACTGTGCTTCCCAGGACAGTCAGATTACTGCTTGATTTCTTCTTAAAGTAAAGCCAGAACTAGAGCTTTAAAGCAGTTGATAGCACAAGTTTTAATAACTTAATTTTAAAAAAATTGTCCCAGTGTTGCAGAAAGCAATCCTATATGGCTTTATGCTATACAAATCCACTCTTAATGTGAGAAAAGAACTTTAGATTCCTTTTATTGAGGCTGTTTTGTTTAGTAAAGATAAGGAAAGAAACTTTACACCTGTGAATGTAACAAAGAGTTTCTTAAAGGTCTTTTCCAACCCTGTGTTCCTCTGATTCTATGACCTCTGGAGGTCCCTTCCAACCCCTAAAATCCCTTGAACCTTCCTGGTGCATGGCTTCCCTTCAGCAGGGCCACCTCCCAGTGAAACAACACTCTGCACCCTTGGCTGTGTGCACTCAGTGTTTCAAGGTGGGGCTGGAGCGAGCCCTGCTGATGCTCAGGGCACACAGAAAAGGGGGAGGGATGTTTTCAAACCAGATTCATCTCTGCTTTACTTCTCCTTTTCTTTTCACTCGTGTCACAAACACTAACAAGCAGCAAGGAAGAATGTTTGGAGCAGCACTCCCCATGGTTTTCCTTGTCCTCCTACACCCAAGAAAACATCCAGCAGGAAGCAAAGCTCAGCACACCCCCCCCCCTAAACCCCAGATCTGGCACTTTTTTAAAGCACTGAGGTTGAATATTTCATAAAATCCCATCTCTCTTGTGAGGCTGCTGAGATTTTGTGCCTTCCCCAACGCTTTAGGTCTCCTAACAGAGGCTCTCTTCTTTGCATTGTGCAAAGAGAACCTGAAACCAGCAGCACTGAAATGTTTGGAGGGGGAAAGGGAACTGTGGCCTTTCGTATTTCAAGAGTGGGGCTGAGCATTAGGTGTTGTGGCTCCTGAGGAGCACTCTCTGCTTCCAGAGGGCTGAGGCAGGCAGGGCACCACAGCTCTCAGCTACTGGAGAGACTATTGCAGTGTAGGATGCCCAGGTCCAGGCATTGGGGGGGCAGAAAAGGGCACTGCACATCATGCTAGCCTGCCTCAGTGTAAAGCTCTGCAGGTCAATGTTGGGGAAACATCTTCTGCAAAGAAAGGAAAGAAGGAAAGAAAGAAGGAAGGGAAAGAAAGAAGGGAAAGAAAGAAGGAAGGGGAAGAAAGAAGGAAGGGAAAGAAAGAAGGAAGGGAAAGAAAGAAGGAAGGGAAAGAAAGAAGGAAGGGAGAGAAAGAAGGAAGGGAAAGAAAGAAGGAAGGGAGAGAAAGAAGAAAGGGAAAGAAAGAAGGAAAGGGAAAGAAAGAAGGAAAGGAGGAAAGAAAGAAAGAAGGAAAGGAGGAAAGAAAGAAAGAAGGAAAGGAGGAAAGAAAGAAGGAAAGAAAGAAAGGAGGAAGGAAGGAAAGGAGGAAGGAAAGGAGGAAAGAAAGAAAGAAGGAAGGAAAGGAGGAAAGAAAGAAAGAAGGAAGGAAAGGAGGAAAGAAAGAAAGAAGGAAGGAAAGGAGGAAAGAAGGAAGGAAAGGAGGAAAGAAAGAAAGGAGGAAAGAAAGGAAGAGAAGAAAATAAAGAAAGAGAAGAAAATAAGGAAGGAAAGAAAAGAATGGAAAGAGAAGAAAATAAAGATAAGAAAGAGAAAATAAGGAAGGAAGCAAAGAAAGGAAGAGAAGAAAAAAAGAAAGAAAAAGAAAATAAGGAAGGAAAGAAGGAGAGGAAAGGAAAGGGATTAAAAGAACAGGAGGAGAGGGGAGGGAAGGGAAGGGAAGGGAAGGGAAGGGAAGCCCTTTCCTAAATATCCTGCCTGTGTGCAGGGAGTGTTCTGAGGTGCCACAATCTAGCTGGGGGCTGGAGTTTTCCCAAAGGAGTATTTTTTAACTACACTAAATGTACTAATGAGCCCAAGGGTAGAGTGTAGTAAAGGGAGACTGTTCCTACTATATCCCCTCTCCTCTAACATCCTCAGGGAGTTTACCTTTGTCTTCCACAGTGATGTTGTCACATTGCACTTCCTTGTTCTTCCCAGTTCCATGGAGGGTTTGCATGGGTTTTTCTACGTAGCGATCGTTGCCAGGTCTGTTTTCACACATGTCAAGGTAAATCCTATTCCTCTCCCTTGGGAGGGGGGAAAACAACAAACAAAACTGTATATTGACATTCTGGGGAGGAAGAAAAAGAGACATTGAAATTCAACTTCTCAGTGTATTTAACCACAGGTTTATCAGGAGATGATGCTCCACGTAATGGATTTACTGCTCGGGTGGGTTTGGGTTGCTGGGTTTATTTCACTTACTGTCTTTCAGGAGGTGTTTCTGACCTTGTGATGCTGCTCTCAACCAGAAGTGGCCCATGGTAGGCATCAACAGCAGGAAGAATCACAACTCCAACCACCTTTGGTGGGACTCAGAGGTCAGGAGTATGTAGCTGTCATGGCTTGGGAGCCAAAGGCAGCGTGGCTGAGAGACAGTGAGGTGTGTTTCCAGCCTGTCCAGCCCTGGGGCTCTGCAGGGACCTTGGCTCTTATTTCAATGTTCTAACTGCAGGGGAAGCTGACAGGCAGGACACTGCGCTGCCATCCAGAGCCCTGGCCAGGCTGGAGAGCTGGGCAGGGAGACACCAGATGGGGTTCAACAACAGCAAGTGGAGAGTCTGGCCCCTGGGGAGGAACAACTGCTGGAATCAGGACAGGCTGGGGGTGAGCTGCTGGAGAGGAGCTGTGTGGAGAAGGACCTGGGGGTGCTGGTGGGTGACAGGGTGGCCATGAGCCAGCAGTGTGCCCTGGGGCTGAGAGAGACAATGGGATCCTGGGGGCATCAGGAGGAGTGTGGGCAGCAGGTCACAGGAGGGGATCCTCCCCCTCTGCTCTGCCCTGCTCAGGCCCCACCTGGAGTGTTGTGTCCAGTGCTGGGCTCCCTGGGATCAAAAGGACAGGGATCTCCTGGAGAGAGTCCAGAGGAGGCTGAGGAGATGCTGAAGGGCCTGGAGCATCTCCCCTGTGAGGAAAGGCTGAGAGAGCTGGGGCTGTTCAGCCTGGAGAGAAGCAGCCTGAGAGGGGATCTGATCAGTGGTTATCAATAGCTGAAGGGTGGGACACAGGGGGCCATGGGCAGCCTCTTCTCAGTGTCTGTGGGGACAGGACAAGGGGCCATGGCCTCAAGTTGGAGCACAGGGAGTTCCCCCCCAATGTGGGGAAGAACTTCTTCCCAGTGAGGGTGAGGGAGCCCTGGGACAGGCTGCCCAGGGGGTGTGGAGTCTCCTTCTCTGGAGAGATTCCAGCCCCATCTGGACACCGACCTGTGCAGTATGAGCTGGGGAGCTGCTTTGGCAGGGGGGTTGCACCCCATGGGCTCTGGGGGTCCTTTCCAACCCCTACAGCTCTGTGATTCTGTGATACCCCACCTTGGTCCACAAACAGGTTTCTGGGAGTCTCTGTCTGCTCCCAGACACTTGGCAATACGTGCTGTGTACGCCAGCTCAGCCTGAGTCATAGGATGCTCTTCCTCTTCCTCCTTCCCCAAAATCACACCCTCCTGATGCACAGACAGTGGGGGTTGGAGTCCTACCATGAGCTCTGTGTGTGTGCTACCAGGAAAGCCTCATTCAGATGAGCTGTTTGGCTTGCTGACTGCAGTGAGCTGCAGATCAGGCCTCAGGGCTTGTGCCTACAAGAGCTGTGCGACAAGTTTATTGCTCCAGCAGCCCTCATGGAGAGAACTTTGCTGTGCTCTGTCCCTGTCAGGCCCTGGGAGTCAGCCAAAAACCCAATGTGCTCTGGGTTAACTCCCTACCAAAGGTCAAGGTAGTTCAGGGAGGTGACTGAAGTCACACTGGATGCAAAGAAGAGCTGTGGTATTTGAACAGACAGGGTGGTGGGGTGAGGTTTCTCTAGATACCAGCACTCAGAAAGGCCTCTGAGAAAGTCAAGGCCTGCTCAGCTTGTTTGCATTCTTGTTATCAAGACACAGTTGGCTGTAAAGCTACAACACAACAATCAGTGGGGGGGGGGTTGCAATTTCTTCCTGGTTTTGTTCCAGTTGAGCAGTGTCATTCCTGTACCCCACCCTCACCTCCCCATCTTCCCTTCCCCCCGTCCCACGCGTCCTCCTGTCCCTGTCCCCTGCAGTCACAGTCTGCCTTCACTCAGCCTTGAAACGGGGGATGAGCCTCAGCAAGGAGCTGGAGTCGTAAGGAATTTAGGCTCTCCTGTCAACAGAGAGGATCAAGGCCAGGAGGGCTTTTAGCCAGAGTGGAATGGGAATTGGCAGAGGTCAGAATGCTGAACCTGCACAGGAATGGCCTGTTCAGGACCCTGTGAGCAGCAGGAATCACAGAGCTGTAGGGGTTGGAAGGGACCCCCAGAGCCCATGGGGTGCAACCCCCTGCCAAAGCAGGGTCCCTAGGACAGGGCACACAGGTCGGTGTCCAGATGGGGCTGGAATCTCTCCAGAGGAGACTCCACACCCCCTGGGCAGCCTGTCCCAGGGCTCCCTCACCCTCACTGGGAAGAAGTTCTTCCCCACATTGGGGGGGAACTCCCTGTGCTCCAACTTGAGCCCATGGCCCCTTGTCCTGTCCCCACAGACACTGAGAAGAGGCTGCCCATGGCCCCCTGTGTCCCACCCTTCAGCTATTGATAACCACTGATCAGATCCCCTCTCAGGCTGCTTCTCTCCAGGCTGAACAGCCCCAGCTCTCTCAGCCTTTCCTCACAGGGGAGATGCTCCAGGCCCTTCATCATCTCCTCAGCCTCCTCTGGACTCTCTCCAGGAGATCCCTGGCTGTTTGATCCCAGGGAGCCCAGCACTGGACACAACACTCCAGGTGGGGCCTGAGCAGGGCAGAGCAGAGGGGGAGGATCCCCTCCTGTGACCTGAATGGAATGGGGGTGCTGAGCACACTACAGGCACGTACACAACTACCCACATACGTACCGAACTCTGCTGGCATCTTCTGCTTCCACAGACACCATCCCAGGGGACATATCCAGCATCCAGAGAGTTTCAGTCTCTGTGAGGTAGATGTCCACTCTCCTATCTAAGTCTTCCTTTGTCAGCTCTTCTTTGACCTCCTCTTGCTTCACCTGCACATCTGAAAAAATCCCATGAGGTTAACCAGTGAGTTCTTTTCTGCTTGAAATCAAAAAGAAGACAAATTAATTGTAAAAAGTATTCTAAGGATCAGGAGCCAAAGCTTGTGAGGCACTGAGTTCCTTTGAAGTGCTGGGCATCTCATATCCACTGACCACAGAGTCTCCCAGAGCTCCAGAGAACCGTTTACACCTTGAATCATGCAATGTGTGTTCTTTACCAGGTACACCAGCAGTTGTGTCTTGTTGGGAGCCAGGTTCAGCTGTTTCATCCAGCCCAGACTCAGCCATTGATGTGTTTGATATAGATGTGCTGCTGCTTCTGCGTGTCCTTCAGTGAGAAAGAAAGAAGCAGAAATGGTATTGTGAGAGTCCAGGCACCAGGTAGTAAAGCATGACAAAAATAGAATCATAGAATCATAGACTGGCCTGGGTTGGGAGGGACCCCAAGGGTCCCAGAGCTCCAACCCCCTGCCACAGGCAGGGACACCAACCTCAGGCCTGGAGCTACACAAGGTTGCCCAGGGCCCCAGCCAACCTGGCCTGGAACACCCCCAGACACGGGGCACCCACCCCCTCTCTGGGCAGCCCCTTCCAGCCCCTCACCACTCTCTCTGCAAAGAACTTCCCCCCAATCTCTCCTCTCCCCCTTCCCTCCTCCAGCTTCACTCCATCCCCCTTGTCCTGCCAGTCTCTGCCCTTGAACAAGCTGATTCCCCTCCTGTTCCTCTGCTCCCTTCAGGGACTGGCAGGCTGCAGTGAGGTCCCCCCACAGCCTTCTCTTCTCCAGGCTGACCCAGCCCAGCTCCCTCAGCCTCTCTCCAGAGGGGAGCTGCTCCAGCCCTCTGAGCATCTCCGTGGCTCCTCTGACCCCTCTCCAACAGCCCCACATCTTTCTTGTCCTGGGCCCCAGCTCTGGACACAGGATCCAGCTGGGGCCTCCCCAGGGCAGAGCAGAGAGGGACAATCCCCTCCCTGTCCCTGCTGCCACCCCTCTGCTGATGGAGCCCAGGATCCCATTGGCCTTGGGAGCTGCCAGAGCCACTGCTGGCTCATGTTCAGTTTCTCATCCCCCAGAACCCCCAGGTCCTTCTCACAGGGCTGCTCCCCAGGAGCTCTTCTCCCAGTCTGGATCTCTGGCTGGGATTCCTCTGGCCCCAGTGCCACCCCTGACCCTTGGCAGTGTTGACCCTCATCAGGTTCCCCCAGGCCCATGAGCTGTTCTCAGGATAGCAAAGCACAGAGGACTGGCACAGCACATGAGATGCTTGTGCTGTGGAAGCAGTCACAGGCAGCTTAGGAAAGCAAATAATGAAATGGTTTGCAAGAGACTTGAAAGGGAAGAATTCCTCTGACAGCATATCCTGAGGCAGCAAACAGCTGATGGGAAAGGAGCTGTGGAGCTCCCCCATTCACTGGAGCAGAGAATAGTGTGGAGTGTGGCTGCCTGCTGTGTGGTAAGGCACAGGCACAGGCAGAGCTGCTCTCAGCCAGAGTTCAGAGCCTTTGGAGCTTTGCATGTGCTGAAATGGCTTTGAAATGCACATGGGACTCATTGGAAGGGATCAGCCTGTTAGAAACATCAGGTCATGGACACAGAGGGGATAGGGAATCAGGTGATGGACACAGAGGGGATAGGGAATCAGGTGATGGACATAGAGGGGATAGGGAATCAGGTGATGGACACAGAGGGGATAGGGAATCAGGTAGAGGACACAGAGGGGATAGGGAATCAGGTCATGGACATAGAGGGGATGGGGAATCAGGTCATGGACACAGAGGGCATAGGGAATCAGGTCATGGACACAGAGGGGATAGGGAATCAGGTGATGGACATAGAGGGGATAGGGAATCAGGTAGAGGACATAGAGGGGATAGGGAATCAGGTCATGGACACAGAGGGCATAGGGAATCAGGTCATGGACATAGAGGGGATAGGGAATCAGGTCATGGACATAGAGGGGTTAGGGAATCAGGTCATGGACATAGAGGGGATAGGGAATCAGGTCATGGACATAGAGGGGATAGGGAATCAGGTCATGGACACAGAGGGGATAGGGAATCAGGTCATGGACATAGAGGGGATAGGGAATCAGGTCATGGACACAGAGGGGATAGGGAATCAGGTCATGGACATAGAGGGGATAGGGAATCAGGTCATGGACATAGAGGGGATGGGGAATCAGGTCATGGACATAGAGGGGATAGGGAATCAGGTCATGGACATAGAGGGGATGGGGAATCAGGTCATGGGCACAGAGGGGATAGGGAATCAGGTAGAGGACATAGAGGGGATAGGGAATCAGGTCATGGACACAGAGGGGATAGGGAATCAGGTAGAGGACACAGAGGGGATAGGGAATCAGGTAGAGGACATAGAGGGGATAGGGAATCAGGTCATGGACATAGAGGGGATGGGGAATCAGGTCATGGACACAGAGGGGACAGGGAATCAGGTAAGGTTCACAGAGAGGATAGGGAATCAGGTAAGGCTCACAGAGGGGACAGGGAATCAGGTAAGGCTCACAGAGGGGAGAGCTGTGATGACTAGAGGGAAAGCCCAATACTTAAGGATGGTTGGGCAGACCATCAGCAGATTTTTCTCTCCCTCAAAAGCTCACTGTGAGCGATTCCAAACGTGCAAAAGGCATTTGAAAAAGGCAATCTGAAAGCTCTGTATTAAACACTGGTGTTGGATCATTTCATGTTGGCTTTTTTAAATGAAAAGCTCTTGTCTCCAAAGAGGATGTGTTTATGTTTTAGTAGGTAACTTCTATTTAAGGTCATTTTTTTGGTGTGTATTTACTCTCACTTAATAGCCCTACCTTTAGGGTTACCCCTCATCATAGCCACCCTAGGAAAAGGTGGTTCTCAAAGAGCAATCATCTCCTCAGCAATCACAATGGCATTAACTTTGACACAGAACACAGCTTTCCTTTGGGGTTTTTGCCCCCCAGTGCTGACTTTGCTCATCTTTTAGTCTCTCTCCAGAGAAGGAGACTCCACACCCCCTGGGCAGCCTGTCCCAGGGCTCCCTCACCCTCACTGGGAAATAAATTCCACTTACTCCATTTGTTATTACTCCTTACATTTTAACTGACAACTACAACAGGCATGTTTCTGTGTTGTGATGACAGAAGATCATTAATAGCCCTGCATTATTATTCCAGCACTGGGTACCTCTGCAGAGGAGATGTGCAGCCACTGCAGGAGAGGAACCCTGTGAGACAGGGTCTAAGAGACAGCTTATTGACTCACCTTGGGAATGAGCCTACACTAGTATTCACTCCTGATGTCTGAAGCAGAGGAAAAGAAGCAAGAAAACCAGCTGCTGTGGCCCCAAAGTAAGCACTTGGTACTGAGAGCTTGCCCTTCCTGGGTGCAGCTCTATTTGCATCCAAACAGAAGAGGGGGTGGGGTGTCACATCCTTCCCTTCAGCATCAAAAACCTGAAGATGGAAAAAATGACACTAATTTCACTGTGCACCCAAAACAAGAGACTGTGGTGAGACATTTATCCTATCTGGATCAAAAAGAGTTTCCTGATCCACAACAGCACAGATAGATAACCTCCCTCTGCAAGTGATGCCCAACATAGAGCAGTGGCAAGAGGGGGGGGACATTCTGCTCTCCCTTTTGGGCTCAGCCTTAGAGGGCTGTCACCTTTGCCCAGGATTTATGTATAGATGACAGGGTGGCCATGAGCCAGCAGTGTGCCCTGGGGCTGAGAGAGACAATGGGATCCTGGGGGCATCAGGAGGAGTGTGGGCAGCAGGTGACAGGAGGGGATCCTCCCCCTCTGCTCTGCCCTGCTCAGGCCCCACCTGGAGTGTTGTGTCCAGTGCTGGGCTCCCTGGGATCAAAAGGACAGGGATCTCCTGGAGAGAGTCCAGAGGAGGCTGAGGAGATGCTGAAGGGCCTGGAGCATCTCCCCTGTGAGGAAAGGCTGAGAGAGCTGGGGCTGTTCAGCCTGGAGAGAAGCAGCCTGAGAGGGGATCTGATCAGTGGGTATCAATAGCTGAAGGGTGGGGACACAGGGGGCCATGGGCAGCCTCTTCTCAGTGTCTGTGGGGACAGGACAAGGGGCCATGGCCTCAAGCTGGAGCCCAGGGAGTTCCCCCCCAATGTGGGGAAGAACTTCTTCCCAGTGAGGGTGAGGGAGCCCTGGGACAGGCTGCCCAGGGGGTGTGGAGTCTCCTTCTCTGGAGAGATTCCAGCCCCATCTGGACACCGACCTGTGTGCCCTGTCCTAGGGACCCTGCTTGGGCAGGGGGTTGCACCCCATGGGCTCTGGAGGCCCCTTCAACCCCTGTGATTCTGTGATTCTATTTGGAACTCCCTCTATAGAAATGGCTGAGAAATATCTGGAAAAACTAGATTTGTGTGACTATCAGAGCCACTTCTTGGTTAACCTTGTCTTCTCTGGGTTATCTACTCTGTAGTGACCACCAAGAGCACTGCTGGTGTGGCTGCAGAAGCAGGGAGATAACAATGATGCCTCTTTTTAATTACAGTGCTCAGAATAATTATCAGCAGGGATTTGGTAAGGTCATTAAGCAGGACACTCCAATTATGGGAATCTTCTGAGTTTTAGGTGAAGACATAGAGGTGCTACAGTCAACACCTCAATGGATTTGAAAGCAAATAGTTCTCTGATTAGGGAGGAATGGTTAATTATTTTTTTAATTATTATCCTTGCAGGTTCATTTTGGACACTACTGATTTTCATTTCAGATTGAATTCTCTGGGATCATTTAATGTCTCCACAGCTCTTCAGCTCCAGACAGGCTTTCTCTTCCCTCCTCCCTCTCCCTCTTGCTTTCTGACGATGCTTTAACATCCCCAACTCTCATTCAGAACTGTTCAGTACTGGTGCAAATGGCTTCTCACCCGTACAGTGTCCTTGTTACCCACCAGAGACCCCCTGGCCCTGGCTCTGCCATCCAAAGTCGTGGATTGCCTCCTGTAGCTCCCAGCTCTCTGTGCACTGATGCCACTCAGGATGCTCGTCCGCCGGCTGCCAGAACTTGCTCCAGATCCACACCTCACCCTGGAATCAGCCACACAGGTTCTGGGTCAATCAGCAAGTATACAAGCAGCCAAACACAATCACCAAACCACTTTCTTTCTGGATCCAGAGCTGGGAGGGGTGGCTGACAGGCAGGACACTGCGCTGCCACCCAGAGCCCTGGCCAGGCTGGAGAGCTGGGCAGGGAGAGACCAGATGGGGTTCAACAACAGCAAGTGGAGAGTCTGGCCCCTGGGGAGGAACAACTGCTGGAATCAGGACAGGCTGGGGGGGAGCTGCTGGAGAGGAGCTCTGTGGAGAAGGACCTGGGGGTGCTGGTGGATGACAGGGTGGCCATGGGCCAGCAGTGTGCCCTGGGGCTGAGAGAGACAATGGGATCCTGGGGGCATCAGGAGGAGTGTGGGCAGCAGGTCACAGGAGGGGATCCTCCCCCTCTGCTCTGCCCTGCTCAGGCCCCACCTGGAGTGTTGTGTCCAGTGCTGGGCTCCCTGGGATAAAAGGGACAGGGATCTCCTGGAGAGAGTCCAGAGGAGGCTGAGGAGATGATGAAGGGCCTGGAGCATCTCCCCTGGGAGGAAAGGCTGAGAGAGCTGGGGCTGTTCAGTCTGGAGAGAAGCAGCCTGAGAGGGGATCTGATCAGTGGTTATCAATAGCTGAAGGGTGGGACACAGGGGGCCATGGGCAGCCCTCTTCTCAGTGTCTGTGGGGACAGGACAAGGGGCCATGGGCTCAAGTTGGAGCACAGGGAGTTCCCCCCCAATGTGGGGAAGAACTTCTTCCCAGTGAGGGTGAGGGAGCCCTGGGACAGGCTGCCCAGGGGGTGTGGAGTCTCCTTCTCTGGAGAGATTCCAGCCCCGTCTGGACACCGACCTGTGTGCCCTGTCCTAGGGACCCTGCTTTGGCAGGGGGTTGCACCCCATGGGCTCTGGGGGTCCCTTCTCACCCCTGTGATTCTCCCTCAACTTCCTCCCAAGGGTTTAAAAGCTTTAAGCCGTTCAGGGTGAGAAGGCTGAGTGAAAGGCATTCCTTCTGCTTCCCGGAGCTCT